>OX621171.1:1388143-2082215 GCA_951640195.1 Porpolomopsis calyptriformis | reverse complement strand
GGGTTACGACCTCAGACCAGATGGAGGGTGAGGGAAACCCCATGGGACCAGGATCTGCGGGGAATCAAAGTCACGCTGCCCAACATCACCAGGTGAGCTTGCTCTTTTCCTTTTTTTCAGGTTGACAGAGGGGACGTGTTAGGCGAATGAGATGAACATCCCCAAAGCTGTCAGCCCGAGAAGAAGAAAGCAATGGAAGGCCAAATTTTTGTCGGATGAGGAAACTGAAGAAACACTACTGACCGTCTATGTCAATTCAAAGAACACGAAGATGACAACCATAGCAGAGCCGTCGGTAAACACCCAGTCGACAACGGATGGCGATGGCAAGATAGCCGAAGAGATCCAGCAAACAATCCACTGTGGGATCGTCACTGCGCCAACCCAGCCGGGGACTGATAATGACCCCATTGGACCACAGTCGACGGAGAGCCATGGGATTGATGGTTAGGGGTCAGAGAGATCAAAACGATTTCAAACGGTTACGGCGAGAGGATGGAAATGCTGAGGTTGGGATCGAACGGTAAGGCTTTCATTAAAAAATCTGAATATCAGGCCCCTGTGTTGAATAATATGGTTATCAAGATTCGGCACGCAATCTCTCGGATGCAGTAGAGAAGCATGGATGGTGACCCTTGCCATCCCTCCCGTCTGTAGATTCCACCTTGTTCTCCCTTAGCCAACTTCCTCTTTACCTTCTTCTCAGGGTGGCCCTCGTACCCATTCTCACTCCCGCACTCTCTTTTCCTACATTTCATCTGCTCACGCACGTCGGATATTCCCTATGAATTGAATTTTCATTATGACCTTTTGTGTTGGTATCCAGATGACCACTCACCAAGGTGCAAACCATTCACCGCTTCTCCAACATCATCAAGGATGGCAGTCACGCTCCATTACAAAGTGAGAAATAAGTGATTCTGAGTCGTCTGAAGAAGCACAAAGATGTCTTTCAGCCGTACTTTAATCTTATGTTGCTATACTAGGTGTACCCGAGGCCCTTTACCTTGGCATGTCGTAGATTGACGGCATTTAAAGTTTTCTTAGCAGGCAAGTATTGCGTTCCATAATACAGGCTATCGATAAGGTTGAAGACATTAGCAAACCTTTGCCAAAATGAGACTGTTGGAAGGAAGGGAAGGGAAATCAACGAAAAACAGTAACTAAATCACTCAATCACCCCCTCACATCTTTTCAGTGATGAAAATTTCTAGTTACTGAAAAACAATACCACAGAGTAGGTTTGTAGGTGCGGATCATTAGCAAATTGGAAAACTTACATTTAGCTAAGGCGGCAGCTGACTAGTCTACATTAAATTGACTTCACCGTGCCCAAAGTACATCTAATCATTGCATGATCACCACGAATCAGTGCCAGTTGATCTGTTTATCAGTAAATTTCAGTTACGAATGCTGTAATACAATGAGAAAGTCGCTACTATTCAAACGAGAAAAAGAGACCTTCGGTGATAAAATTTCATTGATTTTAGTTCCAATGGAGATGACCTCAACATCTCACTTGATTTTATGGTTCATCCTTCTTTTATAATTACACTCACGATTGTCCAAACTGCCTCTTTTGAAGTGCGCAGCCAAGCATAAGTTATGCTGGGCTCGATTTGAACACCTACCAAATATAGGATTAACAAACATTCACAAGTTCCGAAAGCACTACCGAATCCGAATCCAATGGCAGATCTCGATTTTATTCTCAACGATACCCATAGATGGCAGGATGGCATCTCAGAGGTTCAACCAAGCAGCTGGCTGTGTCTATTTGAATTGGAGAATTCAAAGAACTACCTGTTCAAACCGATGGGTTCCGACACAAAGATACGCTGGAAGTATTTTCCATTGGAATTCATTGCCTTTAATATCATCACGAATCAGTCTCGCCACTTTTCCTTGCCATTCATGCTGTGCCAACAGGTTGCGTTTCTTGATCTTCAATATTGGGCTAGCCTGGTTTCTGGAGATAAATCGATGTCGCGCTATTTAGAGCTGCTAAGGGATGACCTCCTTGAAGAATTCTTCGCAATGGAACCCCCTTCCAGCTTTAATGAACAACCTTGGAGTACCCGGCCTTGGGCCGTTCGAACGATGCACTCCTTTGGCCACTCAAAGCCTGACCGTGACGCTTATCTCACCACATGCAGAGAACAGGGCTGGGAGAGTTATATGCATGGCAACCCATTGGAATATCGTACGTGATGAATCGCTCCCAAAGTCCTGATGGTTTATACTACGTTCTATAATAGGATGGACAGATATTTTCAACAAATATAAAAAACAAAATACCTGGATGAATTCGGGTCATCGTATTATAGACAGCCTTGCAAGCGCACTGAACAAAGCGAGGGAACATATCTCTGTGGGCCCTTCAAACGTTTTACTCTCTGCAGCCGACCTTCTCGACAAAGGCGACACCTGTTTGGCACAACAAGCTGGTGTGTGAATGGGATCCATCGCTCTCATGCTACATCAGATATCCTGACTAAACGATCAGCCACAGTCAAGATCCCTGAGTTCGATATAAGTATCGACCCAACACATGTGGATAAATCACCATTGGATGTCGCATTGGCACATTCTACCTCAAAAGCTGGTACGTGAATGGGATCTATGGGTCTCATGCCACACCAGATATCAAATATCTAGACTGATGATGATGATCAGCCACAGAGGAGATTTCTTCTTCATTCGCAGGCGAAATCGAACAGAGGCTTAGGGCTCCATTGCCAACATGCATCGTGCAGCCAAACAAGTTAGTTCATTCAGCCGCTCGATAACTTAGCATCCTTTGACTACTGTATAGCAGACAATCATCTACACGTGTGGCCGTGGTACGAACCTCGGAACCTCCAAGTAGGCAGGCTACTCAACGTGAATTTATTTATTGCGTATTGATTTATTAACTTATTCTTATTCTTATTTCTCTCCCACTTCAACAGCACAGGTTGAACGAGGGAAAAACTACAAACAAAACAAGTGGAAGCGGAATAAAAAGAAGAAAATGAAGGCAGCTCTATTACGAGAGACAGAGGCTGAGTTAGCTGCGCGCAACCCACCCAGCCAACCGACGCGACCCAACCATTCAACCACACGGGTGAACCGAGGGAGATAATAGCTTCAAGGGTGTAGCGCATCTGCTGGGCCAAACACTAACCGCAAGTACAACGTGGGGCTCTATCTCCCTAAGGGATAGGGAGTCCAGAAGCTGCCACCTTTCTGTATATGTAAATAAAGCAGATTGTGTTCGGCATATCTACTAGGTTACATGAGGTTGTAATTGGTTTCATCGCAGGCAAGGTAATGTATGTATTCATGTATGTTTTTTTTTTTTCACGTGAGACATGAGCATCAAAGTCCAACTCAATTGTATCGATTGTAAAACTGTAACAAAGTACAGGCATATGATAGCAGCACATCAATAGATAATGAATAGAAACTGTCCCTATGGCGGTGGAAGAAAAAGTTCGGTGGATAAACATTTTTCTTCACTGAGCGCCATCCAATACTCTCCACTGACGAGTACTTCTGACTCCATAGCTGTCAGGCTGATTCCTGCCCTTTCTAGTATCGCCTTGATCTGTTTCTGGGCCTCGTTGATTTCTCCTTCTTCCTCCTGAAAAAGGACATCCCACTCGGTCATCGGAAGGTCTGGCCTTTTCTGCTCACCCGGCAAAAGGTACTCATTCGATTTGAGAATCATTCTGGCCAGCGCCAAGAATGGCCTTCGATATATTTCTGGAAAGCTAGCTTTTAAACAAAAATGAGGGGATATCATTCATTCACGTGCTCACTTCGACTTTTGGCGACATGTGGAAGCGCTAAAACCATGCGAGAAAGCAACCTTGAGACGTGGTGATTTGCATTTGTTGAAAAATGACCATGCATATGGTCGAAGTCCCGCGATTGTTCAGTGAGGTGAAGCGTCTCATAGGTATAAAAGTGACCTCCCGAACAATAGCTTGGCGTGGGGGTGTATACGGCATGCCAAATGCCAGGAGGCATAATTCTGACACATAGAATCAATATATGAGCATGAGTAATCAATTTTTAGAGCGTTAATAATATAAAAACTTACAGAATCTCCCCTGCAGAAAGAAACGTCGTGAAAATCTGAGCATGTTGATTCAGTTGGTGTAGTTGACTGAAGCAAATATCCTTGTGCAGGCTGCGCAACTTGTTCCGGGAGTTGTGACTTTTTGTGTATCTAGGTCGAATAATGGCCCAAATTTTTATCCCGGCGTGCGCATAGATCCAGGTACACAAGCCGTTAGCATCCTTGTGGGGGAATGTTACGAAGCCAGCATGCGTCAGCAGGTTCCACTGCATCATTTGCCAGGTGCACATCCGAATAACCTGTGGCCCTGGAAGGACTAGTTCTTGTCGAGTATTCGGCATCTTGTGATGCTTCGACTTGTCCTTTGGAGGGTGCTTCCAAAACTTCGCGAATGATTCATGTTTTGTGAGCTGGAATGCGAGTGCTTCGTCACTTATTCGACTGTTAAGGTTACTTGTTGAAATAAGCCAATGTACAAGCTCTCAGCACTCTTACCATATAATAGAGGGGGCGGCATTTCTCAGTGAAGGGGCATCCAGGATATTTCCACAGATGTCTACATCCTCAGATGCCTCGATAAACTCCCCCAGGGAAGAGTGGCTGTGGATGATGCCATCTGACTCCTTCTTGGACCTACCGACTGCACGCAATCTTGCGTCTATACAATATTAAACCACAGTAATCGTAGAGATGGATTTTACGTACCATGCCACTGAACTGGCTGGCTTAATGGACCCCTTGCTGCCTCGATCTCCTCCTTACAAAACGTCTCCGGACCTTCAAGATGTTGACCCTGTAATATAATGCATCGCTGATTAGCGAGATGGAGTCGCACGGCTTCATCGATGGCATGAAGTGGTTGGGAAGGTTCTCTTGGTGGGATAACGACATAGTTAGTTTCATCCAAGTCCCAGTTGTTTATCGAATGGGTTGCAGATGAACCATCAGGTGATTTGGCAAGCACCTCAACTAATTTAGCGTCCTTAACAAAGCTTCAGTTAGCTGATCAAGAACGAGCACAAAATGATGGACGGACTGCATTTTGATGGCCCGGAACGTGAACCCATGGAAGTACGGTTTGCGACCCATTGGCCCATTGAATCGAGGATGCGTCCTGGGGAAAGTTCACTCCCCTCAACGAAGTAAAGTAGTCGTGCTTATTCTGGGTGAGGGGTGCTGATGTTATGCGTTATCTTCTTCTTCATAAGGATGATGCGATGCGAATAACTTCACATACCAGATATCGTAGCTGGTTGATGTTTTTTTCGACTCGTGGGTTCTTCATCATCGGACAAAGATCGTTTTTGGGGAAGACTAGCGGCGCTCACTCCTTGGCCCAGTTCATTGGGATGGTTGATGAATCCGATCGCAATAAGATATTGCAGCGAGTCAGATTTCTCTTGAGCGGCATCGCTTGAAGTGCCAGCCGTCGCTGGAGAGTCTGACCAAGTGTCGGTCGCAAGCATCTCGTTCCCAAATGACACGACCCTGGATATGTGACTCTTCCAATCTTCAGTGAGCGATTTAATATCAGCTGTTGCACCCAATATTGATAAGATTACTCACCATATTGAGTCGGATCGTCATCTTCATAAGGCAGACGGTTCTCGTTTTTGCAACGATCGGCATAGAGTTGGCGACCTGTTTGAGAGTGTCCAAATGAATGGTAGACTCTGACGGCCCATTGCTTCACCGTCTTCAATCGCAATGATGCTTGAGTGAGCAGTTTACGATCCTCAAACCACAACTCATGCTGCACGGCCAAACAGAGGTTCTGGAGGTACTGTTTGATTCGTCCTGCATGTCGTACCTGGTTCTCTGCTTCAAGGCAGCTGTGGCGATGACTCAGGTCAAGGAAAGCAAGGATAGAGCGGTAATGGATGTGTATTTCGCGAGATCGCAGTGAGTTGTTGTGGTAGAAAAAGAGCTTGAATGTTGTTTGGGTTGATAATTCTGAGAAGCGCCAGAAATTGGACGGTTTATTCAAGAGGGTGGATGTCTTGGCTGGCCATAAAGCCTCATCATCAAATAGCTCTCCTTCTTTGTTGGCTATCGGTTGGGTGGCCATGATAATGAACGTATGTGTGGGGGTCACGTGGGTATTTATTCGATTAAAGAGTTTGAAAGCTACAAAGACGATATGATTCTATCCAGGACTTGGATTAGATCATGTGCTATAAATGAATGCCATATTCTCAAGTTTGAGGGTGACAAAGAAGCCCTGACGTTTTCTTTGCCATTTGATTCATTCCACTACTCCTTCATCTGGTTGAAGGAGTTATAAATATTACGGTGAAAACCATCATCCTCATTATAATTTATTGAAGTGAAGGATACAGATTGTGGAGGTGTGAGGTATACCGCTGAGGAAAGGTGGCTACAATGATCTGTAAGTCCCATGGTAACTTGCAGCTGCTGTTCGCATGTAAAAAAACAAAAAACATCAAGAAACTTTCATTATCATCTTCGTCTTCATCTTCGTCTTCATCTTCCTTTCGAATCGTGGAGGAATGGTAACACTGTTATTGGAGAATTGAGGCTGCCCCCCCTCTATCTCAGCTTGGATCTTGGATCAGTATCAGCTTGGTAAATTCATCTGAATGAAATGCACCATGGGATCCCACTGGCTGATCATTATCAGCTGAAAGATTCATTGCTAGCTGTGAAATACTAAATGATCACAATGAGTGAATGTGAACCATGTGTGTCTTACAGACCTACCCAAGATCAGCCTCATGGGTAGGTGATGATGTATTTACACCGTATCCATGGGAATCTGGGTTGATATTCTTCTCCTGAACATCGTTAGCCCACTGTTGGGCTGTATTTTCATTGATGCCAGTAGCAAAGAGAAGCATATAGCATTAGAGCATCCCTAAGCCAAGATGTTGATTTCATTTACTCTCACCGTTAACTCCAGGGAACAAAGCAAGCGCACAGGTCACAGAGTGCCCTCTGTCAAACCGGGGAGGTTTCGTGTGTGATTCTAGCTGCTGGAGACATAGCTGGAACCCCCTGCTTAGCCAGTTTGTATGGGTTTCGAATAAAGTATGCCATTCTATGTAGTTTGAATTGGAAAGCATGATGAGATAAGGGAAGCTTGTGTATGCAGAAGCTGCCTCTTACGGTATAAGGTTGGGTCTTCATGGGTGTATGGAGTCCACCCATTTGCCTTGCATTTCTGAAGGTACTCCCGTCTGCCGAAGAAAGAGTGGCCAAAAAAGTGATTCATTCTAACTGCCCACGGTATTGTCGTTTTAGGTTGGAAGCTAGAGCCAAAGCTGCCATGGTTTTGTGATAACTCAACCCAGAGATCAGACCTGAGCCTTTCCAGGTAACGTGTGATACGATTTGCACTGGGATGAGGGTTAGCAACATTCGCCCAGTATTCAAGGTCAAGAAGAGCGATCTGAAGTGTGGTCGATAGAGGGAGAGTGTAGTGTCGATGTTTGTTTCTGCTTTTGCAAAAAGCATGTAAAATGATCTGCTTTTGCTGGTTCAATTTGAGGGTCAAGTCAGGTTGTGTGAAAGGGTGGCTGATTTCCTCAAAGAGCCAGATGGTGTCGCTTGGTGGAACAGGAGAGCGATCGTTCGACCACCGATTATTATCCGCATCCAAGCATCGAGAAGAACACATCATTTGGTTCCAAGGGTAGTTACATTTGGGGGTGGGTGGATAACTGCATGAAAACAAGATAATCAGCATAAAATTTATCTAGATGTGGTGAAAAAATAAGCATTCATTCAATCGCATGCGTATAGCCATTGTGGTGCTGGAAGTAGTTTCGTGTGTGAGTCACAGCTCTTGATCACTACTTAGGCTCCTCACACATCACTTCATAGCACATCACTTCATAAGTACATAACAGCTAGTTGATATTCACGCATACACAGACAAGATAGCTGGGAGTTAATCAATACAGTATCAAAGCAACTTGATATGTTATGCGTGACATCACATTTGCATACCAAAATGGGATGGGAGTGGCGCATGTGAACTTGCTAATTTACACCTGCACACAGCTCAACATGTCTACACAGGTTTAGCACAAATCGTATGTAGTAGACTTATATAGTAACTAGCTTGGAATGCAGCAATACAAGTTGATTAATATTTGTGGAAAGTTTGATGCGACATGCATGCAGCGTAATAGATGCTAATTCAGTAATTTTATCAAGACCATAACCTCCATGATGGTCTGTAGTTAAGCTTTCTGTCTCCATAGAGAACCTGAACCTGAGTGTGGTTGCTTTCGAGCATTTCACCTGACGCAATCATCTCCTCCATCCTTTTCAATGCCAACCGTGCAAACTCTTCACAGTCCATGTCTATCCAAGCATCGAATATACCAGCCCACGTAGCTGTGTTTGTAAAGGTATTATTGAGATATATAACTTGAGGCGATGCTTGTAAACTGGATTTGGGGGAATTTTTTGCTAAGATTCTAGCGGACTGCTTGATAAAGTCAGTAGTACCCTTCACTTTCAAGCTAGTGCCAACCACAAGGAGAAGATCTAGTTGGCGACTGGGGGTGGTAGTTAACCCAAGATCATTTTGCTGCACGTTTGCTATTTCTTCTCCTCGAGGATGTGGTTCTCCGTAAAGAATGATATTGGGTCGGAGTCGAGGCACAGTCGTTCTGCGTTTGCCCTGCTCTACCCTCTTTTCCATATTGATTTGACATTCAGTGCATTCTGGTAGTTGGCCCTCTTTCAAAGAGGGGTAGTATGGTTCGAGGATAAAAATGGAGGAGCAGCCAGGGCATCGTAGTTCCTCTAGGGATCCATGCAATGGAATGCATCGGGCTGGTCCATCACTGGGGTGAATTTCTGAGGACATATGTAACCCAGCCTTGAGCTCCAAACCATCGATATTTTGAGTGTAAACACGGAGTAACACTCCTTGGAGGTCTAGAGCACGAAGGAAATGGTGGAAGGCAGTGGGTTGTGCGATCGCCGCTTTCTCAGCAAGGGTGGCAATGAGCTGACAATGCAGTGATTGTTGCTTTTGGGTCTAGAACATTAACTTGGTCAACTAATCCTCACTTGAACATATATTTCTCACTACGAGGGATGAGCTAGTAAGCAGATCAGTCAGGTTGACTCCGGTAAATCCAGATAGTGCGTTGCCAGTATATAAGCCGTCTGGTCCTCTAAAACATGGAATACCTGCAGCCACGGATATTCCTGCTCCTAGAGAGTAGGTAAGTATTTGAATGAAACATGATGATGGGTCGATTTACCACAGAGCACGACGATTCTCTTTGCTTTCAGTATTCCATCCATTAGATCTGTTGCACTTTGTTTTATAGTGGAGGGGAACATAATAGCTGAGTTTTTAGCAGTAACACGGTGAAGGATAGTAGGTATTAGATAAGCTAGAAGAATGGTAAGGTATCAAATAAGCAAATCTGAGCTACACCGAGGGCAAGTATAGTATGTTTGGTCTGTAACGACTAATGGCTCATAAGAGTCTGTGTTATCTATGCCGAATTCTGCCTCAAGCCAGTTTTCCCAGTCAGTGTCTATCATATTTAACCGAGACTCCTCAATGAGGTGAGCAGCTATCCATCCAGAGGCTTGGACGACACTGCGTTCCTGTGAAGAAAGCAACTTTCTAGCCTTGTTCACGATCCTAATATTTCCGGCTGTAAAATAAGTGAGACCTCCCCTAGCTGTGGGTTGGAAAGCAACTTGAAGTATAATTTTTGGGGTGTCGGCAAACTTCTCTATAGCATAGAGATTGTTAAGATACTGCTGCTGGGTAATGTTGGCAGGGGTTCCTAGGCAAGTAAGATGGGACCATCTTTTGCAGGACCAGCAGTAGCGTTGTTCCTCTGTATCGGGGGACCAAAGTGAATAACAGTGAGTTGCGCCACATATTTCTGGCTCGCCCTACCACCCAATAGATTACTACAGGGTATATGTTTAGTTCAATGAACGCACCTTCAATGCCTGCCTATGCCCATCCCAGAAGTATCTAATAGAAATTTTAGTATAATAGATGGGTTGGTATTATCGTCAAGCTTACCGCATGTAATACGCGGTTACTGGAGGTTGATCTTCGATCTGATTTTTAATAATAACAATGTCGATTGTATCTACAGTTTAATTTTCAGTTCAGTTCAGTTCATTCTTTTATATCTGCTTCTCGATATAATAACCCTCACCTTCCAAGGCTTGCGCATCAATGATATCTGTAGAATCAGAGCCACACAGCTCTTGCTTTCCAAATGTGTTTATATACCTGTCAAGAGTAAGAAGAACATAGAGTGACAGGAGAAGGAGTAGGTTTTGAGATGCAACCTTTTAGTATCAGCCTTAACATCACTTCTCTCCAACAACTGCTTGGCTGTATACATCCATGAAACCTTAGCAAGATACTTGTTCTAAAGCACATTGTCAACATTGGGTAGGGTAGCTTGAGCAGGTGTATCACCTTAGTAGTTTTTCTTATTTGTAGGATCAAACCTTTCCAGTAGTCGTCCATTATAATATTATTTTCTTCCTTTGCATGGAGGCCAAGGTGACGGATGAGGCAGCTGTGTTTGAGGGAAATAATCAAATGACTACTATTCAAGCATTATCGATAAACACTTACAAGTCATTCTTAACGAATTTGCAAGGAGAGCCTATAAAGTTTTGATTCGGAACAAATAGAACAAGGCATAGGTGATATCTCACCATCATTTGGATTAGGAACCTCGAGGTATTCTACGACTTTTGCAGATTTCCATTGTTTTTCCTCGGTTGTAGGTGCCATAATAATAAATCTACGGACCAATGTTGATTATTCGTATTATATTCCCACAGCTATATATATGTCACGTGAATGTAGATACACTTTGTCTCGACTATTGCACAAACATAGCTCTCGATCTTAACCTCCAATATGGCAAACCAGGCAAATGAAGGTGCAGATTATGACAGTGATATAGATAGGATCATAGCTATGTCCTCACTAGCCAAGGTAAGCCTATCCCTAGTAGTTATGTATCTAATTCGATTCACACAATTAAATCATTACGAGGCTAATAAAACCATAATAAACCAGGAAGGGGATTCGACTTCTAGTGGTTCAGATGATAGTGATATACGTAATATCCTGAATATGCCTTGTGCAGAGAAGATGCCAATGCCAATACCGATGCTAGGAGAAAAACATATGCCTTCCAAAAAACATATATTAATCAACAAAAAGCCAGTATACTCAGTAAGTGTATATCTGTTTTCAAGGTTAAAGTGCTCACATTATTACAGACAACGTTAATTAGCCTAAATCATCTTAACATCCAGAATTCGGATCAGCAATATATATCGATACCTCCATTGGCTCCCTTAGGTCCCCAGCCAGGTCCTTCAAGGGTCCAAAACGCAATAAGTAGAAAGGATAATGACGCTGTATGTCTCAATTAACCTATGACAATAATAACTTACATTTATTTATTTTCCAGGTGGCGAAAGCATGGTATGTATTTTAAGAGAAATCATAAGATACTTGCGTATTAATACTGGTTAGGTTTAGTGATTATAGCTCTCCTTCAGAGCCTTCGGTGGATATTAGAAGGAACAACTCGCGATTTGAAACCAGACACCGGTGAATAAATCTATCATTCGAAATGTTAGGTTAAATACTAAACTTTTAGAAGCTCAACAAGCCGATCATCGTCGCCAGCTAGCAATAACGGATCAGATTTCATTGGATCCAGTGAAAGTGACAGCGCTCATTCTCATTTACTAGCAAAAAATGCCATTCGATTGAATCTACCACGATCTGAGCAAGAGCTTTTTATAGGTATGTTCTTATATTATTGGTGGTGATTAGACTCATTAAGGATATTAGACACGAAGCTAGCAGATCCAAGGATATGGGCTTCAGCTTGTCAATCATTGGGATCTGCTAAGCCTGGAAACCACCTGGATCACGCGGTCATAGAAATTTACCTTTTGAAATCATGGTATATGTCCATTCAACCCCAGATGCCATCTCAGAGATATTCCTACTATCTAGACTCGGAAACGGTGAGCAGGGTAATAAGAGAAGAAGAAGACATCCTGTCTACCGAAATCCATAAAACTCTCCTTCTTCCACCTCACGTTGCTATCCCGAAAAAGCCTGTGTTATTTTTCCCTCCACTATCATGGCAATCTTCTGCAACCCAAAGGCTAGCTTTATTTGATTACCAGCAGGAGAAGGTTCTTGTTTTTAGCCATGGAGCTCCACTCGAAACCAATATGTACTCAGATTGGACGGAGTGGAATGGCAACTACTATTGGAGGGCTATTGCTAATGTGTTTGGGTGGATCCTGGGTAGTGAGTTGGATGAGCGAGGTCCCCAAGTAATCGAACCGAATTGGAATACGGTGAAAATCTCGTTTCTATACAGAAGAAGCATATTCATATACATATTTCAACAGAGTGAGGCCGACACTGGTTCCTGGATGGCATCGCTTTGCCAAGAAATCTTTGATAATGGTTGGATGTATTCCACAGACATTAACCAACACCCACTTGCACCCAAATTGCAATGTGTTCATGCGATGCGAGAGAGAATATTTCTCACTGCGCTTCAAACTGTACAAAAATCATATGACTTCTGGAACAAGACTCAGACCCTGCTTCGGTATTCCATGGAACCCAATTCTGAGGTTGTGAATGATATGAAGGCTGGGCTTTTAAAATTCAAGCGTTTCGAGGTAATAGCACTTGCGCTTGCAACTGCTCGTATGAAGTGTGAGTATTATCTCATTCCGATTACCTGTGATAATCAATCTAAAGAGGCTACCTATATTAATCAACTAGGCCATCTTCTGGATAGTCACGACAAGGATGGCAATGCCAGCAATGACGACAACAATCACAATGATGATGACAATGACAATGACAATGATGACAACGATGATGATTCCATTGTAATCAACCTACCACCTCAGCCTTCCAGAAGGTCTCTACCTGAAATCCAACTTCCAGAGGTTGAGCTAAATGGGAATGGGGGTGAAGAAGCATTAGCAACAAGCATTGATGAGCGGCCTTTTGATGACTACGAATCAGCTATGTTGGTTTGCTCCGAGGATCAAGCTGATATCATTCCAAACACGTGGACCTTTGACACCAATGGAATGCTTGTATTGGGCAAGCACTGGAGTATCTGGAGGGATAGAGGCTATAGGTTGCAGGCCGATTTTTTCTCTATGTTCAATAACCAGGAACCGGTTCTCCTCAATGACCACCTTCTTCCACACTGGGATTCAAGTGATCAAGCAAGTGGATGTTTACCATCATCTCCAGTTGCATACCCATCCTCGTTATCTTCTCATTCTTCTGAGGTGCTGAATTCCCTACCAGCTATGGACAACCCAGATGTGACTGTGATGGGTGCTCAGGATATGTTGGATGAGGCGGGAGGGGTGGAAGGGACATCAGAGAGCCAGGGTGTGTTTGTAAAAGGTAAAGCACGCAACAACAAATTCATCTACTTCGACTTGGAGAAGGATAGAGTAAACCTGGACGATGAAGAAGTGTCAGTGTCGGTGGATATCGACAGCGTCATATGGGTCACGCATAAACCACAGTTCATTGGTCCAATCAATATTCACCTTCTTCCACTATTAGATGACAAACCTCCATTCTCTATCAACAATCATGTCTATGTCCAGGTTCTACAACCACCTACCACTCGAAATCCTAGGCAGAGGTCTAAAAGGTATCCACTTAGTGCCTTGCCACATACCCATTTCGGGCAGATGGGTCAAGGATCAGGCCAATTTAACACCTACGTCTTCTTCCCTCGTATGATTAGGAAAGACCCAGGAACGCATAGAATGACTACTCTGATGCCAAGGGAGGTACAGGAGTTGTGGTTCTCACAAGTGATCATGCCTGCTCTGCCAGTGGTTTTAGCCAACTACACCGGAATTATGGAGTATCTTCCTACAAGCGTCAGTAATCTCCAATGGAAAATAGGGACAAGACGTACGACCAAGACCATTCCCCTCACACCTGAAGCATTTTCTTCCATGCGAACCACTCTCTGCGACATCATAAATAACCAGCCCGATCTCCTAGGCCGATTCGGGTCCTTTTTCTTTGTTGTAGATGCTCGAGGTATCAAACTGCTCTCTAAGCAGCACCACCCAACCGAGAATATATATCAGGCACTCTGTTCGATGATTCCTAACATGGACTGGGATTATATGAAGGACCGATCGCATGGAGAACTCTTGCTTGATCTTGGGATTTCATACCATCCTCCTTCTAGGGAGGATCAGGAGCCATTGGTAGGGCTGTGGAGGTTAGATAGGATCGACGACTCGTACGACCTTATGGGGATGAAAAAAGGAATGACCCATTATACTGCCATGTTTGGAGCTTATGGAGGGAGACAGGCTGAAACCAAGTTGAAGAAAAGTCGGCTTGTACACCTTTGCTTCCGATCCAGCTACAACCTTTGCTTTGAGGTGGTGCGACTTCCTGGCCAAACGAACTACCTATGTGATGACTGTGATGCAGTCAAGACAAATGACCGATTCATGACTAGCTGTGATCACTGGAAAAAGCTGTTTCAATCTTCTCAAATCCAGTCATTCGGCGTTAGAGAAGAAGTTAGAGGGAGTGGGTTAGCCATTATAAAGCTTCTTGATGTAGCATCTGAAAAGGTAAGCAGCGAAATAACTGCAAACTAGAAATGTCTAATGATTGCCAGGCACAAGACTATATGTCGTCTGACCCTATCATTTGGATCAAGTCGAGCCTCTTTTTCAAGTTGTTGGCAAGAAGGCTAGCAGAGTTTCAAAACGTCCAACTACACCTTTCACGAAATCGACCAAGCAACTATGGGATGATGGCTACGCTTATCATCCACCTGATTAAGCACACCATGGTCACGCCAAGGATAAAGCACACATTCTTGAATGATGTGTTGCGAGACCTTCGTTTCAGTTCGATAATGTGGAGGTTCGGAATGTTCTTTCTTCACGACCTCAAGTTGAAGAAAGGAGTGCTATCTCTAAGAGAACTACCGGAGGAGGATCCAGCTGAGGTTATCCAAGCGTATGGACAGTCCTTGAAGAAGCCACAGGCAACTCAAGCCAACCAGCCATATCATCTTATTCAAATGTATCAGCAAGATGCGTGCCCTTGGGGTCCTGATCCATCTTGGTCAAGAATTCAGAAACTGTTGGAAACCGAGCCAGAGATTTTCCTTAGGGAATGGAGGTTGGATGATGACTGGGAAGCTCCTGAACTGCTTTACACAAAGCTGTTGTTTGTTGAGTTCACGCATCAGCTGTGGCTAAGTCTGGCAGAGCAGTTTGCATCAGCAGGTGTTTTACCCAAGCCAACCACAGTTCAGGAAGCAATGGAGACTTGGACGGTACCTGCGATTCAGCATATCATAGGCATTGACCATTGCCGATTCCTTCCTTCGAGCTGTGGCCTTAAAGGAAAGCTTCCTTTGAGTCACTCCCATGATCTATCATTTTCAGCACGTCGGGCAACCTTCTTCCCTGAACAAACTATCCAGATCCCAGAGAATTCAGTCTGGAAACCATACACCCAGCCTGGAGGATATATCTCCACTTACCACCAATATCTTGTGGATTGGGATATGGATGAAGGTGATCAGCTCTGCCGTGAATTGGACAATATATTTGGCCAGTTACAATGCCTTCCTGTAGGTGGCCTATCGAATAAAAAGGGGAAACAAGTCATATGGGGGATGAAATCAGGCAAGATCAACTTTATTTCGAATTCAAAGTTCTATCGGATTGAAGAAATTGGGAAAGAGGTGGCTGCGCGTCCACGAACTCAGGTCCTAAAAAGGCCTCATGCTTCAAAGAATATACTTCAGAGACGACTAGATGAAACCTTGGGGAGATCGATAAAACCACCTATTCGGAGCCGAAAGTCTGCCAAAATCTACCAAAAACGAAAGCCTCCTGTGAGACAGAAAGCAGACAACAATCCTTCAGGTTCAGAGAGCGGGAAAGAGCAACAGGTTAGGGTTACTTGCTCAAAGGCCAAGGCTGCCCAGAAAGACGAGGGAAGAAAGGGGGTGAGTGGTGTGCGGATAACTCGGTCAAGAATGAACGCTGCTAGGAAAGATGCGGAGAGAGAAGATTCAGGTTCAGGAAGACATATAGTAGGTAGATCTCAGTCAAGAGTCAAGGCTGCTAGGGAACGGGCAGATTTAGAGTCTGATTCCGATTCCGATTCATTAGAGTACACAGATGAGCCAGGATCAGAGCAATCTAGTAGCTAATGTATCGATTTGAAGATTATATATTCACAGGTCTATTCTACCTATATGTGTTACACTGCTCATTGTGGTACCCCAATCAGTCTGCCCATGGGGATGTGGTTATTCTGGGATGTTATCACACTAATGCTATTGATTGAACATAACATGCTGAAGGTTAGAGAGCTCGGTGAGAAGTTGAAGGTATAACCTCTGATACCTCTTGCATGCTAATTACGGTACCCCAATTATTCCACACATGAGGATTGGACTACTCCTGATGTTTGTAGCACCAATGCTATTGATTGAACATAAAATCCTGATGCTTAGAGGGCTCTCTGATAAGTTGAAGGTATACCCTCCCATACCTGTTGTATACTTATTGCGGCACCCTAGTTAATCCACACATGATGATTGAACTATTCCTAACCTTTGTAATACTCATGCTATTGATTGAACATAAAATCCTGATACTCGGAGAGCTCTGTGATAAGTTGAAGGTATATCATCCGATACTTCTTACATACTATACCCCAATCATTCCACACATGAGGATTAGACTACTCCTGACCTTTGTAACACTAATGCTGTTGATTTAACATAAAATCCCGATGCTTAGAGAGCTCTCTGATAAGTTAAAGGTATACCACCCCATGATATCTTATATACTTATTGCGGCACCCTAGTCAATCCATACACAAGGATTAGACTATTCCCAATGTTTATAACACTAATGCTATTGATTGAACATGAAATCCTGATGCTCAGAGAGCTCTGTGATAACTTGAAGGTATACCCCCCCCTACCTCCTGTATACTTCTTGCGGCACCCCAGTCTATCTACACATGATGATTGGACTATTCCCAATGTTTGTAACACAGGTGCTATTGATTGAACATGAAATCCTGATGCTCAGAGAGCTCTGTGATAAGTTAGAGATATACCCCCCTATACCCCTTATATAGCTTATTGCAGTGCCTCATTCTGTCCATATATTGTCATTCCGAGCATCTGTAACACTGGTGCTATTGATTGAACATGAAATTGTGATGTTTAAAGAGGTCTGTGATAAGTTGGAGATATACTCCCCCATACCCCTTATATAGCTTATTGCAGTACCTCATTCTGACCATATATTGTTATTCCGAGCATCTATAACACTGGTGCTATTGATTGAACATGAAATTGTGATGTTTAAAGAGGTCTGTGATAAGTTGGAGATATACTCCCTCATACCCTTTATATACCTTATTGGAGTGCCTTATTCTACCCATATATTGTTATTCCGAGCATCTATGACACTAGTGCTATTGATTGAACATGAAATTATGATGTTTAAAGATGTCTGTAATAAGTTGGAGATATACCCCCCCATACCCCTTATATAACTGATTGCGGTACCCCAAATGGTCTATAACTTAGGATTTTTGTATTCCCCACCTCTATGACACTGGGGCTATTGATTGAATATAAAACCCAGGTTTTTAAAGACCTCTGTAATAAGTTGGAGATATACCCCCCCATACCCCTTATATAGCTTATTGCGGTACCTTATTCTGCCTATACATCAGGATTTTGTTATTCCGAGCCTCTATGACACTACTGCTATCGATTGAACATGAAATCCTGATTTTTAAAGAGCTCTGTGATAAGTTGGAGATATACCCCCCCATACCCCTTATATAGCTTATTGCGGTACCCCAAATGGTCTATAAATCAGGATTTTTGTATTCCCAGTATCTGTGACACTAGTGCTATCGATTGAACATAAAATCTTGATTTTTAAAGAGCTCTGTGATAAGTTGGAGATATACCCCCCCATACCCCTTATATCACTGATTGCGGTACCCCAAATGGTCCATAAATCGGGATTTTTGTATTCCCCACCTCTATGACACTGGGGCTATTGATTGAATATGAAACCCCGATTTTTAGAGCAGTCTATAGCTACTTATACTTATGCCTCCTCCTAAAACCTTACTATCTTCCACCACGACATACCAAATGCTCTAAAAATCGGAATTTTCTGTGGGCCCACCATTAGTTCACTGTGCCTATCGAATGGACATGAAATTGTGATTTATAGAGTGCAATACAATAGCTGGGCTGCATAATGGTATAAATGGAGTATTTTACATATATCTCAAGAATGGGACCGCCGATTTTTTTAATTTATGGCTTAAACTGATTGTATTGGGATGCCCTAACGATCCCCCAAAGAATTTTGAATTAATTTTGTGCCAGCATTTTGGTCATTTTGTTGATAATGGGTCCCTGAAGTTGGCTTTCGTTTCAGATGTTCAAGGTTTGTTTTCGCATTTAACTGATTCCGCATTCTGATTATTTCCTGAGAATAGGTGGTACATCACTACTTTCTGATCCCCAAATCATAACAGCCCCGTAAATTTTGTTGCATGCTCACACATCAATTTTACTCATGGAATGATATTTAGTGAACTCTCCGGAAACCTCTTCGCTGGTGGCAACATAGGGGCCTGTTTTCAACATTTCACCGATGATCACCTTTGCAATAGATTCTGTCGCTACTACATTCCGGAAGGTCTCCCCAAGGCAAAAGCTGGTAAGGCACCCCGCTTTGGTGTATCGCTTGAACAGATGCTGCGGGAAGCCGAAGACGAAAAAGCGGCAGCAAAAGCAGCAGCGATGAACGATGACCGCGAGCTCACTAATATGAGCATCTCCTTGACGTCTCTCGGACTGTAATCCCAATCCGCATGTATGTCCTTTGAATAATTGCTCTCGTACATATGCTCTCACATCCACAGCTCTTTTACATATGCTTTCATACGCACGGCGCTCCTCGCACATACGTTCTCCTAGATACACTCTCGCACACTCAATCATACTCATGCACGTATACTCTCGTACGCTTTCATTCCCTTTATTTAATTCAGATACCTCACTTTAATCTCCAAATTTAATTTCTTTTCGTTGTAATGGTTATTTGAGCTTGAGTTGCAGATTGCTATTGAATTAGCCTTGCATGGTGAACCAACCAATCTCTAGGTTAACCTGGAGGTCTCTCAGTGAGTTTCGAAGCCGATACTTGTGAGCTGGATGGTCGTTCAATTGCTGCTTTGTGTTGAAGTGGGCACGAGTGAATGACTAAGTCAGGAAACTTCAACCAGCACCCTGATTGCAGTGAAACGCACTAAAGAATGGCTACAACTCTAACTTCTAGGCATCGAGTCATTCGTCAACCCTTCGTGCTCATGCTGATCACTGTGTAAAGTGCAGACACTACAGCCAAGGAACCTACTTGGCTAACAGAATCAGACACTTTCCTCCTCAACTACAAGCTGTATGGGACATAACAGGCTCAAGTTTATCAAGGGAGTATTAGGATGAGAATATCACTACCTCAATGAAACTCGAAGTGCATACATTCATACAATGCAGGGACATTGCAAAGAGTACAGCGAGCAAGTCTTTGTTTTTCTATTACACACCACCTTTCTTTCTTGCGCTGCCCTATCCCGCTTCACCACCGCCATGTCCGCCATTCAGTTCAATCAATGCAACCTCTACTTAGCTGGAGGTGACATTCTTAACATCCATCTCCCGGAGCATCCCCCCGAGCCATTTGTCACGCGTAAAAATCCTTCGGACCCAGCCCATTTCCTCAAAACACTCACCGTCCGTGCCGCGCGATTTTTTATCCGCGTTTCCCGCAAATTCTTCCAGTGAGTTTTTTTTAAACGTGGGATTCTCCTTCGCGCTAACTTTCCCGCAAAGTTTCGTCACCGATATGGTCAGAAACGAAAGGAGCGGGTTCAGCTCAATCGTTTGATCGGGGCGCGTCTCTCATACTCGCGTGAGCGCGAAGGTGTAGGTTTTTTTTTTTTCTGTTCGGATTGTCATGTATTACTATACTTCAAACAGTAAATATCATACAGTGTACCCAAGGTCCTTTACCTCGGCATGTCATAGATTGACAGGTTGACGGCATTTAAAGTTTTCTTAGCAGGCAAATCTTGCGTTCCATACTGTATACAACGAAGAAGTAGCTTTGTAAAAAATCAAAATCTAAACATATTTCACTGCGACATAGCCTCTATACAGTAGACATGCTGCTATGAACCGGAGGGAGATTCCTGAAAAAGTTGTTGTTGGGTAACGGAGCCATGCAAGAGTCGCAGTATGGAAAGTTGCTTACCCCTCTTAGCTCTGAATAGGTAGAGAAAAGTTCCGATGCCCTCTTCCATCGTGGGGAGGATTGCAAGTCGCAGGCTAGTTTCCCAATCGGATCCTGCATCATGAAATCATTCGCTGTCCGATATCCATGCTCGACCCATCTGAACAGCCCTCCAGCTGCATACTGTGTACACGAAACACGGGTCTCGTGTGCCTGCACCTTGGTGTTGGAGTGACAGAATATTGCGGAAGGGATAAGCACCGTGGAACCGGGGGGAAACTCTATCGCCAACTTAATATCCCAAAGTAAAAGGTGGCCTCCTTTTTTCGGATCAAAGTCTCCTAACGCAGTAATAGCACACCACCCAAAGGCAAGGTTCGAGAAGTCGCGATGAGGCAGACATATCGTCTTAGGACCAAAGTTGAAGGTTATAGCACTCCAGACGCTATTTTTGAAGTTCATCCTAAGCTGTGGATGGTGGCCTAGGAGCCCCGACATCGTGGTAGAGTAGTACTTGTACAGGCGTGGTGCCCAAGCTGCAAACAGCCCGTTCGAGAACCCTGCTATCCTTTGGATGGCAGAGCATTGTATCAAATCCGTCATGACCGCGTGATTGTTGTGTGTAAGGCCAAGATTTCCTGGAACCTTTACGAAAATGTTCCAAGATCGTGATTAAAAAAACATAGCGGCAGAGGAAAAGTATACTGTACTTTTTGTCCTCCTCCGAATGAAAAACCGCAGGCGAGGGATGGAGAGCGGCACCGGCGGTGGGATGCATCCTTTGCAGAAAATTCGCAAAGCCCCCGAGCTTCTGAGATTCTTTGGGCAGCCTCATTGTGTATGATTTCCCATTCAGGAGACTGGGGACGTCCACCTAGAAGAGCTACCACACGCCCCTCAGAATCGAGGATTGGCGTCGCACGACTAGCAGTACATTTTCACCGAATCAGATCGAGAATCTTGTTTGATTGGGTAGAAATCGACCTACATGCCATCCCATTCCTGGATTCTAAACCCAAATTGGGGTGCGTTTCTCAACACATCCTCCAGAGAATACTCCTTTATCTCGATCCTCTTGCTCTTCTCTGACCGCAGAGCTGTGAACCCAGGGCCAGTCACAGGAAGGGTCTCCGTTGCTACCGTGGTCGATATTGGGATGGATGACGCGATGTGTTTCAGTCTGACGTTGGTAGGCTTGACGCATCCCACTTTTATCGTGTGGAGGGATGCTTCCTGCCGTCGCTCCCTGCGATGCTTGTGGCTTGATTTCTTTGACCTCTTGACAGTTGAAGTTGTTCGAGGGTGACCTTTGACAGAGGGAATACTCTTCCTTACATGCAGGGGGGAAAGGGGCGGGTTTGGTCCCTTATTGGCCAGTATGTTCATACCTCTGATCATTGGTAAGAGGTTGGCTTTCTTTGTTCCCCAGCATGTATCTCCTGGATGTCCTGTATAGGAATGTTATGTTTTCATTTAATAGTTACGATATTTCTGCCTTACCATCGAGATCGTTGGGTTCTATCATATATGACATATCCCCTACCGGAGGAGGCTGATTATAGGGCAAAAATGCCTGCCCTTCAGTCGGGTCATAGTCTGGATGCTGCTCGATGTCAATTGCAGCCTGGAGGCGAGGGAGGAGGAGGATGTTGGTCTGGATCGGTATACCAGAAGCTTCCAACAATGTGTTACTGCGTAGCAAATCCTTTAATGTTAGCCATGAGTCAATGCATTCGTTGTGGAACTTGTGGGGTTCCTCTCACAGGCATTTCACTTTAAGAATGGGTAGTACTTGACGACTTTGCAACTCACAGTGGGCTTCAACTTAGACTCACGTGACACACATTTTTTTTTTTTTTTTTTGATTTCAGCATTTATATACCGCAACAAGCAAGCGTACGTGCTAAGACGTGGTGGCTGGTTATCTATGACCAGCCCTGCTACTTTGTTTATATACATATGAGGGGGTCAATCCCTGGGGCTTTGGGTGACGCAGTGAGTCTCGTGATTTGTGGGTTGAGTTGGGTGTTTTCTTATTGTGCTGGAGTTGCACCGTTTTCGGCATTTGGGGGTGTGGCCATAGGTTGGCCTTCCTGGGCTAGGTTGCCCTCGGTTGTGTCGTCATCCTGTTGGACTGGGACTGTGGGTTCTTCATCGAACGTGGGGGATTTGGGTTTGGCATAGGGTCTGCCTGTCTTGGTGAACGCTCCAGGTTTGAGTATGAACGATCTCTGGCAGTGAGATATTTCTTGATGCTTTCCGGAGGAGGTTTTTGTGTTCGTCGTATTGCGGGCACTCTTGTATTATGTGTTCTCGCGTTTGTAACCCGTCTAAAGGGTCCCTTGTGGGCACCCTGAGTGCAGTAAGGCAATGCTTCTTGACGTGTGTGGCCCTCAGCGATGTAGCATCTCCCCTATAGGTGTACTACCTGGACCAGGTCGACATAAGTCTCCCTAATTGGTGTGGCAAAGAAACCAGCGGTCCAAAGACCTCCCAGCTAGGTACAGTCCAATAGCAGAGTTGGTCATTACGACCTCCCTAAAGGGTACAGGTGGGGATCACACCCAGCTGCACACACACACGGACACTAACCACTGCACCGACGTGGTAACAACATGGATGGGTACGCTCTGCCTTTCTCAGAGACCCACCGGCGATGGATTTTGACCTCTCGAGCCCAACCAGGGATTTTCTCCCTAGTTGGCTACGGCCCAGTGAATGACTCCAGGGCAACGTGACACACATTTCTGTAGAAAGGCTGTAGAAAGGAATGTTTCGATTAACGTTCCCTTCTTTCTTTGCCTCCAGTCACAGTTCAGTTCCAGTTCAGTTAATCAGTATCAATGACTTGGCCTACTAAGCTGCAGTAGCCGAGAATACTATCCAAATACATGACGGGAGGGGAGAAAGATTGAGAAGGAGCAGGCAAGGCGAGGATCAGAGTCAACGGCGGGAATGAGGATGGGTGTGGGCGAATAGGCAGGGCCTAATACTGTATTGCGAACAACATACCACCGATATATAAATACTAGATTTTGACCAATAAATGCTGGCCTCTGCCACACTGAACTTGGAAGAAGCTTGTAAAAGATGATGCTCAGACTTGCAACAAAGGAAGGTCTTATCTGTTGATCACACAGAGGATACTATCGAACACTGCCCCATGCTCAGGAGGCAACTTGTATCAAAGGAAGATGTGGTACAATATAGTCGTATACATGGGCAGGTCCACACCACTCATGTTGATTGGGTTTCGCCCACCTTCTTCCTTCCACCTTCCTTCCACTTAGCGTGTGCCCAGGCGTCAGGTGGCACAGGGAACGGCAAAATACAGTACTTGTATGGCCGCAAGTGCTTTTTGTCACAGTCCTGTACAAAGTTAGGTCGACGAACCTTCTGCACACGCGACTTGCAGAATCCACATGAAAGGCGGCACCAATCGCCCTTCTTATCAAGCATGCTTGACGTTACAAAACAGCCCACACCACATGTCGGACATGCCGGAGGATCCAATCCCCATGGGCAGTCCTCGTTGGAGAGCGCGAATTGCGTGACGGAAATGTCACCTCCTGATTCCGATTCCGATCCCTTCCATGCACGAATGAGCAGGACGGGTGTGTGTGAGAGGATGTCTACTCGGTCAAATGACCGATGCAGCGCTTCCTCCACATCCTGCATGTTCTTCTCTTGCTGAAGGAATGCCAGCTCAACGAATAACGGCAATGCAGATGTGACTTTGATAGGCGATAACACCTTTGCGGAGAATCCAATGACCCAAGTGAAGATATTACTAGAAGGAGGGATAAAACGGTTTATTGATTGTTGGGCAGAAGTCGCAAAGGGGAAGGGGAAGAGGGAAATCCTGCATACCTTTCAACCAGGGACTTCCACGACTGTAGACTTCCCTCGTGGTGAAATGTGTGCCCACAGCACAGGGCAATCAAGCCCTTGATTGATGGGTTCTGCATAAACACGGGATCGTATGCATCCTGCATAGTAGCGCGTAGAATCTGGGGAAACCGGTTCCGGTTCAGTTCCAGTTCGACGATAGCATCTTCTTATGAAGTCCTCCAACAACTACTTACTTCGGTGATGTGGGCGTGGCGGTTGGTTTTGGCCCCTGGGAATGCGTAGACTAACTCCCCCGTTTGAACTGTAGTATGGCCTTCAAGGACGACAAGGACTGCTGAGTTCGGGAATCGCTTTATCCACTCCACCGCTTGTGAGCGCAATGCTTTGAGAGTGCGTCCATTATTCAAGTAAACGTATATAGTCTGGAGCTGTTTATAGAATACCATAAGCCTAAATCACTCGGTCATTCGAGGAAACGTCCCTCACCTGGTCATCCTGCTCGTGCTTGTAAAAGTCTTTCAATCGCCCTGCGATATTCGGGGCGGTTAGTGTCTCTTTGACCATTCTTGCCTCACATGTGTATATGTGGATGTAGAGGAGGGGGGTTATAACCCTCCCCCCGTGGAAGAATGATTTTATTCGTGAGTTGATTGTATACTGAAGAAGGAAAATCAGTGGTGTTGTCTTGCATGAAGTAGATCCAAACCTTGGGAAGTATTTTTTTGAGGCGACAATGCCTCAGGCAGTACCATGGAGTTCCCTCAGGAACATCCCACTGGACACACGCAGTCGAGTCCGAGGAAACACACAGCATGACACCACACCCTGGTTCACTGCATACCACAAATGACCCACCATCACTACAATATTGGCAAAACTATCCAAAACATGCAGCATATTAGCGGGACTCGTAATAAATTATTTTTCCTCCCATCTTCTTACCATCTTTGCCGACCCCTTGCCTTGTGCTTCATCATCATCTTGAGATGATGATGCCGTTTCCGACGTCAGTTTATCCATGTTCTCCAATGAATGGAGAAAGTCTTCGCCAGGGTTTCCTGGCAGTGCATCCGTGATGCAGGTTGACGTGTGAAACCCATAGCGCCGTCGCTTCACTGCACGGCCACCTGCAGCAGCCTTCCTCTTCCTCTTCTCGGGCACACGGTTGGAAGTCTGTTTTTTCGTCGCTCCACTTGACGAACTCCTCCTCTCTGCACCCACATGCTTCGCATTGGGTTGAGATGGTGGATCCAGGGAGGGGGAGGATGCAGGCAACGGATGGTTGTTGATTGAAGATGATGCTGTGAGCATCGGATCAATGCCAAAGTTTTCATCCTGAAGTGGAGGTGATGTTGGCTTGCCTCCGCTCGAGCTGGTTGCTTTGTTTAAAAAGAGTGTGTAATGTCAACAACTGTTCATCAAAGAAACAATGTAGGATGATGTACATGGAATGTTTGCCAAGTCACCGAGGTCGAAATTGAACTCGGGCTGGTTCTCTGCTATACTGCCGTGCATCACAGCAGCAGGTTGATTAGCTGTATCCTTGGCTGGGGCGGCAGGGTTGGCAGGGGCGGCAGGTGTCGCAGGGGCGGTGGATTTGGCTGGGGGGGCGGATTTGGCTGGGGGGGCGGATTTGGCTGGGGGGGCGGATTTGGCTGGGGCAGCAGGGTTGGCGGTGGCGGCGGGTTTGGCTGGGGCAGTGGTTTGGGCTGGGGCGGCGGGTTTGGCAGGGGCGGTGGATTTGGCAGGGGCAGTGGGGTTGACAGTGGCGGATTTGGCTGGGGCAGCAGGGTTGGCGGTGGCGGCGGTTTTAGCTGGGGCGGTGGTTTGGGCTCGGGCGGCGGTTTTAGCTGGGGCGGTGGTTTGGGCTCGGGCGGCGGGTTTGGCAGGGGCGGTGGGTTTGGATGCAGGAATGGGCTGGGCTGGGGCGGTGGCTTGGTTGCCGGTATTTTCAAATGTTGCGAGCGTTAGTTTGTTTCCGACTTGCACCTGTTCCAATGCTGCCAACAATGGCTCTAGACTACCACAGAATGTGGGTCATTATGCTATGCCACAGATCAGATCCAATACATACCTGTGTGAGTCGGCCTTGTCTTTCGTGAGATCGATGGGCCGAGATGTGGAGGTAGATGGAGATGGAGCCGACTGGTGGGTCTGTTCACCTACTTGGCGCTCTTGGCCAGGATCGGAAGGAGGCTGGGTGGCTTGGGTAAGGGGTGGTTGGTGGATGAGGGCATTTGGCTGCGTGCTAGTTGGTGATGATATGTTAATAAAGAGACATAAAGATATGTTTGTTTGTTTGTTCATACTCTATGCCGCGTGCAGAAATTTTGGGAGAAGGTGAGATGTTCAGGAAATCGTTGGGATTCCAACCACCTTCATTGGGTTCAGGGGTATAGCGTGGTGAAGGTTGATTGGTTGTGTGGCCTTGGGTCGGGGAGATATTCATCGGAGAGGGTGGGTTGCCTTGGGAGGAATTACTATCAGAGTAATCATCCCCATGAAAGTTGCTAGTCGCTGATTGTGTATGGGGCATTGCAGCTAATCGTGTATGAAAAGTCTGTTGTAACGGCGCTAAGGAAAAAGAGACTCACGTGATTTGATTTTTTTTTTTTTTTTTTGAATTCAGCAAATGTATGCGCTAAGATGCACTAGTTAGTTCTATATTACTATACACAACCAACTCTGCAACTTTGTTCGCAGCCTTATAAGTGGGTTGTCCCAGGGCTTTGGCTCACGCAGTGAGTTTCATGAGTTGTGTCGTGATTTGATTTAATCGACAGGCAAACGAAGGCTGCAAGAAGTGAAGTAAAGTGAACTGGTGGCTAGTCCTATAAGGATTTCTAGGAAACCCCGAAGCCTCACATAGAGTCGCTTTGTGAGGTGAGTGTTTATGTGTGGGTTCCGTTAGTGTACGCGAATCAACTTAAGCTGGAATTAAGGAATGGCTGAAGTTTTCGCCAACGATGAAAGCCTCTGGAATCAGTCGACAACCCCCCCCGTTAGCAAGTTCACTAAATGGACCTTTGGACGTAATTTCATCTGGATAGGCACGATATGCTGCGAATTGCATGATGATGGCCTCCCAGCATTCGAGCTTGCGCTCTTTGATGCGCACTACATGTATTGGCATACAAGTGCTACTGGCCAGTACAGCCATAACTACAACTACCACACTCGGTTGCGTGCTGCCATAGAGGACTACTTCAAGGGGGTGAAGGGGCATAATTTGCGCTCGCCTGAAGTCCTCACCCCATGGCTATGGCGAACATTCTGTGGATGCACCCATATCCCAGAGGGCCGCAATGACTTTATGGAACTCATTAAGAGATATGGTGCCTAGAAGGATGAAGGCATGCCTGCACCCTCTCTGGACGGTGAGTGTAATGAGATATTTATTCACGCTTCGATTTTAATTTTAATTGACACGCAGAGTGGGAAAGGGCTTTAAAAACCCCCAGTGTCCAGCTTTATCTGCCCAGGTGGCTAGAAATTTCAAAAGACCACCTAGGCTTCCCAGAGAAAAAGACAAGACTTTACGCCTGGCAATTCCATGTGTTTTTGCGAGCATGCCCAAGCAGTACTATTGCAGCTGGTAAGACATTGCGTTTTCTCTGCTTGTTGAAGGCTAACTATTTGGTGTAAAAGAGGCAAACAAACCATTGAAATTTGTCGACACCCCGATCTATGCCTTTTTCTCCAAGGAAGAGCGTTCCACGATGCCTTGGATACGTCTGCTTGCAGACCCATCCTTGGTATGCCCACGCTCCACCTCCCTCGTTGACCACAAAGCTCTACAAAAGCTTAACCCAGGCGCCGAATTGGATGACTCTATCCTAGGCTCATACATCGATCTCTGTCGGGCTCAGAATAAGGATAAAGAAGTAAAACTGATATCGACATATTTCTGGCCTCAGGTATCAAACCTAGACCACAAGGATTATGGTGGCGCAACAAGGTTGCTCTCTGCAGAGTTGGTAAGCCCTTTTCCCAAACGTTTCCTTCCTTCCATCGATCTGACAGGTTACCAAGAATGGCCAAAAGGTCAAACGTGGATGGTATGCAGCTGCTTTGTCCTCCATCAACGAGACGTTGGAAACCTTGAAGTCCCTTTATATCCCCGTAAACCAAAACCAAAATCACTGGCTGCTGCTGAGGATGAACTTCACGGATCGACGCTGGGAGTTCTATGATAGTATGACTGCATGCGGAAATGCGAAGACCCGGGCAGGCATTATTAAAGTGAGATTTTCAAGCCACAGAGTTCCTGATTAAATGCTGACAGGTGTCGAAAAAGGCTGTCAGCAATTATCTCACCACTGAGGTGAATTATAATCTCTCTGGGTGGAATTGCGAAACAGATATGTCTGTGCCGCAACAAAAAGGGTCCACAGATTGCGGGGTGTATACCTGTCAATATCTCAAGTGGCTGGTCAACGGTATGGCTATACCTTCAGTTTTGGAAGAGGCTGATGTTGCTGATTTTCGGAATATGATGATCATGGAGCTGGTTTCTGGGAAGCTTAGGATTGGCGATCGCAAGGAATCTTAATATACACTCACTGTACTATTCACCTGGTTTTTGTCTGAAGATGGGGTAGCTTTATTAGCTGTAATAGCATTCAGCATTCGTTCAGCATTCGTTCATTCAGCCATTCTATTCATTTGTGCATCGCAACCTTGTCTTCATTTCATCATTTCCTCAACATACTTATGAAAGTTGTGCATGGCACCTTTGGCAATGAGGGCGTGTATGCCTTTGAACGTTCTCTTCATGAAAACCAACTCGTCGTTGTCCTCAAACATAGTGAAATTTGCCAAGTCTTGTCGCTTTTTCCACTCCATCACCAGATTCTTGATCTAGTCAGAAAAATGGATGGATGCAATACCCCCATATTCGACAGAAAGACATACCATGTCTACATCAAAGTGTGACAAATCGACCCATATGCCTTTCTTGTCGTATCCTTTCGTTGCATCCGATAGATCAAGGAGGTGGGTTGCGAGGTCATCTGCATTACCGCTGAGTGGCTGAAGGAGCAATTTCACCCAACGTGGGATGGGTTCTGGTTCTAGCTTATCGTGACCATCATCCACGACCTAGAAGAAAAAGGATGGCTACCGTCACCATCCATCTGGACTTGTACTCCGAATGACTCGAATGCAAGCCTGATACCCACCAGAGTGGTGTCTGTAGCGCGCCCCTTCCCCTTCGTATCCTAGGAGACATACATATAAGCATACACGAGGCACATGATGGGGAAAATACTATACCCTTTTCCTTTTCTCAACCTCTATTTCTGGATCCAGACCTACAAGCAGGCTTTCGGATAGATTTCGATTTCGATTTTTCTGGACGAATTCTTGGATAAATCGCCATTGCTTCTGACTAGGTATGAAGAAGATAAGACCCACCTGCTGAGGGTGATTCACAGATGGTATAGCTGAGGAGGGTATACGCCTTGCCAATGAGGGCTGCTTAGGGCGTCTTACCTGTACAAATCATTCAAATACAAACATAAAACTACAAACAAACCTGGAAGTCCTTGCCAGGAGAAGCAGGTAGTGACTTTGCTGAGACGCCTGCTTCTGCTTCTGGTTTTGTATTCGCTTGAATTCTCTGTGTATGGTGAATATGACGCCATTGAAAAATAACATAGTCGGTACCTTTCTCATGGCCTTTTTTCTGGGGACATCACCCCCCGTTAATGCAGGGAGGGTCTGAAAGAAATCCATAGGGCAAGATGCAACCCTCTCTCCACTCCTCAGAATCCGTGCTTTGGGGAAATCATTAGATAATTCAACATGCTTGTCCTTGCGTGGGCGTCCTCGCTTCCTTTTTGGAGCTCATGAAATTAATTGAATGATAAGTACTTAACCAGCTATCGAATTGACATCAGGATCACACACCTTCACCTTCACCCTCACCTTGATCGTTATCATCTTGTTCATATTCGTGTTCGTGTTCATACCCAGGTCCAAGTTCAAGCTCAGGTACACGCTCAAGTTCCACGGAGGAGATCGCGACAGCCTCCAAACGATTGGTGAACCCAAATAAGATGCAGTCTGCTTCGAAACCGTCAAGCCAGGTGGTGCAATTCGATCGGTCACTGAAAGGATCAACGGATTTTAGGACTTGGGGAAGCCAGTAGAATTCTTTGCTCTGCTTCCAGGATAAAAGGTCTGGGTATACAAGCATTTATTACTCAAGCCTAGCCTTGAAAATATCGATATCTTACCATACCACCAGTGTTGTCTGGAAGAATAATGGCTTCTAAGCTCGGCTTCGAATGCTTTGAGTTTTTTGGGCTGGTGGGCCTTCCCTAGCTCCAGTCGAACACAGAACCGATGAACGACATCAGGAATCCAAAGACTGCCAGACGCAGGCTTTTCTCTTTGCGCTTCCTTTATGATATACGTCCTAAGCATGTCATACCATACCATCAACTTTCCAAGATGACTCCCTCCATCCTCTTTTTGAAATTGCAGCTGAAGCTGGCACAAGTCAATGACGGTGAATATTGGCCTCCACTTTATCGGGAGAGAACAAATATGTTGGGCCGCTTGGACTGACATGAGTCCATCCTGGGTGGTGTTTTTGATATAGCATCGTGAGGATAGCGGAACCGTGGCCTGCGGGACCTTTCCAACAGGCCACCAGCTAGTTTCGAGAGCATGCAAATCAGTCTCCATGGATTTTATCAAGAGATTTAGCAAGATGCACTAAAGTGATCGGGGCAAGTATGGTTTGTTTGTCGAGATTTATCAGCTACGCCTGCTATACTTCACTGCATATACCGTATTGAGTCGATGGAGCTGTAGATTGAGCTAAAAAGTAGAGGACAACTGTGGAATAACACTGCGCCATTCGATCCTGATCCTGCCACCTTCTTCTACCTGCCCTTCTCCCTTGCGTTCACTTAGAGGCCTGGCTGAAATAAATGCATTCCGTTTGAAGCAAAGGTTGGAGAGCAGTCTAACAGAGTTTCAGTGTACTCCTCTGAACCGAACCGCTCTGTTCCGAACAGAGTGTACTTGGTTAAAAGGTGGTGATACGTTGTGGTGCAGTGAAGCTAAGAGGCAAGAACCAGGCCGACCGAAGGTGAATGGTAACATAGCGCTGTGTAGCACTGACTAACTGCATGACGCATGCAGCGTTCGCTGACAGGACATGAACCTACCGCGGTCTGAGAATTAAGGGGCGAGAAAACCAAGCCAATCGACAGTGAGCGTGGGCAGAGCTCGTTTGCCACAAGCCACAATAATCGTGGCATCCACACTATAAAATCCCCTCATTTTTTCTCGACCCCAATTCTCCACTTTCTCCCTAAGCCACCACCCACCATCCATCATGATCCTCCTTCCCCTAGAGCTGTGGTTCAAAATAATCTCCCACATTCAGGACAGGCCCAGGGATCTACTCGCACTATCCCTAGTGAATAGGGATGTTTCCTCCGCTGTGTTGCCCTCCCTGGCCCAATATGCCATCGTCAATCCATTGCCACAGCCGCGACACCCTATCCACCTTGTTGAGTTCACCGCCATTTCGGAGTGGGGCGGCGATTTGGTTCAGGAACATCTGGAGATGGCCGGGAGTAACCTGTGGGTCGCCAGGTTGGGATTCGATGCCTCCGGATGTCAGTGTTTTAGTTTATTCCTATATGTCTGGGCTTTATCACTAATCCCGCATAAAGATGACTGCCTAGAACTCGAGCGGTTAAGCTTTTCCCGCAACTTATACCTCAGGGAAGTTACCCTCTCTGGATTACGACTAAAAATGCCGGGTCACTACGACACAATCGATATCTCGAGAATATTTGCTGGATGTCTGATGAGTGCTTTGACCAAGTTCACTCTGGATCTTACACGGGCCAACCTGGATAACTGCGTCAATGTCAATTGGGCCCTCCTCGACGCATATCTTTCCTCGAGACCTTCCCTTCAATCTGTGCACATTTTAGGCCCTCTGTTTGTGATAGAGGTCAACGATATCATGCCACTGATTGGCACCAAGGGCATCCTTAGGGTGACATCCATGCCAACCCTGCCGGAACCATCGGTACCATGGCCATCCCTATCGTGGGTGGGTATGTAAGCGAGGCAGGAAGAAGTTTTGAAGAAGGAAGGGTAGTGGAAGGGGGCAGGATACGGGTTGAATGGGAATGTGGTGACGTTATCCTGTAGCCATCTGTTGCAATGGATCGCGTATGATGACCCTGCCTGATACTGATGAGTCTGGATTGGAAGATATCGTCCTCTTGAGACGACCCAAGCCCAAGGCGGAGAACACAGAGAGAGATCGTTGTCATTGTTGCTGCATCTGTGTCTACTTTTTATATGTATACGACATCGAAGGGGTCTAACCTACAAAGCGAAGCGCTTTGTGATCCTTTGATAGCACGATATTACTGAGAAGAAAGATTGTTGGATTGCGCAGCGGCTGCAAGTAATATCGAACTGTTGCTTTTGTCACCCACGCAGATTCGCCCTGCCATTTCCCATCGGAGAGATCCCTAAAGCTAAATATGTAGCAACTCGTGCTGCAAAGGAAGCCTTATGGCTCCGCACCTTTATTGGTGAAGTATTTGGCCCAATCCCGTCTCAACTATCTTTTCAAACAACCAATCGGCTATCGTGCTATCAAAGGATCACAAAGCCCTGACCCCTTTGATGTCGCATACATATAAAAAGTAGACACAGATGCAAATGTATGTAGTAACAATGACAACGATCTCTCTCTGTGTTCTCTGACTTCGGCTTGGGTAGTCTCAAGAGGACAATATCTTCCACTTCGGACTGGTCAGTATCAGCCAGGGTCATAACGGATCCATTTCAACAGATTGTTACAGGATAACATTGCCCCGTTCCTATTCAACCTGTATCCTGCCCCGTTCCACTCCCCTTCCTTCTTCGAAACTTCCTCCTACGTATCCGCCCAGATATAGATGGCCATGGTACCAATGGTACCGATGGTTCCGGCAAAGTTGGCCTGAACGTGACATCAAGGATGCCCTTCGCGGTGACCAGTGGCATGATATCGCTGACCTCCATCACAGACAGAGGGCCTAAAATGTGCACAGATTGAAGGGAAGGTCTCGAGGAAAGATATGCGTCGAGGAGGGCCCAATTGACTTTGATGCAGTTATCCCAGTTGGCCCGTGTAAGATCGAGAGTGAACTTGGTCAAATCTTCCATAGAACATCCAGCAAATATCCTCGAGATATCGATTAGGTTGACGTTACCCGGCCGTCTTAGTCGTAATCCAGAGAGGGTAACTTCCCTGAGCCACACATTGTGGAAAAAGTTTAGGTGCGTGAGTTCGACGCAGTCATCTTCATGCGGGGTTAGCGATAAAACCCAGACACATAGGAATAACCTGAAACACTGACAACCGGACGTATTGAATCCCAACCTGGTGACCCTCAGGTTGCTCCCAGCCCTCTTCAAATTTTGCTGAACCCAACCGCCGTGCCAATTCCTGATGGAGGTGAATTCAAGGAAACGAATCGGGTGTTGCGGCTTTGGCATTGGATCGACAAGCATGTATCGGGCCAGGAATGGAAACACAACGGAGGCAAAGTTCCTGTTTACTAGTGCCAGTGCGAGCAGATCTTGGGACGAGTTCTGAATGTAGGGGATAATTTTGAGCCACAGATCTATGGGAAGGGAAATCATGATGGATGATGGTGGTTTTGGGAGACTTTCGGCTGCTCTATATACTAAGTCGACCTCGACGCTTTGACTCACTCTCAACTAAAATCGATTATTCACGTGGCTAGGGTCGCTTAAAATGCCACAGTTTGACAGGGTGAACCTGAACGGTCCTCTACTACGACCATCTCCAGCAGTCTTCTTCATGACTGTGTCCGCGTCGCCTCACTTGGCCACTAGATCTCAATCTCAGAGGGTTACGACCTCAGACCAGATGGAGGGTGAGGGAAACCCCATGGGACCAGGATCTGCGGGGAATCAAAGTCACGCTGCCCAACATCACCAGGTGAGCTTGCTCTTTTCCTTTTTTTCAGGTTGACAGAGGGGACGTGTTAGGCGAATGAGATGAACATCCCCAAAGCTGTCAGCCCGAGAAGAAGAAAGCAATGGAAGGCCAAATTTTTGTCGGATGAGGAAACTGAAGAAACACTACCGACCGTCTATGTCAATTCAAAGAACACGAAGATGACAACCATAGCAGAGCCGTTGGTAAACACCCAGTCGACAACGGATGGCGATAGCAAGATAGCCGAAGAGATCCAGCAAACAATCCACTGTGGGATCGTCACTGCGCCAACCCAGCCGGGGACTGATAATGACCCCATTGGACCACAGTCGACGGAGAGCCATGGGATTGATGGTTAGGGGTCAGAGAGATCAAAACGATTTCAAACGGTTACGGCGAGAGGATGGAAATGCTGAGGTTGGGATCGAACGGTAAGGCTTTCATTAAAAAATCTGAATATCAGGCCCCTGTGTTGAATAATATGGTTATCAAGATTCGGCACGCAATCTCTCGGATGCAGTAGAGAAGCATGGATGGTGACCCTTGCCATCCCTCCCGTCTGTAGATTCCACCTTGTTCTCCCTTAGCCAACTTCCTCTTTACCTTCTTCTCAGGGTGGCCCTCGTACCCATTCTCACTCCCGCACTCTCTTTTCCTACATTTCATCTGCTCACGCACGTCGGATATTCCCTATGAATTGAATTTTCATTATGACCTTTTGTGTTGGTATCCAGATGACCACTCACCAAGGTGCAAACCATTCACCGCTTCTCCAACATCATCAAGGATGGCAGTCACGCTCCATTACAAAGTGAGAAATAAGTGATTCTGAGTCGTCTGAAGAAGCACAAAGATGTCTTTCAGCCGTACTTTAATCTTATGTTGCTATACTAGGTGTACCCGAGGCCCTTTACCTTGGCATGTCGTAGATTGACGGCATTTAAAGTTTTCTTAGCAGGCAAGTATTGCGTTCCATAATACAGGCTATCGATAAGGTTGAAGACATTAGCAAACCTTTGCCAAAATGAGACTGTTGGAAGGAAGGGAAGGGAAATCAACGAAAAACAGTAACTAAATCACTCAATCACCCCCTCACATCTTTTCAGTGATGAAAATTTCTAGTTACTGAAAAACAATACCACAGAGTAGGTTTGTAGGTGCGGATCATTAGCAAATTGGAAAACTTACATTTAGCTAAGGCGGCAGCTGACTAGTCTACATTAAATTGACTTCACCATGCCCAAAGTACATCTAATCATTGCATGATCACCACGAATCAGTGCCAGTTGATCTGTTTATCAGTAAATTTCAGTTACGAATGCTGTAATACAATGAGAAAGTCGCTACTATTCAAACGAGAAAAAGAGACCTTCGGTGATAAAATTTCATCGATTTTAGTTCCAATGGAGATGACCTCAACATCTCACTTGATTTTATGGTTCATCCTTCTTTTATAATTACACTCACGATTGTCCAAACTGCCTCTTTTGAAGTGCGCAGCCAAGCATAAGTTATGCTGGGCTCGATTTGAACACCTACCAAATATAGGATTAACAAACATTCACAAGTTCCGAAAGCACTACCGAATCCGAATCCAATGGCAGATCTCGATTTTATTCTCAACGATACCCATAGATGGCAGGATGGCATCTCAGAGGTTCAACCAAGCAGCTGGCTGTGTCTATTTGAATTGGAGAATTCAAAGAACTACCTGTTCAAACCGATGGGTTCCGACACAAAGATACGCTGGAAGTATTTTCCATTGGAATTCATTGCCTTTAATATCATCACGAATCAGTCTCGCCACTTTTCCTTGCCATTCATGCTGTGCCAACAGGTTGCGTTTCTTGATCTTCAATATTGGGCTAGCCTGGTTTCTGGAGATAAATCGATGTCGCGCTATTTAGAGCTGCTAAGGGATGACCTCCTTGAAGAATTCTTCGCAATGGAACCCCCTTCCAGCTTTAATGAACAACCTTGGAGTACCCGGCCTTGGGCCGTTCGAACGATGCACTCCTTTGGCCACTCAAAGCCTGACCGTGACGCTTATCTCACCACATGCAGAGAACAGGGCTGGGAGAGTTATATGCATGGCGACCCATTGGAATATCGTACGTGATGAATCGCTCCCAAAGTCCTGATGGTTTATACTACGTTCTATAATAGGATGGACAGATATTTTCAACAAATATAAAAAACAAAATACCTGGATGAATTCGGGTCATCGTATTATAGACAGCCTTGCAAGCGCACTGAACAAAGCGAGGGAACATATCTCTGTGGGCCCTTCAAACGTTTTACTCTCTGCAGCCGACCTTCTCGACAAAGGCGACACCTGTTTGGCACAACAAGCTGGTGTGTGAATGGGATCCATCGCTCTCATGCTACATCAGATATCCTGACTAAACGATCAGCCACAGTCAAGATCCCTGAGTTCGATATAAGTATCGACCCAACACATGTGGATAAATCACCATTGGATGTCGCATTGGCACATTCTACCTCAAAAGCTGGTACGTGAATGGGATCTATGGGTCTCATGCCACACCAGATATCAAATATCTAGACTGATGATGATGATCAGCCACAGAGGAGATTTCTTCTTCATTCGCAGGCGAAATCGAACAGAGGCTTAGGGCTCCGTTGCCAACATGCATCGTGCAGCCAAACAAGTTAGTTCATTCAGCCGCTCGATAACTTAGCATCCTTTGACTACTGTATAGCAGACAATCATCTACACGTGTGGCCATGGTACGAACCTCGGAACCTCCAAGTAGGCAGGCTACTCAACGTGAATTTATTTATTGCGTATTGATTTATTAACTTATTCTTATTCTTATTTCTCTCCCACTTCAACAGCACAGGTTGAACGAGGGAAAAACTACAAACAAAACAAGTGGAAGCGGAATAAAAAGAAGAAAATGAAGGCAGCTCTATTACGAGAGACAGAGGCTGAGTTAGCTGCGCGCAACCCACCCAGCCAACCAATGCGACCCAACCATTCAACCACACGGGTGAACCGAGGGAGATAATAGCTTCAAGGGTGTAGCGCATCTGCTGGGCCAAACACTAACCGCAAGTACAACATGGGGCTCTATCTCCCTAAGGGATAGGGAGTCCAGAAGCTGCCACCTTTCTGTATATGTAAATAAAGCAGATTGTGTTCGGCATATCTACTAGGTTACATGAGGTTGTAATTGGTTTCATCGCAGGCAAGGTAATGTATGTATTCATGTATGTTTTTTTTTTTTTTTCACGTGAGACATGGGCATCAAAGTCCAACTCAATTGTATCGATTGTAAAACTGTAACAAAGTACAGGCATATGATAGCAGCACATCAATAGATAATGAATAGAAACTGTCCCTATGGTGGTGGAAGAAAAAGTTCGGTGGATAAACATTTTTCTTCACTGAGCGCCATCCAATGCTCTCCACTGACGAGTACTTCTGACTCCATAGCTGTCAGGCTGATTCCTGCCCTTTCTAGTATCGCCTTGATCTGTTTCTGGGCCTCGTTGATTTCTCCTTCTTCCTCCTGAAAAAGGACATCCCACTCGGTCATCGGAAGGTCTGGCCTTTTCTGCTCACCCGGCAAAAGGTACTCATTCGATTTGAGAATCATTCTGGCCAGCGCCAAGAATGGCCGTCGATATATTTCTGGAAAGCTAGCTTTTAAACAAAAATGAGGGGATATCATTCATTCACGTGCTCACTTCGACTTTTGGCGACATGTGGAAGCGCTAAAACCATGCGAGAAAGCAACCTTGAGATGTGGTGATTTGCATTTGTTGAAAAATGACCATGCATATGGTCGAAGTCCCGCGATTGTTCAGTGAGGTGAAGCGTCTCATAGGTATAAAAGTGACCTCCCGAACAATAGCTTGGCGTGGGGGTGTATACGGCATGCCAAATGCCAGGAGGCATAATTCTGACACATAGAATCAATATATGAGCATGAGTAATCAATTTTTAGAGCGTTAATAATATAAAAACTTACAGAATCTCCCCTGCAGAAAGAAACGTCGTGAAAATCTGAGCATGTTGATTCAGTTGGTGTAGTTGACTGAAGCAAATATCCTTGTGCAGGCTGCGCAACTTGTTCCGGGAGTTGTGACTTTTTGTGTATCTAGGTCGAATAATGGCCCAAATTTTTATCCCGGCGTGCGCATAGATCCAGGTACACAAGCCGTTAGCATCCTTGTGGGGGAATGTTACGAAGCCAGCATGCGTCAGCAGGTTCCACTGCATCATTTGCCAGGTGCACATCCGAATAACCTGTGGCCCTGGAAGGACTAGTTCTTGTCGAGTATTCGGCATCTTGTGATGCTTCGACTTGTCCTTTGGAGGGTGCTTCCAAAACTTCGCGAATGATTCATGTTTTGTGAGCTGGAATGCGAGTGCTTCGTCACTTATTCGACTGTTAAGGTTACTTGTTGAAATAAGCCAATGTACAAGCTCTCAGCACTCTTACCATATAATAGAGGGGGCGGCATTTCTCAGTGAAGGGGCATCCAGGATATTTCCACAGATGTCTACATCCTCAGATGCCTCGATAAACTCCCCCAGGGAAGAGTGGCTGTGGATGATGCCATCTGACTCCTTCTTGGACCTACCGACTGCACGCAATCTTGCGTCTATACAATATTAAACCACAGTAATCGTAGAGATGGATTTTACGTACCATGCCACTGAACTGGCTGGCTTAATGGACCCCTTGCTGCCTCGATCTCCTCCTTACAAAACGTCTCCGGACCTTCAAGATGTTGACCCTGTAATATAATGCATCGCTGATTAGCGAGATGGAGTCGCACGGCTTCATCGATGGCATGAAGTGGTTGGGAAGGTTCTCTTGGTGGGATAACGACATAGTTAGTTTCATCCAAGTCCCAGTTGTTTATCGAATGGGTTGCAGATGAACCATCAGGTGATTTGGCAAGCACCTCAACTAATTTAGCGTCCTTAACAAAGCTTCAGTTAGCTGATCAAGAACGAGCACAAAATGATGGACGGACTGCATTTTGATGGCCCGGAACGTGAACCCATGGAAGTACGGTTTGCGACCCATTGGCCCATTGAATCGAGGATGCGTCCTGGGGAAAGTTCACTCCCCTCAACGAAGTAAAGTAGTCGTGCTTATTCTGGGTGAGGGGTGCTGATGTTATGCGTTATCTTCTTCTTCATAAGGATGATGCGATGCGAATAACTTCACATACCAGATATCGTAGCTGGTTGATGTTTTTTTCGACTCGTGGGTTCTTCATCATCGGACAAAGATCGTTTTTGGGGAAGACTAGCGGCGCTCACTCCTTGGCCCAGTTCATTGGGATGGTTGATGAATCCGATCGCAATAAGATATTGCAGCGAGTCAGATTTCTCTTGAGCGGCATCGCTTGAAGTGCCAGCCGTCGCTGGAGAGTCTGACCAAGTGTCGGTCGCAAGCATCTCGTTCCCAAATGACACGACCCTGGATATGTGACTCTTCCAATCTTCAGTGAGCGATTTAATATCAGCTGTTGCACCCAATATTGATAAGATTACTCACCATATTGAGTCGGATCGTCATCTTCATAAGGCAGACGGTTCTCGTTTTTGCAACGATCGGCATAGAGTTGGCGACCTGTTTGAGAGTGTCCAAATGAATGGTAGACTCTGACGGCCCATTGCTTCACCGTCTTCAATCGCAATGATGCTTGAGTGAGCAGTTTACGATCCTCAAACCACAACTCATGCTGCACGGCCAAACAGAGGTTCTGGAGGTACTGTTTGATTCGTCCTGCATGTCGTACCTGGTTCTCTGCTTCAAGGCAGCTGTGGCGATGACTCAGGTCAAGGAAAGCAAGGATAGAGCGGTAATGGATGTGTATTTCGCGAGATCGCAGTGAGTTGTTGTGGTAGAAAAAGAGCTTGAATGTTGTTTGGGTTGATAATTCTGAGAAGCGCCAGAAATTGGACGGTTTATTCAAGAGGGTGGATGTCTTGGCTGGCCATAAAGCCTCATCATCAAATAGCTCTCCTTCTTTGTTGGCTATCGGTTGGGTGGCCATGATAATGAACGTATGTGTGGGGGTCACGTGGGTATTTATTCGATTAAAGAGTTTGAAAGCTACAAAGACGATATGATTCTATCCAGGACTTGGATTAGATCATGTGCTATAAATGAATGCCATATTCTCAAGTTTGAGGGTGACAAAGAAGCCCTGACGTTTTCTTTGCCATTTGATTCATTCCACTACTCCTTCATCTGGTTGAAGGAGTTATAAATATTACGGTGAAAACCATCATCCTCATTATAATTTATTGAAGTGAAGGATACAGATTGTGGAGGTGTGAGGTATACCGCTGAGGAAAGGTGGCTACAATGATCTGTAAGTCCCATGGTAACTTGCAGCTGCTGTTCGCATGTAAAAAAACAAAAAACATCAAGAAACTTTCATTATCATCTTCGTCTTCATCTTCGTCTTCATCTTCCTTTCGAATCGTGGAGGAATGGTAACACTGTTATCGGAGAATTGAGGCTGCCCCCCCTCTATCTCAGCTTGGATCTTGGATCAGTATCAGCTTGGTAAATTCATCTGAATGAAATGCACCATGGGATCCCACTGGCTGATCATTATCAGCTGAAAGATTCATTGCTAGCTGTGAAATACTAAATGATCACAATGAGTGAATGTGAACCATGTGTGTCTTACAGACCTACCCAAGATCAGCCTCATGGGTAGGTGATGATGTATTTACACCGTATCCATGGGAATCTGGGTTGATATTCTTCTCCTGAACATCGTTAGCCCACTGTTGGGCTGTATTTTCATTGATGCCAGTAGCAAAGAGAAGCATATAGCATTAGAGCATCCCTAAGCCAAGATGTTGATTTCATTTACTCTCACCGTTAACTCCAGGGAACAAAGCAAGCGCACAGGTCACAGAGTGCCCTCTGTCAAACCGGGGAGGTTTCGTGTGTGATTCTAGCTGCTGGAGACATAGCTGGAACCCCCTGCTTAGCCAGTTTGTATGGGTTTCGAATAAAGTATGCCATTCTATGTAGTTTGAATTGGAAAGCATGATGAGATAAGGGAAGCTTGTGTATGCAGAAGCTGCCTCTTACGGTATAAGGTTGGGTCTTCATGGGTGTATGGAGTCCACCCATTTGCCTTGCATTTCTGAAGGTACTCCCGTCTGCCGAAGAAAGAGTGGCCAAAAAAGTGATTCATTCTAACTGCCCACAGTATTGTCGTTTTAGGTTGGAAGCTAGAGCCAAAGCTGCCATGGTTTTGTGATAACTCAACCCAGAGATCAGACCTGAGCCTTTCCAGGTAACGTGTGATACGATTTGCACTGGGATGAGGGTTAGCAACATTCGCCCAGTATTCAAGGTCAAGAAGAGCGATCTGAAGTGTGGTCGATAGAGGGAGAGTGTAGTGTCGATGTTTGTTTCTGCTTTTGCAAAAAGCATGTAAAATGATCTGCTTTTGCTGGTTCAATTTGAGGGTCAAGTCAGGTTGTGTGAAAGGGTGGCTGATTTCCTCAAAGAGCCAGATGGTGTCGCTTGGTGGAACAGGAGAGCGATCGTTCGACCACCGATTATTATCCGCATCCAAGCATCGAGAAGAACACATCATTTGGTTCCAAGGGTAGTTACATTTGGGGGTGGGTGGATAACTGCATGAAAACAAGATAATCAGCATAAAATTTATCTAGATGTGGTGAAAAAATAAGCATTCATTCAATCGCATGCGTATAGCCATTGTGGTGCTGGAAGTAGTTTCGTGTGTGAGTCACAGCTCTTGATCACTACTTAGGCTCCTCACACATCACTTCATAGCACATCACTTCATAAGTACATAACAGCTAGTTGATATTCACGCATACACAGACAAGATAGCTGGGAGTTAATCAATACAGTATCAAAGCAACTTGATATGTTATGCGTGACATCACATTTGCATACCAAAATGGGATGGGAGTGGCGCATGTGAACTTGCTAATTTACACCTGCACACAGCTCAACATGTCTACACAGGTTTAGCACAAATCGTATGTAGTAGACTTATATAGTAACTAGCTTGGAATGCAGCAATACAAGTTGATTAATATTTGTGGAAAGTTTGATGCGACATGCATGCAGCGTAATAGATGCTAATTCAGTAATTTTATCAAGACCATAACCTCCATGATGGTCTGTAGTTAAGCTTTCTGTCTCCATAGAGAACCTGAACCTGAGTGTGGTTGCTTTCGAGCATTTCACCTGACGCAATCATCTCCTCCATCCTTTTCAATGCCAACCGTGCAAACTCTTCACAGTCCATGTCTATCCAAGCGTCGAATATACCAGCCCACGTAGCTGTGTTTGTAAAGGTATTATTGAGATATATAACTTGAGGCGATGCTTGTAAACTGGATTTGGGGGAATTTTTTGCTAAGATTCTAGCGGACTGCTTGATAAAGTCAGTAGTACCCTTCACTTTCAAGCTAGTGCCAACCACAAGGAGAAGATCTAGTTGGCGACTGGGGGTGGTAGTTAACCCAAGATCATTTTGCTGCACGTTTGCTATTTCTTCTCCTCGAGGATGTGGTTCTCCGTAAAGAATGATATTGGGTCGGAGTCGAGGCACAGTCGTTCTGCGTTTGCCCTGCTCTACCCTCTTTTCCATATTGATTTGACATTCAGTGCATTCTGGTAGTTGGCCCTCTTTCAAAGAGGGGTAGTATGGTTCGAGGATAAAAATGGAGGAGCAGCCAGGGCATCGTAGTTCCTCTAGGGATCCATGCAATGGAATGCATCGGGCTGGTCCATCACTGGGGTGAATTTCTGAGGACATATGTAACCCAGCCTTGAGCTCCAAACCATCGATATTTTGAGTGTAAACACGGAGTAACACTCCTTGGAGGTCTAGAGCACGAAGGAAATGGTGGAAGGCAGTGGGTTGTGCGATCGCCGCTTTCTCAGCAAGGGTGGCAATGAGCTGACAATGCAGTGATTGTTGCTTTTGGGTCTAGAACATTAACTTGGTCAACTAATCCTCACTTGAACATATATTTCTCACTACGAGGGATGAGCTAGTAAGCAGATCAGTCAGGTTGACTCCGGTAAATCCAGATAGTGCGTTGCCAGTATATAAGCCGTCTGGTCCTCTAAAACATGGAATACCTGCAGCCACAGATATTCCTGCTCCTAGAGAGTAGGTAAGTATTTGAATGAAACATGATGATGGGTCGATTTACCACAGAGCACGACGATTCTCTTTGCTTTCAGTATTCCATCCATTAGATCTGTTGCACTTTGTTTTATAGTGGAGGGGAACATAATAGCTGAGTTTTTAGCAGTAACACGGTGAAGGATAGTAGGTATTAGATAAGCTAGAAGAATGGTAAGGTATCAAATAAGCAAATCTGAGCTACACCGAGGGCAAGTATAGTATGTTTGGTCTGTAACGACTAATGGCTCATAAGAGTCTGTGTTATCTATGCCGAATTCTGCCTCAAGCCAGTTTTCCCAGTCAGTGTCTATCATATTTAACCGAGACTCCTCAATGAGGTGAGCAGCTATCCATCCAGAGGCTTGGACGACACTGCGTTCCTGTGAAGAAAGCAACTTTCTAGCCTTGTTCACGATCCTAATATTTCCGGCTGTAAAATAAGTGAGACCTCCCCTAGCTGTGGGTTGGAAAGCAACTTGAAGTATAATTTTTGGGGTGTCGGCAAACTTCTCTATAGCATAGAGATTGTTAAGATACTGCTGCTGGGTAATGTTGGCAGGGGTTCCTAGGCAAGTAAGATGGGACCATCTTTTGCAGGACCAGCAGTAGCGTTGTTCCTCTGTATCGGGGGACCAAAGTGAATAACAGTGAGTTGCGCCACATATTTCTGGCTCGCCCTACCACCCAATAGATTACTACAGGGTATATGTTTAGTTCAATGAATGCACCTTCAATGCCTGCCTATGCCCATCCCAGAAGTATCTAATAGAAATTTTAGTATAATAGATGGGTTGGTATTATCGTCAAGCTTACCGCATGTAATACGCGGTTACTGGAGGTTGATCTTCAATCTGATTTTTAATAATAACAATGTCGATTGTATCTACAGTTTAATTTTCAGTTCAGTTCAGTTCATTCTTTTATATCTGCTTCTCGATATAATAACCCTCACCTTCCAAGGCTTGCGCATCAATGATATCTGTAGAATCAGAGCCACACAGCTCTTGCTTTCCAAATGTGTTTATATACCTGTCAAGAGTAAGAAGAACATAGAGTGACAGGAGAAGGAGTAGGTTTTGAGATGCAACCTTTTAGTATCAGCCTTAACATCACTTCTCTCCAACAACTGCTTGGCTGTATACATCCATGAAACCTTAGCAAGATACTTGTTCTAAAGCACATTGTCAACATTGGGTAGGGTAGCTTGAGCAGGTGTATCACCTTAGTAGTTTTTCTTATTTGTAGGATCAAACCTTTCCAGTAGTCGTCCATTATAATATTATTTTCTTCCTTTGCATGGAGGCCAAGGTGACGGATGAGGCAGCTGTGTTTGAGGGAAATAATCAAATGACTACTATTCAAGCATTATCGATAAACACTTACAAGTCATTCTTAACGAATTTGCAAGGAGAGCCTATAAAGTTTTGATTCGGAACAAATAGAACAAGGCATAGGTGATATCTCACCATCATTTGGATTAGGAACCTCAAGGTATTCTACGACTTTTGCAGATTTCCATTGTTTTTCCTCGGTTGTAGGTGCCATAATAATAAATCTACGGACCAATGTTGATTATTCGTATTATATTCCCACAGCTATATATATGTCACGTGAATGTAGATACACTTTGTCTCGACTATTGCACAAACATAGCTCTCGATCTTAACCTCCAATATGGCAAACCAGGCAAATGAAGGTGCAGATTATGACAGTGATATAGATAGGATCATAGCTATGTCCTCACTAGCCAAGGTAAGCCTATCCCTAGTAGTTATGTATCTAATTCGATTCACACAATTAAATCATTACGAGGCTAATAAAACCATAATAAACCAGGAAGGGGATTCAACTTCTAGTGGTTCAGATGATAGTGATATACGTAATATCCTGAATATGCCTTGTGCAGAGAAGATGCCAATGCCAATACCGATGCTAGGAGAAAAACATATGCCTTCCAAAAAACATATATTAATCAACAAAAAGCCAGTATACTCAGTAAGTGTATATCTGTTTTCAAGGTTAAAGTGCTCACATTATTACAGACAATGTTAATTAGCCTAAATCATCTTAACATCCAGAATTCGGATCAGCAATATATATCGATACCTCCATTGGCTCCCTTAGGTCCCCAGCCAGGTCCTTCAAGGGTCCAAAACGCAATAAGTAGAAAGGATAATGACGCTGTATGTCTCAATTAACCTATGACAATAATAACTTACATTTATTTATTTTCCAGGTGGCGAAAGCATGGTATGTATTTTAAGAGAAATCATAAGATACTTGCGTATTAATACTGGTTAGGTTTAGTGATTATAGCTCTCCTTCAGAGCCTTCGGTGGATATTAGAAGGAACAACTCACGATTTGAAACCAGACACCGGTGAATAAATCTATCATTCGAAATGTTAGGTTAAATACTAAACTTTTAGAAGCTCAACAAGCCGATCATCGTCGCCAGCTAGCAATAACGGATCAGATTTCATTGGATCCAGTGAAAGTGACAGCGCTCATTCTCATTTACTAGCAAAAAATGCCATTCGATTGAATCTACCACAATCTGAGCAAGAGCTTTTTATAGGTATGTTCTTATATTATTGGTGGTGATTAGACTCATTAAGGATATTAGACACGAAGCTAGCAGATCCAAGGATATGGGCTTCAGCTTGTCAATCATTGGGATCTGCTAAGCCTGGAAACCACCTGGATCACGCGGTCATAGAAATTTACCTTTTGAAATCATGGTATATGTCCATTCAACCCCAGATGCCATCTCAGAGATATTCCTACTATCTAGACTCGGAAACGGTGAGCAGGGTAATAAGAGAAGAAGAAGACATCCTGTCTACCGAAATCCATAAAACTCTCCTTCTTCCACCTCACATTGCTATCCCGAAAAAGCCTGTGTTATTTTTCCCTCCACTATCATGGCAATCTTCTGCAACCCAAAGGCTAGCTTTATTTGATTACCAGCAGGAGAAGGTTCTTGTTTTTAGCCATGGAGCTCCACTCGAAACCAATATGTACTCAGATTGGACGGAGTGGAATGGCAACTACTATTGGAGGGCTATTGCTAATGTGTTTGGGTGGATCCTGGGTAGTGAGTTGGATGAGCGAGGTCCCCAAGTAATCGAACCGAATTGGAATACGGTGAAAATCTCGTTTCTATACAGAAGAAGCATATTCATATACATATTTCAACAGAGTGAGGCCGACACTGGTTCCTGGATGGCATCTCTTTGCCAAGAAATCTTTGATAATGGTTGGATGTATTCCACAGACATTAACCAACACCCACTTGCACCCAAATTGCAATGTGTTCATGCGATGCGAGAGAGAATATTTCTCACTGCGCTTCAAACTGTACAAAAATCATATGACTTCTGGAACAAGACTCAGACCCTGCTTCGGTATTCCATGGAACCCAATTCTGAGGTTGTGAATGATATGAAGGCTGGGCTTTTAAAATTCAAGCGTTTCAAGGTAATAGCACTTGCGCTTGCAACTGCTCGTATGAAGTGTGAGTATTATCTCATTCCGATTACCTGTGATAATCAATCTAAAGAGGCTACCTATATTAATCAACTAGGCCATCTTCTGGATAGTCACGACAAGGATGGCAATGCCAGCAATGACGACAACAATCACAATGATGATGACAATGACAATGACAATGATGACAACGATGATGATTCCATTGTAATCAACCTACCACCTCAGCCTTCCAGAAGGTCTCTACCTGAAATCCAACTTCCAGAGGTTGAGCTAAATGGGAATGGGGGTGAAGAAGCATTAGCAACAAGCGTTGATGAGCGGCCTTTTGATGACTACGAATCAGCTATGTTGGTTTGCTCCGAGGATCAAGCTGATATCATTCCAAACACGTGGACCTTTGACACCAATGGAATGCTTGTATTGGGCAAGCACTGGAGTATCTGGAGGGATAGAGGCTATAGGTTGCAGGCCGATTTTTTCTCTATGTTCAATAACCAGGAACCGGTTCTCCTCAATGACCACCTTCTTCCACACTGGGATTCAAGTGATCAAGCAAGTGGATGTTTACCATCATCTCCAGTTGCATACCCATCCTCGTTATCTTCTCATTCTTCTGAGGTGCTGAATTCCCTACCAGCTATGGACAACCCAGATGTGACTGTGATGGGTGCTCAGGATATGTTGGATGAGGCGGGAGGGGTGGAAGGGACATCAGAGAGCCAGGGTGTGTTTGTAAAAGGTAAAGCACGCAACAACAAATTCATCTACTTCGACTTGGAGAAGGATAGAGTAAACCTGGACGATGAAGAAGTGTCAGTGTCGGTGGATATCGACAGCGTCATATGGGTCACGCATAAACCACAGTTCATTGGTCCAATCAATATTCACCTTCTTCCACTGTTAGACGACAAACCTCCATTCTCTATCAACAATCATGTCTATGTCCAGGTTCTACAACCACCTACCACTCGAAATCCTAGGCAGAGGTCTAAAAGGTATCCACTTAGTGCCTTGCCACATACCCATTTCGGGCAGATGGGTCAAGGATCAGGCCAATTTAACACCTACGTCTTCTTCCCTCGTATGATTAGGAAAGACCCAGGAACGCATAGAATGACTACTCTGATGCCAAGGGAGGTACAGGAGTTGTGGTTCTCACAAGTGATCATGCCTGCTCTGCCAGTGGTTTTAGCCAACTACACCGGAATTATGGAGTATCTTCCTACAAGCGTCAGTAATCTCCAATGGAAAATAGGGACAAGACGTACGACCAAGACCATTCCCCTCACACCTGAAGCATTTTCTTCCATGCGAACCACTCTCTGCGACATCATAAATAACCAGCCCGATCTCCTAGGCCGATTCGGGTCCTTTTTCTTTGTTGTAGATGCTCGAGGTATCAAACTGCTCTCTAAGCAGCACCACCCAACCGAGAATATATATCAGGCACTCTGTTCGATGATTCCTAACATGGACTGGGATTATATGAAGGACCGATCGCATGGAGAACTCTTGCTTGATCTTGGGATTTCATACCATCCTCCTTCTAGGGAGGATCAGGAGCCATTGGTAGGGCTGTGGAGGTTAGATAGGATCGACGACTCGTACGACCTTATGGGGATGAAAAAAGGAATGACCCATTATACTGCCATGTTTGGAGCTTATGGAGGGAGACAGGCTGAAACCAAGTTGAAGAAAAGTCGGCTTGTACACCTTTGCTTCCGATCCAGCTACAACCTTTGCTTTGAGGTGGTGCGACTTCCTGGCCAAACGAACTACCTATGTGATGACTGTGATGCAGTCAAGACAAATGACCGATTCATGACTAGCTGTGATCACTGGAAAAAGCTGTTTCAATCTTCTCAAATCCAGTCATTCGGCGTTAGAGAAGAAGTTAGAGGGAGTGGGTTAGCCATTATAAAGCTTCTTGATGTAGCATCTGAAAAGGTAAGCAGCGAAATAACTGCAAACTAGAAATGTCTAATGATTGCCAGGCACAAGACTATATGTCGTCTGACCCTATCATTTGGATCAAGTCGAGCCTCTTTTTCAAGTTGTTGGCAAGAAGGCTAGCAGAGTTTCAAAACGTCCAACTACACCTTTCACGAAATCGACCAAGCAACTATGGGATGATGGCTACGCTTATCATCCACCTGATTAAGCACACCATGGTCACGCCAAGGATAAAGCACACATTCTTGAATGATGTGTTGCGAGACCTTCATTTCAGTTCGATAATGTGGAGGTTCGGAATGTTCTTTCTTCACGACCTCAAGTTGAAGAAAGGAGTGCTATCTCTAAGAGAACTACCGGAGGAGGATCCAGCTGAGGTTATCCAAGCGTATGGACAGTCCTTGAAGAAGCCACAGGCAACTCAAGCCAACCAGCCATATCACCTTATTCAAATGTATCAGCAAGATGCGTGCCCTTGGGGTCCCGATCCATCTTGGTCAAGAATTCAGAAACTGTTGGAAACCGAGCCAGAGATTTTCCTTAGGGAATGGAGGTTGGATGATGACTGGGAAGCTCCTGAACTGCTTTACACGAAGCTGTTGTTTGTTGAGTTCACGCATCAGCTGTGGCTAAGTCTGGCAGAGCAGTTTGCATCAGCAGGTGTTTTACCCAAGCCAACCACAGTTCAGGAAGCAATGGAGACTTGGACGGTACCTGCGATTCAGCATATCATAGGCATTGACCGTTGCCGATTCCTTCCTTCGAGCTGTGGCCTTAAAGGAAAGCTTCCTTTGAGTCACTCCCGTGATCTATCATTTTCAGCACGTCGGGCAACCTTCTTCCCTGAACAAACTATCCAGATCCCAGAGAATTCAGTCTGGAAACCATACACCAAGCCTGGAGGATATATCTCCACTTACCACCAATATCTTGTGGATTGGGATATGGATGAAGGTGATCAGCTCTGCCGTGAATTGGACAACATATTTGGCCAGTTACAATGCCTTCCTGTAGGTGGCCTATCGAATAAAAAGGGGAAACAAGTCATATGGGGGATGAAATCAGGCAAGATCAACTTTATTTCAAATTCAAAGTTCTATCGGATTGAAGAAATTGGGAAAGAGGTGGCTGCGCGTCCACGAACTCAGGTCCTAAAAAGGCCTCATGCTTCAAAGAATATACTTCAGAGACAACTAGATGAAACCTTGGGGAGATCGATAAAACCACCTATTCGGAGCCGAAAGTCTGCCAAAATCTACCAAAAACGAAAGCCTCCTGTGAGACGGAAAGCAGACAACAATCCTTCAGGTTCAGAGAGCGGGAAAGAGCAACAGGTTAGGGTTACTCGCTCAAAGGCCAAGGCTGCCCAGAAAGACGAGGGAAGAAAGGGGGTGAGTGGTGTGCGGATAACTCGGTCAAGAATGAACGCTGCTAGGAAAGATGCGGAGAGAGAAGATTCAGGTTCAGGAAGACATATAGTAGGTAGATCTCAGTCAAGAGTCAAGGCTGCTAGGGAACGGGCAGATTTAGAGTCTGATTCCGATTCCGATTCATTAGAGTACACAGATGAGCCAGGATCAGAGCAATCTAGTAGCTAATGTATCGATTTGAAGATTATATATTCACAGGTCTATTCTACCTATATGTGTTACACTGCTCATTGTGGTACCCCAATCAGTCTGCCCATGGGGATGTGGTTATTCTGGGATGTTATCACACTAATGCTATTGATTGAACATAACATGCTGATGGTTAGAGAGCTCGGTGAGAAGTTGAAGGTATAACCTCTGATACCTCTTGCATGCTAATTACGGTACCCCAATTATTCCGCACATGAGGATTGGACTACTCCTGATGTTTGTAGCACCAATGCTATTGATTGAACATAAAATCCTAATGCTTAGAGGGCTCTCTGATAAGTTGAAGGTATACCCTCCCATACCTGTTGTATACTTATTGCGGCACCCTAGTTAATCCACACATGATGATTGAACTATTCCTAACCTTTGTAATACTCATGCTATTGATTGAACATAAAATCCTGATACTCGGAGAGCTCTGTGATAAGTTGAAGGTATATCATCCGATACTTCTTACATACTATACCCCAATCATTCCACACATGAGGATTAGACTACTCCTGACCTTTGTAACACTAATGCTGTTGATTTAACATAAAATCCCGATGATTAGAGAGCTCTCTGATAAGTTAAAGGTATACCACCCCATGATATCTTATATACTTATTGCGGCACCCTAGTCAATCCATACACAAGGATTAGACTATTCCCAATGTTTATAACACTGATGCTATTGATTGAACATGAAATCCTGATGCTCAGAGAGCTCTGTGATAACTTGAAGGTATACCCCCCCCTACCTCCTGTATACTTCTTGCGGCACCCCAGTCTATCTACACATGATGATTGGACTATTCCCAATGTTTGTAACACAGGTGCTATTGATTGAACATGAAATCCTGATGCTCAGAGAGCTCTGTGATAAGTTAGAGATATACCCCCCTATACCCCTTATATAGCTTATTGCAGTGCCTCATTCTGTCCATATATTGTCATTCCGAGCATCTGTAACACTGGTGCTATTGATTGAACATGAAATTGTGATGTTTAAAGAGGTCTGTGATAAGTTGGAGATATACTCCCCCATACCCCTTATATAGCTTATTGCAGTACCTCATTCTGACCATATATTGTTATTCCGAGCATCTATAACACTGGTGCTATTGATTGAACATGAAATTGTGATGTTTAAAGAGGTCTGTGATAAGTTGGAGATATACTCCCTCATACCCTTTATATACCTTATTGGAGTGCCTTATTCTACCCATATATTGTTATTCCGAGCATCTATGACACTAGTGCTATTGATTGAACATGAAATTATGATGTTTAAAGATGTCTGTAATAAGTTGGAGATATACCCCCCCATACCCCTTATATAACTGATTGCGGTACCCCAAATGGTCTATAACTTAGGATTTTTGTATTCCCCACCTCTATGACACTGGGGCTATTGATTGAATATAAAACCCAGGTTTTTAAAGACCTCTGTAATAAGTTGGAGATATACCCCCCCATACCCCTTATATAGCTTATTGCGGTACCTTATTCTGCCTATACATCAGGATTTTGTTATTCCGAGCCTCTATGACACTACTGCTATCGATTGAACATGAAATCCTGATTTTTAAAGAGCTCTGTGATAAGTTGGAGATATACCCCCCCATACCCCTTATATAGCTTATTGCGGTACCCCAAATGGTCTATAAATCAGGATTTTTGTATTCCCAGTATCTGTGACACTAGTGCTATCGATTGAACATAAAATCCTGATTTTTAAAGAGCTCTGTGATAAGTTGGAGATATACCCCCCCATACCCCTTATATCACTGATTGCGGTACCCCAAATGGTCCATAAATCGGGATTTTTGTATTCCCCACCTCTATGACACTGGGGCTATCGATTGAATATGAAACCCCGATTTTTAGAGCAGTCTATAGCTACTTATACTTATGCCTCCTCCTAAAACCTTACTATCTTCCACCACGACATACCAAATGCTCTAAAAATCGGAATTTTCTGTGGGCCCACCATTAGTTCACTGTGCCTATCGAATGGACATGAAATTGTGATTTATAGAGTGCAATACAATAGCTGGGCTACATAATGGTATAAATGGAGTATTTTACATATATCTCAAGAATGGGACCGCCGATTTTTTTAATTTATGGCTTAAACTGATTGTATTGGGATGCCCTAACGATCCCCCAAAGAATTTTGAATTAATTTTGTGCCAGCATTTTGGTCATTTTGTTGATAATGGGTCCCTGATTTGCAAAATATGTCTAACAATCCATAGAGTGTGTCTATAAGTACAAATTATTAGTACGATACAAAATAAATGAGTACTTGACGAGATCAAAGTCATACGTCAAGTCCAGTAGAAATATCCTCCCCCTCCTGCTGCCGCCGCTCTTCTGCAACATCCCCTGCAAGCCTACGGGCAACCTTCGCAGCTGTTGCACGCTCAATTCCCTCCAAGAGGCGGACATTCCCAACTCGTGCTTGTTTACAGGACGCACGATGTCTTGAGAGTCCATGATTATTCTTGAAGGTAGCATGACAAGATGGACATAGAACCATAAGAATTATGAGGGACAGAAGTAGCAAATGAAGGGAGATCGTAGGCATCGATGAGCACGATGAGCGCAAAAACTGTGAGAAATTAGACTTGGGCGTTTTACTTCCAGGCGTTTTACTTCCACACTTATCATGACGTATCTCTGTGCTTCTTTCTTCCGCACCTCCATCTGCCCCTCTCCCTTTGCTTGCTATGCCCACAAATGACTGCGACAACTCTGACCACGAAAGCCATGGAGGAAATGAGGTTTCAACACGGCTGAAAAGGACATTATCTGATGATTTAGAATCCAAGTCTCGTAAGAAATCAAGGTGAGTCAACACAGACCTCTGAGCTGGGCAACTTAGAGTTTATTTTGTAGGATGTCACCACTTGACCCTTACCTGAAAGTTGCGAAATGGATTGGAAGAACCGAAGACCCGTTCATGAGTTTTATTCAAGTTTTTTATGCAGGTATGGCAGCACACGGAGCTGAGCTTTCAGATGAGCCATACGATGATGGGTACGTGTCTGTCTTCTCAAGAACATGCACTAACATTTTATTATCACAGCATTACCCAAGAACAACGTCAAGATTTGCAACGTATCTTCAATATCATTCTCAAGAAAGTTCCCTCGTTTGAAACGCACTGTCGAAAATTCAAGTCTCAACCACAGCAACTAGACGAGCTTGCGAAAACAGTATAGTCTACTCGTTTACACATTCCTAGTATTACTGACATGTTTGCTTCCACAGATGACCCGGGCTGTTGGTAGCGCACGGTCAGACGATGTATGCAGCCTGCGTGATACTAGTCTTACCTACGCTGCCCTCAGCCTGGACAAGAAGGTCCTTGAACCCATCATTGAGCCAAGTAGCGATAAGGCGACATCCCGGGGTTTCAAACACCCCATGCTGGGCTTTTTGCTTTGTCCGCTAAAATACATTAATGTGTTTGAGGGCGATCGCTTAGGGTGAGTCTTATGTCTATCTATTCAATATACGTTAATTGACATACATGATTTAGCACGCTAAAAAAGCTAGAAGATGGATGCTTAGTTGTATCTCACGATGACATGCCTGTATTCTTATACAACTACAGCATGTATGATCCTAGCGACCTAGAGCAAGGACTGTTGCGAGGTCCTTATCTCGTTCGTGTGAGTACATCTACTTGACTACTAAACCATTGCTCATTGTACACTCTAGATATGGCGTCATATTTTTCAGGGACCGTCCGCTGCCATGCTTGTGTCAAAACCCAAGGCCAAGGCTGGCCAAGCAAAGTTGAACAATATGGAGCGAGTTACTCCAAGATCGATCGCATATGCTGCAGTTCAGGTACGTTATTGATCAATATAATTAAGCTAGAACTACTGATCTATACTTATTGTCTAGGCACATTGGGCTATTTGCATGCAAGATGACTGGAGGCTAGACGATGGCAAGTTCGACAAGGAAATGTTTTTCAAGAATATCGTCAAACTCTTTGAGCTGAACCCTGAGGATGAATGGTGTGTGGACACGATAAAATGGTGGAACAAGTGAGTACCTGCTACTATATTTCTATTGCTAAATTATACTGGCCCAATAGCACTGTTTTTGGACCTCTATCTCAACCTCAAGACGATACGATCTCTCCCTCAATTGCAAGCTCAACCTCCGATTTTTCAAGCATCCTCGCTCGCCGTCATGCCCGCATTGCCAACAAAGACCACACCCCCGCACCTCCCGCCCCATCTCCCACACCTCCTGCCCCATCTCCCGCCCCATCTCCCACACCTCCCGCATTGCCCCCTCCAGAACCTCAACTGCCTATGGGCACTGGTGAAGCTGACCGTCAGCCTCATACTGACCATTGGTCCATCGACCCTGCCCTTTCAAGCTTGCAGACCAGGGCATCAGTGCCTACTACCGGGTCCAGGCGTCCCTTCATCCCACCCGCGCGTTGGCCGTTGTCCCCCATCCCCACTCCACGCGTCAACCAGGACCTCTTTTCTGGAAGCCCTCTTTCCAATGCATCACAGGAAGATCCTGTTCCCTCACCCGCCGCACCTTCTAAACGTCCTCAAGCCAAAACTAAACCGACTTCCAAGGCCTCAAAGGGCAAAGGACGTCGACGGAACTGATATTGAGCCTTTATTTTTTTTCTCGCATCCCCTTGCTGATTCGCAGTTGTATCGATCCATGTTTTCTGCCGCTTACGTTCTCTGAATCGCGCCTTTCCCTCGCTTTCGTCGATTACGCATGTCCCAACCTTTTCTCGTGTCGCACTCTGGACTTAGCATCGTATTGGTATCGTGTGTATTCGTTAGATACTCGGACTAATAAAAACATCTTGTACCTTGCAAGGAATGGTGCGAACTAAATGAATTGATCATACAATGCAATATAAACATGTAACATAATGGGTAAGAATACCCTGTTCTCGCAAACCGACCAGGTTAGTCGAACCTGGCCTACAAAAGATGTGGGGGTTTTGTATTACAAGGTGGGGGTCTTCCAGGTGGTCCAGGTGGACAATACCTGGCAAGGTCCGACCAGGTAAACTTCTCCGACTTTTGCTGATGGTTAGGAATTGGGTGTTAATAGGAGGGGAGGGAGTACTGAAATAAAATAAGTTTGAGAGTCGGAGGACGTGAGAGTGTCCATAGAGTTCAGATAGGGGACCTAGGAAGAGTGGACCGATGGCTTTGGGGGGGAGTGAGAGGAAGAAGGGGAGGGAGGGGGGCATGGACCATAAGCGAGAATGAATACAGAAGTCATCATTGCGACAAGTACATTATTTGTGACACCGAACTGTCTTGCGATTTGATCGCTGGCGGGTGCGGTGATGGCGGAGGATACGGGGGATATGAATGTGAAGGAGGATACAATGATGGCTGTAACCCATTTTTGTCTACGAGTCCAACTAGAGAAGTTGAGTAGGGAGTGAGGGGGGGTTGTGTGTGTGGAACGTACTTCAGAGGGTTTGTCGGGTCATCCTGGCCATCCCAGTCGACGATGATGGGGGAGGGGGGGCGATCAGGAAGGGGGGGGGAATGGTCGGGCATGGGTGGGAGGGAGTGGGAGGTGCGAAAGGAGTGAGTTGGGATGTATTACATATTATAACAGCAAGGTACATCGGGAAATACCGAGGTAGCCGGGAAGGGATTAGATGGGACGGTCCGGGTCATAGCTGTCCAAGTAAAGTTGACCGATAGCCTTCTGTGGACATTGGAAAGGATGGAATATGGCTGAAAGGGACACTGAGGGGTGTTGACGGAGGGAATGAGATTAGACAAAAATGGGTTACAGCAGTCACCGTATCCTCCTTCAAGATAACCAAATGAAAGTCCGACGGTGAGTCCAACTCGAGTTGCTCACCTAATCATCAACGAGTAGTAGCATTGACATGGCAAGTTCATCCTCAACCTCATCGTCGATCAGTACGTCATTCCGATTAACTCTATTCCGTCATGTCTCCCTTCCTTCTCACCACTCAGTCAATCATCGCCTATTTGAATTCAATTGTCATCCTCATTCTCGGTGGTAATTCTCTCTCTTTTCTTCCTATTCCAATCCTAATCCCCTTTCAGCTCTGGGTCATACTCAATTAGATCCCCTCATTCACTCCCCTCTTTTGCCTTCCTCTCTTCTCATCATCGTCTCCCATGCCCCGCCCCAGCTCCCGTCCGACACTTTCCCCACAGTCAGGATCATCTCCCTCGCAGCGCCAGCCCAAGAACGCCGCAGCCATCCCCCTCGTAGACGCCCTCGAGCGCGCTGAACGTGTCGCCCGTGTCTGGAGATCCCACAGACTCCCTGGCATCCTCTACCTCTCCGATATCGACGACGGCGCCCTCTTCAAGTCAAAGTCCCCCATTCCCTCAGTCAACCCCGCTCAGCGTTCCTTTGACGCCATATTCAATTTTCTCCCCTCAAACGTATCCGACAAGTCTCTCCTCAAACAGACCATCCTGCTCACCACCGTCGCCCATCCCTTCCTCTGCGAACCCTTCCCCACCCCCGCCGCCGCCTCTCAGCCTCGCAACAGGTGGTCCATATTCCATTTTGCCTCTTCCCCCCCCCAATACTCTCCCCCGTCATCAAACAACGCGCTCTCCTCGTGCACGTCCTCCCTCGCTCCCCCCATCACTACCACTCCCCCCCTTCTTCTCCACTCCAAAAAATCGCCAGCGGTCCCAACTCTTGCAAACTCGTCGATTCCATCCATGCTTTCCTCCTCAATTTCGCTTATCCCTCCATTCCCTCTCCCATAGATGCCTTGACCATCGAACGTGCAGCCCCTTACGTCTTACCCGCCACATCTCTCGCTATCAGGATACAATATGCACATATTTCAGCTCCCGCTTCCCCAACAACACCCGATCACCCTACGCCCAATCAAAACATTCTATCCATTTCGGACATCATTCTTCTCGGCCTTCTCGACCCTCCTTCCTCCAAATCCCCCATCCTAAAACAGAAACAAAGGACGGATGGTACCCAACCCCGAACCTATCTCGACTCTCAAAACGACATTCTCATCCTCGTCCCAGATGACCCGCAGTACCTTACGGCACACTCTCCCTTGTCTCCACTGACCCCTCTTCCCTGATGGCCCATCTGGATCCGCAAGCACACTACGCTGGTACCAAGCGTCTTTGTCCTTTTCATTTGAGCTACCATCTGTTACTCCTCGTTCACCCCTTGACCCGCCAGATCCAGACCGAGAACGCGAAAGGGCAGATGAGGAGCGGCGTAAGGACTCTGAACTCTCAGCGGGCGCAAGAAGAGCACAAGTGAGCGTGGCATAAAGCTCACAGTTGTTCTTACTGCCACACGACGCATGCTAGGTGAGTTCCTGTTGCTTCTCTTCAATATATTCACCTCATTGTTAATAGACGACCGGTTACTGGATGCACGTCTCACTTACATCCGGAGACAGAGCGTCACGCGCGGCGCTCTTTGTCCTGAGCCCAGTAAGCCCGTCAGAACTCGGTGATTTCGTACAGAGGTACGCCTCTTTTCATTTGCAACCATCAATTATGCGACGAAAGTGCACTGTTTCCCTATCATGTCACCAAAACTTTTGCGTTTTTATTGTCGGACGATCAGTACAAACCATATTGTAGCTTGCAGCAGGCCTTGTACGAACCCGCACTGGAGTACTACACCAATCACTCGAAACGTGTACGCCGGAAACGAAACCGCCACACACAATCAGGATCTAGCCATATCTCAAACTCACCTCTTGGGACAGCAAGGCCGCTACGTCCTGAGGGGTGGACTGTGCGCTATGAGTACAAGATGGCATGCTTTGCAGAGTTTCGAGGCGAAGACGGCGATTCTCCCACCTCGCACGAAACGTTGGTCGGAGGCCAAGGTACTTGCAGATTGTATTAACGTGAAGGTAAATCCCTCTATCTAGCAATCTCGGCCTAAAATTTAGAACGTCCTCGAAAATTCTCATCCGATCTCAGGTCTCAAAGCTCTATCTTTATAATAACGAGCACACGCTTGCGCTCTCGCATCACAATACCCACGCCCGCCGCTTTGCCAACTTTTCGCGTGGTTGGGGGATTGGTGAAGAGACGTACGAGTTTTGGAGCTGGATGGCAAGACAGTTGCGTATCATCCTTTCCTCGTCACTCCTCAAGTTTCAAACAGTATTTTCGATACTCCAGATACCGTGTCTTTGCCGAATTACTCGAGCAGGGCACGCAATCCACACTCACCATCCAATCTCATCTCCCCGCCCCTGTATCCTTATCCTCCACCTCACGCTCTTCCGTACCTTTGACCATCCAAGCCAACGCTGGGATAAATGCGAGTCATGCATTGCAGCATCCTGGGTACTATTATCACATGGCAGCTCGGTACACTGAATTGAGAAGGGAACGTTTTCTGGCCGCTCTGAAGATGGAGGTAAGCATGCAAATATCGGACGATGTCTGGTTGATCTGATTATGGTGCGGGCCCTGCAGACCTCCCCCGGATTCGTGAACGAGAAGAAGGTGGATCATCTAACGATCATCTTGGAGGTCCGTATCATCCTCTTGGCCAACTCATTGCGCAGCCGGTTCAAAGACAATTGCCCCTGTTTTTTTCCTCGTTGTCAACTGCAGCTATACACAAAGTCATACGAGTTATTCAAAAAGTACAGTCCGATAAACGGGCAGAATCAGAGCCAAGGCCGGCTGTGTTTGAGTGTCTCGAGTGGGAGGCGGGGTGGGCAACCGCCTGAATGCTCTGAGCAGGCAAAGTAGAGGAAGTAGGTTGTGAAGGGGACGGAGAGGGTGACGAAAAGGGCGCCCGGAGGACCGAAGAATTCGTAGGATTTTGTGCGTTGATTGAGGAGAGGTTTGGAATTGGAAGACATGGTGAGAGATAAGATGAGGAAACGGTTCTGCACGTGTTGAGCTTATTACCCTCCTCCTCCTCGCTGTCGTTGACGATGACCAACATCGTCGACAATCAATCACCATCCCGTATCTTGTCGCTCTCTTGTCCATCTATGAGCTTGGTCCTTCGGCGGCTCCAATCCCCAGATACGATGGCCCCACAGATAAACAGATGGATATCATCCTCAGGTCGCTCAGTGCAATGGCGAGACGGATGTACACTGCAGAAGACACGCTTGCTTCCATTAAAGCGTCCGAGAGCTGGCAATTGAACGGACCAGATACAAAAAAGAGACGAAGTGTGGGTGATATACCCTCCTTCACCAACGAGCTTTCACCGCATTCTATCTATCATCACATCATCGCCAACGGTGAGTCCCATCCAAGCAACAATAATGGCACCACCGAACAGGACGTCGAAATGGAACCACGAGATGACGACCATCCATCCACCATCCCCTGTCCACCCCCAAATGGCCGCCCGGAACATTCCTCCCTCGAAAACCTCACAGGCTTTGCCCCAACCAAGCACACCCGATACCTTTACACCACAACGGCCTCCGCGCCGGCCTTTTCCCATGGACATCACTCCACCTGCCCGACCTGCGGGAGGGTCACCACCGACGCCACCACCATGAGACATGTGTACACCGACCCTTCTGTCGGTTTGTCTTCCGTTGCGTTCGAGAGCGGGATGAGTGCCGTCGAGGAGCTGCGGTTGCTCAATGCACAAGTCCAAGATGTCGCTCGTGTTTGTAACGCCGTCGCTAGGGGTGACTTATCTCAGAAGATAACCGTGCCAGTACAGGGCGTTGTCATGGTCCAACTCAAAGACGTTATCAATACTATGGTGCGAATTACTCTATCATAATTCCATTGTACGCTACCGTTATATTGTACATAGGTCGATAAATTGGGACAGTTCGCTAAGGAGGTTACTCGAGTCAGTCAATAGGTCGGCACAGAAGGGTAAGTGATCTTTTACCACCCCTCGTTGGCTGCAACATGCAGAATTACTATTTAGTAAACTCGGCGGACAAGCTCTTGTCCTCGACGTCGAAGGAACCTGGCGAGAACTCACAGGCGTAGTCAACAACCTTGCCGCTAATCTCACTAGTCAAGTCCGGTCGATTGCAAAAGTCACCAAGGCAGTCGCACTAGGAGACTTGTCCAAGCAGATCGAAGTGGACGCGGCGAGATCTTAGATTTGAAGAACACCGTGAACGGTATGGTCGTGCGACTCCGTGCGTTGGCGGCGGAAGTGACGAGGGTGACACTGGAAGTAGGCAGTCAAGGGAAGCTCGGGGGGCAAGCGCATGTTCCAGACGTGGAAGGTGTTTGGTTCGAGCTTGTCAGGAATGTAAGTGTCTATTTTTGAGTTTTTATGTGGATGTACGGTTGCCTTATCTCATTCTTATAAAAGGTCAATCGAATGTGCTCAAGTTTAACCGATCAAGTTCGCTCGATTGCCCATGTCACCACCGCTGTAGCCAAGGGCGACCTTACACAGAAGATTGAGATACTTGTCGAGGGGGAGATGGCAACGCTCAAAGGAACTGTGGATATTACCCTGCTTGAGACAAACCTGCAATAAAAAATTGGATACAATATTAAGAATATTAAAAAAGTGTTACTGACTTTGTTGTTGGAGCAGCCCCTTCAGATATGCCAACTCTTCCTTGTGCTGCTCCTCGCGTCTTGCTACCGCTTCCTCATGCTGCCGCTCCGCCTCCTCGCGTCTCGCTACCTCTTCCTTGTGCTGCTCCTCGCGTCTTGCTACCGCTTCCTCATGCTGCCGCTCCGCCTCCTCGCGTCTTGCTACCGCTTCCTCATGCTGCCGCTCCGCCTCCTCGCGTCTTGCTACCGCTTCCTCATGCTGCCGCTCCGCCTCCTCGCGTCTCGCTACCTCTTCCTGGAGCTGCTGCTCACGTCTTGCTACCTCTTCCTGGAGCTGCCGCTCACGTCTCGCTACCTCTTCCTGGAGCTGCCGCTCACGTCTTGCCAACTCTTCCTGGTGCTGCTGCTCCACCCGTCCCTCTGCCTCGAGGGTCTTCTTACAAAACCTTTCCCACTCCGCGCGGTACTTTTCAAGGACCTCCGTAACATCGGGAGGTGATTCTGTGACCTGCACAGACTTGAACCTTCCTGCCTTCACATTATTCCCATCATCAACAACGTAGCCACCAAACTCGATCCGCAACATCTCACAAACTGCCCCTGCAAACAAATAACACTGGGAGGTGAAGAGAACGTAATGGGGCCAGTGGTCATGCAGGACCATCAGCATAACCATCAGTTGCGCAACCGACATCGCCTTGGACAGTCGGATGGTCCTGAGTCGTATGTGATCTTTAGCTAGGTAGTCATCGAATGAATATTTATCCCGGGCTTTTGAGCCAGGAAGTAAGAGTGTATCCTTTGCTTTTATGGTATTTTCGGACAAGGAAGCAAGCGAGGTGGATGAGCTGGAGGGTGAGCAGTTTCCGACTGGGCCGTCTCCTCCTGCTCGTTCAGCGTGAAAAAAAGTCTTAGCGATGGGTGATCCATCAATGTCGACGATGTCAATGTCGAGGAGGACTGATTCGTGGAAGACGGTAGAAGACTGCTTGAAGTGAGTCGCCTGGCGGACGAAAGCTGAGTTAGCCAAGTCGAGGTTTTCCTTGCTCTTTACAAATTGGCTGAGCACCGAGACGGGGAGTGACTGATCCTCCCCAGGCAAGAGCAAGTGGTCGGTGGACATTGGATTGTTCGCTACGAAAAACTTTGAGAATACAGAACGGACAGTGGATAGAAATGATTTGGGAGCCATTATAATGGTGACGAACACGAGCAAAACAGGCAGAGTACGCGAGGCTTTCCTTCAACATGAACCGATCCATATACTGTATAAGTCGTTTTGCCCGCGCACTCACCACCACTCACTTCAACCAGTTATTCAGAGCTCTTCGCTTCTCGCGGCGCGAATGTCGTCGTTAGCGACGTCAGTGCTGCCGCTGCCCAGAAAGTTGTTGACGAGGTCATCAAGTGTTTGTCAATCCATGTCCTGCAATATCCGACAAGTTAATTCCATTCTACAGCCGGCAGCAAGGCGGTCGCAAATACGTCCTCGGTGACAGACGGGGGTGCTGTTATACAGTCTGCACTTGATGCGTTCGGCGCGGTGACCATCCTGATCAACAATGCCAGTAGTTTACAAGACAAGGGGTGAGTTTTTCTCAATGAAACTCGTCTGGGCGTAATTTATTATAACCCCGGTGTTATCGTCATCGTTTTTTGTGACGGACTCACTCGCAAACATTTATGAGGTCTCATCGGATTCACCAAAACCGTGGCGCGAGAAGGCGTCAAATACGGAATCAAGAAGATTCGCAACTTGTCAGGGACGCTAAAGGGGTCCACATCGATCCAACTACACCGAGCGAGATGTAATCCTGTATGACATAGGAATTGGTGCGGCAGCAAAGGAACTCCAATGGACGTATGAGGGACACGATGAATCCAGTGCCCTTCCCACTTTTGGAGTTATCCCTCAGTTCCTTGCCAGCGCTGGCATCCCGTTGGGCTGGCTCCCCAACTTCAACCCAGTTAGTCAACTGCTAATACCTTGCTTCCGACACCGACTCTGCTTCAGGCGAAATTACTCCATGGAGAACAGTACTTGGCTATGAGAGGCAGTATTCCCACCAGCGGCGAGTTGGTGAACGAGGTTCGGTTAGTCTTGACTCGTGAAGTACGAGACGTGAATGGGCCAGTGTCGGATTAATGGAAGTTCTCGATAAAGGCAAAGCGGCGGCTGTCACGCTCAGTAAAAACGCAAAGTCGGGTTAGTCGTGCTATATATAGCACGTTTGTGACCTCTTTCCTTACATCCATGGTCAACGAGGTTCTCCAACCCCTCGCAGTTGCTCGTCAAGATACACTCTTCTACCCTCATGGCATGGAGGTCGTCGCTTGGCTCTCTAAAACCATTCCTCGCCCTTCTACCATCTATCTCGCATCTATCCCTATTTCTTCACCTCTCATTGGCCTCACACAACTTGCCCAGTACCTGGTTGTCTGCCGTGTCTCTGGTCTCACTCCAGGTGAACTCCGTGATCGTATTGCTGGCGCGACTGGTCATTCGCAACGCCTAGTATCAGCCGTAGCCATCGCCGCATCTAGCTCTTTCGAGTCCTTCATGGACAATGCTCGTAAAGCGATTCGGTGGCTGTTTTTCTCTGGTTTGCGTGGACAACAAGCATTTCCCGTAACGTCTCTAGAGCCGAGTATTGTCCAGGACACAGTTGAGGGTGGAGAGGGCGTGCCGAGCCCTATGCTTTCTGTGACTGGCCTCTCGTTAAAGGACTTGGAGCCACACGTGAAGAAGACGAACTCCCACCTCCCCGAAAACGCCAAGTTGACAGTATCTTTGCATAATGGGCCACGCGCATTTGTTATCACTGGACCAACGCGCTCGTTGTGTGGACTTGTAACGAATTTGAGGAATGTTCGTGCACCCAACGGGATCGATCAGAGCAAAACGCCATTTTCACAACGCAAGTCTGTATTTTCCATTCGTTTCTTAGTTGTTGGCGTCCCGTATCACAGCACATATCTTGCCGGCGCGGGAGAAAAGCTCTGTGTAGAGGATCTCGGGGGAGAGGATCTCTGGAAGCCCGAGGACCTGCAGATACCAGTTTTTCACACCGAGGATGGTGCGTTTTGTCGTCTCTTTCACCTTCGACATAATGACGAGCCGGTTGCACAGGTTCAGATTTGCGACTGTTTTCAGGGTCGATCACGCGTTTACTCTGCGATCAAATATTTACGTTACCCATTCACTGGTCAGTTGCGACCAACTTCCCGAAGGCAGCGACCCATGCGATTGATTTTGGTCCTGGCGGCTTGAGCGGGATCGGACCTCTCACTGCGCGCAATCTAGATGGACGAGGAGTTCGGGTTATTGTTGTTGGGGATAAAGGCAAGGGTGATGTTGAACTCTACGATACGCAATGCGTCAAGTTCGAGGATCGATGGAGTGAGCAATGGGCGCCGGGCTTGGTGCGGACAAGGTTCGTTTAATGATACCGATATCTTCCGTTATTCTCTAATCCATCAATAGCGATGGTGTGATACATCTCGATACCCCGTTTTCTCGTCTCTTGGGCAAACCGCCGATCATGGTTGCCGGTATGACCCCCACCACTGTAAAAGCTGGTTTCGTCAGTGCTGTTCTTGAGGCTGGATACCATGTTGAACTTGCTGGCGGAGGGCACTACAGCGCTGCTGCATTGCGTGCCAAAGTTTCCGAAATACAGACGAAGATCCCCGCCGGGATTGGCATCACACTCAACTCCCTTTACATCAACCCTCGTCAGTTCGGTTTCCAGCTCCCTCTATGGCAACAGTTACGGCAAGAAGGGCTGCCTATAGAAGGGTTTTGCGTTGCCGCCGGCATTCCGACTACGGAGAAAGCTGCCGAGATTATTGAGGGGCTGAGGAACGCTGGGATTAAGCACGTCGCATTCAAGCCTGGTAGTACCGATGGCATTCGACAGGTTGTCAACATTGCTGCTTCAAATCCCGACTTCCCCATCATTTTACAATGGACTGGCGGGCGGGCCGATGGGCACCATTCATTCGAGGACTTTCATCAACCTATTCTTGCAACGTATCGCTTCATTTGCCAGCAAAAAAATATCTCCCTTGTAGCCGGATCTGGTTTTGGTGCCGCTGATGATGTGTGGCCATACCTAACCGGGGACTAGTCTGTCTCGTACGACGTCCAGCCCATGCCCTTCGACGGCTTTCTATTCGCAAGCCGTGTCATGGTTGCGAAAGAAGCGCACACAAGCTCGTCAGTGAAAGACTTGATCGTTGCGGCCCCTGGTGTGGAGGACAGGGGCTGGGAAGGTACATACGTGAAGCCGACGGGGGGGATTTCACTGTGCGGTCCGAGCTCGGAGAGCCGATTCATAAGATTGCGACACGGGGCGTCAAGTTGTGGAAAGAGTTCGACGACACCGTATTCAGCCTACCAAAGGAAAAACGCATGGCATGGCTAACAGAGCGTAGAGCGGAAGTTATAGAGAAATTAAACAAAGACTTCAGCAAGCCATGGTTTGGATGGAAGAAGGACGATAGCGTTGCAACCGATCTTGGTGCTATGACATATGAAGAGGTGGTATTGAGGATGGTGAGACTCATGTTCGTGAAGCACGAGAACCGATGGGTGGATACGTCCTTGAGGAATTTGACGGGTGACTGGTTGAGGAGAGTAGAGGAACGTTTTGCAGGCGTGAATGGCGGTGGCGACAAACCATCACTTTTGCAGAGCTTTGCAACGCTCGACGACCCCCTACCGTTCGTCGATTTGTTCTTCAGAGCATATCCGTTAGCCAGGGAGCAACCTTTGGCCTCAGAAGATAAGGCATATTTCTTGGCCATCTCTCAGAGACTTGGACAAAAACCCGTACCCTTCATTCCCGTGCTGGATGCCAATTTCGAAGTATGGTTTAAGAAGGTATGTGACCCAACCAGAATTATCGACAGATTGTTCTAATTAGGTGTGACCTTCCGACAGGACTCTTTGTGGGCAGCTGGGGATATCGAAGGCGTTTTTGATCAAGACCCTCAACGAGTTTGCATCTTGCAAGGACCGGTGGCTGTGAAACATTCTAAAGTCAAGGATCCAGCCATCAAGGATCTACTTGATAGCGTCAATTCATCTCTCATCCAGAAGCTTATAGAGCACCGTTATGGCGGCGACGAATCCAAAATCCCCTCTGTCGACTACCTGGCTGTAAAACCCAAGGCTGCTTCTCCGGACTTCCTGGTGCCGTTCAACATCCAGCGAGTGGAGACAGAGGCCGAAACTTCCAAGTGATGGGTACTGCGGCACCTGAGCAGTCCCTGTGGTCAGAGACGTTAGCTGGCCCCCAAATCGGATGGTTGCGGGCTCTTTTCTGCTCACCGACCATTGTGCAAGGTTCATCGTATGTCAGTAACCCCATTCATCGACTCCTTGCTCCTCGTTCTGGACAAAGAGTTGTCGTTACCTTGTTGGATTCATCCCCTGTTTCCGTCACCGTCTATGGTGCCGCCCGGTCGAATAACGTTCAAACGCCGGCCTTCAAAGCAGTAGAAATTCAATATGACGCCCAATCAAAGCTGATCAATATTACGGTTTTCGAAGAACGTCAGGGAGTCTCAGTTCCTCTCCACTTACGATTTGTGTATAAGCCTTCCATGGGCTCAGTTCCAATTCATGAAATCGCGGAGGGCCGCAACACTCGGATCAAGGAATTTTACTGGAAGCTTTGGTTTGGCGATGAAGCTGTCCTCCCTAACCTTGACATCCACGATGTATTCGTTGGCCCCGAAGTCACAATTGATGTCACTGACGTAGCAAGATTTTGTGGTGTTGTTGGCAATCAAGGCGAGGCCTTCAACACCGTTAGGAACACGAAGGTTCAGGCGCCTATGGACTTCGCAATCGTGACTGGATGGCAGGCAAGTCTCATATTCATAAATATTTATGGTACTTTGACGGTGGTCCACAGGCAATCATAAAGTCGATATTCCCATTTGCAATTGATGGAGATCTCCTTAAACTTGTCCACCTTTCCAACGGCTTCCGCATGGTCGATGGTGCGAAACCACTTCAAGTTGGGGATGTCTGCAAGGCGGAAGCTCGAATCGTCTCGGTCACAAATGCGAACGAGGGCAAGATAGTCAAGGTGAAAGGTTATGTTCGTCGTGGCGACAAACCAGTTATCGAGGTAGTATCGGCATTTCTTTATCGTGGTCGCTTCTCCGACTACCAGAATACATTTGAGACAACGGAGGAACCCGACTATCTAGTTGAGCTTGCAAACGACGCTGCCGTTGGGGTGCTGCAGTCGAAGGAATGGTTCAAATGGGATGATGAATCTAGACCACTCCTGGCTGGCACATGGCTTATTTTCCGTATCGAGTGGCAAGTTTCATTCAAGGACAAGACCTCATACTGCGATGTCTCGGTCTCTGGCAGCGTCTTCGTTAGAGACCTTCTGAGACGCTTGGTCAAGGTCGGATCTGTGGACTTCCAACAGGACGATTGTAAAGGTAACCCCGTCCTCGCGTACTTGCAACGTCACGGCAGCCCTCAAGGGCTTGCGGTGCCCTTGGCGAACGGCGGTTACTCACTGACCAGCCCCGCCAAAGCCGTATTCAGTGCCCCCCTTACTAACGAACCATACTCTGACGTCTCGGGTGATTTCAACCCCATCCACGTGAACCCGTACTTCTCTGACTATGCGTCTCTCCCCGGCACCATCACACATGGTTTGTGGACTAGTGCTGCAACACGTTGCCACGTCGAGAATGTTGTTGCGGAAGGTCACTCCGAACGGGTCCTTGCGTGCGTGGTACTTATCACTGAGACGGAATTATTGACGAATTTTGTTTCTCAAAGCTATAATGTTACGTTTGTGGGGATGGTCCTGCCCGGTGACGAATTGACCGTCAGTATCAAACATGTTGCTATGCGGGATGGTCACATCGTCGTCCAAATCGAGACAGGAAATAGTCGTGGCGAGAAGGTTCTTGAAGGCTCAGCGGAGGTTGCACAGCCCACCACCGTCTGTATTCACCGGCCAAGGATCTCAAGAACCAGGTATGGGTATGGATCTTTACAATAGTTCCCCTGCCGCCCGCGCAGTGTGGGAGAGTGCCGATGCTCATCTCCGCAATGTGTATGGATTCTCTATCGTGGAGATAGTCAAAGACAACCCGAAGGAGAAAACTATTCACTTTGGTGGAATCAAAGGTCAAGCCATTCGCCAACGATACATCGATATGACATACGACACAATGGACAAGGACGGTAACGTCAAGACTCTCCCCCTCTTCGCCGATATCGACGTTCGCACTCCCAAATATACATTTAGTCATCCGAATGGACTGCTCTTTGCTACCCAATTTGCACAGATCGCTCTCGTCGTTACCGAGAAGGCCGCATTCGAGGACCTTCGGATGAAGGGTCTCGTGCAGAAGGACTGTGCTTTTGCCGGACACTCTTTGGGCGAGTATTCCGCACTGGCCTCGATCACAGACGTCCTTCCCATTTTGTCTCTTGTTGACGTTGTCTTCTACCGTGGAATCACAATGCAGCGTGCTGTGGAGCGAGACTCCGAAAACCGGTCTAATTACGCCATGTGTGCCGTCAACCCGAGTCGAATCTCGAAGACATTCGGCGATGCAGCCCTGCGTGAGGTAGTTGACAGCATCGCTCTATCAACTAGCTGTCTCCTTGAAATCGTCAATTACAATGTCGAGGTGTGTTGCGTTTGGTGTACCTTTAACTGGTGTTGATCTTTCGGTAATCTTGCAGGGTCAACAATACGTTTGTGCTGGGGAGCTCGTGGCACTTGAAACGATGACGAATGTCCTCAATTATTTGAAAGTCCAAAAAATTGACATTGCCAAGGTGAAATTAATTCAAGTGTTAAACTAAATGTGGCTAACAAAGTTTATGCAGCTCACTGAAACATACACTGTTGAGAGGGTCAAAGAGATGCTGGGAGAGATCGTCAAGAGTTGTTTCGAACGAGCTAAAGAACAGCAAAAAGTCGAAGGCCATATAAAGCTCGAACGTGGTTTTGCAACAATCCCCCTCCCTGGTATTGATGTACCTTTCCATTCCCGCTATCTTTGGGCTGGGGTCATGCCATTCCGAGCTTGTAGGATAACTCAACCGCTACCTGAATTCTGATAACTAATATCCATATTGCAGATCTTTCAAAAAAGCTCAAGGCCGATCACCTGAATCCCGACGTGCTCGTCGGAAAGTATATCCCTAACCTTATCGCTAAGCCATTCGAAGTCTCTCGCGAGTATGCCCAGCTAACCTACGACCAAACATCGTCTCCACGCCTTGACAAAGTTTTGGGGAGGTGGGACGAGGACGGCTGGGCTGACCCAGCGCAACGTCAAAAGTTGGCGTATATCATTCTTGTGGAACTCCTCGCATACCAATTTGCTTCCCCTGTTCGATGGATCGAGACACAGGACCTGTTGTTCGCAGATTTCGCGTTCGAAAGGTTCATCGAGCTTGGCCCTTCTCCAACGTTGACCGGCATGGCTAAACGTACACTCAAGGCCAAATACGAGGCCCGAGATGATTCCACCGGCCGCTCTCGGTCGATTCTTTGTCATGCACAGAACGGGAAGGAAATATACTACCAATTCGAAGATGAGCCTGAAGCCGTTGTAGTAGTCGAAGAAGCTCCTCAAACTGCACCCCCGGCTCCCAGTACCGCTCCGGTTACAATTGCGTCGATTTCCGCTCCATCTGCTTCCGTCACCATGGTGGAGGATGTTCCTCTGAAATCCATTGAGATCTTGACCGTTGTCATTGCCCAAAAGCTCAAAAAAAAAGTAGATGAAGTACCCTTTCAAAGAGCATCAAAGACCTTGTAGGCGGGAAGTCCACACTACAAAACGAGATACTAGGCGACCTACAGTTGGAATTTGCGTCTGCCCCTGAGAAAGCCAAAGAAATGCCGCTCGAAGAACTGGCGTCCGCATTGGGGATGGGATTTTCCGGCACCCTTGGAAAACATTCCAACGCGTTGGTCTCTCGTATGATTGGTGGTAAGATGCCTGGCGGGTTTAATTCTTCTGCCATCAAGTCTTACCTTGCCAAGAGTTGGGGTCTGGGACCTTCGCGGTCAGACGGCATTTTGTTGCTTGGAACCACCCTAGAACCTGCGAAGCGGCTTGGTTCAGAAGCTGAAGCCAAGACCTGGCTGGACGGCATCGTGGCGATATATGCTAAGAGGTCCGGGATTTCTCTGTCTCCAGGCAGTTCGGGAGGTGGAGCAGCTGGGGCAGCTGGAGGAGCCGTGATAAATAGTGAGGAGTTTTTGAAATTCCAGGCAGAGCAGGAACGGTTTGCAGCCCAGCACGTCGAACTCTATATGCGCTACCTCAAACGCGACTCACGCTCGGGTGAAATTGCATTTGATAAAGAAAAGGCACATTCGATCGCTCTTCAAGCCCGGTTAGACAGCATCGCGAAGGAGCACGGCGACACCTATATCGATGGTATCCAGCCAATCTTTGATCCACTCAAGGCACGGCGCTTTGATTCTTCCTGGAACTGGGCTCGACAAGATGCTCTGCTTATGTATTACAACGTTATTTTCGGACGACTCGCCACCGTAGATCGCGATATTACTGCGCGTGCCATTTCTCTCCTCAATCGTGCCGATCCGGACTTCCTTGTCTATATGCAATACAACATTGACCAATGTGACGTTACTCGAGGCGAAAACTACAAGTTGGCCAAAGAATTCGGGCAACAACTCCTCGATAACACTAAAGAGGTCATCGGAAGGCCACCGGTTTACAAGGATGGTTAGTCGCGCTTAGATATTGTCTACTTTTCTCTTCTAACTGGTCCCTGAAGTTACCTTTCCCACCGCGCCTCGTACCGAAGTCACGGAAAAGGGCGATATTGTGTACTCGGAAGTCGTTCGCGAGAATGTCCGCAAGCTTGAAGCGTACGTAGAAGAAATGGCGAGTGGTGACACTGTCTCGGGAGCCGTAAATATCCAAAAGGTTCAGGACGATGTTCTTAAACTCTGGACGGTTGTAAAATCGCAACCTGGAATTAGCCAAGAGCAGAAGAATCGCATCAAGGCGCTTTATGAAGGGGTGGTTCGTTCTCTACGTAAAGGACCTGATCCTCGTAGCCGCGTTGGAACCCGAAGCCGGAGATCATCATCTCAATTCCTTCGCCCTCAAATTACAAGCGTTTCATTCGTATCGGCCGACAAGATTCCCTTGTTGCACTTGAAACGCAGAGTCGGCACTAATTGGGAATATAGCAGCAACCTGACGAGTGTCTACTTGGATATCCTCCACGAAATTGCTACCTCAGGTACGACATTCAAGGACAAGAATGCTCTGTTAACTGGCGTCGGCAAGGGTTCTATCGGTGTCGAGATTTTGAAAGGGCTGCTCTCTGGCGGTGCACATGTTGTGGTCACCACATCCCGTTACAGTCGCGCCACTGTCGAGTATTACCAATCGATCTTCCAGAGCTTTGGAAGTCGCGGTTCCGCTTTGATTGTCGTCCCATTCAATCAGGGTTCTAAGCAAGACGTCGAAGCTCTAGTTGACTACATCTATGCTACGTTAGGGCTCGATCTCGACTATATTCTCCCATTCGCCGCTGTTCCTGAAAATGGACGAGAGATTGATGGTGTCGACGACAAGTCTGAACTTGCCCATCGTATCATGTTGGTCAACCTCCTTCGAATTCTCGGCGCTGTCAAAAACAAGAAAGCCAGTCGAGATTTCGTCACACGGCCTACCCAAGTCATATTACCGCTTTCGCCCAACCATGGTCTTTTTGGGAATGATGGTCTCTACTCCGAGTCAAAAATTTCTCTCGAGACGCTGTTTAATCGCTGGAGCTCGGAAAGTTGGGGTGAGTACCTCTGCCTGGCGGGTGCTGTCATTGGGTGAGTGAATGTCGACGCTTTTGTCATCATCTATCTAAATTTGCTCCCATTAGATGGACCCGTGGTACGGGCTTGATGAGCCCCGCCAATATTGTCGCACATGAGTTGGAAAGTTATGGCGTTCGCACCTTCTCGGCGAAAGAAATGGCGTTCAATATTCTGGGTCTTATGCATCCGCTGCTATTCAGCATTACTCAAGTGGAGCCGATTTGGGCAGACCTCAACGGTGGAATGGCTCGGCTTCCGCACCTTGCAGATATCACAACCCGCATCCGTATCAACCTCAATAAGAAGAGCGAACTTCGCCGTGCTATCGCGAGAGATAGTTCCGCCGATTTTCAGGTTGTCAATGGCGTTGAGGCGGAAAGACTTTTGCAGACCGTAAACGTGGTCCCCCTGGCGAATTTCCGATTCGATTTCCCCGCTTTGGAGTCGGTCGACTCACTGAAAGATGTATCCCAGCTACGGGGTATGATTGATCTGGACAGAGTCATCGTTGTCACGGGCTTCGCTGAAGTCGGTCCTTGGGGTAGCTCCAGAACACGATGGGAGATGGAAGCAAGAGGTGAATTCACCATCGAAGGGTGTATTGAAATGGCGTGGATGATGGGCTACATAAAACACTTCAACGGTCGCCTAAAGGATGGGTCTTTGTATGTCGGCTGGGTTGACAGCAAAACCAACGAGCCAGTGGATGATAAGTATGTCAGAGGACGCTACGAAAAAGAAATCCTAAGTCATGCCGGAGTCCGCCTCATCGGTGAGTAAAGTATGCTGATTCCCCCTTCAAAAGCTTACGCTTGCATCCTAGAACCTGACCTTTTCCGAGGTTACAACCCCAAAAAGAAAATCTTCAACCAGGAGGTTGAGCTAATCCATGACTTGGAACCCATTGAAGTCGCGGAAGCCGAGGCCGAAAACTTCAAATACCAACATGGTGACAAGTGCGATATCTGGGCTGGTGAAAGCGGCCAGTGGTTTGTGAAATTCAAGAAGGGTGCATGCATCTTCGTCCCAAAAGCTTTCAAGTTCAGCCGTACAGTGGCTGGTCAAGTCCCGACAGGTTGGCACGCTGGTCGATACGGCATTCCTGATGATATCATTGCTCAAACGGATCGAGCTACCCTGTGGGCTCTTGTCTGCACAGCGGAGGCTCTCAATATGTCCCGCATCACAGACCCATACGAACTATACAAGCACATGCATCCCTCGGAGGTCGGGACTTGCCTTGGAAGTGGCATGGGTGGAACTGAGAGTCTGGGAAAGATGTTCAAGGATCGCCGAGAAGAGAAGGAAGTGCAGAATGACATCCTTCAAGAGACGTGAGTCCTTTTTCCAGTACGGTCATCCCATTTCTCAGCGTCCCATTTTAGTTTCATTAATACCACGGCTGGCTGGGTGAACTTGTTATTAATGTCCTCGAGTGGCCCTGTTAAAGTCCCCGTGGGAGCCTGGTTCGTGTTTCCTCTCCGTGTAATTTCCCGCTGACGTGATCCCTCCCGCAGCGCAACGGCACTACAGCCCCTTGAGATCGCATGCGATACCCTCCTGTCCGGAAAAGCTAAAGTCATGATCGCTGGTGGCTTTGACGACATTTGCGAAGAGGGCTCTTACGAGTTCGCCAACATGAAGGCGACAAGCAGTGCAGAAACAGAGTTTGCGATGGGTCGGGAGCCTACGGAGATGTCCCGTCCAGCAACAACAACTCGTGCAGGGGTAAGACAAATTTGACCATATCTGTTCTTCTGATATTCATGCGTTCAAACCGCTCAGTTCATGGAGGCACAAGGAACTGGGATACACATTGTCATGACTGCCAAAACTGCCCTGGCACTTGAAGCTCCGATTCGTGGCGTCATTGCATTCACTTCCACCTCGACGTAGGTATAAGCCGATTCGCACTGGTATAGAGACTGACACCACTATTCAGTGATAAAGCAGGACGGTCTATTCCAGCCCCTGGTTGTGGGGTACTGACAATTGCTAGGGAGGTAGCATCGAAACACCCCCTACCGCTCCTCGACGTAGCCTACCGTTCTCGTCAAATCACGTTTAGACGCACTCAAATCTCTCAATGGCTTTCACACGAGCACTCACAACTTCGTGAGGAGCTCGAAGCATGTAAGAGCCGAGGAGAGCCTGTCGACGACGAATACTTCTCTTCACGGGTGGCCGATATCGAGAAGGAAGCCGACCGCCAAGAGGAAGATGTGTTAGCTATGTACGGCATGCTTGAAGGATCCGACCCACGAGTAGCACCGCTGCGTCGTGCGCTTGCTGTTTGGGGCTTAACCGCTGATGACATTGTCGTTCTGTCGATCCATGGAACCAGCACCGGTGCTAATGTGAGTTTATCCTCTTTCCGATGAATCGAGAGACTCACAGAAGCTACAGGAAGAAAACGAGACACACATCTGGAACGATATTTTCACCTCCATTACTCGTACCCCTGGTAATGCCATCCCCATCATGGCGCAGAAGAGTTTACTGGGACACTCGAAAGGAGGATCAGCATCATGGCAATTGATGGGTCTCTTGCAAACCGTTAGCTCCGGCATTATTCCTGGAAACCGCAATAGCGAGTGAGTAGGATCCGATCATGTACTTAAATACACCTTTCTGACTATGCACAGCAACGTCGACGCTCACTTCCAAGCTCATCGCTTCCTAATGTTCCCTTCGAAATCTATTCACACCGACGGTATTCGCGCAGGAGTGATGGTATGAAACTCTTAGCTTATCCGAAAACCATCTCACCCTCGTGTTCCTAGTCCTCCTTTGGATTTGGTCAAGTTGGCGGCACGGCTTTGGTTGTTCACCCCCGATATTTGTTTGGTGTACTCGAACCTTCCGCATACGAGTCTTACAAAGCTAGAAATCGTATTCGCGCCCTTCAATCGTACCGGGCGATGAGCGAGATGATGACTTCAAATTCGCTTGTGAAGATCAAGGAGGTTCCCCCGTACAGCGTTGACTTGGAACGCCGCGTTTTGTTGAACTCCATGGCGAGAGCGACTCTCAACCCGAAGACCGGTAGCTACGTGTTCCCCGAGAAAATGACGACAACCATAGAGATGGATACCGCCAACACAAAGGCGATCTCGGAAATATCACACGTCCTCACTGAAACTGGCACAGCAATAGGTGTCGGTACCGACCATGGTGCGCTTTCTATGATGCTCAAGCTTCCGAGACTGACGGCGGACTTGAATAGAGCTGATCTCATCACAGCCTTCCTGAAACCTTTTTGGCATTATTGATGTTGTCGGACAGGGTCTTCCCTAGAAAACAAGATACAGCTAACCTCTTTGAGAAGACTTGCAGCCCATTGGCATATCTATCATGAGTATTGCTCCAAACTTCGTAATACTGCTCCTCCTGCCGTCCCATTCTTGGGTACGTTGCTAGCTCCCTTAACTAATTTCTTGACTGAGGTTATTGGCGCAAAGGACGTTACCTGACAGATCTCACCTTCTGTCGTGAGGGCAACCCTTCTTATAGAACGTCTCCTACGACTCCCAGCAAAAAGCTCCTTAACTTCAACAGGTATCATAAGTTGGCTTGAAGGTGCGGCACACCAGATACGAAATTTCGATGAGTTGATATTAAATTTTAGTTTCATTCCACTGATTTACAGGTTGTTAATGGCGTTGAGGATGTGATACCTTCAATGAGATGATGCCATTGGCACCCTCATGACTTGCATGCTAGGTAAGACTTTGTTTTATTGGTTAATTGGCATAGTGGCGGGACTAGCTGGTTTCACCCGTGCGAAGGGGCTCATCAGTGGGCTTAACCGCTTGCCCATACCAGCCCTTATGGCTATACTGTGTACCCAACTTAGATTGCTGAGGGGGAGTCCAGCATCAGGTCATGAATGACCCAACAACCATGAACGGTCCACTCAAACCGACCATGAACGGAAGGTAGAGGTCTTTGACCCCGAACAGGTGGGTAGTCAAGGGGGGTGCAGACTGAATGGTGAAGTGCGCCCTACTTCCTCTACATTCACATTGGACCATGATGGCCGACTGCCTGCCTTTCATGAGCGAAAGGACTTGTCCACGATAGCCTTTAGTTATCGAACCCACACACTTACTAGCAGTCGGCCGTCTCCGGAGATAAGGCCGAAAGTAGATAGTGCTATGTCTTGGGTTCGAACCCAAGAGTGAATATTTACATATGAACAGGCTAGTTGTCATTTACATCAATCTCTTCACCACTACTGTAACAGATATGTTACATACAGCCACCATGCCGTGTTTGTACGTATTTGTACCAGATACCTTAAGTACCGGTTATACTTAGGTAAACAATAAGTTTACATCCCACTCCCGCTTATACCAGATTGCCCCAATACATTGGTTCTGTGCATATCCTGGTATTGAGCAAAGTGTGATAACTTATCCCCAATCCTTACACTTTTTTGCACATCAGGGACCCATTATCAACAAAATGACCAAAATGCTGGCACAAAATTAATTCAAAATTCTTTGGGGAATCGTTAGGGCATCCCAATACAATCAGTTTAAGCCATAAATTAAAAAAATCGGCGGTCCCATTCTTGAGATATATGTAAAATACTCCATTTATACCATTATGCAGCCCAGCTATTGTATTGCACTCTATAAATCACAATTTCATGTCCATTCGATAGGCACAGTGAACTAATGGTGGGCCCACCCAAAATTCCGATTTTTAGAGCATTTGGTATGTCGTGGTGGAAGATAGTAACGGTTTAGGAGGAGGCATAGGTATAAGTAGCTATAGACTGCTCTAAAAATCGGGGTTTTATATTCAATCGATAGCCCCAGTGTCATAGAGGTGGGGAATACAAAAATCCCGATTTATGGACCATTTGGGGTACCGCAATCAGTGATATAAGGGGTATGGGGGGGTATATCTCCAACTTATCACAGAGCTCTTTAAAAATCAGGATTTTATGTTCAATCGATAGCACTAGTGTCACAGATACTGGGAATACAAAAATCCTGATTTATAGACCATTTGGGGTACCGCAATAAGCTATATAAGGGGTATGGGGGGGGTATATCTCCAACTTATCACAGAGCTCTTTAAAAATCGGGATTTCATGTTCAATCGATAGCAGTAGTGTCATAGAGGCTCGGAATAACAAAATCCTGATTTATAGGCAGAATAATGTACCGCAATAAGCCATATAAGGGGTATGGGGGGGTATATCTCCAACGTATCACAGAGCTCTTTAAAAATCTGGGTTTTATATTCAATCAATAGCCCCAGTGTCATAGAGGTGGGGAATACAAAAATCCTAAGTTATGGACCATTTGGGGTACCGCAATCAGTTATATAAGGGGTATGGGGGGGTATATCTCCAACTTATTACAGACATCTTTAAACATCATGATTTCATGTTCAATCAATAGCACTAGTGTCATAGATGCTCGGAATAACAATATATGGATAGAATAAGGCACTCCAATAAGGTATATAAAGGGTATGAGGGAGTATATCTCCAACTTATCACAGACCTCTTTAAACATCACAATTTCATGTTCAATCAATAGCACCAGTGTCATAGATGCTTGGAATAACAATATATGGTCAGAATGAGGTACTGCAATAAGCTATATAAGGGGTATGGGGGAGTATATCTCCAACTTATCACAGACCTCTTTAAACATCACAATTTCATGTTCAATCAATAGCACCAGTGTTACAGATGCTCGGAATGACAATATATGGACAGAATGAGGCACTGCAATAAGCTATATAAGGGGTATAGGGGGGTATATCTCTAACTTATCACAGAGCTCTCTGAGCATCAGGATTTCATGTTCAATCAATAGCACCTGTGTTACAAACATTGGGAATAGTCCAATCATCATGTGTAGATAGACTGGGGTGCCGCAAGAAGTATACAGGAGGTAGGGGGGGGTATACCTTCAAGTTATCACAGAGCTCTCTGAGCATCAGGATTTCATGTTCAATCAATAGCATCAGGGTTATAAACATTGGGAATAGTCTAATCCTCGTGTATGGATTGACTAGGGTGCCGCAATAAGTATATAAGATATCATGGGGTGGTATACCTTTAACTTATCAGAGAGCTCTCTAAGCATCGGGATTTTATGTTAAATCAACAGCATTAGTGTTACAAAGGTCAGGAGTAGTCTAATCCTCATGTGTGGAATGATTGGGGTATAGTATGTAAGAAGTATCGGATGATATACCTTCAACTTATCACAGAGCTCTCCGAGTATCAGGATTTTATGTTCAATCAATAGCATGAGTATTACAAAGGTTAGGAATAGTTCAATCATCATGTGTGGATTAACTAGGGTGCTGCAATAAGTATACAACAGGTATGGGAGGGTATACCTTCAACTTATCAGAGAGCCCTCTAAGCATTGGGATTTTATGTTCAATCAATAGCATTGGTGCTACAAACATCAGGAGTAGTCCAATCCTCATGTGCGGAATAATTGGGGTACCGTAATTAGCATGCAAGAGGTATCAGAGGTTATACCTTCAACTTCTCACCGAGCTCTCTAACCATCAGCATGTTATGTTCAATCAATAGCATTAGTGTGATAACATCCCAGAATAACCACATCCCCATGGGCAGACTGATTGGGGTACCACAATAAGCAGTGTAACACATATAGGTAGAATAGACCTGTGAATATATAATCTTCAAATCAATACATTAGCTACTAGATTGCTCTGATCCTGGCTCATCTGTGTACTCTAATGAATCGGAATCGGAATCAGACTCTAAATCTGCCCGTTCCCTAGCAGCCTTGACTCTTGACTGACTTCTACCTACTATATGTCTTCCTGAACCTGAATCTTCTCTATCCGCATCTTTCCTAGCAGCATTCATTCTTGACCGAGTCATCTGCACACCACTCACCCCCTTTCTTCCCTCGTCTTTCTGGGCAGCCTTGGCCTTTGAGTGAGTAACCCTAACCTGTTGCTCTTTCCCGCTCTCTGAACCTGAAGGATTGTTGTCTGCTTTCCGTCTCACAGGAGGCTTTTGTTTTTGGTAGATTTTGGCAGACTTTCGGCTCCGAATAGGTGGTTTTATCGATCTCCCCAAGGTTTCATCTAGTCGTCTCTGAAGTATATTCTTTGAAGCATGAGGCCTTTTTAGGACCTGAGTTTGTGGACGCGCAGCCACCTCTTTCCCAATTTCTTCAATCCGATAGAACTTTGAATTCGAAATAAAGTTGATCTTGCCTGATTTCATCCCCCATATGACTTGTTTCCCCTTTTTATTCGATAGGCCACCTACAGGAAGGCATTGTAACTGGCCAAATATGTTGTCCAATTCACGGCAGAGCTGATCACCTTCATCCATATCCCAATCCACAAGATATTGGTGGTAAGTGGAGATATATCCTCCAGGCTGGGTGTATGGTTTCCAGACTGAATTCTCTGGGATCTGGATAGTTTGTTCAGGGAAGAAGGTTGCCCGACGTGCTGAAAATGATAGATCATGGGAGTGACTCAAAGGAAGCTTTCCTTTAAGGCCACAGCTCGAAGGAAGGAATCGGCAATGGTCAATGCCTATGATATGCTGAATCGCGGGTACCGTCCAAGTCTCCATTGCTTCCTGAACTGTGGTTGGCTTGGGTAAAACACCTGCTGATGCAAACTGCTCTGCCAGACTTAGCCATAGCTGATGCGTGAACTCAACAAACAACAGCTTTGTGTAAAGCAGTTCAGGAGCTTCCCAGTCATCATCCAACCTCCATTCCCTAAGGAAAATCTCTGGCTCGGTTTCCAACAGTTTCTGAATTCTTGACCAAGATGGATCGGGACCCCAAGGGCATGCATCTTGCTGATACATTTGAATAAGGTGATATGGCTGGTTGGCTTGAGTTGCCTGTGGCTTCTTCAAGGACTGTCCATACGCTTGGATAACCTCAGCTGGATCCTCCTCCGGTAGTTCTCTTAGAGATAGCACTCCTTTCTTCAACTTGAGGTCGTGAAGAAAGAACATTCCGAACCTCCACATTATCGAACTGAAACGAAGGTCTCGCAACACATCATTCAAGAATGTGTGCTTTATCCTTGGCATGACCATGGTGTGCTTAATCAGGTGGATGATAAGCGTAGCCATTATTCCATAGTTGCTTGGTCGATTTCGTGAAAGGTGTAGTTGGACGTTTTGAAACTCTGCTAGCCTTCTTGCCAACAACTTGAAAAAGAGGCTCGACTTGATCCAAATGATAGGGTCAGACGACATATAGTCTTGTGCCTGGCAATCATTAGACATTTCTAGTTTGCAGTTATTTCGCTGCTTACCTTTTCAGATGCTACATCAAGAAGCTTTATAATGGCTAACCCACTCCCTCTAACTTCTTCTCTAACGCCGAATGACTGGATTTGAGAAGATTGAAACAGCTTTTTCCAGTGATCACAGCTAGTCATGAATCGGTCATTTGTCTTGACTGCATCACAGTCATCACATAGGTAGTTCGTTTGGCCAGGAAGTCGCACCACCTCAAAGCAAAGGTTGTAGCTGGATCGGAAGCAAAGGTGTACAAGCCGACTTTTCTTCAACTTGGTTTCAGCCTGTCTCCCTCCATAAGCTCCAAACATGGCAGTATAATGGGTCATTCCTTTTTTCATCCCCATAAGGTCGTACGAGTCGTCGATCCTATCTAACCTCCACAGCCCTACCAATGGCTCCTGATCCTCCCTAGAAGGAGGATGGTATGAAATCCCAAGATCAAGCAAGAGTTCTCCATGCGATCGGTCCTTCATATAATCCCAGTCCATGTTAGGAATCATCGAACAGAGTGCCTGATATATATTCTCGGTTGGGTGGTGCTGCTTAGAGAGCAGTTTGATACCTCGAGCATCTACAACAAAGAAAAAGGACCCGAATCGGCCTAGGAGATCGGGCTGGTTATTTATGATGTCGCAGAGAGTGGTTCGCATGGAAGAAAATGCTTCAGGTGTGAGGGGAATGGTCTTGGTCGTACGTCTTGTCCCTATTTTCCATTGGAGATTACTGACGCTTGTAGGAAGATACTCCATAATTCCGGTGTAGTTGGCTAAAACCACTGGCAGAGCAGGCATGATCACTTGTGAGAACCACAACTCCTGTACCTCCCTTGGCATCAGAGTAGTCATTCTATGCATTCCTGGGTCTTTCCTAATCATACGAGGGAAGAAGACGTAGGTGTTAAATTGGCCTGATCCTTGACCCATCTGCCCGAAATGGGTATGTGGCAAGGCACTAAGTGGATACCTTTTAGACCTCTGCCTAGGATTTCGAGTGGTAGGTGGTTGTAGAACCTAGACATAGACATGATTGTTGACAGAGAATGGAGGTTTGTCGTCTAACAGTGGAAGAAGGTGAATATTGATTGGACCAATGAACTGTGGTTTATGCGTGACCCATATGACGCTGTCGATATCCACCGACACTGACACTTCTTCATCGTCCAGGTTTACTCTATCCTTCTCCAAGTCGAAGTAGATGAATTTGTTGTTGCGTGCTTTACCTTTTACAAACACACCCTGGCTCTCTGATGTCCCTTCCACCCCTCCCGCCTCATCCAACATATCCTGAGCACCCATCATAGTCACATCTGGGTTGTCCATAGCTGGTAGGGAATTCGGCACCTCAGAAGAATGAGAAGATAACGAGGATGGGTATGCAACTGGAGATGATGGTAAACATCCACTTGCTTGATCACTTGAATCCCAGTGTGGAAGAAGGTGGTCATTGAGGAGAACCGGTTCCTGGTTATTGAACATAGAGAAAAAATCAGCCTGCAACCTATAGCCTCTATCCCTCCAGATACTCCAGTGCTTGCCCAATACAAGCATTCCATTGGTGTCAAAGGTCCACGTGTTTGGAATAATATTAGCTTGATCCTCGGAGCAAACCAACATAGCTGATTCGTAGTCATCAAAAGGCCGCTCATCAACGCTTATTGCTAATGCTTCTTCACCCCCATTCCCATTTAGCTCAACCTCTGGAAGTTGGATTTCAGGTAGAGACCTTCTGGAAGGCTGAGGTGGTAGGTTGATTACAATGGAATCATCATCGTTGTCATCATTGTCATTGTCATTGTCATCATCATTGTGATTGTTGTCGTCATTGCTGGCATTGCCATCCTTGTCGTGACTATCCAGAAGATGGCCTAGTTGATTAATATAGGTAGCCTCTTTAGATTGATTATCACAGGTAATCGGAATGAGATAATACTCACACTTCATACGAGCAGTTGCAAGCGCAAGTGCTATTACCTCGAAACGCTTGAATTTTAAAAGCCCAGCCTTCATATCATTCACAACCTCAGAATTGGGTTCCATGGAATACCGAAGCAGGGTCTGAGTCTTGTTCCAGAAGTCATATGATTTTTGTACAGTTTGAAGCGCAGTGAGAAATATTCTCTCTCGCATCGCATGAACACATTGCAATTTGGGTGCAAGTGGGTGTTGGTTAATGTCTGTGGAATACATCCAACCATTATCAAAGATTTCTTGGCAAAGCGATGCCATCCAGGAACCAGTGTCGGCCTCACTCTGTTGAAATATGTATATGAATATGCTTCTTCTGTATAGAAACGAGATTTTCACCGTATTCCAATTCAGTTCGATTACTTGGGGACCTCGCTCATCCAACTCACTACCCAGGATCCACCCAAACACATTAGCAATAGCCCTCCAATAGTAGTTGCCATTCCACTCCGTCCAATCTGAGTACATATTGGTTTCGAGTGGAGCTCCATGGCTAAAAACAAGAACCTTCTCCTGCTGGTAATCAAATAAAGCTAGCCTTTGGGTTGCAGAAGATTGCCATGATAGTGGAGGGAAAAATAACACAGGCTTTTTCGGGATAGCAATGTGAGGTGGAAGAAGGAGAGTTTTATGGATTTCGGTAGACAGGATGTCTTCTTCTTCTCTTATTACCCTGCTCACCGTTTCCGAGTCTAGATAGTAGGAATATCTCTGAGATGGCATCTGGGGTTGAATGGACATATACCATGATTTCAAAAGGTAAATTTCTATGACCGCGTGATCCAGGTGGTTTCCAGGCTTAGCAGATCCCAATGATTGACAAGCTGAAGCCCATATCCTTGGATCTGCTAGCTTCATGTCTAATATCCTTAATGAGTCTAATCACCACCAATAATATAAGAACATACCTATAAAAAGCTCTTGCTCAGATCGTGGTAGATTCAATCGAATGGCATTTTTTGCTAGTAAATGAGAATGAGCGCTGTCACTTTCACTGGATCCAATGAAATCTGATCCGTTATTGCTAGCTGGCGACGATGATCGGCTTGTTGAGCTTCTAAAAGTTTAGTATTTAACCTAACATTTCGAATGATAGATTTATTCACTGGTGTCTGGTTTCAAATCGCGAGTTGTTCCTTCTAATATCCACCAAAGGCTCTGAAGGAGAGCTATAATCACTAAACCTAACCAGTATTAATACGCAAGTATCTTATGATTTCTCTTAAAATACATACCATGCTTTCGCCACCTGGAAAATAAATAAATGTAAGTTATTATTGTCATAGGTTAATTGAGACATACAGCGTCATTATCCTTTCTACTTATTGCGTTTTGGACCCTTGAAGGACCTGGCTGGGGACCTAAGGGAGCCAATGGAGGTATCGATATATATTGCTGATCCGAATTCTGGATGTTAAGATGATTTAGGCTAATTAATGTTGTCTGTAATAATGTGAGCACTTTAACCTTGAAAACAGATATACACTTACTGAGTATACTGGCTTTTTGTTGATTAATATATGTTTTTTGGAAGGCATATGTTTTTCTCCTAGCATCGGTATTGGCATTGGCATCTTCTCTGCACAAGGCATATTCAGGATATTACGTATATCACTATCATCTGAACCACTAGAAGTTGAATCCCCTTCCTGGTTTATTATGGTTTTATTAGCCTCGTAATGATTTAATTGTGTGAATCGAATTAGATACATAACTACTAGGGATAGGCTTACCTTGGCTAGTGAGGACATAGCTATGATCCTATCTATATCACTGTCATAATCTGCACCTTCATTTGCCTGGTTTGCCATATTGGAGGTTAAGATCGAGAGCTATGTTTGTGCAATAGTCGAGACAAAGTGTATCTACATTCACGTGACATATATATAGCTGTGGGAATATAATACGAATAATCAACATTGGTCCGTAGATTTATTATTATGGCACCTACAACCGAGGAAAAACAATGGAAATCTGCAAAAGTCGTAGAATACCTCGAGGTTCCTAATCCAAATGATGGTGAGATATCACCTATGCCTTGTTCTATTTGTTCCGAATCAAAACTTTATAGGCTCTCCTTGCAAATTCGTTAAGAATGACTTGTAAGTGTTTATCGATAATGCTTGAATAGTAGTCATTTGATTATTTCCCTCAAACACAGCTGCCTCATCCGTCACCTTGGCCTCCATGCAAAGGAAGAAAATAATATTATAATGGACGACTACTGGAAAGGTTTGATCCTACAAATAAGAAAAACTACTAAGGTGATACACCTGCTCAAGCTACCCTACCCAATGTTGACAATGTGCTTTAGAACAAGTATCTTGCTAAGGTTTCATGGATGTATACAGCCAAGCAGTTGTTGGAGAGAAGTGATGTTAAGGCTGATACTAAAAGGTTGCATCTCAAAACCTACTCCTTCTCCTGTCACTCTATGTTCTTCTTACTCTTGACAGGTATATAAACACATTTGGAAAGCAAGAGCTGTGTGGCTCTGATTCTACAGATATCATTGATGCGCAAGCCTTGGAAGGTGAGGGTTATTATATCGAGAAGCAGATATAAAAGAATGAACTGAACTGAACTGAACTGAAAATTAAACTGTAGATACAATCGACATTGTTATTATTAAAAATCAGATCAAAGATCAACCTCCAGTAACCGCGTATTACATGCGGTAAGCTTGATGATAATACCAACCCATCTATTATACTAAAATTTCTATTAGATACTTCTGGGATGGGCATAGGCAGGCATTGAAGGTGCGTTCATTGAACTAAACATATACCCTGTAGTAATCTATTGGGTGGTAGGGCGAGCCAGAAATATGTGGCGCAACTCACTGTTATTCACTTTGGTCCCCCGATACAGAGGAACAACGCTACTGCTGGTCCTGCAAAAGATGGTCCCATCTTACTTGCCTAGGAACCCCTGCCAACATTACCCAGCAGCAGTATCTTAACAATCTCTATGCTATAGAGAAGTTTGCCGACACCCCAAAAATTATACTTCAAGTTGCTTTCCAACCCACAGCTAGGGGAGGTCTCACTTATTTTACAGCCGGAAATATTAGGATCGTGAACAAGGCTAGAAAGTTGCTTTCTTCACAGGAACGCAGTGTTGTCCAAGCCTCTGGATGGATAGCTGCTCACCTCATTGAGGAGTCTCAGTTAAATATGATAGACACTGACTGGGAAAACTGGCTTGAGTGTCACGGACGTAAATTTTCATTTCCTCTCTATGATTAGTCATTACTGCTTAATCGGACAGGTCTTATCTCTACTTGGGATTCCCCACCATTCCTTATCTTTTCATATATCTGAGATAAGACATATTTCATTTCCGACAATCATGTTTCATCTCTTCACATGCTCCGAGTCCCTTATCATGCTTATCTTTACTCATCGCATGTATTCCTCATGTATTCCTCGTGTTTACACTGACTCATCCGCAGTAGCGTAGTCAGTATATAAACCCCTAGTTAGTCGTACTCAGACTTTAAGTCTGATTCCTCGTTAGCAACCCAATAACTAGGACTTGAGACATTATCATCGTCTTGGGACAGAGCTCTCCGAAGTAAAACCATCTCATCGACAACCAGTTTATAACATTGAGGCAGAATTCGGCATAGATAACACAGACTCTTATGAGCCATTAGTCGTTACAGACCAAACATACTATACTTGCCCTCGGTGTAGCTCAGATTTGCTTATTTGATACCTTACCATTCTTCTAGCTTATCTAATACCTACTATCCTTCACCGTGTTACTGCTAAAAACTCAGCTATTATGTTCCCCTCCACTATAAAACAAAGTGCAACAGATCTAATGGATGGAATACTGAAAGCAAAGAGAATCGTCGTGCTCTGTGGTAAATCGACCCATCATCATGTTTCATTCAAATACTTACCTACTCTCTAGGAGCAGGAATATCCGTGGCTGCAGGTATTCCATGTTTTAGAGGACCAGATGGCTTATATACTGGCAATGCACTATCTGGATTTACCGGAGTCAACCTGACTGATCTGCTTACTAGCTCATCCCTCGTAGTGAGAAATATATGTTCAAGTGAGGATTAGTTGACCAAGTTAATGTTCTAGACCCAAAAGCAACAATCACTGCATTGTCAGCTCATTGCCACCCTTGCTGAGAAAGCAGCGATCGCACAACCCACTGCCTTCCACCATTTCCTTCGTGCTCTAGACCTCCAAGGAGTGTTACTCCATGTTTACACTCAAAATATCGATGGTTTGGAGCTCAAGGCTGGGTTACATATGTCCTCAGAAATTCACCCCAGTGATGGACCAGCCCGATGCATTCCATTGCATGGATCCCTAGAGGAACTATGATGCCCTGGCTGCTCCTCCATTTTTATCCTCAAACCATACTACCCCTCTTTGAAAGAGGGCCAACTACCAGAATGCACTGAATGTTAAATCAATATGGAAAAGAGGGTAGAGCAGGGCAAACGCAGAACGACTGTGCCTCGACTCCGACCCAATATCATTCTTTACGGAGAACCACATCCTCGAGGAGAAGAAATAGCAAACGTGCAGCAAAATGATCTTGGGTAAACTACCACCCCCAGTCGCCAACTAGATCTTCTCCTTGTGGTTGGCACTAGCTTGAAAGTGAAGGGTACTACTGACTTTATCAAGCAGTCCGCTAGAATCTTAGCAAAAAATTCCCCCAAATCCAGTTTACAAGCATCGCCTCAAGTTATATATCTCAATAATACCTTTACAAACACAGCTATGTGGGCTGGTATATTCAACGCTTGGATAGACATGGACTGTGAAGAGTTTGCATGGTTGGTATTGAAAAGGATGGAGGAGATGATTGCGTCAGGTGAAATGCTCGAAAGCAACCACACTCAGGTTCAGGTTCTCTATGGAGACAGAAAGCTTAACTACAGACCATCATGGAGGTTATGGTCTTGATAAAATTACTGAATTAGCATCTATTACGCTGCATGCATGTCGCATCAAACTTTCCACAAATATTAATCAACTTGTATTGCTGCATTCCAAGCTAGTTACTATATAAGTCTACTACATACGATTTGTGCTAAACCTGTGTAGACATGTTGAGCTGTGTGCAGGTGTAAATTAGCAAGTTCACATGCGCCACTCCCATCCCATTTTGGTATGCAAATGTGATGTCACGCATAACATATCAAGTTGCTTTGATACTGTATTGATTAACTCCCAGCTATCTTGTCTGTGTATGCGTGAATATCAACTAGCTGTTATGTACTTATGAAGTGATGTGCTATGAAGTGATGTGTGAGGAGCCTAAGTAGTGATCAAGAGCTGTGACTCACACACGAAACTACTTCCAGCACCACAATGGCTATACGCATGCGATTGAATGAATGCTTATTTTTTCACCACATCTAGATAAATTTTATGCTGATTATCTTGTTTTCATGCAGTTATCCACCCACCCCCAAATGTAACTACCCTTGGAACCAAATGATGTGTTCTTCTCGATGCTTGGATGCGGATAATAATCGGTGGTCGAACGATCGCTCTCCTGTTCCACCAAGCGACACCATCTGGCTCTTTGAGGAAATCAGCCACCCTTTCACACAACCTGACTTGACCCTCAAATTGAACCAGCAAAAGCAGATCATTTTACATGCTTTTTGCAAAAGCAGAAACAAACATCGACACTACACTCTCCCTCTATCGACCACACTTCAGATCGCTCTTCTTGACCTTGAATACTGGGCGAATGTTGCTAACCCTCATCCCAGTGCAAATCGTATCACACGTTACCTGGAAAGGCTCAGGTCTGATCTCTGGGTTGAGTTATCACAAAACCATGGCAGCTTTGGCTCTAGCTTCCAACCTAAAATGACAATACCGTGGGCAGTTAGAATGAATCACTTTTTTGGCCACTCTTTCTTCGGCAGACGGGAGTACCTTCAGAAATGCAAGGCAAATGGGTGGACTCCATACACCCATGAAGACCCAACCTTATACCGTAAGAGGCAGCTTCTGCATACACAAGCTTCCCTTATCTCATCATGCTTTCCAATTCAAACTACATAGAATGGCATACTTTATTCGAAACCCATACAAACTGGCTAAGCAGGGGGTTCCAGCTATGTCTCCAGCAGCTAGAATCACACACGAAACCTCCCCGGTTTGACAGAGGGCACTCTGTGACCTGTGCACTTGCTTTGTTCCTTGGAGTTAATGGTGAGAGTAAATGAAATCAACATCTTGGCTTAGGGATGCTCTAATGCTATATGCTTCTCTTTGCTACTGGCATCAATGAAAATACAGCCCAACAGTGGGCTAACGATGTTCAGGAGAAGAATATCAACCCAGATTCCCATGGATACGGTGTAAATACATCATCACCTACCCATGAGGCTGATCTTGGGTAGGTCTGTAAGACACACATGGTTCACATTCACTCATTGTGATCATTTAGTATTTCACAGCTAGCAATAAATCTTTCAGCTGATAATGATCAGCCAGTGGGATCCCATGGTGCATTTCATTCAGATGAATTTACCAAGCTGATACTGATCCAAGATCCAAGCTGAGATAGAGGGGGGGCAGCCTCAATTCTCCGATAACAGTGTTACCATTCCTCCACGATTCGAAAGGAAGATGAAGACGAAGATGAAGACGAAGATGATAATGAAAGTTTCTTGATGTTTTTTGTTTTTTTACATGCGAACAGCAGCTGCAAGTTACCATGGGACTTACAGATCATTGTAGCCACCTTTCCTCAGCGGTATACCTCACACCTCCACAATCTGTATCCTTCACTTCAATAAATTATAATGAGGATGATGGTTTTCACCATAATATTTATAACTCCTTCAACCAGATGAAGGAGTAGTGGAATGAATCAAATGGCAAAGAAAATGTCAGGGCTTCTTTGTCACCCTCAAACTTGAGAATACGGCATTCATTTATAGCACATGATCTAATCCAAGTCCTGGATAGAATCATATCGTCTTTGTAGCTTTCAAACTCTTTAATCGAATAAATACCCACGTGACCCCCACACATACATTCATTATCATGGCCACCCAACCGATAGCCAACAAAGAAGGAGAGCTATTTGATGATGAGGCTTTATGGCCAGCCAAGACATCCACCCTCTTGAATAAACCGTCCAATTTCTGGCGCTTCTCAGAATTATCGACCCAAACAACATTCAAGCTCTTTTTCTACCACAACAACTCACTGCGATCTCGCGAAATACACATCCATTACTGCTCTATCCTTGCTTTCCTTGACCTGAGTCATCGCCACAGCTGCCTTGAAGCAGAGAACCAGGTACGACATGCAGGACGAATCAAACAGTACCTCCAGAACCTCTGTTTGGCCATGCAGCATGAGTTGTGGTTTGAGGATCGTAAACTGCTCACTCAAGCATCATTGCGATTGAAGACGGTGAAGCAATGGGCCGTCAGAGTCTACCATTCATTTGGACACTCTCAAACAGGTCGCCAACTCTATGCCGATCGTTGCAAAAACGAGAACCGTCTGCCTTATGAAGATGACGATCCGACTCAATATGGTGAGTAATCTTATCAATATTGGGTGCAACAGCTGATATTAAATCGCTCACTGAAGATTGGAAGAGTCACATATCCAGGGTCGTGTCATTTGGGAATGAGATGCTTGTGACCGACACTTGGTCAGACTCTCCAGCGACGGCTGGCACTTCAAGCGATGCCGCTCAAGAGAAATCTGACTTGCTGCAATATCTTATTGCGATCGGATTCATCAACCATCCAAATGAACTGGGCCAAGGAGTGAGCGCCGCTAGTCTTCCCCAAAAACGATCTTTGTCCGATGATGAAGAACCCGCGAGTCGAAAAAAACATCAACCAGCTACAATATCTGGTATGTGAAGTTATTCGCATCGCATCATCCTTATGAAGAAGAAGATAACGCATAACATCAGCACCCCTCACCCAGAATAAGCACGACTACTTTACTTCATTGAGGGGAGTGAACTTTCCCCAGGACGCATCCTCGATTCAATGGGCCAATGGGTTGCAAACCGTACTTCCATGGGTTCATGTTCCGGGCTATCAAAATGCAGTCTGTCCATCATTTTGTGCTCGTTCTTGATCAGCTAACTGAAGCTTTGTTAAGGACGCTAAATTAGTTGAGGTGCTTGCCAAATCACCTGATGGTTCATCTGCAACCCATTCGATAAACAACTGGGACTTGGATGAAACTAACTATGTTGTTATCCCACCAAGAGAACCTTCCCAACCACTTCATGCCATCGATGAAGCCGTGCGACTCCATCTCACTAATCAGCGATGCATTATATTACAGGGTCAACATCTTGAAGGTCCGGAGACGTTTTGTAAGGAGGAGATCGAGGCAGCAAGGGGTCCATTAAGCCAGCCAGTTCAGTGGCATGGTATGTAAAATCCATCTCTACGATTACTGTGGTTTAATATTGTATAGATGCAAGATTGCATGCAGTTGGTAGGTCCAAGAAGGAGTCAGATGGCATCATCCACAGCCACTCTTCCCTGGGGGAGTTTATCGAGGCATCTGAGGATGTAGACATCTGTGGAAATATCCTGGATGCCCCTTCACTGAGAAATGCCACCCCCTCTATTATATGGTAAGAGTGCTGAGAGCTTGTACATTGGCTTATTTCAACAAGTAACCTTAACAGTCGAATAAGTGACGAAGCACTCGCATTCCAGCTCACAAAACATGAATCATTCGCGAAGTTTTGGAAGCACCCTCCAAAGGACAAGTCAAAGTATCACAAGATGCCGAATACTCGACAAGAACTAGTCCTTCCAGGGCCACAGGTTATTCGGATGTGCACCTGGCAAATGATGCAGTGGAACCTGCTGACGCATGCTGGCTTCGTAACATTCCCCCACAAGGATGCTAACGGCTTGTGTACCTGGATCTATGCGCACGCCGGGATAAAAATTTGGGCCATTATTCGACCTAGATACACAAAAAGTCACAACTCCCGGAACAAGTTGCGCAGCCTGCACAAGGATATTTGCTTCAGTCAACTACACCAACTGAATCAACATGCTCAGATTTTCACGACGTTTCTTTCTGCAGGGGAGATTCTGTAAGTTTTTATATTATTAACACTCTAAAAATTGATTACTCATGCTCATATATTGATTCTATGTGTCAGAATTATGCCTCCTGGCATTTGGCATGCTGTATACACCCCCACGCCAAGCTATTGTTTGGGAGGTCACTTTTATACCTATGAGACGCTTCACCTCACTGAACAATCGCGGGACTTCGACCATATGCATGGTCATTTTTCAACAAATGCAAATCACCACGTCTCAAGGTTGCTTTCTCGCATGGTTTTAGCGCTTCCACATGTCGCCAAAAGTCGAAGTGAGCACGTGAATGAATGATATCCCCTCATTTTTGTTTAAAAGCTAGCTTTCCAGAAATATATCGACGGCCATTCTTGGCGCTGGCCAGAATGATTCTCAAATCGAATGAGTACCTTTTGCCGGGTGAGCAGAAAAGGCCAGACCTTCCAATGACCGAGTGGGATGTCCTTTTTCAGGAGGAAGAAGGAGAAATCAACGAGGCCCAGAAACAGATCAAGGCGATACTAGAAAGGGCAGGAATCAGCCTGACAGCTATGGAGTCAGAAGTACTCGTCAGTGGAGAGCATTGGATGGCGCTCAGTGAAGAAAAATGTTTATCCACTGAACTTTTTCTTCCACCGCCATAGGGACAGTTTCTATTCATTATCTATTGATGTGCTGCTATCATATGCCTGTACTTTGTTACAGTCTTACAATCGATACAATTGAGTTGGACTTTGATGCTCATGTCTCACATGAAAAAAAAAAAAAAAACATACATGAATACATACATTACCTTGCCTGCGATGAAACCAATTACAACCTTATGTAACCTAGTAGATATGCCAAACACAATCTGCTTTATTTACATATACAGAAAGGTGGCAGCTTCTGGACTCCCTATCCCTTAGGGAGATAGAGCCCCACGTTGTACTTGCGGTTAGTGTTTGGCCCAGCAGATGCGCTACACCCTTGAAGCTATTATCTCCCTCGGTTCACCCATGTGGTTGAATGGTTGGGTCACGTCGGTTGGCTGGGTGGGTTGCACGCAGCTAACTCAGCCTCTGTCTCTCGTAATAGAGCTGCCTTCATTTTCTTCTTTTTATTCCGCTTCCACTTGTTTTGTTTGTAGTTTTTCCCTCGTTCAACCTGTGCTGTTGAAGTGGGAGAGAAATAAGAATAAGAATAAGTTAATAAATCAATACGCAATAAATAAATTCACGTTGAGTAGCCTGCCTACTTGGAGGTTCCGAGGTTCGTACCACGGCCACACGTGTAGATGATTGTCTGCTATACAGTAGTCAAAGGATGCTAAGTTATCGAGCGGCTGAATGAACTAACTTGTTTGGCTGCACGATGCATGTTGGCAACGGAGCCCTAAGCCTCTGTTCGATTTCGCCTGCGAATGAAGAAGAAATCTCCTCTGTGGCCGATCATCATCATCAGTCTAGATATTTGATACCTGGTGTGGCATGAGACCCATAGATCCCATTCACGTACCAGCTTTTGAGGTAGAATGTGCCGATACGACATCCAATGGTGATTTATCCACATGTGTTGGTTCAATACTTATATCGAACTCAGGGATCTTGACTGTGGCTGATCGTTTAGTCAGGATATCTGATGTAGCATGAGAGCGATGGATCCCATTCACACACCAGCTTGTTGTGCCAAACAGGTGTCACCTTTGTCGAGAAGGTCGGCTGCAGAGAGTAAAACATTTGAAGGGCCCACAGAGATATGTTCCCTCACTTTGTTCAGTGCGCTTGCAAGGCTGTCTATAATTTGATGACCCGAATTCATCCAGGTATTTTGTTTTTTATATTTGTTGAAAATATCTGTCCATCCTATTATAGAACGTAGTATAAACCATCAGGACTTTGGGAGCCATTCATCATGTACGATATTCCAATGGGTCGCCATGCATATAACTCTCCCAGCCCTGTTCTCTGCATGTGGTGAGATAAGCGTCACGGTCAGGCTTCGAGTGGCCAAAGGAGTGCATCGTTCGAACGGCCCAAGGCCGGGTACTCCAAGGTTGTTCATTAAAGCTGGAAGGGGGTTCCATTGCGAAGAATTCTTCAAGGAGGTCATCCCTTAGCAGCTCTAAATAGCATGACATGGATTTATCTCCAGAAACCAGGCTAGCCCAATATTGAAGATCAAGAAATGCAACCTGTTGTCACAGCATGAATGGCAAGGAAAAGTGGCGAGACTGATTCGTGATGATATTAAAGGCAATGAATTCCAATGGAAAATACTTCCAGCGTATCTTTGTATCGGAACCCATCGGTTTGAACAGGTAGTTCTTTGAATTCTCCAATTCAAATAGACACAGCCAGCTGCTTGGTTGAACCTCTGATATGTCATCCTGCCATCTATGGGTATCGTTGAGAATAAAATCGAGATCTGCCATTGGATTCGGATTCGGTAGTGCTTTCGGAACTTGTGAATGTTTGTTGATCCTATATTTGGTAGGTGTTCAAATCGAGCCAAGCATAACTTATGCTTGGCTGCGCACTTCAAAAGAGGCAGTTTGGACAATCGTGAGTGTAATTATAAAAGAAGGATGAACCATAAAATCAAGTGAGATGTTGAGGTCATCTCCATTGGAACTAAAATCGATGAAATTTTATCACCGAAGGTCTCTTTTTCTCGTTTGAATAGTAGCGACTTTCTCATTGTATTACAGCATTCGTAACTGAAATTTACTGATAAACAGATCAACTGGCACTGATTCGTGGTGATCATGCAATGATTAGATGTACTTTGGGCATGGTGAAGTCAATTTAATGTAGACTAGTCAGCTGCCGCCTTAGCTAAATGTAAGTTTTCCAATTTGCTAATGATTCACACCTACAAACCTACTCTGTGGTATTGTTTTTCAGTAACTAGAAATTTTCATCACTGAAAAGATGTGAGGGGGTGATTGAGTGATTTAGTTACTGTTTTTCGTTGATTTCCCTTCCCTTCCTTCCAACAGTCTCATTTTGGCAAAGGTTTGCTAATGTTATTGATAGCCTGTATTATGGAACGCAAGACTTGCCTGCTAAGAAAACTTTAAATGCTGTCAATCTACGACATGCCGAGGTAAAGGGCCTTGGGTACACCTAGTATAGCAACATAAGATTAAAGTACGGTGCGCAAGTGTACATGGCTAAATTGAAGACTGGTGAACACGCGAACCTTCAATTGCACAGCTTGTGTTATGGCCGTTTCAAAATACCACGACATTGTTGCCCATGCTCAAGGCGCCGACGGTGTGCCAAAAGAACCCCCCATTCGAGCTACAATCGCATTCAATCCGAAGATGAAACCAAAGGCCGGCGCCTTCAAAGTTGCACACATTGGTCATACGAATATCCCTATCTTCCAGTCGACTTCATCCTCCACAAAAGTGTGCGTCAAGCAATGCTTTTATCATGATGCTGATGGGGCGCTCGGTCGTGCACCATCCCGCATTGTTTATAATAGCCATACCCAATTAAAGAAGTTGGCGGTAGAGTCGTACTGTGCGACATGGGGTGCAGCTTTGATGCAACTCGTGTATGACTTTGTGGAGCAGGAGAATGCACAACGCGGTCCTCCATCGTTCCCGATTCCTCGATTGCATTTCGTTCAGGTAGCCCTAGCCGTTGCAGACAATAAAGAGCGGCATACTTTCTTGATTGAGGAGTGTATTGATGAGGACACCGACGGCGAGTTTCTCAAGTACATCAATAACGACCGTAGCTCTCCTCTTTCCCACCCCAACAACCTTGAGCAACAACAGATAGGCGAATTTCTTGCCTTCACTCAGCATGTTCAATATTTGAAGACTCAAAAGTTGGCTTTCGTTTCAGATGTTCAAGGTTTGTTTTCGCATTTAACTGATTCCGCATTCTGATTATTTCCTGAGAATAGGTGGTACATCACTACTTTCTGATCCCCAAATCATAGCAGCCCTGTAAATTTTGTTGCATACTCTCACATCAATTTCACTCATGGAATGATATTTAGTGAACTCTCCGGAAACCTCTTCGCTGGCAGCAACATAGGGGCCTGTTTTCAACATTTCACCGATGATCACCTTTGCAATAGATTCTGTCGTTACTACATTCCGGAAGGTCTCCCCAAGGCAAAAGCTGGTAAGGCACCCCTTTTTGGTGCATCGCTTGAACAGATGCTGCAGGAAGCCGAAGACGAAAAAGCGGCAGCAAAAGCAGCAGCGATGAACGACGACCGCGAGCTCACTAATATAAGCATCTCCTTGACGTCTCTCAGACTGTAATCCCAATCCGCATGTATGTCCTTTGAATAACCGCTCTCGTACATATGCTCTCACATCCACCACTCTTTTACATATGCTTTCATACGCACGGCGCTCCTTGCACATATGTTCTCCTAGATACACTCTCGCACACTCAATCATACTCATGCACGTATACTCTCGTATGCTTTCATTCCCTTTATTTAATTCAGATACCTCGCTTTAATCTCCAAATTTAATTTCTTTTCATTGTAATGGTTATTTGAGCTTGAGTTGCAGATTGCTATTGAATTAGCCTTGCATGGTGAACCAACCAATCTCTAGGTTAACCTGGAGGTCTCTCAGTGAGTTTCGAAGCCGATACTTGTGAGCTGGATGGTCATTCAATTGCTGCTTTGTGTTGAAGTGGGCACGAGTGAATGACTAACTCAGGCAATCACTCAAACTTCAACCAGCACCCTGATTGCAGTGAAACGCACTAAAGAATGGCTACAACTCTAACTTCTAGGCATCAAGTCATTCGTCAACTCTTCGTGCTCATGCTGATCACTGTGTAAAGTGCAGACACTACAGCCAAAGATGCATGGAACCTACTTGGCTAACGGAATCAGACACTTTCCTCCTCAACTACAAGCTGTACGGGACATAACAGGCTCAAGTTTATCAAGGGAGTATTAGGATGAGAATATCACTACCTCAATGAAACTCGAAGTGCATACATTCATACAATGCAGGGACATTGCAAAGAGTACAGTGAGCAAGTCTTTTTTTTTCTATTACACACCACCTTTCTTTCTTGCGCTGCCCTATCCCGCTTCACCGCCGCCATGTCCGCCATTCAGTTCAATCAATGCAACCTCTACTTAGCTGGAGGTGACATTCTTAACATCCATCTCCCGGAGCGTCCCCCCAAGCCATTTGTCACACGTAAAAATCCTTCGGACCCAGCCCATTTCCTCAAAACACTCACCGTCCATGCCGCGCGATTTTTTATCTGCGTTTCCCACAAATTGTTCTGGTGAGTTTTTTTTAAACATGGGATTCTCCTTCGCGCTAACTTTCCCACAAAGTTTCATTACCGATATGGTCAGAAACGAAAGGAGCGGGTTCAGCTCAATCGTTTGATCGGGGCGCGTCTCTCATACTCGCGTGAGCGCGAAGGTGTAGGTTTTTTTTTTTTCTGTTTGGATTGTCATGTATTACTATACTTCAAACAGTAAATATCATACAGTGTACCCAAGGTCCTTTACCTCGGCATGTTATAGATTGACGGATTGACGGCATTTAAAGTTTTCTTAGCAGGAAAATCTTGCGTTCCATACTTACAACGAAGAAGTAGCTTTGTACAAAATCTAAATCTAAACATATTTCACTGCGACATAGCTTCTATACAGTAGACATGCTGCTATGAACCGGAGGGAGATTCCTGAAAAAGTTGTTGTTGTGTAACGGAGCCATGCAAGAGTCGCAGTATGGAAAGTTGCTTACCCCTCTTAGCTCTGAATAGGTAGAGAAAAGTTCCAATGCCCTCTTCCATCATGGGGAGGATTGCAAGTCGCAGGCTAGTTTCCCAATCGGATCCTGCATCATGAAATCATTCGCTGTCCGATATCCATGCTCGACCCATCTGAACAGCCCTCCAGCTGCATATTGTGTACACGAAACACGGGTCTCATGTGCCTGCACCTTGGTGTTGGAGTGACAGAATATTGTGGAAGGAATAAGCACCGTGGAACCGGGGGGAAACTCTATCGCCAACTTAATATCCCAAAGTAAAAGGTGGCCTCCTTTTTTCGGATCAAAGTCTCCTAACGCAGTAATAGCACACTACCCAAAGGCAAGGTTCGAGAAGTCGCGATGAGGCAGACATATCGTCTTAGGACCAAAGTTGAAGGTCATAGCACTCCAGACGCTATTTTTGAAGTTCATCCTAAGCTGTGGATGGTGGCCTAGGAGCCCCGACATCGTGGTAGAGTAGTACTTGTACAGGCGTGGTGCCCAAGCTGCAAACAGCCCGTTCGAGAACCCTGCTATCCTTTGGATGGCAGAGCATTGTATCAAATCCGTCATGACCGCGTGATTGTTATATGTAAGGCCAAGATTTCCTGGAACCTTTACGAAAATGTTCCAAGATCGTGATTAAAATAACATAGCGGCAGAGGAAAAGTATACTGTACTTTTTGTCCTCCTCCGAATGAAAAACCGCAGGCGAGGGATGGAGAGCGGCACCGGCAGTGGGATGCATCCTTTGCAGAAAATTCACAAAGCCCCCGAGCTTCTGAGATTCTTTGGGCAGCCTCATTGTGTATGATTTCCCATTCAGGAGACTGGGGATGTCTACCTAGAAGAGCTACCACACGCCCCTCAGAATCGAGGATTGGCGTCGCACGACTAGCAGTACATTTTCACTGAATCAGATCGAGAATCTTGTTTGATTGGGTAAAAATCGACCTACATGCCATCCCATTCCTGGATTCTAAACCCAAATTGGGGTGCGTTTCTCAACACATCCTCCAGAGAATACTCCTTTATCTCGATCCTCTTGCTCTTCTCTGACCGCAGAGCTGTGAACCCAGGGCCAGTCACAGGAAGGGTCTCCATTGCTACCGTGGTTGATATTGGGGTGGATGACGCGATGTGTTTCAGTCTGACGTTGGTAGGCTTGACGCATCCCACTTTTATCGTGTGGAGGGATGCTTCCTGCCGTCGCTCCCTGCGATGCTTGTGGCTTGATTTCTTTGACCTCTTCACAGTTGAAGTTGTTCGAGGGTGACCTTTGACGGAGGGAATACTCTTCCTTACATGCAGGGGGGAAAGGGGGGGGTTTAGTCCCTTATTGGCCAGTATGTTCGTACCTGTGATCATTGGTAAGAGGTTGGCTTTCTTTGTTCCCCAGCATGTATCTCCTGGATGTCCTGTATAGGAATGTTATGTTTTCATTTAATAGTTATGATATTTCTGCCTTACCATCGAGATTGTTGGCTCCCATCATATATGACATATCCCCTACCGGAGGAGGCTGATTATAGGGCAAAAATGCCTGCCCTTCAGTTGGGTCATAGTCTGGATGCTGCTTGATGTCAATTGCAGCTTGGAGGCGAGGGAGGAGGAGGATGTTGGTCTGGATCAGTATGCCAGAAGCTTCCAACAATGTGTTACTGCGTAGCAAATCCTTTAATGTTAGCCATGAGTCAATGCATTCGTTGTGGAACTTGTGGGGTTCCTCTCACAGGCATTTCACTTTAAGAATGGGTAGTACTTGACGACTTTGCAACTCACAGTGGGCTTCAACTTAGACTCACATGACACACATTTTTTTTTTTTTTTGTATTCAGCATTTATATACCGCAACAAGCAAACGTACGTGCTAAGACGCGGTGGCTGGTTATCTATGACCAGCCCTGCTACTTTGTTTATATACATATGAGGGGGTCAATCCCTGGGGCTTTGGGTGACGCAGTGAGTTTCGTGATTTGTGGGTTGAGTTGGGTGTTTTCTTATTGTGCTTGAGTTGCACCATTTTCGGCATTTGGGGATGTGGCCATAGATTGGCCTTCCTGGGCTAGGTTGCCCTCGGTTGTGTCGTTATCCTGTTGGACTGGGACTGTGGGTTCTTCATCGAATGTGGGGGGTTTGGGTTTGGCATAGGGTCTGCCTGTCTTGGTGAATGCTCCAGATTTGAGTATGAATGTGGCGAGGGTGTCTACGCCTTTTTCTGTACCCACGATCTCTGGCAGTGAGATATTTCTTGATGCTTTCCGGAGGAGGTTTTGGTGTTCGTCGCATTGCGGGCACTCTTGTATTATATGTTCTCACGTTTGTAACCCATCTAAAGGGTCCCTTGTGGGCACCCTGAGTGCAGTAAAGCAATGCTTCTTGACGTGTGTGTGGCCCTCAGCGATGTAGCATCTCCCCTATAGGTGTACTACCTGGACCAGGTCGACGTAAGTCTCCCTAATTGGTGTGGCAAAGAAACCAGTGGTCCAAAGACCTCCCAGCTAGATACAGTCCAATAGCAGAGTTGGTCATTACGACCTCCCTAAAGGGTACAGGTGGGGATCACACCCAGCTGCACACACACATGGACACTAACCACTGCACCGATGTGGTAACAACATGGATGGGTACGCTCTGCCTTTCTCAGAGACCCACCGGTGATGGATTTTGACCTCTCGAGCCCAACCAGGGATTTTCTCCCTAGTTGGCTACAGCCCAGTGAATGACTCCAGGGCAACGTGACACACATTTCTGTAGAAAGGCTGTAGAAAGGAATGTTTCGATTAACGTTCCTTTCTTTCTTTGCCTCCAGTCCCAGTTCAGTTCCAGTTCAGTTAATCAGTATCGATGACTTGGCCTACTAAGCTGCAGTAGCCGAGAATACTATCCAAATACATGACGGGAGAGGAGAAAGATTGATCGTGAATGAGAAGGAACAGGCAAGGTGCGGATCAGAGTCAACGGCGGGAATGAGGATGGGTGTGGGCGAATAGGCAGGGCCTAATACCGTATTGCGAACAACATACCACCGATATATAAATACCAGATTTTGACCAATAAATGCTGGCCTCTGCCGCACTGAACTTGGAAGAAGCTTGTAAAAGATGATGCTCAGGCTTGCAACGAAGGAAGGTCTTATCTATTGATCACACAGAGGATACTATCGAACACTGCCCCATGCTCAGGAGGCAACTTGTATCAAAGGAAGATGTGGTACAATATAGTCGTATACATGGGCAGGTCCACACCACTCATGTTGACTGGGTTTCGCCCACCTTCTTCCTTCCACCTTCCTTCCACTTAGCATGTGCCCAGGCGTCAGGTGGCACAGGGAATGGCAAAATACAGTACTTGTATGGCCGCAAGTGCTTTTTGTCACAGTCCTGTACAAAGTTAGGTCGACGAACCTTCTGCACACGCGACTTGCAGAATCCACATGAAAGGCGGCACCAATCGCCCTTCTTATCAAGCATGCTTGACGTTACAAAACAGCCCACACCACATGTCGGACATGCTGGAGGATCCAATCCCCATGGGCAGTCCTCGTTGGAGAGCGCGAATTGCGTGACGGAAATGTCACCTCCTGATTCCGATTCCGATCCCTTCCATGCACGAATGAGCAGGACGGGTGTGTGTGAGAGGATGTCTACTCGGTCAAATGACCGATGCAGCGCTTCCTCCACATCCTGCACGTTCTTCTCTTGCTGAAGGAATGCCAGCTCAACGAATAACGGCAATGCAGATGTAACTTTGATAGGCGATAACACCTTTGCGGAGAATCCAATGACCCAAGTGAAGATATTACTAGAAGGAGGGATAAAACAGTTTATTGATTGTTGGGCAGAAGTCACAAAGGGGAAGGGGAAGAGGGAAATCCTGCATACCTTTCAACCAGGGACTTCCACGACTATAGACTTCCCTCATGGTGAAATGTGTGCCCACAGCACAGGGCAATCAAGCCCTTTATTGATGGGTTCTGTATAAACACGGGATCATATGCATCCTGCATAGTAGCGCGTAGAATCTGGGGAAACCGGTTCCGGTTCAGTTCCAGTTCGATGATAGCATCTTCTTATGAAGTCCTCCAACAACTACTTACTTTGGTGATGTGGGCGTGGCGGTTGGTTTTGGCCCCTGGGAATGCGTAGACTAATTCCCCTGTTTGAACTGTAGTATGGCCTTCAAGGACGACAAGGACTACTGAGTTTGGGAATCGCTTTATCCACTCCGCCGCTTGTGAGCGCAATGTTTTGAGAGTGTGTCCATTATTCAAGTAAACGTATATAGTCCGGAGCTGTTTATAGAATACTATAAGCCTAAATCGCTCGGTCATTCGAGGAAACGTCCCTCACCTGGTCATCCTGCTTGTGCTTGTAAAAGTCTTGCAATCGCCCTGCGATATTCGGGGTGGTTAGTGTCTCTTTGACCATTCTTGCCTCACATGTGTATATGTGGATGTAGAGGAGGGGAGTTATAACCCTCCCCCCATGGAAGAATGATTTTATTCGTGAGTTGATTGTATACTGAAGAAGGAAAATCAGTGGTGTTGTCTTGCATGAAGTAGATCCAAACCTTGGGAAGTATTCTTTTGAGGCGACAATACCTCAGGCAGTACCATGGAGTTCCCTCAGGAACATCCCACTGGACACACGCAGTTGAGTCTGAGGAAACACACAGCATGACACCACACCCTGGTTCACTGCATACCACAAATGACCCACCATCACTACAATATTGGCAAAACTATCCAAAACATGCAGCATATTAGTGGGACTCATAATAAATTATTTTTCCTCCCCTCTTCTTACCATCTTTGCCGACCCCTTGCCTTGTGCTTCATCATCATCTTGAGATGATGATGCCATTTCCGACGTCAGTTTATCCATGTTCTCCAATGAATGGAGAAAGTCTTCACCAGGGTTTCCTGGCAGTGCATCCGTGATGCAGGTTGACGTGTGAAACCCATAGCGCCGTCGCTTCACTGCACGGCCACCTGCAGCAGCCTTCCTCTTCCTCTTCTCGGGCACACGGTTGGAAGTCTGTTTTTTCGTCGCTCCACTTGACGAACTCCTCCTCTCTGCACCCACATGCTTCGCATTGGGTTGAGATGGTGGATCCAGGGAGGGGGAGGATGCAGGCAACGGATGGTTGTTGATTGAAGATGATGCTGTGAGCATTGGATCAATGCCGAAGTTTTCATCCTGAAGTGGAGGTGATGTCGGCTTGCCTCTGTTCGAGCTGGTTGCTTTGTTTAAAAAGAGTGTGTAATGTCAACAACTGTTCATCAAAGAAACAATGTAGGATGATGTACATGGAATGTTTGCCGAGTCACTGAGGTTGAAATTGAACTCGGGCTGGTTCTCTGCTATACTGCCGCACATCACAGCAGCAGGTTGATTAGCTGTATCCTTGGCTGGGGCGGCAGGGTTGGCAGGGGTGGCAGGTTTGGCAGGGGCGGTGGATTTGGCTGGGGGGGCGAATTTGGCTGGGGGGGCGGATTTGGCTGGGGCAGCAGGGTTGGTGGTGGTGGCGGGTTTGGCTGGGGCGGTGGTTTGGGCTCGGGCGGCGGGTTTGGCAGGGGCGGCGGGTTTGGCAGGGGCGGTGGGTTTGGCAGGGGCAGTGGGTTTGGCTGGGGTGGTGGGTTTGGATGCAAGAATGGGCTGGGCTGGGGCGGTGGCTTGGTTGCCGGTATTTTCAAATGTTGCGAGCGTTAGTTTGTTTCCGACTTGCACCTGTTCCAATGCTGCCAACAATGGCTCTAGACTACTACAGAATGTGGGTCATTATGCTATGCCACAGATCAGATCTAATACATACCTGTGTGAGTCGGCCTTGTCTTTCGTGAGATCGATGGGCTGAGATGTGGAGGTAGATGGAGATGGAGCCGACTGGTGGGTCTGTTCACCTACTTGGCGCTCTTGGCCAGGATCGGAAGGAGGCTGGGTGGCTTGGGTAAGGGGTGGTTGGTGGATGAGGGCGTTTGGCTGTGTGCTAGTTGGTGATGATATGTTAATAAAGAGACATAAAGATATGTTTGTTTGTTTGTTCATACTCTATGCCGCGTGCAGAAATTTTGGGAGAAGGTGAGATGTTCAGGAAATTATTGGGATTCCAACCACCTTCATTGGGTTCAGGGGTATAGCGTGGTGAAGGTTGATTGGTTGTGTGGCCTTGGGTCGGGGAGATATTCATCGGAGAGGGTGGGTTGCCTTGGGAGGAATCACTATCAGAGTAATTATCCCCATGAAAGTTGCTAGTCACTGATTGTGTATGGGGCATTGCGGCTAATCGTGTATGAAAAGTCTGTTGTAACGGTGCTAAGGAAAAAGAGACTCATGTGATTTGATTTTTTTTTTTTTTTTGAATTCAGCAAATGTATGCGCTAAGATGCACTAGTTAGTTCTATATTACTATACACAACCAACTCTGAAACTTTGTTCGCAGCCTTATAAGTGGGTTATCCCAGGGCTTTGGGTCACGCAGTGAGTTTCATGAGCTGTGTTGTGATTTGATTTAATCAACAGGCAAACGAAGGCTGCAAGAAGTGAAGTAAAGTGAACTGGTGGCTAGTCCTATAAGGATTTCTAGGAAACCCCGAAGCCTCACATAGAGTCGCTTTGTGAGGTGAGTGTTTATGTGTGGGTTCTGTTAGTGTACGCGAATCAACTTAAGCTGGAATTAAGGAATGGCTGAAGTTTTCGCCAACGATGAAAGCCTCTGGAATCAGTCGACAACCCCCCCTGTTAGGGAGTTCACTAAATGGACCTTTGGACATAATTTCATCTGGATAGGCACGATATGCTGCAAATTGCATAATGATGGCCTCCCAGCATTCGAGCTTGCGCTCTTTGATGCGCACTACATGTATTGGCATACAAGTGCTACTGGCCAGTACAACCATAGCTACAACTACCACACTTGGTTGCGTGCTGCCATAGAAGACTACTTCAAGGGGGTGAAGGGGCGTAATTTGCGCTCGCCTGAAGTCCTCACCCCATGGCTATGGCGAACATTCTGTGGATGCACCCATATCCCAGAGGGCCGCAATGACTTTATGGAACTCATTAAGAGATATGGTGCCTGGAAGGATGAAGGCATGCCTGCACCCTCCCTGGATGGTGAGTGTAATGAGATATTTATTCATGCTTCGATTTTAATTTTAATTGACACGCAGAGTGGGAAAGGGCTTTAAAAACCCCCAGTGTCCAGCTTTATCTGCCCAGGTGGCTAGAAATTTCAAAAGACCACCTAGGCTTCCCAGAGAAAAAGAGAAGACTTTACGCCTGGCAATTCCATGTGTTTTTGCGAGCATGCCCAAGCAGTACTATTGCAGCTGGTAAGACATTGCGTTTTCTCTGCTTGTTGAAGACTAACTATTTGGTGTAAAAGAGGCAAACAAACCATTGAAATTTGTTGACACCCCGATCTATGCCTTTTTCTCCAAGAAAGAGCGTTCCACAATGCCTTGGATACGTCTGCTTGCAGACCCATCCTTGGTATGCTCACGCTCCACCTCCCTTGTTGACCACAAAGCTCTACAAAAGCTTAACCCAGGCACCGAATTGGATGACTCTATCCTAGGCTCATACATCGATCTCTGTCGGGCTCAGAATAAGGATAAAGAAGTAAAACTGATATCGACATATTTCTGGCCTCAGGTATCAAACCTAGACCACAAGGATTATGGTGGCGCAACAAGGTTGCTCTCTGCAGAGTTGGTAAGCCCTTTTCCCAAACGTTTCCTTCCTTCCATCGATCTGACAGGTTACCAAGAATAGCCAAAAGGTCAAACGTGGATGGTATGCAGCTGCTTTGTCCTCCATCAACGAGACGTTGGAAACCTTGAAGTCCCTTTATATCCCCGTAAACCAAAACCAAAATCACTGGCTGCTGCTGAGGATGAACTTCACGGATCGACACTGGGAGTTCTATGATAGTATGACTGCATGCGGAAATGCGAAGACCCGGGCAGGCATTATTAAAGTGAGATTTTCAAGCCACAGAGTTCCTGATTAAATGCTGACAGGCATCGAAAAAGGCTGTCAGCGATTATCTCACCACTGAGGTGAATTATAATCTCTCTGGGTGGAATTGCGAAACAGATATGTCCGTGCCGCAACAAAAAGGGTTCACAGATTGCGGGGTGTATACCTGTCAATATCTCAAGTGGCTGGTCAACGGTATGGCTATACCTTCAGTTTTGGAAGAGGCTGATGTTGCTGATTTTCGGAATATGATGATCATGGAGCTGGTTTCTGGGAAGCTTAGGATTGGCGATCGCAAGGAATCTTAATATACACTCGCTGTACTATTCACCTGGTTTTTGTCTGAAGATGGGGTAGCTTTATTAGCTGTGATAGCATTCAGCATTCGTTCAGCATTCGTTCATTCAGCCATTCTATTCATTTGTGCATTGCAACCTCGTCTTCATTTCATCATGTCCTCAACATACTTATGAAAGTTGTGCATGGCACCTTTGGAAACAAGGGCGTGTATGCCTTTGAACGTTCTCTTCATGAAAACCAACTCGTCGTTGTCCTCAAACATAGCGAAATTTGCCAAGTCTTGTCGCTTTTTCCACTCCATCACCAGATTCTTGATCTAGTCAGAAAAATGGATGGATGCAATACCCCCATATTCGACAGAAAGACATACCACATCTACATCGAAGTGTGACAAATCGACCTATATGCCTTTCTTGTTGTATCCTTTCGTTGCATCCGATAGATCAAGGAGGTGGGTTGTGAGGTCATCTGTATTATCGCTGAGTTGCTGAAGGAGCAATTTCACCCAACGTGGGATGGGTTCTGGTTCTAGCTTATCGTGACCATTATCCACGACCTAGAAGAAAAAGGATGGCTACCGTCACCATCCATCTGGACTTGTACTCCGAATGACTCGAATGCAAGCCTGATACCCACCAGAGTGGTGTCTGTAGCGCGCCCCTTCCTTTGTATCCTAGGAGACATACATATAAGCATACACGAGGCACATGATGCGGAAAATACAATACCCTTTTCCTTTTCTCAACCTCTATTTCTGGATCCGGACCTACAAGCAGGCTTTTCGATTTCAATTTTTCTGGACGAATTCTTGGATAAATCGCCCTTGCTTCTGACTAGGTATGAAGAAGATAAGACCCACCTGCTGAGGATGATTCACTGCTTTCAGCTATCAGAGGGGCATCAGCTTCTTCCTAGCGTCTGCATCATCATCAAACTGGGGGGAAACACACAGATGGTATAGCTGAGAAGGGTATACGCTTTGCCAATGAGGGCTGCTTGGGGCATCTTACCTGTACAAATCATTCAAATACGAACATAAAACTACAAACGAACCTGGAAGTCCTTGCCAGGAGAAGCAGGTAGTGACTTTGCTGAGACGCCTGCTTCTGCTTCTAGTTTTGTATTCGCTTGAATTCTCTGTGTATAGTGAATATGACGCCATTGAAAAATACCATAGTCGGTACCTTTCTTGTGGCCTTTTTTCTGGGGACATCACCCCCCGTTAATGCAGGGAGAGTCTGAAAGAAATCCGTAGGGCAAGATGCAACCCTCTCTCCACTCCTCAGAATCTGTGCTTTGGGGAAATCATTAGATAATTCAACATGCTTGTCCTTGCGTGGGTGTCCTCGCTTCCTTTTTGGAGCTCATGAAATTAATTGAATGATAAGTACTTAACAAGCTATCGAGTTAATATCAGGATCACACACCTTCACCTTCACCCTCACCTTGATCGTTATCATCTTGTTCATATTCGTGTTCGTGTTCATATCCAGGTCCAAGTTCAAGCTCAGGTACATGCTCAAGTTCCACGGAGGAGATCGCGACAGCCTCCAAACGATTGGTGAACCCAAATAAGATGCAGTCTGCTTCGAAACTGTCAAGCCAGGTGGCGCAATTCGATTGGTCACTGAAAGGATCAATGGATTTTAGGACTTGGGGAAGCCAGTAAAATTCTTTGCTCTGCTTCCAGGATAAAACGTCTGGGTATACAGGCGTTTATTACTCAAGCCTAGCCTTGAAAATATCGATATCTCACCATACCACCAGTATTGTCTAGAAGAATAATGGCTTCTAAGCTCGGCTTCAAATGCTTTGAGATTTTTGGGCTGGTGGGCCTTCCCTAGCTCCAGTCGAACACAGAACTGATGAACGACATCAGGAATCCAAAGACTACCAGACGCAGGCTTTTCTCTTTGCGCTTCCTTTATGATATACGTCCTAAGCATGCCATACCATACCATCAACTTTCCAAGATGACTCCCTCCATCCTCTTTTTGAAATTGCAGCTGAAGCTGGCACAAGTCAATGATGGTGAATATTGGCCTCCACTTTATCAGGAGAGAACAAATATGTTGAGCCGCTTGGACTGACATGAGTCCATCCTGAGTGGTGTTTTTGATAAAGCATCATGAGGATAGCGGAACCGTGGCCTGCGGAACCTTTCCAACAGGCCACCAGCTAGTTTCGAGAGCATGCAAATCAGTCTCCATGGATTTTATCAAGAGATGTAGCAAGATGCACTAAAGTGATCAGGGCAAGTATGGTTTGTTTGTCGAGATTTATCAGCTATCTCACCCTGGGCACGCCTGCTATACTTCACTGCATATACCATATTGAGTCGATGGAGCTGTAGGTTGAGCTAAAAAGTAGAGGACAACTGTGGAATAACACTGCGCCATTCGATCCTGATCCTGCCACCTTCTTCCACCTGCCCTTCTCCCTTGCGTTCACTTAGAGGCCTGGCTGAAATAAATGCATTCCGTTTGAAGCAAAGGTCGGGGAGCAGTCTAACAGAGTTTCAGTGTACTCCTCTGAACCGAACCGCTCTGTTCCGAACAGAGTGTACTTGGTTAAAAGGTGGTGATACATTGTGGTGCAGTGAAGCTAAGAGGCAAGAACCAGGCTGACCGAAGGTGAACGGTAACATAGCGCTGTGTAGCACTGACTAATTGCATGACGCATGCAGCGTTCGCTGACAGGATATGAACCTACCGCGGTCTGAGAATTAAGGGGTGAGAAAACCAAGCCAATCGACAGTGAGCGTGGGCAGAGCTCGTTTGCCACAAGCCACAATAATCGTAGCATCCACACTATAAAATCCCCTCATTTTTTCTCGACCCCAATTCTCCACTTTCTCCCTAAGCCACCACCCACCATCCATCATGATCCTCCTTCCCCTAGAGCTGTGGTTCAAAATAATCTCCCACATTCAGGACATGCCCAGGGATCTGCTCGCACCATCCCTAGTGAATAGGGATTTTTCCTCCGCTGTGTTGCCCTCCCTGGCCTGATATGCCATTGTCAATCCATTGCCACAGCCGCGACACCCTATCCACCTTGTTGAGTTCACCGCCATTCCGGAGTGGGGCGGTCATCTTTATGCGGGATTAGTGATAAAGCCCAGACATATAGGAATAAAGTGTTTCAGTTTATTCCTATATGTCTGGGCTTTATCACTAATCCCGCATAAAGATGACTGCCTAGAACTCAGGGAAGTTACCCTCTCTGGATTACAACTAAAAATGCTGGGTCACTACAACACAATCGATATCTTGAGGATATTTGCTGGATATCTGATGAGTGCTTTGACCAAGTTCACTCTGGATCTTACACGGGCCAATCTGGATAACTGCGTCAACGTCAATTGGGCCCTCAACGCATATCTTTCCTCGAGACCTTCCCTTCAATCTGTGCACATTTTAGGCCCTCTGTTTGTGGAGGAGGTCAACAAGATCATGCCACTGGTCACCACCAAGGGCATCCTTGATGTCATGTTCAGGCTAACTTCGCCGGAACCGTTGGTAAACACCCAGTTGACAACAGATGGTGATGGCAAGATGGCCAAAGAGATCCAGCAAACAATCCACTGTGGGATCGTCACTGCGCCAACCCAGCCGGAGACTGATAATGACCCCATTGGACCACAGTCGACAGAGAGCCATGGGATTGATGGTTAGGGGTCAGAGAGATCAAAACGATTTCGAACAGTTACAGCGAGAAGATGGAAATGCTGAGGTTGGGATCGAACGGTAGGGCTTTCGTTAAAAAATCTGAATATCAGGCCCCTGTGTTGAATAATATGGTTATCAAGATTCGGCACACAATCTCTCGGATGCAGTAGAGAAGCATGGATGGCGACCCTTGCCATCCCTTCCGTCTGTAGATTCCACCTTGTTCTCCCTTAGCCAACTTCCTCTTTACCTTCTTCTCAGGGTGGCCCTCATACTCATTCTCACTCCCGCACTCTCTTTTCCTACATTTCATCTGCTCACGCACGTCGGATATTCCCTATGAATCGAATTTTCATTATGACCTTTTGTGTTGGTATCCAGATGACCACTCACCAAGGTGCAAACCGTTCACCGCTTCTCCAACATCATCAAGGATGGCAGTCACGCTCCATTACAAAGTGAGAAATAAGTGATTCTGAGTCGTCTGAAGCACAAAGATGTCTTTTAATAGTAAAACCACCCTTGCAAGTCTATAACTGTCGCAACGAGACCGTAAGCATGCAGCCATAGGACTCCTACAGCATGGCCCGACCTCCAGTCCAATTATCTCTCCCGGGACGGGATGCGAGGGATAGTCATGTACTGTATTCAGCGATGCTCATGTCTCACTGCACCGGGCAAGTATCACTGTGATGATGCCCTGCCTATGCCCTACCAGTGTTATGCGTGGTTCACAACTCCACAGTAGCCATCATCCTTCCAACCTCGATGATGATCAAGTATCAGTGGATATTCAGCACCTGTCTCCTTGCAGCGAACAGGGGGAATGGGAATCACTACCAAGTTATTGAGCTATGGCTGAAATGAACGTCTGTTGGAAGTTAGTGTGGGAGAGGGGTCTACCACAGTTTCAGTGAACTCCTTCTGAACCCCTCTGTTCCGAACAGAGTGGACTTGACCAAAATGTGGTTCGGTTCCTTGTACAGCCACAATTGTGCTCTTTGTGGTGTGGTGAAGCAGCTTAGCAATGCCAGTTAAGCTGGCGCAGTCTGCTACACTTTTAGGCTGGCAAAGTTAGCCATGCTACCTTACTGTCTAGGCCCCAAGACAGTAAGGTAGCGTGGCCAGAACCAAGCCAATCGACAGTGAATGGTAGTATAGCACTATGCAACACCCAGTGGGGTTGCATAGCACTCGGTGTTCGCTGACGGGACATGAACCTACCCCAGTCTGAAAACTAAGAGGAAAGAAAACCAAGCCAGCCAACAGGTGAATGTAGCATAATGCCACGTTACATCTGCTGACTGCATAGCGCATTCGCCATTCATTCGGTGTTCACCTACGGAATGTGAACCTACCCGTGTGAAGTAAATCAACAAGCCAGAAAATCGAGTAATGAACGGCGGCATAAGACGTGTTACACCCACTGATTGCATCACGCATTTATTCAGTGTTAGCCAACAGGACATGAACTTACCGCAGTCTGAAACTAACAGGTCAGTAACACACACTGAGTATATAAGAGTCAGTGTTCACCGACAGCACGTGAGCGGTCTATAAACTAGGAGGCAAGAAAACCAAGCCAATCAACAACTGAACGGTGCAACACCAGCTGAGTGCATAGCGCCGACAGGATATGAACTTACCGGGGTCAGAAACCAAAAAGCCAGACATTCAACCCAATCGACGGCCAACGATGGCATGACGCCGCGTCGAACCCACTGATTGCATAACGCAGTTATCAGTGTTCATCGAGAGGAGATGAATGTACACCGGTCTGCAAATCAAGATGTCAGACAATGAGCGGTGCAACACCGGCTGAGTGCATGGCGCATTCAGTGTCCGCCGACAGAATATGAACTTACTGAGGTCAGAAACCAACAAGCCAGACATTCAACCCAATTGACAAGCAAACGATGGCATGACACCATGTCGAACCCACTGATTGCATAACGCAGTTATCAGTGTTCATCGAGAGGAGATGAATGTACACTGGTCTACAAATCAAGATGTCAGAAACCGACGGGTGAACGAACGGTTGTATAACGCCGCACACTCACCACCTGCATCCCAAACCCGCTGGCCAATCTGTGTTTCCTGAGGATGGGTAGGCACTGCTTGCGTATTCCCGGGCATGAGTATTCGCGCAGTGGTTGAACCCAGAGCCAGAGGAGCGCCTCCTGACTGGACTGTCTGCATCTCGCATTCAGTAAGAATCGGGAGGGCATAAACAGAGTCGAAATTTTTTCGAACTCAGCTGCCAGGACAAAATGCTTTGTATTATCTTGTTTACGAATCATTCCATTTTCGTAGAGCGTGAAAGGGGCAGTATATCTCCCGCAGCTTCTTGCTGTCAGCCACCACCTCTCCACTGAGCAGCCTCAGCGGTAACGCGAGAGGGCACTAAATGAGCAGGCCTTAGGGCGTGTCTATCATTTGAGGCAGCCTGCTGCAACCGACCCCCTTATCTGCCGATACTCCTACCCCTCTCCACCTCCGAGAGGGGTCAGAGGACTCAAGGTGGTTCATAACGCTGAACTCAAACTCAACCGAGAATCGCGGAGAGATGGATGTAATCGCCGATTAGTTTAATGGATCAGAAACACTGATTTAATATTAATCGTGGGGCCATCTTGATTTGAAATTTCAGCGATGGGTATATCTTCTTAACTTTCAAAGATCGGATACACTTACAGAGTTGCAAAGTTCACATTGAAATCATGGCTACCGCTGATGTTGGCGAGCTCAAAGCAATCGAAAATCAATTTCACGGCCTGATTCTCATTGCGGGTTTGTGACTTAACCCATCTGCCTCTCGTCTGGTGCTAATTGTGTGGGGACGAAGAGTACTTCACTTTTGCGTGCGTCTGACCGTTCCGATTTGAACACACTTTTTGATTGGACACAATATAACAGTCTGTTTGGCATAATATATCTCCAAGTGTATCAGTACTTCTTCTCGACTAGAGGACTGGTTAAAGATCCCTTCCACATGAAGTTCCTGGTGAGTGATCACCTTGTCATGTCTCCCCTGTTAATTGCTCATTTTCAGGTGGGATTTCAATGGAAAGTAATGCCTTGAGTATGACGGTCGAGCTTACACCCTCCTAAGGTGTCTTGAATGCGTGATTACTGCTGCAATCGCCCATGTGGGCTACACCTTTCTCATTACAAACTTTGGAGACCCTGCAGCCCTTGCTATGCCATTCTGGTATGATCTATGCCCTCAGCATTCACAATTCTCCATAACTCCGATTGATGATTCGATAGGAGTTTCGATGTAGGTGATAGTCTGCTTCATTGTTATTTTATTTTATTACTTTGCACTTTAAATCAATGGTCCCACAGGTGATATATGCTGTGAGGGTGGGTACTTCCGTGATCTTGGCCATGCCGTTGATATTTACTTGAATGGGATTAATGGGTAGGAACTTCAGATGTTTTGCACACAATGGTGCGCAATACATGGTTGAAAATGTCCGCGTTACTCACTTTGCGATGGCAGCATGTTCTTGCGTCGACTGTTCATCAGCAAGTGGGCCTCTATAAGCCCACCTACTCCTTCCGCTGATGTTAAAATGATAGTGAGCAAAGGGAGCATAGTTTTAACAGCGTGGATTGTAAATTCACCAGTTCTTCTCATTGAGACGTTGCTCATGCCTGTTTAGGTAGCCTGGTCGTTAGCCGAGTTCGGTGAGACGTTAGGGTTAACAAGAGCCAAGACACCTAACGAGCAGGTTTCTTTGCAGCGATCGGGACAAGTACGTTCCACTCTCAAATTGATATGATAGGAATCTAATAGGAGTGGCAGCCATCACTGTACAGCTGTTTGTTTCGGAAAATGTTCTTGATGGATCCATGTCGTGATGATTAATTTCCATCTAGCTTTGGTTTCCGGACCCTTGTGTCATACCCCCAAGTAAGCAGCAGGTCTAGGACGATTCCAAGATGACCGCTGTGCACCCTTCTAACTTATTAATAAATTCACCTTCCTCTCCAGGAGTTTTATAACCTTGCGATTGCGGGTCAAACTTCCTTGCTGGTGGCAGACATAAGCCTCGCCATGGCGCTGTGCTACTATCTGTACAAATCAAGAACTGGGTTTAGGTGGTGCGCTGCGCCGATTTTATTGTTCGAGCATTACGCACCTGATAATCTACCTTCAGGATGGACACAATCCTTCAGGTTTCGATGGTTTACACCGTGAATACCAGTATGCAGAGCTAATGTACATGATTTCTGCCAGTGGTTCACTGTTGCTTATTGCACCTGTACTCATCTGGTAAGAAGTTTCTGATCAGATCAGTTCTGATTTGATGAACCAAGCGGTTTAAAACATAGCATTGCTTCGCTGATCTCGTTCGCATTTGTAGGGAGATTTCTCTGCTTGATTGTGTTAAATGATTAATTCCTTCGACAGTTCCAACACGCCAACAACTTCGATTGCTGGCCTGGCCTTGTTGCTCAAAACAAATGTGTGTATGCTTTATATCTTGTGAGATTGTCTGCGAAAAATGGATCCCATAGTGTACTTCATTTCCTTAATGGCAGGGTGAGTTAAGCGATAATAGATTTGGACCGAAAGCTAATCTCCTTTCACCAAGTATAATGGCACAAGAAGATTTCCGTAACCAGCAAAACCTTGAACCACAGGTGTCGATCTGTCTACCACTCACGATAACTTCAACCACCTGCAGTTCGCCGATCGTAATGATGGACAGGGTTAGCTATCACTCATTTGTTGATATCCTTTTACTTTTGTTAACTTTTCCAGCCGAACACCCAGATGATGGCTGACGCCATTAAAAGGGATATCGATATCGAAAATTAGTTGTTATGTATCAGTGTCGGGTGGTTGATGAAGAAGAAGAAGAAGAAGAAGAAGATGATGATGATGATGTTGAAGTGTATGATGATGTCGAGAAGTAACAGAGAATATCCACTGCTTTGCTTTTCAAATTGTAAAACGACCCTAGGAGATTTGGCAGCTGCTAGCTTCCCGCTGGCGAAGAGGGGTCAACAAGTGGCTGATTTCAGCAGTCGAGTGACTGTCAAAAGGCAGTCCCCGAAATAGAGTTCAACAAACTCTCTACGAAGTGCCAGTCACTGTGTTTCAGAGGCGGGTAGTGACAACACTGTTCAACTTGGTCGACTCAACGTGGCGTGAGCTCAACTCAGGTAACCAGCGGTAGACTCTGGTAGTCAGATGAAAGAGACCCAGGCTAGTCGAGCCGAGTAAATAGATGATCCGCTTCCATTTAACTACAGGTAGATTGGGATTACAGCCATTTGCACATGGCTTGACGCTTGTCCGGAGATTTAAGAAAAGTCGACTAGCCATAACTTGTACAACCTCTTACTGTAACTCTTAAGGGCCTGGACAGCAGCTTAGCAATGCCAGCTTTTTGGCGCTAAACTGGCGGAGTTTGCTACACTTTTAGGCTGGCAAAGTTAGCTACACTACGTTACCGTCCAGGCCCTAACATTGCTCATCACCTTAATGGTACCACCCAACAGTGTGCTTGATCCTGGTGACATTGAATCGTCTTCCGACAAGCTTGAGGTTGCCATTAAGCCTGATCTTGGTACAACAGCCTAACAGTTGTATTTAAATGATTAATAATCAGTCATAACAGCACTGAGTCGACTCTTTCCTTTTTTCAAATCCACGGACAAGTGTGTCAAGCCATGTGCAAACAGCTGTAATAATAATACAGTACATATAGTTGTCTATGGTACAATTGATGTTTGAAAATACTAGAGAAACTACCCAGTATATAATTTCATCCACCCTTTACTCGTTTGCGATTTTCCAGAGTTGAATCTGCATCATGAAATTGTACTATAGATGAATTATATATATGATAAATGACTTTGGACTTACCAGGGCTTTCCGAGCGAGCTTGTACACGACCAATTGTCTTCTCTGGTGATCCAGGAGAGTACTGATGACTATCAGTATCTACGTCCATAGTCAACTGCGAAAAGTCAGCCTTCAAGTCCTGCAATGCTGATTGAAGGACTGAATCCAAGTCCTCCTGAAATTCGGGTTGAAGGGCTGAATCCAAGTCCTCCTGAACTACGGATTGAAGGGTGGGATCTCCACTGAGGACAGGCTCTTCAGGGTAGTCAGAAGAGATTGGTGTGCTCTCCATGTTGGGGTGGCCTTTTCGGCACACAATAACAAAAGCTGGCCCAGTCCAGGTCAATTCTGTCCATGGTTCCTTGAGAAGCCCTTCCAATCGAGGAAGCACCTCAACCCAGTCCTTGCGGAAGTGACTGAGGACAGCTCGCTTTACAGCATGTGCAGTGCAAGTGTCAGATGCCTTGGCGTTAGCCTGCTTGTAGCCAACTATTGCCGAGGCCACGTCAGCCAGGAACCGCCGGAAAATATACATCGGCGAAACACAAGTTTGCCTGATGAAAATGACGAAGGTGTCCATGAACCACCGCATGAACTGCCAATAATTCCATAGAGCGATTGTCTCTTCTTGCATGACAGAGGAAGAGACCTCCTTGCGGTAGTGCTGGCGACCAATGACTTGGGCGAGTTCCAGCATGTTTCCAACAGCCACAACATCCAGAAGACCATCTTGAGTCGATATGTCAGGGAAGTGTGCAAGCCTGCCATCGGTTGCTAAGTGTAGGACTTATTTAACTCATATAAGAAAGGTACAAAGAGAAGGTTTACCTGTTTCATCCCCTGACATAAAATGGTGTGACCACATGCACATCAAACGGCGAAGGAATGTTCGGGTCTCGTCGTGTTCAGTATTTGTGATATTCCAGCTCATCACAAACGTGTGAATGATCCCACAGCATGTATCGGTGATGGATGACGTTGAAAGGAAGTGGGAGCCGTACGTGATCGTATCTTCTACCCCCCACACAGCATGCAGGGTATTGGGTCTCATGTAACTAGATGTGCAGTCAATTACATGAACACAATGCATAAGAAATGACTTACAAAGTGGAATTTTCCCACAGCAAGACACCCTCTGCCTCAAATATGCCTTCACCTGTGAATCCCGAAGTCCAGTGGGGGGGATATGCCAGGGTTGTTCCGAGGTCACCAGCTTTGTTCCCATTGGTCTGATCCCTCATGGGACGGAAAACAACCCAATACTTTGCCCCACACATGACCTGGACTGAGGTTCTGAAACCGTCATCATCCACATGGCACCACGTTGTCGATCCTCTGGTCGCTGCCAACCCCCATCGCATTTCGTCTGTAATCGGCCTCTCTTTAGGAAAACCCTCCAGGTGCCGTGTCTCTTTCCATGCCCATTCATGTGATGCGAGGTCACTGTTATGTCACGTTTCATTTAAGAAGATCTAAGACTGCACACAAACTTACCTGAATTAAGGTGGAGGCATTCGCCATATTTCCCCCATAGGAAAGTCCAGCCCATTCAGAATTCGCGGGGTTGTACCCTTGGCTGCCTGGTATATATCTTCCAATGTACCAGCGCGTAGGAGGGTATCCTCCCCTGGTTGCTCCCTCAACTCTGCCACTTGTGAACCATCACTATAACGTCCAGATACAAGATGACTTGTACGTACCTTGTATTTGTCTGAGTGTGGAGAGATTTCCCAGTTTTTCTAAGCCAGATCGATCAAAATTCAATTTCTCCTGGGGGTTATTGAGGACGAGGATGTGTCGACGTCGAAATATCCTTTGGACCTCAGTGGCAGATAGCTTCACAAAATCCTCGTACTCTGTTACAAAGATACAAGATGCCTTTGGGTCGAACTTCGCAAGGTGGGAAGAGTGAAGACGGTGCATGGGAATGCCGTCGACATAGCTTTTTTGGATGAGGTTGTGAACCCTATTCAAGAAAGCGCCTTCGATTTCTGCCTATACCAGCTAGCTATCAGTTAACAGCCTAGACACAAAGAAAGTCACTCACCACTTTGACAGGTGGTCGATATTCAAAGATCTCTGGGTTATTCTCTGGGTAAGCATCATAGATGGGGACTTTGATGGGGTTAGCGACCAACTATGACTATTGTCAGCCAAGATATAACAAGGCTGGGAGCAGGGAACAATACCTCTGGGAGTGGGAGGGTAGAGAGTTTTTTCAATTTCAGATCCTGTGATCATCTTTGAAAACGAAGAACAAGGTTTTCTCATCTAGTACTCACTCTTTCCCCAAACTGGCTGGTAGCTGTTTCTAGCGGCGTAGTAGCTGAGATGATATTTTTCTTTTTAGCTAGGAGGAGCATCATTGAGGGGTCTTTGCCTCTGTCCTTTTTATGGGGAAGTTCATTATCTGGCGATGTAGGTCTGAACCTAGTTTTTGGGTTGGGAGCTGAACCATGCCGTCTCTTTAGCTTTGGAGGTGGGCGCTGGATTCGGCTAGATGAGACCTGGAAGGAAGACTTCTCCGTGGGCTGCGACTGTTTCCGTTGGATTTCCTGTTTCCTGATGCGTTCTCTCTCTGAAAACTGGTAAATCACTGGTATCATTTATGATACCAAGCTTACTTTTCTGGCCTGGTTCATTCTCCTCCACCCGCTTCTCACCAAATTCTTCCTCCTTTTCCTTGTTTACTTCATCCTCCCCTTCGTCGTCTACATCATCCTTCCCTTCCAATTCATTACTGACTCGTTCCTCCTCGTCCTCACTTGATTCACCCTCGTCCTCGCTCGATTCATCCTCTCTTTCCTTGTTTGTTTCACCCCCCACTAGTTCCTTATCAATTCCACCCTCCCTTTGCTCTCTCATTCTACCCCCTTCTGTGCTCTCCGCATTGATCCCACCCTCCCTTTCCCCACATATTTCAGTCTCTTCCCCCACATCTTTCGTTATCTCTTCCCCCACATCTTTCACTACCTCTTCCCCCGTGTCTTTCGCTATCTCTTCCCCCACATCTTTCACTATCTCTTCCGGCACATCTTTCGCTACCTCTTTCGCTACCTCCTTCGCTACCTCTTTCGCTACCCCTTCCTCAATTTCTCCTGGCTCCTGAGCCGGAAGTACTACTGGTTCCTCCCCATCTTGCTGTGAGGACCTCTCTCCTGATCCCTGAGACTCGTTCTCGGCTAGCTCATAGGATATCGCCAGTGGTTGCCTAGCTGTGAGTGGGAATGCCAATGAGTGGGCCCCCACTGGAAGATCAGAGATAAAATCAACTAGAGGAAGGTAATGAGTGGTAAATCAAGAAATAGTAGAAGGAGACATACCGGGCAAATGGAACCAATAGCGGTCTGCATCATTAAATTGGGTTTGATGGGAAGTAGCTGAAAATTGAGAGAAAAATCCAATGATGGCGTCCATAGCAGTTGACCCGGTTGCAATCGAAATAAAAGAGTGCCAGAGTGCTCTCTCTGTGTTCGCGAGGAATTGGGGATGCTCATTACCCAAAGAAAATGTCAGCTGGACGAAATCAATAAATAAGTGAGTAATTGATCGCCAAACGAGCTTACCGCAACAAGTTGGTCACAACTAACTTCTACCCTGCTAAGGCTGTGAGGGAGGAAAACAAGGAGGGGTGAGATGGAGGTTGTGAGATGGAATATGCTCCGCATGCATTCGTAAAGAGCCTTAGAATTTCTGGAGAGCATATCCCTGAACATCGGGGATAGCGGAGCTTGCATATTAACTGCCATGCTGAAAAGGGGTATCAGAATCATCCTTAGATGATGTGTGCTATACACACCTTTCCAGCTGTTGGTTCCATAACTTAGCATCGATGTTGAATGCAGTTTGAGGCTATGGAAGAAAAATGAAGCATTAGCCGCAAGGATAGATCTCCTTTATAGTCAAAGAAAGTTACCTTGCTGAACCAAGTGATTGCAAAAGCCATGAGTTCTACGTTAGTGAGGATTTCACTCACAGCTGCTGTGCTCATGTGCCCAGCTGCACGATGTAGTGCTTTGATTCCACAGACGAGATGGCGTTGTCTGAGGGACAAGTCTTTTGGAACGCCGGTCTCAAATGGGCTTTGTGATGAGACTTTAGACTCTGCGACAGGGAGCTCGCTTAATGCGGACATGGCATCTTCAATAAGTGTAACCCAATCTTCGATAGGTCGGATGAGCTAAAATATACATGCATCTATCAGTTGTAATAACCCATATAAATTGTACTTACACTCTGCAATCTCTCAGTTATGTTGGGTCTTGAACACCTTGGCCTGTGCACCAAACAGCTTGAGGGGGTGGGGGAAATACTGTCCACCAAGCGATTGAGAAGACTGTAGCGGAGCAGCATGTGGGCTGCAAGAAATACATCCCTGGGATGCTTCTTAGACCAACGGTTGGCTTCCCTCAGACTACTGCTGTCTGATGCGAAGTATTGTTGTAAGAACACGATCTGGTTTGGGGTCAGAGTTTCAGGGATAGCCCTGTTGTTGAGCTCATGGCAGAGCATCTATGTAAAGTGGAAGTGGCATGAGGGTTATTGATAGTATAATACAATTCAGAGAGCAATGACTTACTAGAAGCAAGTCTGCTGCACCGGAGTTCCTCTCCAATTCTTCTGGCCCCATTAGTTGCATAAACTCTTCCCCAAGTTGACGTGGGGAAAGGGGTAGGCCATGACGCCACGGGAAGTCTTGGAATGCATGAAACTGAGAAAGCTTCAAGTTTGTATTCATCGGTGATGAGGTCAAAGATGAAGCAGAGGGTGTAGAAGCGGAGGAAAACATCAAGAGGACATTAAAATATCATAGACTCTGGGACACTAGTTAAAGTAGAAGAACAAATATTGAAAATTTCATAAAGGGCGAAGACAGTCACCAAAAGTAACAGCCACCGAATGTGACAGTCACGCGTTAGTGCCATCGTCTGATCCCGAATTTGTCGACTTTGTGTATGCAGAAAGCTCTGATGCCATATTGTTTCAGAATACGCTTTTCGCATATGTCAACGTCCGATGTCAACCACATGGTGGGGCTTCAAGATGGATTTTACCCAAGGCAAATGGCGTTTTTACTGCCAATTACCAAGCAAGAAAGAAATCCACTTCACGTCAAATAGGCGTGGTTATCAGAAGGATGGATCCAGAGCGTACCACATTTTGTAGACTCTACCATGTTGCTCCCCATGAGCGTCAATCCGTACAATACACACATCTGTAGACAGTTGTGAGGGTTAGCCTCGAAATAACTTCATCTAACATACATGCCTCGATGTCCGATACAATCCCAGAGCCTCACATCACATCCAACTTCGATTCGGAATCATACCATAGTCAAACTACCGCATACCAGGCCTGAGCAACTCGCCATTGTTGATGTGTTCACCAACAACAGTAGAGACAGTCCCTGTTACACGAGAGGACATCCTGAGGTTCTTCGCTTTTCCAATGGGGACAACAGAAATATCCTCAAACTGGTGATGACTGTCTGTAAAGTGTCTGATTGGACAAGATTCTGCATACACTTGACTTGGTGAAAAAGTTTGAGGAGGTCCTAGTAACATAGTACCTTACCGAATAGAACCTGTCACCGCAATCATAGCCCCTTATGACTTATACATCCACGAGGTTGTTCATTAGGATGGGAGGAGGGGTGATTGGCACCTATCTGCCTCTCCATACTGGCTAAAGGCCTGTCTTCTAGCGCTTGGTCCTTGCTACACCTGAATGATTTAGAAGTGTAAAATGACTCATTGACCACAGCCTGCTGGTTGAGCACCTAGCTGTTTCGCCAGACCTGTGTAGGCTTTTCCGCGCAGTTCCTTGGTCTGGTCAGAGACTCTTGTGTGCGTCACTCCATCCCTCATCCAAGAGGTCTGAACCTCTTTGCATTTAACCTCCTTTAAGTATCTATGCTGGCTATAGAACGGATAAATGCAACAGAAAAGAGCAAAGAAAGAAATGTGGTATCATCCATCTGCTTGTGTGCTGCGTCTTGGTTGGAGTCTCCATCGGTGGGTAGGGAGGTGTGTTGGTTTTTGGATGAGTGTCAGCGCTCCGTAGATATTGGTCCGTGCACCCGTACATAAATACTCGTCGTTACCTTGTACTTCCTCACGTGTTTGCCTCACAAGCTCAATGAGGTACAAACCGTTTCCCCAACAAGGTGCACATCATGTTGAAGAAATAGGAACCCAAGTTCATTCGGGGTATAATTAACCTAGCCTAGCCGAATCATGTAGTCTTCGGGCTTCTCATCTAAGAATCGAACGACATCTTGGTGGCTAAAATGGACCCACGCGATACGCCCAGGAGTGCATGTATTGGTGGACAACATGGGGCCAGGTTCCCAGCACCCAACTCCATGGAACAAGTATGGAGACCTCAGAATAACAATATCTCCAGCCTTATATCTAGCTCAGCAGTTAGTTCAAAAATGGTACATACATGAACAAAACACCTCACGCTAAGCACAAATCCAAGTCCGGCAAATAAAGATGTCCCCCATTAAACTTGCCGGCACAAGTGATCACGCTCAATTCAAAATCGTTGTGGTCGATGTGCACATCAACCTGAAGCTTCCAAATAGTTGCGAGTCCAAAAAAGCAGGATTCATTGAGGTCCTGGTACCAACGACCTGCTTTATAAGTACGTTTTAAGTGGTTCCACTCCTTTGGTGCTAATTTTTCTAGTAGCTTGTCAAGGTAGTTTGTTTGCTTCTCAGTTGCCTGCAAGTAGTGACGTGTGATTTTTTGATTTTCGGGCTGAATGATTGCCAATAAGGTCAGAAGAGGGGATAGGGTTATCATGCTGAAAGAGACAGATTACAGCCGTTTGCACATGGCTTGACACTATTCCGCAGATTTGAAAAAAGAAAAAGAAGTCGACTAGCCATAACTTTAATTACTACTCACGCAATCTCTTACCGTAACTCTTAACATTGCTCATTGCCCTAATGGCACCACCCAATAGTGTGCTTGATCCTGGCGACATCGAATCGTCTTCTGATGAGCTTGAAGCTGCCATCAAGCCTGATCTAGGCACGCTACCTGATCCTTTGCTCACACTGATGGTTCCGCCAAAACTCAAGATGCCGAAGGAAAAGGAGGTTGGAAAGCATAATGAAAGTATGTCCTTGCTACATCCAAACCCAAATATAACCATATCAAAGTAATTAGATGCAACCTCTCCTTTGAAAATCACCTACAATCTCTCCCTGTTTCATGCAAAAGAAATGAAGAAACCAGCTCGCAAACGTGTACCCCATAACGATTTTCTGAAACTCTCATCTGCCAATCCTTGGGACATGGTCAAGGCCCAACTACTTGTCAAGATTGATGCGTATTATCACCCAGAAAACCTCAGTTTCGAAGATTACGATGTCTCCTTCTCAGTCCCTCGTCATGCTCCAAATGCCATGAATCTTCATCATAACAATTACAGCTTTCTTGTCGAGCGAGCCCTCAAAGCAAAAGATCCGATTGTGAACGTCACTATTACAGAGAAGACATCTGATCTTAAGGTATGTTGCGTAACATCTATAGTTATTATACTAAATGGCAAGGCGTCAACTAGCATGGCAGAAAGAATAGAAAGAGGGGTACCGACAGTGAGAAAGAGAACACCGATACTGATGATGACCGGCCAAAAAAGAAAAAGAAAAAAGTGAGTGTTTCGCTACCATTTTGATGCTAATAGTATTTATAATATATAGAAACCCGATAAAATATTGCCAGGGAATGTAGCCCGAAACGAAAAGATCCAGTTTCTTAGGAATCGATGGGCTTGCAATACACGCAACTGCTCAAGTGATCACTGCTATGTGCCGGCTGACAACCCTGAGCATTTCCCTCTAAGCATGACTCACTTTGAGGTCTGGGCTTCTGCCTTGGTGAGTCGTGAAGTAATCACTCGAGTTGGCAACACTAACCCATTCACCTAAAGCTTAAGGATGACGGGAGTGCAACAATTGATAAACCTCCAAACCATAAAGCATTCGACGTCTTGTCTCCAGACAGTCTTGGCCCCAAATCACTTCTTCATCAACGCCGTCAACAAGCTGTAGCAAAAGATCAGGCCGTTTCTGCACCCATGCAAATTCACAACCATTTCTCTATTCCTGACGCTCTCTTCAGACTTTTGTCTCATGTCGCACCTGCACCCAATGCTGTTCCTTCTTCAACTGTTTCTCAATCACCACTGCTCATCTCTGTTGCAAATCCATCTAGACCAAAAATGACAATAACTGACTTCTGCGACAACTACTCACTTTCCGAAGCTATTCAAGACCGACTTGTCGCAAATGGGTACTCGGGAACACATACCTTTGCTTACACTGAGATAAGTGAACTAAAGGAGATGGGATTCAAAAGTGGGGAGATTGCAGAGCTGAAACATGCTGTTGCTTCGTGGGCATTGTCATAATACTTAGACGTCCGTATTATTTGCAGATACAGTTAATAGAATTGCCTAACAGTTTATAGCATTCAAAACTAAAAGTAACCACTGTGAATGAAATAACCAGCTGCGTCGGATGGCAAGATAACATCCATAGCCTCATACATATCATACATTATACCAAATTCTGTCGAAGCTGTAAAAATATCTTGGTTGTGATGAATGAATGCTTTGATTTTTGAAAAGGCCTCCTCAATTGGATTCAAATCTGGCGAGTATGGCGGCAAGTACTCCAGCTGGATTCCTGTGAGTTGATTGGCATGGGTTCATTTATGTAGGTGGGAAACCCACCAAAACGATCAAGCAACTCTAGGATTTCAGGGCCTCGATGGATTTTTGCATTATCCATTACAAGCACATGGAGGTTGCTATGGGGAACACAGTGTGGTATCTGTTACAATAAATGAGTTGTATCTTTGCAAAAATGGCTGAAACGTACCACTGTAAATTCAAGAAATTGTAGGAATCCTGCTTTCGTCATTGAGCCTTGAACAACAGTACTTGCCGTCATGCCATCAATTGTGAGAAGGCCTACTGCACTGAGATGGATTCCTCGAACAAAAACCTCCCTTGCCTCAGCCCTAGCCCCCCTCTTTGATCTACCTCTCCGACGTGAGAGTGTTCGTTCATCTTTGGAAGTTTCATCGATGAAGCCCAACTCCTCAGGCTTATACTGGGCCATCCTTGCAATGAAGTCGGCTCTAGCATTCTCGTTCCGCTCTTGTGCAATTTTCTTCAGCTTCTTCAAAGACATACCCATGCGAGTCAGCTCTCGGAAGATGGTTGTATAGTGAACAGAAATGAATCGATTGGTTTTGAGAAGAGCTAGGAGCTCGTCAAGGAACCAGTGAGGCCGGTGGTGCACAAGACAGATCAGATAATCAACATCGCTCTTGTGGAGAAGCCAAGGCCGTCCAAGTTTCAATCTGTGGATAGTAACGTCGCCAGTTTCGTGCCAAAGCTTTAGAACACGAAAGTAGGTGCTGCGAGAGAACCCAACAATATGCAGAATGGTCTCGAGGTCAAGCAGATTGAGATCATGGAGCCTGACGGCTGCAAGCTTTACATCCGAACTAATTTTTCGATAGGGCATTACAACAGAGTCGTGAACGGCAGCCTAAAAGTTGTATTTAAATGATTAATAATCGGTCATAACAGTATTGAGTCGACTTCTTTTCTTTTTTCAAATCCGCGGAATAGTGTCAAGCCATGTGCAAACGGCTGTAAAACAAATCATGTAAATAAATAAGTTTATGACACACCCTATGTCCTAACTCGTACCATGCTTGAATGTCGTGGTGTAATCCAACAGGCTCATGACCATCAGTGATGTCTAAACATGTGCCAACATTGGTCTGGAGAAGTGATGCTGCTTCAAAATATCAATGTTCAACTCTTGAATCCTAGTTGAGCTTACATGAATGTACAATATTGTCCTCTTCTTCAAGGACATCAAAGTCCATTAGTGGGTAGAGAGCGCTTTCCAGATGTCTCTTATCCCCACCCAGAGCTGGACAAACAGGCTGAATTTCAGAAAACAGTTTTTGAGTGGCCTCCCAGACAAATTGAGCTTCATTTTCCTAAATAACCACATTTCAATGAGTGAATGATGTTATTGAAATGCAATGAACACACATAAAACCCATCCCTGACTATACGACCATCTTTCACTCGCTCTGAGGCATATATCACTAACCATTCAGGATCCTCGCCAACATCTTCGACCCACCGCCGCGACATACCCCAGGGAATGATATTGGATGCTTGCATATCGTGGAAGCGCTTCTCTGCAAAGGCTGAAACCTGGCTTGTGATGGTGCGTAGGCGAAGGTCGGAAAGCCTCACTCCTTTGCATACAATGGTATCTAGTCATATAAGAATAGTGAAATGGATACATTATGACTACTCACTCTCAGGTTGGTCTAAAAAATCTTTTAACCATGCCGCCCGTTTTCGAAAAAAAGACGCTTCCTTGGCAATTGATTTTTGTAAAGATTGTCCATGCGCAAAGCGGGGAGTTTGCTGGCCCCATGGTGCTGGGACTGGATTAAACTTTTTGCCTGGAAATGGCGTGGCCCCACCCCTGGTACTATATCGCCTCATGTCTGTGGCCTGTAAAGTAAAGTCAGACACATTTTTACCCCACCATCTTCCACACTCAAGGATGTACCAGGATCAAATGCGACACCCTCTGGAAACGCCAAGTTGCATAACATGACGAAAGTTACCCCAGACACCAATGCTTATGCGGCAGTGCAGGTCCATTTTGGTAACCGAGACTCGACGAGAATAACACAGATTAATCACAGGCTCGCTTCCTTCTGAGTACCATTGAAGTGTGGGGACTTAACGGCGGCAATTTTGATCTGGTATGTTTCCATCATGCAATATTACAACTTTTCGAACCAGATCCGGTGTCATTAGACTTGGACGATCAAGAATGGGCCACAGATACCTTGACCTGGTGGGATAAATAGTTATTATGTGTACTCCCATACTTGTAGCCTGACTGACAATCAATTCTTATTTGGCGTGCGTGCGACGCTTCCGGCAGTCCTGGCAGTGACGAATCTGGAAGACTCGAATGGCAATACGAATGACCGTGTACTACTTTTCGCTCAACGTGCTGCCCGCCATGCCCGTCGAGGCATGAATCCTTTTGGTGGTACAGCACTCCCTCCTCACATTACATCAGGAAAATGACGTATATGTTGGTAGTTGCTTGGGAGTGCAACCATATATATGTGACTCGGTGATCTGCATGTAAGGGATACCCTGCTGGATTAATGAGAATCATCATTATGATTTCTGGTCTCGGTGGAGGCTTAACAGGCTTACAGAGGCTGTAGATCTTCACACTGTCATTCTAGAGAGGCCTGGAATGGGCCTACACCGTCAACCACTCCTGCGACGCTTGGAGGAGATCTCATCAGTTAAGACCTTGACCTCGGGTCCTGGTAGACATATCTTGTAATTTACGCTGTTCAATGATATCGGATGGCACTCCTTGCGGAAACTATCAACATTGTGAAAGAACAAAAGGAATATGGTATCATGTGTTGGAACGGCTTGGACCTCGTTGAGCTCGTGAGGCAAACACGTGAGGAAGTACAAGGTAATGACGAGTATTTATGTACGGGTGCACGGACCAATATCTATGGAGAACTGATGCTCATCCAATCATGTACCAGTGTCACCACCATCAAACAAGGAAGTTCACCAATCTGGTGCATCTAAGGTATATTTTGGTTTGTATCAGTGTGGGATATCGGCAGGCATGACCAGTCAGCACCGAGAGGTATTCCAAGGGCAATACCTGGTATACGCGTCACTATGGGCGCGTCCATTAATGAGGTTACGCATGCCAGAAAATGCTTACTCCCTCAGCTGGGATATATTCTTCTCGTCATATTTTGTATTGACGGGAATGTGCTCCAGTTATACTGTATTCCTGATGCAGCAAGTTCTCATCAAATTGTGGTCATGTCTCAGAATTTACACAAATCTGCCCATATTTGCCCTTGTCATATTTTCGAGAAATATGCTGTGCAGGAAGCAGTTGACTGGTTCTAATATGGAGTCACACCCACGTGAGTTGAGTGACTGTCACCCGACCAGTCGAGTGACTGTCACACCCATGTGAGGTGACTGTCACAAGGCGGTCCCCGAAATAGAGTTCAACAAACTCTCTACGAAGTGCCAGTCACTGTGTTTCAGAGGCGGGTAGTGACAACACCGTTCAACTTGGTCGACTCAATGTGGCGTGAGCTCAACTCAGGTAACCAGCAGTAGACTCTGGTAGTCAGATGAAAGAGACCCAGGCCAGTCGAGCCGAGTAAATAGATGATCCAATTCCATTTAACTACAGGTAGATTAGGATTACAGCCGTTTGCACATGGCTTGACACTTGTCCGGAGATTTAAGAAAAGTCGACCAGCCATAACTTGTACAATCTCTTACTGTAACTCTTAACATTGCTCATCACCTTAATGGTACCACCCAACAGTGTGCTTGATCCTGGTGACATTGAATTGTCTTCCGACAAGCTTGAGGTTGCCATTAAGCCTGATCTTGGTACAACAGCCTAACAGTTGTATTTAAATGATTAATAATCAGTCATAATAGCACTGAGTCGACTCTTTTCTTTTTTCAAATCCACGGAAAAGTGTGTCAAGCCATGTGCAAACAGCTGTAAAGAGCTCTGTGATAAGTTAGAGATATACCCCCCCATACCCCTTATATAGTTTATTGCTGTGCCTCATTCTGTCCATATATTGTCATTCCGAGCATCTATAACACTGGTGCTATTGTTTGAACATAAAATTGTGATGTTTAAAGAGGTCTGTGATAAGTTGGAGATATACTCCCCCATACCCCTTATATAGCTTATTGCAGTGCCTTATTCTGTCCATATATTGTTATTCCAAGCATCTATCACACTGGTGCTATTGATTGAACATGAAATTGTGATGTTTAAAGAGGTCTGTGATAAGTTGGAGATATAGTCCCTCATACCCTTTATATAACTTATTGAAGTACCTTATTCTATCCATATATTGTTATTCCAAGCATCTACGACACTGGTGCTATTGATTGAACATGAAATTGTAATGTTTAAAGATGTCTGTAATAAGTTGGAGATATACCCCTCCCATACCCCTTATATAACTGATTGCAGTACCCCAAATAGTCCGTAACTCAGGAATTTTGTATTCCCCACCTCTATGACACTGGGGCTATTGATTGAATATAAAACCCAGATTTTTAAAGAGCTCTGTGATAAGTTGGAGATATACCCCCCATACCCCTTATATGGCTTATTGCGGTACCTTATTCTGCCTATAAATCAGGATTTTGTTATTCCGAGCCTCTATGACACTACTGCTATCGATTGAACATGAAATCCCGATTTTTAAAGACCTCTGTGATAAGTTGGAGATATACCCCTCCATACCCCTTATATAGCTTATTGCGGTACCCCAAATGGTCTATAAATCAGGATTTTTGTATTCCCAGTATCTGTGACACTAGCGCTATCAATTGAACATGAAATCCTGATTTTTAAGGACCTCTGTGATAAGTTGGAGATATCCCCCCCATACCCCTTATATAACTGATTGCGGTACCCCAAATGGTCCATAAATCGGGATTGTTGTATTCCCTACCTCTATGACACTGGGGCTATCGATTGAATATAAAACCCTGATTTTTAGAGCAGTCTATAGCTACTTATACTTATACTTCCTCCTAAAACCTTACCATCTTCCACCACGACATACCAAATGCTCTAAAAATCGGAATTTTTGGTGGGCTCACCATTAGTTCACTGTGCCTATCGAATGGATATGAAATTGCGATTTATAGAGTGCAATACAATAGCTGGGCTGCATAATGGTATAAATGGAGTATTTTACATATATCTCAAGAATGGGACCGCCAATTTTTTTAATTTATGGGTTAGTAAATTAAAAACTGATTGTATTGGGATGCCCTAATAATCCCCCAAAGAATTTTGAATTAATTTTGTGCCAGCATTTTGGTCATTTTGTTGATAATGGGTCCCTGATGTGCAAAAAAGTGTAAGGATTGGGGATAAGTTATCACACTTTGCTCAATACCAGGATATGCACAGAACCAATGTATTGGGGCAATCTGGTATAAGCGGGAGTGGGATGTAAACTTATTGTTTACCTAAGTATAACCGGTACTTAAGGTATCTGGTACAAATACGTACAAACACGGCATGGTGGCTGTATGTAACATATCTGTTACAGTAGTGGTGAAGAGATTGATGTAAATGACAACTAGCCTGTTCATATGTAAATATTCACTCTTGGGTTCGAACCCAAGACATAGCACTATCTACTTTCGGCCTTATCTCCGGAGACGGCCGACTGCTAGTAAGTGTGTGGGTTCGATAATGCAGGAGTGGTAGGTTCATTCAAAGTAGGCTCATCTCATAGTATAGAACAGAACCTAGTTGTTAGATGGCAGTCTAGGGTTAATCACAAGGTTTTACTTCAGGCTCTGGGTGTAGGGTTTTAGAGGGTTGGCTAACTACTGATTGGGGGTGTTAACAAAAGAAACAGACTTATCCTAAGTCTATCTACTGCTAGCTTTATATACTAGCTAAGTATGAGTCATACTGACTATGTGTGAGTCGTAACGACTATGGATGAGTCATATAGATAAGGAGAGTGATGGTAGACTAAATATAGATATGGCTTGGTCACCTTCTATTACTAAGTGGAGCTTGGGTGGCTAAGCGGTTATTGATGTAAACTGTCTGATGTAAATAGGAATAGACGAGTAAAGGAAAAAGAAAAAATATATCTCTGACACTAGTGCTTCAATGTATTATCCTTCTCACACACAAGCATAGGATCCATGTTGTACCCAAGTGGATTGCATCTCAGGATAATCTGGCAGATGCACCTTCCTGTGGTGTATTCCCTTCATCCCCCCTTATACCTCACCCACCTATAGTCCCGTATGTCCTGTCTATGTTTGTTGGTCCTTGTTATCAACCTGTAAATAAATAATAACTGTATATTCTCCTCCTATTGTAAAGTAAGCTAAATGAAGTCAGACTATCAAACCAAATTATTGCTGAGTCTAGACTAGGCTTGTCCTAAGTGGGACTAAACCAAACTAGAATATTATTTTACAACTATATTTTACAACTATATGATACAACATAATGTGGCAATATGTTGCATTATATAGTTATAAATATAACACTATGTAGCACTATGTAGCACTATGTATAGTCCTTCATAACTATATGAATGAAATATGTGTATAATTTCATATTAACATCTGTATAATGCTAAAATATATATATTAGAGTGGCAGAATTTAGCATAAGGTGTAATATTACAAGATGTATACCATTATGTAGCATTTTATAAATATACAGATGTGCAAACCTGTGTACAGATGTGCAAACTTGTGCACAGATATGAAAACTTGTGCACAGATATGAAAACTTGTGTGCAAATATGTATAATTATGCTAAGTTATGTGTAATTATGCTAAGTTGTGCATAATTATACAAAATTGTGTGCAGAAATATTAATTTATGTAAAATTATGTATAGATGTGTAAATTTATGTGCAGATATATAAATATCTATGCATGACTATGCACAAGGATCTAAGAGGATAAACATGATTTTTGTCCAGTATGGTCCTTCATAGTTACAGTAGTGGTGAAGAGATTGATGTAAATGACAACTAGCCTGTTCATATGTAAATATTCACTCTTGGGTTCGAACCCAAGACATAGCACTATCTACTTTCGGCCTTATCTCCGGAGACGGCCGACTGCTAGTAAGTGTGTGGGTTCGATAACTAAAGGCTATCGTGGACAAGTCCTTTCGCTCATGAAAGGCAGGCAGTCGGCCATCATGGTCCAATGTGAATGTAGAGGAAGTAGGGCGCACTTCACCATTCAGTCTGCACCCCCCTTGACTACCCACCTGTTCGGGGTCAAAGACCTCTACCTTCCGTTCATGGTCGGTTTGAGTGGACCGTTCATGGTTGTTGGGTCATTCATGACCTGATGCTGGACTCCCCCTCAGCAATCTAAGTTGGGTACACAGTATAGCCATAAGGGCTGGTATGGGCAAGCGGTTAAGCCCACTGATGAGCCCCTTCGCACGGGTGAAACCAGCTAGTCCCGCCACTATGCCAATTAACCAATAAAACAAAGTCTTACCTAGCATGCAAGTCATGAGGGTGCCAATGGCATCATCTCATTGAAGGTATCACATCCTCAACGCCATTAACAACCTGTAAATCAGTGGAATGAAACTAAAATTTAATATCAACTCATCGAAATTTCGTATCTGGTGTGCCGCACCTTCAAGCCAACTTATGATACCTGTTGAAGTTAAGGAGCTTTTTGCTGGGAGTCGTAGGAGACGTTCTATAAGAAGGGTTGCCCTCACGACAGAAGGTGAGATCTGTCAGGTAACGTCCTTTGCGCCAATAACCTCAGTCAAGAAATTAGTTAAGGGAGCTAGCAACGTACCCAAGAATGGGACGGCAGGAGGAGCAGTATTACGAAGTTTGGAGCAATACTCATGATAGATATGCCAATGGGCTGCAAGTCTTCTCAAAGAGGTTAGCTGTATCTTGTTTTCTAGGGAAGACCCTGTCCGACAACATCAATAATGCCAAAAAGGTTTCAGGAAGGCTGTGATGAGATCAGCTCTATTCAAGTCCGCCGTCAGTCTCGGAAGCTTGAGCATCATAGAAAGCGCACCATGGTCGGTACCGACACCTATTGCTGTGCCAGTTTCAGTGAGGACGTGTGATATTTCCGAGATCGCCTTTGTGTTGGCGGTATCCATCTCTATGGTTGTCGTCATTTTCTCGGGGAACACGTAGCTACCGGTCTTCGGGTTGAGAGTCGCTCTCGCCATGGAGTTCAACAAAACGCGGCGTTCCAAGTCAACGCTGTACGGGGGAACCTCCTTGATCTTCACAAGCGAATTTGAAGTCATCATCTCGCTCATCGCCCGGTACGATTGAAGGGCGCGAATACGATTTCTAGCTTTGTAAGACTCGTATGCGGAAGGTTCGAGTACACCAAACAAATATCGGGGGTGAACAACCAAAGCCGTGCCGCCAACTTGACCAAATCCAAAGGAGGACTAGGAACACGAGGGTGAGATGGTTTTCGGATAAGCTAAGAGTTTCATACCATCACTCCTGCGCGAATACCGTCGGTGTGAATAGATTTCGAAGGGAACATTAGGAAGCGATGAGCTTGGAAGTGAGCGTCGACGTTGCTGTGCATAGTCAGAAAGGTGTATTTAAGTACATGATCGGATCCTACTCACTCGCTATTGCGGTTTCCAGGAATAATGCCGGAGCTAACGGTTTGCAAGAGACCCATCAATTGCCATGATGCTGATCCTCCTTTCGAGTGTCCCAGTAAACTCTTCTGCGCCATGATGGGGATGGCATTACCAGGGGTACGAGTAATGGAGGTGAAAATATCGTTCCAGATGTGTGTCTCGTTTTCTTCCTGTAGCTTCTGTGAGTCTCTCGATTCATCGGAAAGAGGATAAACTCACATTAGCACCGGTGCTGGTTCCATGGATCGACAGAACGACAATGTCATCAGCGGTTAAGCCCCAAACAGCAAGCGCACGACGCAGCGGTGCTACTCGTGGGTCGGATCCTTCAAGCATGCCGTACATAGCTAACACATCTTCCTCTTGGCGGTCGGCTTCCTTCTCGATATCGGCCACCCGTGAAGAGAAGTATTCGTCGTCGACAGGCTCTCCTCGGCTCTTACATGCTTCGAGCTCCTCACGAAGTTGTGAGTGCTCGTGTGAAAGCCATTGAGAGATTTGAGTGCGTCTAAACGTGATTTGACGAGAACGGTAGGCTACGTCGAGGAGCGGTAGGGGGTGTTTCGATGCTACCTCCCTAGCAATTGTCAGTACCCCACAACCAGGGGCTGGAATAGACCGTCCTGCTTTATCACTGAATAGTGGTGTCAGTCTCTATACCAGTGCGAATCGGCTTATACCTACGTCGAGGTGGAAGTGAATGCAATGACGCCACGAATCGGAGCTTCAAGTGCCAGGGCAGTTTTGGCAGTCATGACAATGTGTATCCCAGTTCCTTGTGCCTCCATGAACTGAGCGGTTTGAACGCATGAATATCAGAAGAACAGATATGGTCAAATTTGTCTTACCCCTGCACGAGTTGTTGTTGCTGGACGGGACATCTCCGTAGGCTCCCGACCCATCGCAAACTCTGTTTCTGCACTGCTTGTCGCCTTCATGTTGGCGAACTCGTAAGAGCCCTCTTCGCAAATGTCGTCAAAGCCACCAGCGATCATGACTTTAGCTTTTCCGGACAGGAGGGTATCGCATGCGATCTCAAGGGGCTGTAGTGCCGTTGCGCTGCGGGAGGGATCACGTCAGCGGGAAATTACACGGAGAGGAAACACGAACCAGGCTCCCACGGGGACTTTAACAGGGCCACTCGAGGACATTAATAACAAGTTCACCCAGCCAGCCGTGGTATTAATGAAACTAAAATGGGACGCTGAGAAATGGGATGACCGTACTGGAAAAAGGACTCACATCTCTTGAAGGATGTCATTCTGCACTTCCTTCTCTTCTCGGCGATCCTTGAACATCTTTCCCAGACTCTCAGTTCCACCCATGCCACTTCCAAGGCAAGTCCCGACCTCCGAGGGATGCATGTGCTTGTATAGTTCGTATGGGTCTGTGATGCGGGACATATTGAGAGCCTCCGCTGTGCAGACAAGAGCCCACAGGGTAGCTCGATCCGTTTGAGCAATGATATCATCAGGAATGCCGTATCGACCAGCGTGCCAACCTGTCGGGACTTGACCAGCCACTGTACGGCTGAACTTGAAAGCTTTTGGGACGAAGATGCATGCACCCTTCTTGAATTTCACAAACCACTGGCCGCTTTCACCAGCCCAGATATCGCACTTGTCACCATGTTGGTATTTGAAGTTTTCGGCCTCGGCTTCCGCGACTTCAATGGGTTCCAAGTCATGGATTAGCTCAACCTCCTGGTTGAAGATTTTCTTTTTGGGGTTGTAACCTCGGAAAAGGTCAGGTTCTAGGATGCAAGCGTAAGCTTTTGAAGGGGGAATCAGCATACTTTACTCACCGATGAGGCGGACTCCGGCATGACTTAGGATTTCTTTTTCGTAGCGTCCTCTGACATACTTATCATCCACTGGCTCGTTGGTTTTGCTGTCAACCCAGCCGACATACAAAGACCCATCCTTTAGGCGACCGTCGAAGTGTTTTATGTAGCCCATCATCCACGCCATTTCAATACACCCTTCGATGGTGAATTCACCTCTTGCTTCCATCTCCCATCGTGTTCTGGAGCTACCCCAAGGACCGACTTCAGCGAAGCCCGTGACAACGATGACTCTGTCCAGATCAATCATACCCCGTAGCTGGGATACATCTTTCAGTGAGTCGACCGACTCCAAAGCGGGGAAATCGAATCGGAAATTCGCCAGGGGGACCACGTTTACGGTCTGCAAAAGTCTTTCCGCCTCAACGCCATTGACAACCTGAAAATCGGCGGAACTATCTCTCGCGATAGCACGGCGAAGTTCGCTCTTCTTATTGAGGTTGATACGGATGCGGGTTGTGATATCTGCAAGGTGCGGAAGCCGAGCCATTCCACCGTTGAGGTCTGCCCAAATCGGCTCCACTTGAGTAATGCTGAATAGCAGCGGATGCATAAGACCCAGAATATTGAACGCCATTTCTTTCGCCGAGAAGGTGCGAACGCCATAACTTTCCAACTCATGTGCGACAATATTGGCGGGGCTCATCAAGCCCGTACCACGGGTCCATCTAATGGGAGCAAATTTAGATAGATGATGACAAAAGCGTCGACATTCACTCACCCAATGACAGCACCCGCCAGGCAGAGGTACTCACCCCAACTTTCCGAGCTCCAGCGATTAAACAGCGTCTCGAGAGAAATTTTTGACTCGGAGTAGAGACCATCATTCCCAAAAAGACCATGGTTGGGCGAAAGCGGTAATATGACTTGGGTAGGCCGTGTGACGAAATCTCGACTGGCTTTCTTGTTTTTGACAGCGCCGAGAATTCGAAGGAGGTTGACCAACATGATACGATGGGCAAGTTCAGACTTGTCGTCGACACCATCAATCTCTCGTCCATTTTCAGGAACAGCGGCGAATGGGAGAATATAGTCGAGATCGAGCCCTAACGTAGCATAGATGTAGTCAACTAGAGCTTCGACGTCTTGCTTAGAACCCTGATTGAATGGGACGACAATCAAAGCGGAACCGCGACTTCCAAAGCTCTGGAAGATCGATTGGTAATACTCGACAGTGGCGCGACTGTAACGGGATGTGGTGACCACAACATGTGCACCGCCAGAGAGCAGCCCTTTCAAAATCTCGACACCGATAGAACCCTTGCCGACGCCAGTTAACAGAGCATTCTTGTCCTTGAATGTCGTACCTGAGGTAGCAATTTCGTGGAGGATATCCAAGTAGACACTCGTCAGGTTGCTGCTATATTCCCAATTAGTGCCGACTCTGCGTTTCAAGTGCAACAAGGGAATCTTGTCGGCCGATACGAATGAAACGCTTGTAATTTGAGGGCGAAGGAATTGAGATGATGATCTCCGGCTTCGGGTTCCAACGCGGCTACGAGGATCAGGTCCTTTACGTAGAGAACGAACCACCCCTTCATAAAGCGCCTTGATGCGATTCTTCTGCTCTTGGCTAATTCCAGGTTGCGATTTTACAACCGTCCAGAGTTTAAGAACATCGTCCTGAACCTTTTGGATATTTACGGCTCCCGAGACAGTGTCACCACTCGCCATTTCTTCTACGTACGCTTCAAGCTTGCGGACATTCTCGCGAACGACTTCCGAGTACACAATATCGCCCTTTTCCGTGACTTCGGTACGAGGCGCGGTGGGAAAGGTAACTTCAGGGACCAGTTAGAAGAGAAAAGTAGACAATATCTAAGCGCGACTAACCATCCTTGTAAACCGGTGGCCTTCCGATGACCTCTTTAGTGTTATCGAGGAGTTGTTGCCCGAATTCTTTGGCCAACTTGTAGTTTTCGCCTCGAGTAACGTCACATTGGTCAATGTTGTATTGCATATAGACAAGGAAGTCCGGATCGGCACGATTGAGGAGAGAAATGGCACGCGCAGTAATATCGCGATCTACGGTGGCGAGTCGTCCGAAAATAACGTTGTAATACATAAGCAGAGCATCTTGTCGAGCCCAGTTCCAGGAAGAATCAAAGCGCCGTGCCTTGAGTGGATCAAAGATTGGCTGGATACCATCGATATAGGTGTCGCCGTGCTCCTTCGCGATGCTGTCTAACCGGGCTTGAAGAGCGATCGAATGTGCCTTTTCTTTATCAAATGCAATTTCACCCGAGCGTGAGTCGCGTTTGAGGTAGCGCATATAGAGTTCGACGTGCTGGGCTGCAAACCGTTCCTGCTCTGCCTGGAATTTCAAAAACTCCTCACTATTTATCACGGCTCCTCCAGCTGCCCCAGCTGCTCCACCTCCCGAACTGCCTGGAGACAGAGAAATCCCGGACCTCTTAGCATATATCGCCACGATGCCGTCCAGCCAGGTCTTGGCTTCAGCTTCTGAACCAAGCCGCTTCGCAGGTTCTAGGGTGGTTCCAAGCAACAAAATGCCGTCTGACCGCGAAGGTCCCAGACCCCAACTCTTGGCAAGGCAAGACTTGATGGCAGAAGAATTAAACCCGCCAGGCATCTTACCACCAATCATACGAGAGACCAACGCGTTGGAATGTTTTCCAAGGGTGCCGGAAAATCCCATCCCCAATGCGGACGCCAGTTCTTCGAGCGGCATTTCTTCGGCTTTCTCAGGGGCAGACGCAAATTCCAACTGTAGGTCGCCTAGTATCTCGTTTTGTAGTGTGGACTTCCCGCCTACAAGGTCTTTGATGCTCTTTGAAAGGGTACTTCATCTACTTTTTTTTTGAGCTTTTGGGCAATGACAACGGTCAAGATCTCAATGGATTTCAGAGGAACATCCTCCACCATGGTGACGGAAGCAGATGGAGCGGAAATCGACGCAATTGTAACCGGAGCGGTACTGGGAGCCGGGGGTGCAGTTTGAGGAGCTTCTTCGACTACTACAACGGCTTCAGGCTCATCTTCGAATTGGTAGTATATTTCCTTCCCGTTCTGTGCATGACAAAGAATCGACCGAGAGCGGCCGGTGGAATCATCTCGGGCCTCGTATTTGGCCTTGAGTGTACGTTTAGCCATGCCGGTCAACGTTGGAGAAGGGCCAAGCTCGATGAACCTTTCGAACGCGAAATCTGCGAACAACAGGTCCTGTGTCTCGATCCATCGAACAGGGGAAGCAAATTGGTATGCGAGGAGTTCCACAAGAATGATATACGCCAACTTTTGACGTTGCGCTGGGTCAGCCCAGCCGTCCTCGTCCCACCTCCCCAAAACTTTGTCAAGGCGTGGAGACGATGTTTGGTCGTAGGTTAGCTGGGCATACTCGCGAGAGACTTCGAATGGCTTAGCGATAAGGTTAGGGATATACTTTCCGACGAGCACGTCGGGATTCAGGTGATCGGCCTTGAGCTTTTTTGAAAGATCTGCAATATGGATATTAGTTATCAGAATTCAGGTAGCGGTTGAGTTATCCTACAAGCTCGGAATGGCATGACCCCAGCCCAAAGATAGCGGGAATGGAAAGGTACATCAATACCAGGGAGGGGGATTGTTGCAAAACCACGTTCGAGCTTTATATGGCCTTCGACTTTTTGCTGTTCTTTAGCTCGTTCGAAACAACTCTTGACGATCTCTCCCAGCATCTCTTTGACCCTCTCAACAGTGTATGTTTCAGTGAGCTGCATAAACTTTGTTAGCCACATTTAGTTTAACACTTGAATTAATTTCACCTTGGCAATGTCAATTTTTTGGACTTTCAAATAATTGAGGACATTCGTCATCGTTTCAAGTGCCACGAGCTCCCCAGCACAAACGTATTGTTGACCCTGCAAGATTACCGAAAGATCAACACCAGTTAAAGGTACACCAAACGCAACACACCTCGACATTGTAATTGACGATTTCAAGGAGACAGCTAGTTGATAGAGTGATGCTGTCAACTACCTCACGCAGGGCTGCATCGCCGAATGTCTTCGAGATTCGACTCGGGTTGACGGCACACATGGCGTAATTAGACCGGTTTTCGGAGTCTCGCTCCACAGCACGCTGCATTGTGATTCCACGGTAGAAGACAACGTCAACAAGAGACAAAATGGGAAGGACGTCTGTGATCGAGGCCAGTGCGGAATACTCGCCCAAAGAGTGTCCGGCAAAAGCACAGTCCTTCTGCACGAGACCCTTCATCCGAAGGTCCTCGAATGCGGCCTTCTCGGTAACGACGAGAGCGATCTGTGCAAATTGGGTAGCAAAGAGCAGTCCATTCGGATGACTAAATGTATATTTGGGAGTGCGAACGTCGATATCGGCGAAGAGGGGGAGAGTCTTGACGTTACCGTCCTTGTCCATTGTGTCGTATGTCATATCGATGTATCGTTGGCGAATGGCTTGACCTTTGATTCCACCAAAGTGAATAGTTTTCTCCTTCGGGTTGTCTTTGACTATCTCCACGATAGAGAATCCATACACATTGCGGAGATGAGCATCGGCACTCTCCCACACTGCGCGGGCGGCAGGGGAACTATTGTAAAGATCCATACCCATACCTGGTTCTTGAGATCCTTGGCCGGTGAATACAGACGGTGGTGGGCTGTGCAACCTCCGCTGAGCCTTCAAGAACCTTCTCGCCACGACTATTTCCTGTCTCGATTTGGACGACGATGTGACCATCCCGCATAGCAACATGTTTGATACTGACGGTCAATTCGTCACCGGGCAGGACCATCCCCACAAACGTAACATTATAGCTTTGAGAAACAAAATCCGTCAATAATTCCGTCTCAGTGATAAGTACCACGCACGCAAGGACCCGTTCGGAGTGACCTTCCGCAACAACATTCTCGACGTGGCAACGTGTTGCAGCACTAGTCCACAAACCATGTGTGATGGTGCCGGGGAGAGACGCATAGTCAGAGAAGTACGGGTTCACGTGGATGGGGTTGAAATCACCCGAGACGTCAGAGTATGGTTCGTTAGTAAGGGGGGCACTGAATACGGCTTTGGCGGGGCTGGTCAGTGAGTAACCGCCGTTCGCCAAGGGCACCGCAAGCCCTTGAGGGCTGCCGTGACGTTGCAAGTACGCGAGGACGGGGTTACCTTTACAATCGTCCTGTTGGAAGTCCACAGATCCGACCTTGACCAAGCGTCTCAGAAGGTCTCTAACGAAGACGCTGCCAGAGACCGAGACATCGCAGTATGAGGTCTTGTCCTTGAATGAAACTTGCCACTCGATACGGAAAATAAGCCATGTGCCAGCCAGGAGTGGTCTAGATTCATCATCCCATTTGAACCATTCCTTCGACTGCAGCACCCCAACGGCAGCGTCGTTTGCAAGCTCAACTAGATAGTCGGGTTCCTCCGTTGTCTCAAATGTATTCTGGTAGTCGGAGAAGCGACCACGATAAAGAAATGCCGATACTACCTCGATAACTGGTTTGTCGCCACGACGAACATAACCTTTCACCTTGACTATCTTGCCCTCGTTCGCATTTGTGACCGAGACGATTCGAGCTTCCGCCTTGCAGACATCCCCAACTTGAAGTGGTTTCGCACCATCGACCATGCGGAAGCCGTTGGAAAGGTGGACAAGTTTAAGGAGATCTCCATCAATTGCAAATGGGAATATCGACTTTATGATTGCCTGTGGACCACCGTCAAAGTACCATAAATATTTATGAATATGAGACTTGCCTGCCATCCAGTCACGATTGCGAAGTCCATAGGCGCCTGAACCTTCGTGTTCCTAACGGTGTTGAAGGCCTCGCCTTGATTGCCAACAACACCACAAAATCTTGCTACGTCAGTGACATCAATTGTGACTTCGGGGCCAACGAATACATCGTGGATGTCAAGGTTAGGGAGGACAGCTTCATCGCCAAACCAAAGCTTCCAGTAAAATTCCTTGATCCGAGTGTTGCGGCCCTCCGCGATTTCATGAATTGGAACTGAGCCCATGGAAGGCTTATACACAAATCGTAAGTGGAGAGGAACTGAGACTCCCTGACGTTCTTCGAAAACCGTAATATTGATCAGCTTTGATTGGGCGTCATATTGAATTTCTACTGCTTTGAAGGCCGGCGTTTGAACGTTATTCGACCGGGCGGCACCATAGACGGTGACAGAAACAGGGGATGAATCCAACAAGGTAACGACAACTCTTTGTCCAGAACGAGGAGCAAGGAGTCGATGAATGGGGTTACTGACATACGATGAACCTTGCACAATGGTCAGTGAGCAGAAAAGAGCCCGCAACCATCCGATTTGGGGGCCAGCTAACGTCTCTAACCACAGGGACTGCTCAGGTGCCGCAGTACCCATCACTTGGAAGTTTCGGCCTCTGTCTCCACTCGCTGGATGTTGAACGGCACCAGGAAGTCCGGAGAAGCAGCCTTGGGTTTTACAGCCAGGTAGTCGACAGAGGGGATTTTGGATTCGTCGCCGCCATAACGGTGCTCTACAAGCTTCTGGATGAGAGATGAATTGACGCTATCAAGTAGATCCTTGATGGCTGGATCCTTGACTTTAGAATGTTTCACAGCCACCGGTCCTTGCAAGATGCAAACTCGTTGAGGGTCTTGATCAAAAACGCCTTCGATATCCTCAGCTGCCCACAAAGAGTCCTGTCGGAAGGTCACACCTAATTAGAACAATCTGTCGATAATTCTGGTTGGGTCACATACCTTCTTAAACCATACTTCGAAATTGGCATCCAGCACGGGAATGAAGGGTACGGGTTTTTGTCCAAGTCTCTGAGAGATGGCCAAGAAATATGCCTTATCTTCTGAGGCCAAAGGTTGCTCCCTGGCTAACGGATATGCTCTGAAGAACAAATCGACGAACGGTAGGGGGTCGTCGAGCGTTGCAAAGCTCTGCAAAAGTGATGGTTTGTCGCCACCGCCATTCACGCCTGCAAAACGTTCCTCTACTCTCCTCAACCAGTCACCCGTCAAATTCCTCAAGGACGTATCCACCCATCGGTTCTCGTGCTTCACGAACATGAGTCTCACCATCCTCAATACCACCTCTTCATATGTCATAGCACCAAGATCGGTTGCAACGCTATCGTCCTTCTTCCATCCAAACCATGGCTTGCTGAAGTCTTTGTTTAATTTCTCTATAACTTCCGCTCTACGCTCTGTTAGCCATGCCATGCGTTTTTCCTTTGGTAGGCTGAATACGGTGTCGTCGAACTCTTTCCACAACTTGACGCCCCGTGTCGCAATCTTATGAATCGGCTCTCCGAGCTCGGACCGCACAGTGAAATCCCCCCCGTCGGCTTCACGTATGTACCTTCCCAGCCCCTGTCCTCCACACCAGGGGCCGCAACGATCAAGTCTTTCACTGACGAGCTTGTGTGCGCTTCTTTCGCAACCATGACACGGCTTGCGAATAGAAAGCCGTCGAAGGGCATGGGCTGGACGTCGTACGAGACAGACTAGTCCCCGGTTAGGTATGGCCACACATCATCAGCGGCACCAAAACCAGATCCGGCTACAAGGGAGATATTTTTTTGCTGGCAAATGAAGCGATACGTTGCAAGAATAGGTTGATGAAAGTCCTCGAATGAATGGTGCCCATCGGCCCGCCCGCCAGTCCATTGTAAAATGATGGGGAAGTCGGGATTTGAAGCAGCAATGTTGACAACCTGTCGAATGCCATCGGTACTACCAGGCTTGAATGCGACGTGCTTAATCCCAGCGTTCCTCAGCCCCTCAATAATCTCGGCAGCTTTCTCCGTAGTCGGAATGCCGGCGGCAACGCAAAACCCTTCTATAGGCAGCCCTTCTTGCCGTAACTGTTGCCATAGAGGGAGCTGGAAACCGAACTGACGAGGGTTGATGTAAAGGGAGTTGAGTGTGATGCCAATCCCGGCGGGGATCTTCGTCTGTATTTCGGAAACTTTGGCACGCAATGCAGCAGCGCTGTAGTGCCCTCCGCCAGCAAGTTCAACATGGTATCCAGCCTCAAGAACAGCACTGACGAAACCAGCTTTTACAGTGGTGGGGGTCATACCGGCAACCATGATCGGCGGTTTGCCCAAGAGACGAGAAAACGGGGTATCGAGATGTATCACACCATCGCTATTGATGGATTAGAGAATAACGGAAGATATCGGTATCATTAAACGAACCTTGTCCGCACCAAGCCCGGCGCCCATTGCTCACTCCATCGATCCTCGAACTTGACGCATTGCGTATCGTAGAGTTCAACATCACCCTTGCCTTTATCCCCAACAACAATAACCCGAACTCCTCGTCCATCTAGATTGCGCGCAGTGAGAGGTCCGATCCCGCTCAAGCCGCCAGGACCAAAATCAATCGCATGGGTCGCTGCCTTCGGGAAGTTGGTCGCAACTGACCAGTGAATGGGTAACGTAAATATTTGATCGCAGAGTAAACGCGTGATCGACCCTGAAAACAGTCGCAAATCTGAACCTGTGCAACCGGCTCGTCATTATGTCGAAGGTGAAAGAGACGACAAAACGCACCATCCTCGGTGTGAAAAACTGGTATCTGCAGGTCCTCGGGCTTCCAGAGATCCTCTCCCCCGAGATCCTCTACACAGAGCTTTTCTCCCGCGCCGGCAAGATATGTGCTGTGATACGGGACGCCAACAACTAAGAAACGAATGGAAAATACAGACTTGCGTTGTGAAAATGGCGTTTTGCTCTGATCGATCCCGTTGGGTGCACGAACATTCCTCAAATTCGTTACAAGTCCACACAACGAGCGCGTTGGTCCAGTGATAACAAATGCGCGTGGCCCATTATGCAAAGATACTGTCAACTTGGCGTTTTCGGGGAGGTGGGAGTTCGTCTTCTTCACGTGTGGCTCCAAGTCCTTTAACGAGAGGCCAGTCACAGAAAGCATAGGGCTCGGCACGCCCTCTCCACCCTCAACTGTGTCCTGGACAATACTCGGCTCTAGAGACGTTACGGGAAATGCTTGTTGTCCACGCAAACCAGAGAAAAACAGCCACCGAATCGCTTTACGAGCATTGTCCATGAAGGACTCGAAAGAGCTAGATGCGGCGATGGCTACGGCTGATACTAGGCGTTGCGAATGACCAGTCGCGCCAGCAATACGATCACGGAGTTCACCTGGAGTGAGACCAGAGACACGGCAGACAACCAGGTACTGGGCAAGTTGTGTGAGGCCAATGAGAGGTGAAGAAATAGGGATAGATGCGAGATAGATGGTAGAAGGGCGAGGAATGGTTTTAGAGAGCCAAGCGACGACCTCCATGCCATGAGGGTAGAAGAGTGTATCTTGACGAGCAACTGCGAGGGGTTGGAGAACCTCGTTGACCATGGATGTAAGGAAAGAGGTCACAAACGTGCTATATATAGCACGACTAACCCGACTTTGCGTTTTTACTGAGCGTGACAGCCGCCGCTTTGCCTTTATCGAGAACTTCCATTAATCCGACACTGGCCCATTCACGTCTCGTACTTCACGAGTCAAGACTAACCGAACCTCGTTCACCAACTCGCCGCTGGTGGGAATACTGCCTCTCATAGCCAAGTACTGTTCTCCATGGAGTAATTTCGCCTGAAGCAGAGTCGGTGTCGGAAGCAAGGTATTAGCAGTTGACTAACTGGGTTGAAGTTGGGGAGCCAGCCCAACGGGATGCCAGCGCTGGCAAGGAACTGAGGGATAACTCCAAAAGTGGGAAGGGCACTGGATTCATCGTGTCCCTCATACGTCCATTGGAGTTCCTTTGCTGCCGCACCAATTCCTATGTCATACAGGATTACATCTCGCTCGGTGTAGTTGGATCGATGTGGACCCCTTTAGCGTCCCTGACAAGTTGCGAATCTTCTTGATTCCGTATTTGACGCCTTCTCGCGCCACGGTTTTGGTGAATCCGATGAGACCTCATAAATGTTTGCGAGTGAGTCCGTCACAAAAAACGATGACGATAACACCGGGGTTATAATAAATTACGCCCAGACGAGTTTCATTGAGAAAAACTCACCCCTTGTCTTGTAAACTACTGGCATTGTTGATCAGGATGGTCACCGCGCCGAACGCATCAAGTGCAGACTGTATAACAGCACCCCCGTCTGTCACCGAGGACGTATTTGCGACCGCCTTGCTGCCGGCTGTAGAATGGAATTAACTTGTCGGATATTGCAGGACATGGATTGACAAACACTTGATGACCTCGTCAACAACTTTCTGGGCAGCGGCAGCACTGACGTCGCTAACGACGACATTCGCGCCGCGAGAAGCGAAGAGCTCTGAATAACTGGTTGAAGTGAGTGGTGGTGAGTGCGCGGGCAAAACGACTTATACAGTATATGGATCGGTTCATGTTGAAGGAAAGCCTCGCGTACTCTGCCTGTTTTGCTCGTGTTCGTCACCATTATAATGGCTCCCAAATCATTTCTATCCACTGTCCGTTCTGTATTCTCAAAGTTTTTCGTAGCGAACAATCCAATGTCCACCGACCACTTGCTCTTGCCTGGGGAGGATCAGTCACTCCCCGTCTCGGTGCTCAGCCAATTTGTAAAGAGCAAGGAAAACCTCGACTTGGCTAACTCAGCTTTCGTCCGCCAGGCGACTCACTTCAAGCAGTCTTCTACTGTCTTCCACGAATCAGTCCTCCTCGACATTGACATCGTCGACATTGATGGATCACCCATCGCTAAGACTTTTTTTCACGCTGAACGAGCAGGAGGAGACGGCCCAGTCGGAAACTGCTCACCCTCCAGCTCATCCACCTCGCTTGCTTCCTTGTCCGAAAATACCATAAAAGCAAAGGATACACTCTTACTTCCTGGCTCAAAAGCCCGGGATAAATATTCATTCGATGACTACCTAGCTAAAGATCACATACGACTCAGGACCATCCGACTGTCCAAGGCGATGTCGGTTGCGCAACTGATGGTTATGCTGATGGTCCTGCATGACCACTGGCCCCATTACGTTCTCTTCACCTCCCAGTGTTATTTGTTTGCAGGGGCAGTTTGTGAGATGTTGCGGATCGAGTTTGGTGGCTACGTTGTTGATGATGGGAATAATGTGAAGGCAGGAAGGTTCAAGTCTGTGCAGGTCACAGAATCACCTCCCGATGTTACGGAGGTCCTTGAAAAGTACCGCGCGGAGTGGGAAAGGTTTTGTAAGAAGACCCTCGAGGCAGAGGGACGGGTGGATCAGCAGCACCAGGAAGAGTTGGCAAGACGTGAGCGGCAGCTCCAGGAAGAGGTAGCGAGACGCGAGGAGGCGGAGCGGCAGCATGAGGAAGCGGTAGCAAGACGCGAGGAGCAGCACAAGGAAGAGTTGGCATATCTGAAGGGGCTGCTCCAACAACAAAGTCAGTAACACTTTTTTAATATTCTTAATATTGTATCCAATTTTTTATTGCAGGTTTGTCTCAAGCAGGGTAATATCCACAGTTCCTTTGAGCGTTGCCATCTCCCCCTCGACAAGTATCTCAATCTTCTGTGTAAGGTCGCCCTTGGCTACAGCGGTGGTGACATGGGCAATCGAGCGAACTTGATCGGTTAAACTTGAGCACATTCGATTGACCTTTTATAAGAATGAGATAAGGCAACCGTACATCCACATAAAAACTCAAAAATAGACACTTACATTCCTGACAAGCTTGAACCAAACACCTTCCACGTCTGGAACATGCGCTTGCCCCCCGAGCTTCCCTTGACTGCCTACTTCCAGTGTCACCCTCGTCACTTCCGCCGCCAACGCACGGAGTCGCACGACCATACCGTTCACGGTGTTCTTCAAATCTAAGATCTCGCCGCGTCCACTTCGATCTGCTTGGACAAGTCTCCTAGTGCGACTGCCTTGGTGACTTTTGCAATCGACCGGACTTGACTAGTGAGATTAGCGGCAAGGTTGTTGACTACGCCTGTGAGTTCTCGCCAGGTTCCTTCGACGTCGAGGACAAGAGCTTGTCCGCCGAGTTTACTAAATAGTAATTCTGCATGTTGCAGCCAACGAGGGGTGGTAAAAGATCACTTACCCTTCTGTGCCGACCTATTGACTGACTCGAGTAACCTCCTTAGCGAACTGTCCCAATTTATCGACCTATGTACAATATAACGGTAGCGTACAATGGAATTATGATAGAGTAATTCGCACCATAGTATTGATAACGTCTTTGAGTTGGACCATGACAACGCCCTGTACTGGCACGGTTATCTTCTGAGATAAGTCACCCCTAGCGACGGCGTTACAAACACGAGCGACATCTTGGACTTGTGCATTGAGCAACCGCAGCTCCTCGACGGCACTCATCCCGCTCTCGAACGCAACGGAAGACAAACCGACAGAAGGGTCGGTGTACACATGTCTCATGGTGGTGGCGTCGGTGGTGACCCTCCCGCAGGTCGGGCAGGTGGAGTGATGTCCATGGGAAAAGGCCGGCGCGGAGGCCGTTGTGGTGTAAAGGTATCGGGTGTGCTTGGTTGGGGCAAAGCCTGTGAGGTTTTCGAGGGAGGAATGTTCCGGGCGGCCATTTGGGGGTGGACAGGGGATGGTGGATGGATGGTCGTCATCTCGTGGTTCCATTTCGACGTCCTGTTCGGTGGTGCCATTATTGTTGCTTGGATGGGACTCACCGTTGGCGATGATGTGATGATAGATAGAATGCGGTGAAAGCTCGTTGGTGAAGGAGGGTATATCACCCACACTTCGTCTCTTTTTTGTATCTGGTCCGTTCAATTGCCAGCTCTCGGACGCTTTAATGGAAGCAAGCGTGTCTTCTGCAGTGTACATCCGTCTCGCCATTGCACTGAGCGACCTGAGGATGATATCCATCTGTTTATCTGTGGGGCCATCGTATCTGGGGATTGGAGCCGCCGAAGGACCAAGCTCATAGATGGACAAGAGAGCGACAAGATACGGGATGGTGATTGATTGTCGACGATGTTGGTCATCGTCAACGACAGCGAGGAGGAGGAGGGTAATAAGCTCAACACGTGCAGAACCGTTTCCTCATCTTATCTCTCACCATGTCTTCCAATTCCAAAACCTCTCCTCAATCAACGCACAAAATCCTACGAATTCTTCGGTCCTCCGGGCGCCCTTTTCGTCACCCTCTCCGTCCCCTTCACAACCTACTTCCTCTACTTTGCCTGCTCAGAGCATTCAGGCGGTTGCCCACCCCGCCTCCCACTCGAGACACTCAAACACAGCCGGCCTTGGCTCTGATTCTGCCCGTTTATCGGACTGTACTTTTTGAATAACTCGTATGACTTTGTGTACAGCTGCAGTTGACAACGAGGAAAAAAACAGGGGCAATTGTCTTTGAACCGGCTGCGCAATGAGTTGGCCAAGAGGATGATACGGACCTCCAAGATGATCGTTAGATGATCCACCTTCTTCTCGTTCACGAATCCGGGGGAGGTCTGCAGGGCCCGCACCATAATCAGATCAACCAGACATCGTCCGATATTTGCATGCTTACCTCCATCTTCAGAGCGGCCAGAAAACGTTCCCTTCTCAATTGTGTACCGAGCTGCCATGTGATAATAGTAACCAGGATGTTGCAATGCATGACTCGCATTTATCCCAGCGTTGGCTTGGATGGTCAAAGGTACGGAAGAGCGTGAGGTGGAGGATAAGGATACAGGGGCGGGGAGATGAGATGGGATGGTGAGTGTGGATTGCGTGCCCTGCTCGAGATTCGGCAAAGACACGGTATCTGGAGTATCGAAAATACTGTTTGAAACTTGAGGAGTGACGAGGAAAGGATGATACGCAACTGTCTTGCCATCCAGCTCCAAAACTCGTACGTCTCTTCACCAATCCCCCAACCACGCGAAAAGTCGGCAAAGCGGGGGGCGTGAGTATTGTGATGCGAGAGCGCAAGCGTGTGCTCGTTATTTGGTCTGTCGGCCGTACGACCCAAAGGGCCGTCTCGGTCCTTCAGAGGGCGGGGACGGGGACGTGGGTGGTGACAGGTGGTGGTCAGGACGGGGTTGAGCGGAGAGGGGTCGTGGTGGGGTGAGGGCAAGGGCACACCCCAAGAACGGGCACGTCTGCCCATTCTGGGGGTGCTCCCTCCACCCCTCTTGTGTCGGCCGGGATTCGCGAGGGGATGGGGGACGGGGGCAAGGAGGAGGCGGCGGCGGCGGCGATGGTGGTGGTGGTGGTGAGGGTGTTTGCTGATGTAAGTGCCAATGGGCGCTCGGTCGTGGTGGGGGCTGCAAGGCCCCGAAAGAATGGGCCCTAGATGGTCCTCTCTGCTAGCTAATGCCTGCTTGTAGAGCGTCTCAGCCTCGTCGTGTCGTCCCTGTGAGTTGTAAACGCCCGCGAGGTTGTGCGTCGACGTAAGTGTGGATGGGTGGTCAGCGCCCGCTTGAAGAGGGCCTAAGCCTCGTCGTACCGTCCTTGTGAGTTGTAAGCGCCCGCTCGAAGAGGGCCCCAGCCTCATCGTATCGTCCCTGTGACGGATAAACAAGCGCGAGGTTGTCCATCGACGTAAGCGCGGGGGGGTGGGGTGGTTGGCGCGTCGCCAACGTAAGCGTGGGTGGGTGGTCGGCGTCTCGTCAACGAGGGGGTGGGGATCAAGGGCGAGGCCCTAACGCCCACCCATCTCGGTCGCCGGTCGGGGGTCGGGGGTCATTGGTGGTGGTGGAGATGGTGGTGGAGGCGTGATGGTGGTGATGGTGGTGGTGACAATGGTGGTGGTGGTGGTGGTGGTGGTGGTGGTGGTGTAGGGACAAGCCGCGCGAAACGGGTGAGCCGTAATGCTCACCCGTCTCACACTCAGGAGACCCCCCCACCTCGTGTGGAGGTGAAGGGGTTGTGGGGGGTCGGGACGTGGTGGGGGGGCGAGGGGAGGTGGTAGAGGTGGTGGTGGTGCTCAGGTACCACGAGTCACCGCAAACGAGTGGGCATCTCCGCCCGTTCATTCCGTGCGCTGGGCGACTCGCTAGGTCATCCCGGTCGTGCGTGGGACGGGGGCGAGGGCGAGGGCGGTCGGGACGCGGTGGGACAGCGAGGGGTGGTCGTGGGCACCACGACTCACCGCCAACGAGCGGGCATCTCCGCCCGTTCGTTTCGTGCCCTGGGCGACTCGCTAGGTCGTCCCTGTCATGCGTGGGACGAGGGCGAGGGCGTGGGGGGTCGGGACGCGGTGGGACGGCGAGGGGTGGTGGTGGTGGTGGTGGTCAGGCACCACGAGGCATCACGGACGAACGGGCATGACCGCCCGTTCGTTTCGTGCGCCTGGGGTCGTCTAGGTCGTGCCTAGGGCGGGGACGACATCGCCGGGGGTCGGGATGCGGTTGAGCAGCGAGGGGGGATGGTGGGGGGGGACCAAGGGAACACCGCCAGAAAGGGCACGTCTGCCCATTCTGGGGGTGCTCCCTCCACCGCTGTTGTGTCGGCCGGGATTCGCGAGGGGTTGGGGGACGGGGGCAAGGAGGAGGAGGTGGCGGCGGTGATGGTGGTGGTCCTGGATGAAGGGGTGGTAGTGGTTAGCAGTTGGCAGCAAATAACAGCACGAAAAGAGTAGACCTTGAAGGTCTACAAGTCTGATGCTCACTGGGGCCGAAGCAGGGTGTGGCATCAGCAAAAGTGCAAAACTATGCCAATGTCAGGTGACTCATCCAAGCCGTCATCAGAGAAAAAGGTCATACGCAGGGAAGTCTCCGCCGAAGGCAGCTGAAAAAATAGGCAGGGGTTTCAAAACCCTATCTTGAGATTCACGCAGGGAGATCAAGGAGTAGCCATGCCCGAAGACGTTTCTACAAATACCAGTACTACATTGTTAGACATATTTTGCAAATCAGTTAGGGTCAGGGCTGTGAATTTCCAGCTTTGTAAGATAGCTTGTGTGCCAGAAGTGTATATTTGTAGCGCAAGTATAGCAGATTTGTTGGAGAGAGTGTAAATAATACTAAGCTCAATTGATCAAGTTAGTAAATAATACTAACAATATTAACTTGAACAACAATAATACTAATAATAAATTAACATGCGCGAAAGGAGCATGCTCGTTCTGTGCATAATAATTAATACTAATAAATAATAAATAAATAACATGCGCAAAACGAGTATACTCGTTTTGTGTATAATGATGCATAATTGTAATAATAATTGTAAAATAAGATGCCCGAAAGGAGCATGCTTGTTTCGCACATAATAACTAATAGTAATAATAATAATAAATAACATGCGCAAAACGAGTATGCTCGTTCTGCGCATAATAATAATTAATAGTAATAATAATAATAATAATAATCAATAACATAATACATAATAGTAATAGCATGCTCGTTTTGCGAAAAATAATGATCAAGTTAGTCAATAATAATATTAGCAATAATAACTTGAATAATAATAATAAAATACCATGCGCGAAACGAGCATGCTCGTTTCGCGCAAAATAAAGATGGTAATAATAATAAAATAACATGCCCGAAAGAAGCATGCTTGTTTCACGCATCATAATTAATTGTATTAATTCATAACACGCGCGAAACAAGCATGCTCGTTTCGCGCAAAATACAGATGGTAATAATAATAAAATAACATGTCCGAAAGGAGCATACTTGTCGCATAATAATTAATTGTATTAATTTATAACACGCGCGAAACGAGTATGCTCGTTTCGCGCACCATACTGATGTGAAGGTGGGCACGTGATGACTATATTTGGAATAAACTATCATCCTTGTTTATTGTTTGGATTCGTCATCCGCCAATCGCCGAAAGCTGCTATATATAAACAGGTGGGGTTAGTTCGGCTTAACTATTTTCGACCGCCCGCTGCAACTCGAACGTATCGTCTACAAACCCTGCAGTCAAAATGCCCTCAAAGCAAGCCCAGCCTACCAGGACACCTAAGGCTGTAATAGCCAATAACCCTGAAGACGTGAGCGCCCGAATTGATCTAGAGCTGTCTAGTTCAAGCATGGATCCTCGGCAAGAAGTCAATGAGCTTGAGGGGGAAGGCAAGGAAGACGAGGTGAGTAATACTGAATGAATGAGAGAGAGACACTGGATGCTAACCAAGTATAGGATATGGTAGGGAAAGACGAGACGAGTATAGCGATTCAACAGGCGAAGCATCGGTTTGAGACGATCAGCAAAGCTACAATTGGGTTTGCTAAAATTAAGCTCACGGATCAGAATGTCAAGCTTCACTTTGGCAAGTACAACCCAAGACCGACGGATTCAATGCAAGTAAGCAAGTTGTGCATGGAGATGAAGATCAATGGCGTGCAGTGGTACAAAGGGGAAGCACTACTCCCCCTTTTAGTGCCGAGTGCAAGTATATTGCAACTGGACTCGTATACGAAGGATGCGACACTTGGCGGAGACATGCCGCAACTTCAACTAACCGAGGAGGGCCAACAAATGTATCCCGAGTATGTTATGGCAAGTGGGCAACACAGGTATGCTGCGTTGATGAGGCTTGTGGAGGAGAGGCAGGTGAGACTGGAGAAATCGAAAGCGAAGTTGGAGAAAATGAGAAAGCCAGAAGGGAATCAGGTCGAGACCAAGGCTATGTTGGACCAGCAAGAGGTTGTAAAGGGAGCAGAGGAAGCGCTGCAGGAGTTAGGGTGGTGGGGTGTCGTAATATATGATGAAGGTAAGTGACTTTCAGATGAATATATGGTGCGCCAAACGAGCATGCTCGTTTGGCGCAAGCTTGGTTAACATTGCATTTTATAATGCGCCAAACGAGTGTACTCGTTTGGCGCAAGCTTATCATGTTTGACATGCCAGTCTATAATGCGCCGAACGAGTATACTCGTTCGGCGCAATATTTTCATACTATGGAGATGAACGCTAATGAGCTTTATCGATAGGACAATTGACACGAGACGATAATGAAGCGGCGTATGAGCTGTCCAGCAACAAAAAGATGTTCAAGTATGCAGAAACCGATGGAGAAAAACTTATCATCTATGTCAAAAAGATGATCGACGCTACAGGGGACGAAAGACTATTAGAGAATATCCGTCAGGAAGCACATCGTAGTGACACACGACTGGGACAGGTGTTGTCGAATGACGACTCATTCTCTCTACTCAAGACCTTAGTGTTTTATGGACGACATTTCATGTTCCATCGGATGACACAAACAACGTGGATCCAAAAGAATATATTGAATGTTGCTGGTGGGGTAAGTGCACGAAACGAGCATGCTCGTTTAGCGCAATTTTCGATTGATAATTAGCATTTCTTGACTGACACTTGCAACACTTTAGATCATTTCAGAGGTGGTCTTACATATGTCAGATCAACTCAATGGGATGTTTAAACCGCGTCCACTTGCATTCACCGCTTCCCAGTACAAGGAGCATATGGCCCAGGTTGAGACTATGGTATCATTCATGAAGAACTCGGACATTAGTGAAGACGAGGAAGAAATGCTCGACTCTTTTTTGAGGGAATGCCAATCACGGACGAAAACCTTGATCGGTAAGGGTGTGGCATGCGACCGCACATTGCTGACATCCGATTTGCTGGACCGATTGGACAAATGTTTCGACGACATTTACAGCCTGGAAACGGAGGATGGAGAAAGAGCGAGAAAGACATTGGGGATGCCAACGCCATGGATGTGGCTGTTTCTGCAGCCATACACGAAGGCAGTGGGTGGAATTTTCAAGTCGATTCCTTTGAATGAGGTGTATGAAGGGGATGGGAAGATTATCCAGGACAACTTGCTTCACAAGTTGAGGTGGGTGCTTGGGAAGACGCGGGTTGAATATCACCCGCTACCGCTGTTATCAAAAACACCTGTGGCTTGCTTGGCAGAGTCATTTGCGCTGATGGAGGAAGGGCTCAAGGAAGTAAGTGAAAATGCGCGAAACGAGTATGCTCGTTTCGCGCACGATAATACATGTTTTCGATAATTATGCTCACCTATTGTGCTTAGGTCTGTAGATGGATAGAGCCATTAGTGGATTACCAACTCTCGATAAGGAATGCACTCGCGACAGCAGATTACTCATCACTTGTGTTGGCAGGCATCAGGAGTGACACCGAGACCTTCGACAATCCAGTTGATGTTGCCTAGCTTATTGAACATCACATCGGAAGATCCGATGTATTACCTGGGCGACCCCAAAACCCTGTATAATAAAAAATATCCATAAATTCATAGAACATACCTCTGCATCTGAGTAATGTACCCTAATATTTTCAGAAAGGTGGTGTTACCCATTCCTGAGTTCTTGATTTTACAATCTTTTTAGTCTAGGTTGAAGGTGTGTCAGGCGGCCCATGGGTCGCCTGGCCTTTTCCACTCGAATACCCTGTCCCCCTAGGAAATAACTATCTAGATATATTTACCATATATCTAGCACCCTCCATGCCAATTATCACATCTCTGGATGTATTACATCCCGAGATATCCTGCTCACAATCTGAAACCTGGATTTCTTATATTTTCTGCATTCCGGGGCTCATATCACATTATCGGATGGTTGATAAATTCCAATTTTCATACATGTTATACCCATACACATCGTTCCTAATGCTGCTGGATTTCATAATATTTTAAGCAGCCACTTTCAAGAATGAACCTAGACGAGGAGGAGGGGGGGTTGGGCTGCCTGCTCGGAATCAACTGAATTGCTTACTAATATGACATGTGATTAACTTTCCACTATTTGTCAGCAAAGAGGGTGTCTCATTACTTACAGACCGCCGGGGACCGCCCGTCCGTTTAGTAGGGGCCGCCTGGGGTCGCCCGTTCGTTTAGTAGGGGTTGCCCGAGGTCGCCCGTTCATTTAGTAGGGACTGCCCAAGGCAGTTCCGGTGAGTTCAGTATCAAAGCTGGGACCACTGGTTATACTGGTTTATTTGTGATACCTCACTATGCCTGACTACTACCACTACTACCCCCTTCACTGCTCAACCCCACCCAGACCCCCCACCCTCTGAAGGACTGAGACAACCCCTTGGGTCATACAGTGCATGAAATGAACTGGCATAATACTCAATATGGACATTGTTCATTCGTTCGTTCGTTTGTTCTTGCCATTTATGGCAATGATTACAGAATCATCCTATATCATTCCGGGTTATCTGGGATACCCGATCTCAATTCCATGTATATATGTAATACAACTTAATATTAAAAATTAATGTGTTCATTCCAGAGGTATCTAACATCCAACTGGAAGTGGAAAGGATAAGAAGGTTGATAGTATTGTAAATAATACATAGGACCTGAGTAATTGGAATAACCCGAGTATGCAATCCCGGATACCATAACATGGTGTAACCCGGAATGTCGGGATTGAATCCCAAAGAACAACCTGTAACAAATTGTAACATAATGTAACAGTTTGTAACAATTTGTAACATCCTGTAACCCGGGATACCGGGTTTATATCCCGTAAAGTCATTGAATCACATGACCCACATGTGTAAGCAACACCGCTCTCACTCCCCCCCTTCACCTATTAGCACCCACGTCGCTGCCCTACACACGACCGAGACAACCCCATGGGCTGTACGGTGCACGAAACGAACAGGCGCTATCGGCCGTTCGTTCGTGGTACCTCGCTGTGCCCGACCACCCCCAACCACCACCACCCCTCTCCGCTCGACCCCGTCCCGACCCCCCGCGACCGCAACCCTGCCCTCCGAACGACCGAGATGACCCCCTGGGTCGTACGGTTCACGAAACGAATGGGCAATAGTGCCCATTCGTTCGTGGTGCTTGGCTGTGCCCATCCACCACCAACCACCACCACCACCACCCCGACCACTCACCTTTCACCACGCCCGCCCCGACCACCCACGACCCTGACCCCGCCCTCTGAAGGACCGACACGGCCGCCTGGGTCATACGGCTGACAGACCAGCGGTGGAGGGAGCACCCCCCCACCGCTCAACCGCATCCCGACCCCCCACGACGTCGTCCCCGCCCTAGGCACCACCGAGACGAGCCCGGGCGCACGAAACGAACGGGCATGACTGCCCGTTCGTTCGGGGTGACTCGTGGTGCCTGACCACCACCACCACCACCACCCCTCGCCGCTCAACCCCGTCCCAACCCCCCACGCCCTCGCCCCTGCCCTACGCGCGGGCGAAACGAACCACTGGTTCGTCTGGGGCACGAAACGAACGGGCATCTCCGCCCGTTCGTTGGCGGTGAGTTGTGGTGCCCGACCACGACTACCCACGACCCCCCCTCGCCGCTCAACCCCGTCCCAGCCCCCCACGTCCTCACCCCCGCCCTATGCACGGGCGAAACGAACCAGAGGTTCAACTGGGGCACGAAACGAATGGGCAGAGATGCCCCTTCGTTCGCGCTGACTCGTGGTACCCGAGCACCACCAACACCACCACCACCACCACCTCCCCTCGCCCCACCGCGTCCCGACCCCCGACCCCCTACCTCCCCTCGCCCCCCCACCGCGTCCCAACCCCCCACAACCCCTTCACCTCCACACGAGGTGGGGGGGGGTCTCCTGAGTGCGAAACGGGTGAGCATTAGGGCTCACCCGTTTCGCGCGGCTTGTCCCTACACCACCACCACCACCACCACCATCACCGTCACCACCACCACTGTCACCACCACCATCGTCACCACCACCATCGTCACCACCACCATCGTCACCACCACCACCATCTCCACCACGGCTACCACCACCACTAACCACCCCCGACCAACGACTGAGACGGGTGGGCGTTAGGGCCTTGCCCTTGACCCCCCACCCCCTCGTTGATGAGATGCCGACCACCCATCCACGCTTACGTCGGTGACGCGCCAACCACCCCACCCCCCCCGCGCGCTTACGTTGATGGACAACCTCGCACGCGTTTACCAGTCACAAGGACGATACGACGAGGCCGGGGCCCTCTTTGAGCGGGCGTTTACAACTCACAAGGATGGTACGATGAGGCTTAGGCACCCCTCGAGCGGGCGCTGACCACGCATCCACACTTACATCGATGCACAACCTCGCGGACGTTTACAACTCACAGGGACGACACGATGGGTAGGAGGGGTCTCCTGAGTGCGAAACGGGTGAGCATTAGGGCTCACCCGTTTCGCATGGCTTATCCCTACACCACCACCACCAACCGCCCCCAACCAACGACCGAGATGGGTGGGCGTTAGGGCCTTGCCCTTGACCCCCACCCCCTCGTTGATGAGACGCCGACCACCCATCCACGCTTACGTCGGCGACGCGCCAACCACCCCCACCCCCCCCCCGCGCGCGCTTACGTCGATGGACAACCTCGCACGCGTTTACCAGTCACAAGGACGATACGACGAGGCTGAGAAACCCTGCAAGTGGGCATTAGCTGGCCACGAGGACCATCTGGGTGCTGACCACCCTACCTGCCAACCTCACAGGTATTTAGCAGAGGGACAATGGGGCAGAGGCACTGTGTGAGGGTCATTTGTAGATAGATATATGCAAATAATATATGATGATTTGGTATAATGGTTAACATTGTATAATTTGTTGAACACTCCATGGAGTGCATTGAGGCTGAGGGTTCTAATCCACCTAAAGCCAGAGGCGTCGTTCCTACGGGATTTAAGCCCCCGCAGATTGTCAATTGGCTTGAGTGCTTCTGGTCATGTGTGCTGGCTATGGCGAGCAGTCTCTCTCGAGGGATAAACTATCCGACCTTTAGTTGTGCACAAGTTGCAATAGAACAATCCCCCTTTTTTTCTTATTTTTTTTCTAAGTTGAAAAAAAGTTTTGGAATAATTTCAACTTATAAGATATACAGATATTCACATATCATAGATGTATGGACTGGGGAGCAATTCCATTGAATTCCTACACCATGTGGAGACAATGGTCTCCCTCTGCCACTGTAACATAAAGTTCATTCAAATACAGCACAGGAACTGCTTAATTGTCAGAAATCTCGAACCTGATACCTTGCGCCATCTGAACACACTCGTTTCGCGCACCTTTGGATGATATCATATCACCTTGCACAATCTGAGCGTACTCATTCAGGGACCCATTATCAACAAAATGACCAAAATGCTGGCACAAAATTAATTCAAAATTCTTTGGGGGATCGTTAGGGCATCCCAATACAATCAGTTTAAGCCATAAATTAAAAAAATCGGCGGTCCCATTCAGGGACCCATTATCAACAAAATGACCAAAATGCTGGCACAAAATTAATTCAAAATTCTTTGGGGGATCGTTAGGGCATCCCAATACAATCAGTTTAAGCCATAAATTAAAAAAATCGGCGGTCCCATTCTTGAGATATATGTAAAACACTCCATTTATACCATTATGCAGCCCAGCTATTGTATTGCACTCTATAAATCACAATTTCATGCCCATTCGATAGGCACAGTGAACTAATGGTGGGCCCACAGAAAATTCCGATTTTTAGAGCATTTGGTATGTCGTGGTGGAAGATAGTAAGGTTTTAGGAGGAGGCATAAGTATAAGTAGCTATAGACTGCTCTAAAAATCGGGGTTTCATATTCAATCGATAGCCCCAGTGTCATAGAGGTGGGGAATACAAAAATCCCGATTTATGGACCATTTGGGGTACCGCAATCAGTGATATAAGGGGTATGGGGGGGTATATCTCCAACTTATCACAGAGCTCTTTAAAAATCAGGATTTTATGTTCAATCGATAGCACTAGTGTCACAGATACTGGGAATACAAAAATCCTGATTTATAGACCATTTGGGGTACCGCAATAAGCTATATAAGGGGTATGGGGGGGTATATCTCCAACTTATCACAGAGCTCTTTAAAAATCAGGATTTCATGTTCAATCGATAGCAGTAGTGTCATAGAGGCTCGGAATAACAAAATCCTGATGTATAGGCAGAATAAGGTACTGCAATAAGCCATATAAGGGGTATGGGGGGGTATATCTCCAACTTATTACAGAGGTCTTTAAAAACCTGGGTTTTATATTCAATCAATAGCCCCAGTGTCATAGAGGTGGGGAATACAAAAATCCTAAGTTATAGACCATTTGGGGTACCGCAATCAGTTATATAAGGGGTATGGGGGGGTATATCTCCAACTTATTACAGACATCTTTAAACATCATAATTTCATGTTCAATCAATAGCACTAGTGTCATAGATGCTCGGAATAACAATATATGGGTAGAATAAGGCACTCCAATAAGGTATATAAAGGGTATGAGGGAGTATATCTCCAACTTATCACAGACCTCTTTAAACATCACAATTTCATGTTCAATCAATAGCACCAGTGTCATAGATGCTCGGAATAACAATATATGGTCAGAATGAGGTACTGCAATAAGCTATATAAGGGGTATGGGGGAGTATATCTCCAACTTATCACAGACCTCTTTAAACATCACAATTTCATGTTCAATCAATAGCACCAGTGTTACAGATGCTCGGAATGACAATATATGGACAGAATGAGGCACTGCAATAAGCTATATAAGGGGTATAGGGGGGTATATCTCTAACTTATCACAGAGCTCTCTGAGCATCAGGATTTCATGTTCAATCAATAGCACCTGTGTTACAAACATTGGGAATAGTCCAATCATCATGTGTAGATAGACTGGGGTGCCGCAAGAAGTATACAGGAGGTAGGGGGGGGTATACCTTCAAGTTATCACAGAGCTCTCTGAGCATCAGGATTTCATGTTCAATCAATAGCATTAGTGTTATAAACATTGGGAATAGTCTAATCCTCGTGTATGGATTGACTAGGGTGCCGCAATAAGTATATAAGATATCATGGGGTGGTATACCTTTAACTTATCAGAGAGCTCTCTAAGCATCGGGATTTTATGTTAAATCAACAGCATTAGTGTTACAAAGGTCAGGAGTAGTCTAATCCTCATGTGTGGAATGATTGGGGTATAGTATGTAAGAAGTATCAGATGATATACCTTCAACTTATCACAGAGCTCTCCGAGTATCAGGATTTTATGTTCAATCAATAGCATGAGTATTACAAAGGTTAGGAATAGTTCAATCATCATGTGTGGATTAACTAGGGTGCCGCAATAAGTATACAACAGGTATGGGAGGGTATACCTTCAACTTATCAGAGAGCCCTCTAAGCATCAGGATTTTATGTTCAATCAATAGCATTGGTGCTACAAACATCAGGAGTAGTCCAATCCTCATGTGCGGAATAATTGGGGTACCATAATTAGCATGCAAGAGGTATCAGAGGTTATACCTTCAACTTCTCACCGAGCTCTCTAACCACCAGCATGTTATGTTCAATCAATAGCATTAGTGTGATAACATCCCAGAATAACCACATCCCCATGGGCAGACTGATTGGGGTACCACAATGAGCAGTGTAACACATATAGGTAGAATAGTATGAGGGACCAAACTGGACAAAAATCAAAATTTGTCAATTTGACAAGTCTGAATTACCAAAAAAGGCAGTTTCCTGCAGGATCCTGCACTCTCCTGCACTCTCCTGCAGGATCTCACACTCTCCTGCAGGATCCCACACTCTCCTGCAGGATCCTTCACCTTTCCTGCAGGATCCTGCACCTTTCCTGCACTCTCCTGCACTCTCCTGCATGTGTAGGATCCTGCACTCTCCTGCAGGTGTAGGATCCTGCACTCTCCTGCACCTTTCCCACACTCTCCTGTGGGATCCTGCAGGAGAGTGCAGGAGAGTGCAGGAAAGGTGCAGGATCCTGCAGGAAAGGTGAAGGATCCTGCAGGAGAGTGTGGGATCCTGCAGGAAATGTGCAGGATCCTGCAGGAGAGTGTGGGATCCTGCAGGAGAGTGCAGGAGAGTGCAGGATACTGCCTTTTTTGGTAATTCAGACTTGTCAAATTGACAAATTTTGATTTTTGTCCAGTTTGGTCCCTCATAGAATAGACCTGTGAATATATAATCTTCAAATCAATACATTAGCTACTAGATTGCTCTGATCCTGGCTCATCTGTGTACTCTAATGAATCGGAATCGGAATCAGACTCTAAATCTGCCCGTTCCCTAGCAGCCTTGACTCTTGACTGAGATCTACCTACTATATGTCTTCCTGAACCTGAATCTTCTCTCTCCGCATCTTTCCTAGCAGCGTTCATTCTTGACTGAGTTATCCGCACACCACTCACCCCCTTTCTTCCCTCGTCTTTCTGGGCAGCCTTGGCCTTTGAGCGAGTAACCCTAACCTGTTGCTCTTTCCCGCTCTCTGAACCTGAAGGATTGTTGTCTGCTTTCCGTCTCACAGGAGGCTTTCGTTTTTGGTAGATTTTGGCAGACTTTCGGCTCCGAATAGGTGGTTTTATCGATCTCCCCAAGGTTTCATCTAGTCGTCTCTGAAGTATATTCTTTGAAGCATGAGGCCTTTTTAGGACCTGAGTTCGTGGACGCACAGCCACCTCTTTCCCAATTTCTTCAATCCGATAGAACTTTGAATTCGAAATAAAGTTGATCTTGCCTGATTTCATCCCCCATATGACTTGTTTCCCCTTTTTATTCGATAGGCCACCTACAGGAAGGCATTGTAACTGGCCAAATATATTGTCCAATTCACGGCAGAGCTGATCACCTTCATCCATATCCCAATCCACAAGATATTGGTGGTAAGTGGAGATATATCCTCCAGGCTGGGTGTATGGTTTCCAGACTGAATTCTCTGGGATCTGGATAGTTTGTTCAGGGAAGAAGGTTGCCCGACGTGCTGAAAATGATAGATCATGGGAGTGACTCAAAGGAAGCTTTCCTTTAAGGCCACAGCTCGAAGGAAGGAATCGGCAATGGTCAATGCCTATGATATGCTGAATCGCAGGTACCGTCCAAGTCTCCATTGCTTCCTGAACTGTGGTTGGCTTGGGTAAAACACCTGCTGATGCAAACTGCTCTGCCAGACTTAGCCACAGCTGATGCGTGAACTCAACAAACAACAGCTTTGTGTAAAGCAGTTCAGGAGCTTCCCAGTCATCATCCAACCTCCATTCCCTAAGGAAAATCTCTGGCTCGGTTTCCAACAGTTTCTGAATTCTTGACCAAGATGGATCAGGACCCCAAGGGCACGCATCTTGCTGATACATTTGAATAAGGTGATATGGCTGGTTGGCTTGAGTTGCCTGTGGCTTCTTCAAGGACTGTCCATACGCTTGGATAACCTCAGCTGGATCCTCCTCCGGTAGTTCTCTTAGAGATAGCACTCCTTTCTTCAACTTGAGGTCGTGAAGAAAGAACATTCCGAACCTCCACATTATCGAACTGAAACGAAGGTCTCGCAACACATCATTCAAGAATGTGTGCTTTATCCTTGGCGTGACCATGGTGTGCTTAATCAGGTGGATGATAAGCGTAGCCATCATCCCATAGTTGCTTGGTCGATTTCGTGAAAGGTGTAGTTGGACGTTTTGAAACTCTGCTAGCCTTCTTGCCAACAACTTGAAAAAGAGGCTCGACTTGATCCAAATGATAGGGTCAGACGACATATAGTCTTGTGCCTGGCAATCATTAGACATTTCTAGTTTGCAGTTATTTCGCTGCTTACCTTTTCAGATGCTACATCAAGAAGCTTTATAATGGCTAACCCACTCCCTCTAACTTCTTCTCTAACGCCGAATGACTGGATTTGAGAAGATTGAAACAGCTTTTTCCAGTGATCACAGCTAGTCATGAATCGGTCATTTGTCTTGACTGCATCACAGTCATCACATAGGTAGTTCGTTTGGCCAGGAAGTCGCACCACCTCAAAGCAAAGGTTGTAGCTGGATCGGAAGCAAAGGTGTACAAGCCGACTTTTCTTCAACTTGGTTTCAGCCTGTCTCCCTCCATAAGCTCCAAACATGGCAGTATAATGGGTCATTCCTTTTTTCATCCCCATAAGGTCGTACGAGTCGTCGATCCTATCTAACCTCCACAGCCCTACCAATGGCTCCTGATCCTCCCTAGAAGGAGGATGGTATGAAATCCCAAGATCAAGCAAGAGTTCTCCATGCGATCGGTCCTTCATATAATCCCAGTCCATGTTAGGAATCATCGAACAGAGTGCCTGATATATATTCTCGGTTGGGTGGTGCTGCTTAGAGAGCAGTTTGATACCTCGAGCATCTACAACAAAGAAAAAGGACCCGAATCGGCCTAGGAGATCGGGCTGGTTATTTATGATGTCGCAGAGAGTGGTTCGCATGGAAGAAAATGCTTCAGGTGTGAGGGGAATGGTCTTGGTCGTACGTCTTGTCCCTATTTTCCATTGGAGATTACTGACGCTTGTAGGAAGATACTCCATAATTCCGGTGTAGTTGGCTAAAACCACTGGCAGAGCAGGCATGATCACTTGTGAGAACCACAACTCCTGTACCTCCCTTGGCATCAGAGTAGTCATTCTATGCGTTCCTGGGTCTTTCCTAATCATACGAGGGAAGAAGACGTAGGTGTTAAATTGGCCTGATCCTTGACCCATCTGCCCAAAATGGGTATGTGGCAAGGCACTAAGTGGATACCTTTTAGACCTCTGCCTAGGATTTCGAGTGGTAGGTGGTTGTAGAACCTGGACATAGACATGATTGTTGATAGAGAATGGAGGTTTGTCGTCTAACAGTGGAAGAAGGTGAATATTGATTGGACCAATGAACTGTGGTTTATGCGTGACCCATATGACGCTGTCGATATCCACCGACACTGACACTTCTTCATCGTCCAGGTTTACTCTATCCTTCTCCAAGTCGAAGTAGATGAATTTGTTGTTGCGTGCTTTACCTTTTACAAACACACCCTGGCTCTCTGATGTCCCTTCCACCCCTCCCGCCTCATCCAACATATCCTGAGCACCCATCACAGTCACATCTGGGTTGTCCATAGCTGGTAGGGAATTCAGCACCTCAGAAGAATGAGAAGATAACGAGGATGGGTATGCAACTGGAGATGATGGTAAACATCCACTTGCTTGATCACTTGAATCCCAGTGTGGAAGAAGGTGGTCATTGAGGAGAACCGGTTCCTGGTTATTGAACATAGAGAAAAAATCGGCCTGCAACCTATAGCCTCTATCCCTCCAGATACTCCAGTGCTTGCCCAATACAAGCATTCCATTGGTGTCAAAGGTCCACGTGTTTGGAATGATATCAGCTTGATCCTCGGAGCAAACCAACATAGCTGATTCGTAGTCATCAAAAGGCCGCTCATCAACGCTTGTTGCTAATGCTTCTTCACCCCCATTCCCATTTAGCTCAACCTCTGGAAGTTGGATTTCAGGTAGAGACCTTCTGGAAGGCTGAGGTGGTAGGTTGATTACAATGGAATCATCATCGTTGTCATCATTGTCATTGTCATTGTCATCATCATTGTGATTGTTGTCGTCATTGCTGGCATTGCCATCCTTGTCGTGACTATCCAGAAGATGGCCTAGTTGATTAATATAGGTAGCCTCTTTAGATTGATTATCACAGGTAATCGGAATGAGATAATACTCACACTTCATACGAGCAGTTGCAAGCGCAAGTGCTATTACCTCGAAACGCTTGAATTTTAAAAGCCCAGCCTTCATATCATTCACAACCTCAGAATTGGGTTCCATGGAATACCGAAGCAGGGTCTGAGTCTTGTTCCAGAAGTCATATGATTTTTGTACAGTTTGAAGCGCAGTGAGAAATATTCTCTCTCGCATCGCATGAACACATTGCAATTTGGGTGCAAGTGGGTGTTGGTTAATGTCTGTGGAATACATCCAACCATTATCAAAGATTTCTTGGCAAAGCGATGCCATCCAGGAACCAGTGTCAGCCTCACTCTGTTGAAATATGTATATGAATATGCTTCTTCTGTATAGAAACGAGATTTTCACCGTATTCCAATTCGGTTCGATTACTTGGGGACCTCGCTCATCCAACTCACTACCCAGGATCCACCCAAACACATTAGCAATAGCCCTCCAATAGTAGTTGCCATTCCACTCCGTCCAATCTGAGTACATATTGGTTTCGAGTGGAGCTCCATGGCTAAAAACAAGAACCTTCTCCTGCTGGTAATCAAATAAAGCTAGCCTTTGGGTTGCAGAAGATTGCCATGATAGTGGAGGGAAAAATAACACAGGCTTTTTCGGGATAGCAACGTGAGGTGGAAGAAGGAGAGTTTTATGGATTTCGGTAGACAGGATGTCTTCTTCTTCTCTTATTACCCTGCTCACCGTTTCCGAGTCTAGATAGTAGGAATATCTCTGAGATGGCATCTGGGGTTGAATGGACATATACCATGATTTCAAAAGGTAAATTTCTATGACCGCGTGATCCAGGTGGTTTCCAGGCTTAGCAGATCCCAATGATTGACAAGCTGAAGCCCATATCCTTGGATCTGCTAGCTTCGTGTCTAATATCCTTAATGAGTCTAATCACCACCAATAATATAAGAACATACCTATAAAAAGCTCTTGCTCAGATCGTGGTAGATTCAATCGAATGGCATTTTTTGCTAGTAAATGAGAATGAGCGCTGTCACTTTCACTGGATCCAATGAAATCTGATCCGTTATTGCTAGCTGGCGATGATGATCGGCTTGTTGAGCTTCTAAAAGTTTAGTATTTAACCTAACATTTCGAATGATAGATTTATTCACCGGTGTCTGGTTTCAAATCGCGAGTTGTTCCTTCTAATATCCACCGAAGGCTCTGAAGGAGAGCTATAATCACTAAACCTAATCAGTATTAATACGCAAGTATCTTATGATTTCTCTTAAAATACATACCATGCTTTCGCCACCTGGAAAATAAATAAATGTAAGTTATTATTGTCATAGGTTAATTGAGACATACAGCGTCATTATCCTTTCTACTTATTGCGTTTTGGACCCTTGAAGGACCTGGCTGGGGACCTAAGGGAGCCAATGGAGGTATCGATATATATTGCTGATCCGAATTCTGGATGTTAAGATGATTTAGGCTAATTAACGTTGTCTGTAATAATGTGAGCACTTTAACCTTGAAAACAGATATACACTTACTGAGTATACTGGCTTTTTGTTGATTAATATATGTTTTTTGGAAGGCATATGTTTTTCTCCTAGCATCGGTATTGGCATTGGCATCTTCTCTGCACAAGGCATATTCAGGATATTACGTATATCACTATCATCTGAACCACTAGAAGTCGAATCCCCTTCCTGGTTTATTATGGTTTTATTAGCCTCGTAATGATTTAATTGTGTGAATCGAATTAGATACATAACTACTAGGGATAGGCTTACCTTGGCTAGTGAGGACATAGCTATGATCCTATCTATATCACTGTCATAATCTGCACCTTCATTTGCCTGGTTTGCCATATTGGAGGTTAAGATCGAGAGCTATGTTTGTGCAATAGTCGAGACAAAGTGTATCTACATTCACGTGACATATATATAGCTGTGGGAATATAATACGAATAATCAACATTGGTCCGTAGATTTATTATTATGGCACCTACAACCGAGGAAAAACAATGGAAATCTGCAAAAGTCGTAGAATACCTCGAGGTTCCTAATCCAAATGATGGTGAGATATCACCTATGCCTTGTTCTATTTGTTCCAAATCAAAACTTTATAGGCTCTCCTTGCAAATTCGTTAAGAATGACTTGTAAGTGTTTATCGATAATGCTTGAATAGTAGTCATTTGATTATTTCCCTCAAACACAGCTGCCTCATCCGTCACCTTGGCCTCCATGCAAAGGAAGAAAATAATATTATAATGGATGACTATTGGAAAGGTTTGATCCTACAAATAAGAAAAACTACTAAGGTGATACACCTGCTCAAGCTACCCTACCCAATGTTGACAATGTGCTTTAGAACAAGTATCTTGCTAAGGTTTCATGGATGTATACAGCCAAGCAGTTGTTGGAGAGAAGTGATGTTAAGGCTGATACTAAAAGGTTGTATCTCAAAACCTACTCCTTCTCCTGTCACTCTATGTTCTTCTTACTCTTGACAGGTATATAAACACATTTGGAAAGCAAGAGCTGTGTGGCTCTGATTCTACAGATATCATTGATGCGCAAGCCTTGGAAGGTGAGGGTTATTATATCGAGAAGCAGATATAAAAGAATGAACTGAACTGAACTGAAAATTAAACTGTAGATACAATCGACATTGTTATTATTAAAAATCAGATTGAAGATCAACCTCCAGTAACCGCGTATTACATGCGGTAAGCTTGACGATAATACCAACCCATCTATTATACTAAAATTTCTATTAGATACTTCTGGGATGGGCATAGGCAGGCATTGAAGGTGCGTTCATTGAACTAAACATATACCCTGTAGTAATCTATTGGGTGGTAGGGCGAGCCAGAAATATGTGGCGCAACTCACTGTTATTCACTTTGGTCCCCCGATACAGAGGAACAACGCTACTGCTGGTCCTGCAAAAGATGGTCCCATCTTACTTGCCTAGGAACCCCTGCCAACATTACCCAGCAGCAGTATCTTAACAATCTCTATGCTATAGAGAAGTTTGCCGACACCCCAAAAATTATACTTCAAGTTGCTTTCCAACCCACAGCTAGGGGAGGTCTCACTTATTTTACAGCCGGAAATATTAGGATCGTGAACAAGGCTAGAAAGTTGCTTTCTTCACAGGAACGCAGTGTCGTCCAAGCCTCTGGATGGATAGCTGCTCACCTCATTGAGGAGTCTCGGTTAAATATGATAGACACTGACTGGGAAAACTGGCTTGAGGCAGAATTCGGCATAGATAACACAGACTCTTATGAGCTATTAGTTGTTACAGACCAAACATACTATACTTGCCCTCGGTGTAGCTCAGATTTGCTTATTTGATACCTTACCATTCTTCTAGCTTATCTAATACCTACTATCCTTCACCGTGTTACTGCTAAAAACTCAGCTATTATGTTCCCCTCCACTATAAAACAAAGTGCAACAGATCTAATGGATGGAATACTGAAAGCAAAGAGAATCGTCGTGCTCTGTGGTAAATCGACCCATCATCATGTTTCATTGAAATACTTACCTACTCTCTAGGAGCAGGAATATCCGTGGCTGCAGGTATTCCATGTTTTAGAGGACCAGACGGCTTATATACTGGCAACGCACTATCTGGATTTACCGGAGTCAACCTGACTGATCTGCTTACTAGCTCATCCCTCGTAGTGAGAAATATATGTTCAAGTGAGGATTAGTTGACCAAGTTAATGTTCTAGACCCAAAAGCAACAATCACTGCATTGTCAGCTCATTGCCACCCTTGCTGAGAAAGCGGCGATCGCACAACCCACTGCCTTCCACCATTTCCTTCGTGCTCTAGACCTCCAAGGAGTGTTACTCCGTGTTTACACTCAAAATATCGATGGTTTGGAGCTCAAGGCTGGGTTACATATGTCCTCAGAAATTCACCCCAGTGATGGACCAGCCCGATGCATTCCATTGCATGGATCCCTAGAGGAACTACGATGCCCTGGCTGCTCCTCCATTTTTATCCTCGAACCATACTACCCCTCTTTGAAAGAGGGCCAACTACCAGAATGCACTGAATGTCAAATCAATATGGAAAAGAGGGTAGAGCAGGGCAAACGCAGAACGACTGTGCCTCGACTCCGACCCAATATCATTCTTTACGGAGAACCACATCCTCGAGGAGAAGAAATAGCAAACGTGCAGCAAAATGATCTTGGGTTAACTACCACCCCCAGTCGCCAACTAGATCTTCTCCTTGTGGTTGGCACTAGCTTGAAAGTGAAGGGTACTACTGACTTTATCAAGCAGTCCGCTAGAATCTTAGCAAAAAATTCCCCCAAATCCAGTTTACAAGCATCGCCTCAAGTTATATATCTCAATAATACCTTTACAAACACAGCTACGTGGGCTGGTATATTCGACGCTTGGATAGACATGGACTGTGAAGAGTTTGCACGGTTGGCATTGAAAAGGATGGAGGAGATGATTGCGTCAGGTGAAATGCTCGAAAGCAACCACACTCAGGTTCAGGTTCTCTATGGAGACAGAAAGCTTAACTACAGACCATCATGGAGGTTATGGTCTTGATAAAATTACTGAATTAGCATCTATTACGCTGCATGCATGTCGCATCAAACTTTCCACAAATATTAATCAACTTGTATTGCTGCATTCCAAGCTAGTTACTATATAAGTCTACTACATACGATTTGTGCTAAACCTGTGTAGACATGTTGAGCTGTGTGCAGGTGTAAATTAGCAAGTTCACATGCGCCACTCCCATCCCATTTTGGTATGCAAATGTGATGTCACGCATAACATATCAAGTTGCTTTGATACTGTATTGATTAACTCCCAGCTATCTTGTCTGTGTATGCGTGAATATCAACTAGCTGTTATGTACTTATGAAGTGATGTGCTATGAAGTGATGTGTGAGGAGCCTAAGTAGTGATCAAGAGCTGTGACTCACACACGAAACTACTTCCAGCACCACAATGGCTATACGCATGCGATTGAATGAATGCTTATTTTTTCACCACATCTAGATAAATTTTATGCTGATTATCTTGTTTTCATGCAGTTATCCACCCACCCCCAAATGTAACTACCCTTGGAACCAAATGATGTGTTCTTCTCGATGCTTGGATGCGGATAATAATCGGTGGTCGAACGATCGCTCTCCTGTTCCACCAAGCGACACCATCTGGCTCTTTGAGGAAATCAGCCACCCTTTCACACAACCTGACTTGACCCTCAAATTGAACCAGCAAAAGCAGATCATTTTACATGCTTTTTGCAAAAGCAGAAACAAACATCGACACTACACTCTCCCTCTATCGACCACACTTCAGATCGCTCTTCTTGACCTTGAATACTGGGCGAATGTTGCTAACCCTCATCCCAGTGCAAATCGTATCACACGTTACCTGGAAAGGCTCAGGTCTGATCTCTGGGTTGAGTTATCACAAAACCATGGCAGCTTTGGCTCTAGCTTCCAACCTAAAACGACAATACCGTGGGCAGTTAGAATGAATCACTTTTTTGGCCACTCTTTCTTCGGCAGACGGGAGTACCTTCAGAAATGCAAGGCAAATGGGTGGACTCCATACACCCATGAAGACCCAACCTTATACCGTAAGAGGCAGCTTCTGCATACACAAGCTTCCCTTATCTCATCATACTTTCCAATTCAAACTACATAGAATGGCATACTTTATTCGAAACCCATACAAACTGGCTAAGCAGGGGGTTCCAGCTATGTCTCCAGCAGCTAGAATCACACACGAAACCTCCCCGGTTTGACAGAGGGCACTGTGTGACCTGTGCGCTTGCTTTGTTCCTTGGAGTTAACGGTGAGAGTAAATGAAATCAACATCTTGGCTTAGGGATGCTCTAATGCTATATGCTTCTCTTTGCTACTGGCATCAATGAAAATACAGCCCAACAGTGGGCTAACGATGTTCAGGAGAAGAATATCAACCCAGATTCCCATGGATACGGTGTAAATACATCATCACCTACCCATGAGGCTGATCTTGGGTAGGTCTGTAAGACACACATGGTTCACATTCACTCATTGTGATCATTTAGTATTTCACAGCTAGCAATGAATCTTTCAGCTGATAATGATCAGCCAGTGGGATCCCATGGTGCATTTCATTCAGATGAATTTACCAAGCTGATACTGATCCAAGATCCAAGCTGAGATAGAGGGGGGGCAGCCTCAATTCTCCGATAACAGTGTTACCATTCCTCCACGATTCGAAAGGAAGATGAAGACGAAGATGAAGACGAAGATGATAATGAAAGTTTCTTGATGTTTTTTGTTTTTTTACATGCGAACAGCAGCTGCAAGTTACCATGGGACTTACAGATCATTGTAGCCACCTTTCCTCAGCGGTATACCTCACACCTCCACAATCTGTATCCTTCACTTCAATAAATTATAATGAGGATGATGGTTTTCACCGTAATATTTATAACTCCTTCAACCAGATGAAGGAGTAGTGGAATGAATCAAATGGCAAAGAAAACGTCAGGGCTTCTTTGTCACCCTCAAACTTGAGAATACGGCATTCATTTATAGCACATGATCTAATCCAAGTCCTGGATAGAATCATATCGTCTTTGTAGCTTTCAAACTCTTTAATCGAATAAATACCCACGTGACCCCCACACATACGTTCATTATCATGGCCACCCAACCGATAGCCAACAAAGAAGGAGAGCTATTTGATGATGAGGCTTTATGGCCAGCCAAGACATCCACCCTCTTGAATAAACCGTCCAATTTCTGGCGCTTCTCAGAATTATCGACCCAAACAACATTCAAGCTCTTTTTCTACCACAACAACTCACTGCGATCTCGCGAAATACACATCCATTACCGCTCTATCCTTGCTTTCCTTGACCTGAGTCATCGCCACAGCTGCCTTGAAGCAGAGAACCAGGTACGACATGCAGGACGAATCAAACAGTACCTCCAGAACCTCTGTTTGGCCGTGCAGCATGAGTTGTGGTTTGAGGATCGTAAACTGCTCACTCAAGCATCATTGCGATTGAAGACGGTGAAGCAATGGGCCGTCAGAGTCTACCATTCATTTGGACACTCTCAAACAGGTCGCCAACTCTATGCCGATCGTTGCAAAAACGAGAACCGTCTGCCTTATGAAGATGACGATCCGACTCAATATGGTGAGTAATCTTATCAATATTGGGTGCAACAGCTGATATTAAATCGCTCACTGAAGATTGGAAGAGTCACATATCCAGGGTCGTGTCATTTGGGAACGAGATGCTTGCGACCGACACTTGGTCAGACTCTCCAGCGACGGCTGGCACTTCAAGCGATGCCGCTCAAGAGAAATCTGACTCGCTGCAATATCTTATTGCGATCGGATTCATCAACCATCCCAATGAACTGGGCCAAGAAGTGAGCGCCGCTAGTCTTCCCCAAAAACGATCTTTGTCCGATGATGAAGAACCCACGAGTCGAAAAAAACATCAACCAGCTACGATATCTGGTATGTGAAGTTATTCGCATCGCATCATCCTTATGAAGAAGAAGATAACGCATAACATCAGCACCCCTCACCCAGAATAAGCACGACTACTTTACTTCGTTGAGGGGAGTGAACTTTCCCCAGGACGCATCCTCGATTCAATGGGCCAATGGGTCGCAAACCGTACTTCCATGGGTTCACGTTCCGGGCCATCAAAATGCAGTCCGTCCATCATTTTGTGCTCGTTCTTGATCAGCTAACTGAAGCTTTGTTAAGGACGCTAAATTAGTTGAGGTGCTTGCCAAATCACCTGATGGTTCATCTGCAACCCATTCGATAAACAACTGGGACTTGGATGAAACTAACTATGTCGTTATCCCACCAAGAGAACCTTCCCAACCACTTCATGCCATCGATGAAGCCGTGCGACTCCATCTCGCTAATCAGCGATGCATTATATTACAGGGTCAACATCTTGAAGGTCCGGAGACGTTTTGTAAGGAGGAGATTGAGGCAGCAAGGGGTCCATTAAGCCAGCCAGTTCAGTGGCATGGTACGTAAAATCCATCTCTACGATTACTGTGGTTTAATATTGTATAGACGCAAGATTGCGTGCAGTCGGTAGGTCCAAGAAGGAGTCAGATGGCATCATCCACAGCCACTCTTCCCTGGGGGAGTTTATCGAGGCATCTGAGGGTGTAGACATCTGTGGAAATATCCTGGATGCCCCTTCACTGAGAAATGCCGCCCCCTCTATTATATGGTAAGAGTGCTGAGAGCTTGTACATTGGCTTATTTCAACAAGTAACCTTAACAGTCGAATAAGTGACGAAGCACTCGCATTCCAGCTCACAAAACATGAATCATTCGCGAAGTTTTGGAAGCACCCTCCAAAGGACAAGTCGAAGCATCACAAGATGCCGAATACTCGACAAGAACTAGTCCTTCCAGGGCCACAGGTTATTCGGATGTGCACCTGGCAAATGATGCAGTGGAACCTGCTGACGCATGCTGGCTTCGTAACATTCCCCCACAAGGATGCTAACGGCTTGTGTACCTGGATCTATGCGCACGCCGGGATAAAAATTTGGGCCATTATTCGACCTAGATACACAAAAAGTCACAACTCCCGGAACAAGTTGCGCAGCCTGCACAAGGATATTTGCTTCAGTCAACTACACCAACTGAATCAACATGCTCAGATTTTCACGACGTTTCTTTCTGCAGGGGAGATTCTGTAAGTTTTTATATTATTAACGCTCTAAAAATTGATTACTCATGCTCATATATTGATTCTATGTGTCAGAATTATGCCTCCTGGCATTTGGCATGCCGTATACACCCCCACGCCAAGCTATTGTTCGGGAGGTCACTTTTATACCTATGAGACGCTTCACCTCACTGAACAATCGCGGGACTTCGACCATATGCATGGTCATTTTTCAACAAATGCAAATCACCACGTCTCAAGGTTGCTTTCTCGCATGGTTTTAGCGCTTCCACATGTCGCCAAAAGTCGAAGTGAGCACGTGAATGAATGATATCCCCTCATTTTTGTTTAAAAGCTAGCTTTCCAGAAATATATCGACGGCCATTCTTGGCGCTGGCCAGAATGATTCTCAAATCGAATGAGTACCTTTTGCCGGGTGAGCAGAAAAGGCCAGACCTTCCGATGACCGAGTGGGATGTCCTTTTTCAGGAGGAAGAAGGAGAAATCAACGAGGCCCAGAAACAGATCAAGGTGATACTAGAAAGGGCAGGAATCAGCCTGACAGCTATGGAGTCAGAAGTACTCGTCAGTGGAGAGCATTGGATGGCGCTCAGTGAAGAAAAATGTTTATCCACCGAACTTTTTCTTCCACCGCCATAGGGACAGTTTCTATTCATTATCTATTGATGTGCTGCTATCATATGCCTGTACTTTGTTACAGTTTTACAATCGATACAATTGAGTTGGACTTTGATGCTCATGTCTCACGTGAAAAAAAAAAAAAAACATACATGAATACATACATTACCTTGCCTGCGATGAAACCAATTACAACCTCATGTAACCTAGTAGATATGCCGAACACAATCTGCTTTATTTACATATACAGAAAGGTGGCAGCTTCTGGACTCCCTATCCCTTAGGGAGATAGAGCCCCACGTTGTACTTGCGGTTAGTGTTTGGCCCAGCAGATGCGCTACACCCTTGAAGCTATTATCTCCCTCGGTTCACCCGTGTGGTTGAATGGTTGGGTCGCATTGGTTGGCTGGGTGGGTTGCGCACAGCTAACTCAGCCTCTGTCTCTCGTAATAGAGCTGCCTTCATTTTCTTCTTTTTATTCCGCTTCCACTTGTTTTGTTTGTAGTTTTTCCCTCGTTCAACCTGTGCTGTTGAAGTGGGAGAGAAATAAGAATAAGAATAAGTTAATAAATCAATACGCAATAAATAAATTCACGTTGAGTAGCCTGCCTACTTGGAGGTTCCGAGGTTCGTACCATGGCCACACGTGTAGATGATTGTCTGCTATACAGTAGTCAAAGGATGCTAAGTTATCGAGCGGCTGAATGAACTAACTTGTTTGGCTGCACGATGCATGTTGGCAACGGAGCCCTAAGCCTCTGTTCGATTTCGCCTGCGAATGAAGAAGAAATCTCCTCTGTGGCTGATCATCATCATCAGTCTAGATATTTGATATCTGGTGTGGCATGAGACCCATAGATCCCATTCACGTACCAGCTTTTGAGGTAGAATGTGCCAATGCGACATCCAATGGTGATTTATCCACATGTGTTGGGTCGATACTTATATCGAACTCAGGGATCTTGACTGTGGCTGATCGTTTAGTCAGGATATCTGATGTAGCATGAGAGCGATGGATCCCATTCACACACCAGCTTGTTGTGCCAAACAGGTGTCGCCTTTGTCGAGAAGGTCGGCTGCAGAGAGTAAAACGTTTGAAGGGCCCACAGAGATATGTTCCCTCGCTTTGTTCAGTGCGCTTGCAAGGCTGTCTATAATATGATGACCCGAATTCATCCAGGTATTTTGTTTTTTATATTTGTTGAAAATATCTGTCCATCCTATTATAGAACGTAGTATAAACCATCAGGACTTTGGGAGCGATTCATCACGTACGATATTCCAATGGGTCGCCATGCATATAACTCTCCCAGCCCTGTTCTCTGCATGTGGTGAGATAAGCGTCACGGTCAGGCTTCGAGTGGCCAAAGGAGTGCATCGTTCGAACGGCCCAAGGCCGGGTACTCTAAGGTTGTTCATTAAAGCTGGAAGGGGGTTCCATTGCGAAGAATTCTTCAAGGAGGTCATCCCTTAGCAGCTCTAAATAGCGCGACATCGATTTATCTCCAGAAACCAGGCTAGCCCAATATTGAAGATCAAGAAACGCAACCTGTTGGCACAGCATGAATGGCAAGGAAAAGTGGCGAGACTGATTCGTGATGATATTAAAGGCAATGAATTCCAATGGAAAATACTTCCAGCGTATCTTTGTATCGGAACCCATCGGTTTGAACAGGTAGTTCTTTGAATTCTCCAATTCAAATAGACACAGCCAGCTGCTTGGTTGAACCTCTGAGATGCCATCCTGCCATCTATGGGTATCGTTGAGAATAAAATCGAGATTTGCCATTGGATTCGGATTCGGTAGTGCTTTTGGAACTTGTGAATGTTTGTTAATCCTATATTTGGTAGGTGTTCAAATCGAGCCCAGCATAACTTATGCTTGGCTGCGCACTTCAAAAGAGGCAGTTTGGACAATCGTGAGTGTAATTATAAAAGAAGGATGAACCATAAAATCAAGTGAGATGTTGAGGTCATCTCCATTGGAACTAAAATCGATGAAATTTTATCACCGAAGGTCTCTTTTTCTCGTTTGAATAGTAGCGACTTTCTCATTGTATTACAGCATTCGTAACTGAAATTTACTGATAAACAGATCAACTGGCACTGATTCGTGGTGATCATGCAATGATTAGATGTACTTTGGGCATGGTGAAGTCAATTTAATGTAGACTAGTCAGCTGCCGCCTTAGCTAAATGTAAGTTTTCCAATTTGCTAATGATCCGCACCTACAAACCTACTCTGTGGTATTGTTTTTCAGTAACTAGAAATTTTCATCACTGAAAAGATGTGAGGGGGTGATTGAGTGATTTAGTTACTGTTTTTCGTTGATTTCCCTTCCCTTCCTTCCAACAGTCTCATTTTGGCAAAGGTTTGCTAATGTCTTCAACCTTATCGATAGCCTGTATTATGGAACGCAATACTTGCCTGCTAAGAAAACTTTAAATGCCGTCAATCTACGACATGCCGAGGTAAAGGGCCTTGGGTACACCTAGTATAGCAACATAAGATTAAAGTACGGCTGAAAGACATCTTTGTGCTTCTTCAGACGACTCAGAATCACTTATTTCTCACTTTGTAATGGAGCGTGACTGCCATCCTTGATGATGTTGGAGAAGCGGTGAATGGTTTGCACCTTGGTGAGTGGTCATCTGGATACCAACACAAAAGGTCATAATGAAAATTCAATTCATAGGGAATATCCGACGTGCGTGAGCAGATGAAATGTAGGAAAAGAGAGTGCGGGAGTGAGAATGGGTACGAGGGCCACCCTGAGAAGAAGGTAAAGAGGAAGTTGGCTAAGGGAGAACAAGGTGGAATCTACAGACGGGAGGGATGGCAAGGGTCACCATCCATGCTTCTCTACTGCATCTGAGAGATTGCGTGCCGAATCTTGATAACCATATTATTCAACACAGGGGCCTGATATTCAGATTTTTTAATGAAAGCCTTACCGTTCGATCCCAACCTCAGCATTTCCATCCTCTCGCCGTAACCGTTTGAAATCGTTTTGATCTCTCTGACCCCTAACCATCAATCCCATGGCTCTCCGTCGACTGTGGTCCAATGGGGTCATTATCAGTCCCCGGCTGGGTTGGCGCAGTGACGATCCCACAGTGGATTGTTTGCTGGATCTCTTCGGCTATCTTGCCATCGCCATCCGTTGTCGACTGGGTGTTTACCGACGGCTCTGCTATGGTTGTCATCTTCGTGTTCTTTGAATTGACATAGACGGTCGGTAGTGTTTCTTCAGTTTCCTCATCCGACAAAAATTTGGCCTTCCATTGCTTTCTTCTTCTCGGGCTGACAGCTTTGGGGATGTTCATCTCATTCGCCTAACACGTCCCCTCTGTCAACCTGAAAAAAAGGAAAAGAGCAAGCTCACCTGGTGATGTTGGGCAGCGTGACTTTGATTCCCCGCAGATCCTGGTCCCATGGGGTTTCCCTCACCCTCCATCTGGTCTGAGGTCGTAACCCTCTGAGATTGAGATCTAGTGGCCAAGTGAGGCGACGCGGACACAGTCATGAAGAAGACTGCTGGAGATGGTCGTAGTAGAGGACCGTTCAGGTTCACCCTGTCAAACTGTGGCATTTTAAGCGACCCTAGCCATGTGAATAATCGATTTTAGTTGAGAGTGAGTCAAAGCGTCGAGGTCGACTTAGTATATAGAGCAGCCGAAAGTCTCCCAAAACCACCATCATCCATCATGATTTCCCTTCCCATAGATCTGTGGCTCAAAATTATCCCCTACATTCAGAACTCGTCCCAAGATCTGCTCGCACTGGCACTAGTAAACAGGAACTTTGCCTCCGTTGTGTTTCCATTCCTGGCCCGATACATGCTTGTCGATCCAATGCCAAAGCCGCAACACCCGATTCGTTTCCTTGAATTCACCTCCATCAGGAATTGGCACGGCGGTTGGGTTCAGCAAAATTTGAAGAGGGCTGGGAGCAACCTGAGGGTCACCAGGTTGGGATTCAATACGTCCGGTTGTCAGTGTTTCAGGTTATTCCTATGTGTCTGGGTTTTATCGCTAACCCCGCATGAAGATGACTGCGTCGAACTCACGCACCTAAACTTTTTCCACAACGTGTGGCTCAGGGAAGTTACCCTCTCTGGATTACGACTAAGACGGCCGGGTAACGTCAACCTAATCGATATCTCGAGGATATTTGCTGGATGTTCTATGGAAGATTTGACCAAGTTCACTCTCGATCTTACACGGGCCAACTGGGATAACTGCATCAAAGTCAATTGGGCCCTCCTCGACGCATATCTTTCCTCGAGACCTTCCCTTCAATCTGTGCACATTTTAGGCCCTCTGTCTGTGATGGAGGTCAGCGATATCATGCCACTGGTCACCGCGAAGGGCATCCTTGATGTCACGTTCAGGCCAACTTTGCCGGAACCATCGGTACCATTGGTACCATGGCCATCTATATCTGGGCGGATACGTAGGAGGAAGTTTCGAAGAAGGAAGGGGAGTGGAACGGGGCAGGATACAGGTTGAATAGGAACGGGGCAATGTTATCCTGTAACAATCTGTTGAAATGGATCCGTTATGACCCTGGCTGATACTGACCAGTCTGAAGTGGAAGATATTGTCCTCTTGAGACTACCCAAGCCGAAGTCAGAGAACACAGAGAGAGATCGTTGTCATTGTTACTACATACATTTGCATCTGTGTCTACTTTTTATATGTATGCGACATCAAAGGGGTCAGGGCTTTGTGATCCTTTGATAGCACGATAGCCGATTGGTTGTTTGAAAAGATAGTTGAGACGGGATTGGGCCAAATACTTCACCAATAAAGGTGCGGAGCCATAAGGCTTCCTTTGCAGCACGAGTTGCTACATATTTAGCTTTAGGGATCTCTCCGATGGGAAATGGCAGGGCGAATCTGCGTGGGTGACAAAAGCAACAGTTCGATATTACTTGCAGCCGCTGCGCAATCCAACAATCTTTCTTCTCAGTAATATCGTGCTATCAAAGGATCACAAAGCGCTTCGCTTTGTAGGTTAGACCCCTTCGATGTCGTATACATATAAAAAGTAGACACAGATGCAGCAACAATGACAACGATCTCTCTCTGTGTTCTCCGCCTTGGGCTTGGGTCGTCTCAAGAGGACGATATCTTCCAATCCAGACTCATCAGTATCAGGCAGGGTCATCATACGCGATCCATTGCAACAGATGGCTACAGGATAACGTCACCACATTCCCATTCAACCCGTATCCTGCCCCCTTCCACTACCCTTCCTTCTTCAAAACTTCTTCCTGCCTCGCTTACATACCCACCCACGATAGGGATGGCCATGGTACCGATGGTTCCGGCAGGGTTGGCATGGATGTCACCCTAAGGATGCCCTTGGTGCCAATCAGTGGCATGATATCGTTGACCTCTATCACAAACAGAGGGCCTAAAATGTGCACAGATTGAAGGGAAGGTCTCGAGGAAAGATATGCGTCGAGGAGGGCCCAATTGACGTTGACGCAGTTATCCAGGTTGGCCCGTGTAAGATCCAGAGTGAACTTGGTCAAAGCACTCATCAGACATCCAGCAAATATTCTCGAGATATCGATTGTGTCGTAGTGACCTGGCATTTTTAGTCGTAATCCAGAGAGGGTAACTTCCCTGAGGTATAAGTTGCGGGAAAAGCTTAACCGCTCGAGTTCTAGGCAGTCATCTTTATGCGGGATTAGTGATAAAGCCCAGACATATAGGAATAAACTAAAACACTGACATCCGGAGGCATCGAATCCCAACCTGGCGACCCACAGGTTACTCCCGGCCATCTCCAGATGTTCCTGAACCAAATCGCCGCCCCACTCCGAAATGGCGGTGAACTCAACAAGGTGGATAGGGTGTCGCGGCTGTGGCAATGGATTGACGATGGCATATTGGGCCAGGGAGGGCAACACAGCGGAGGAAACATCCCTATTCACTAGGGATAGTGCGAGTAGATCCCTGGGCCTGTCCTGAATGTGGGAGATTATTTTGAACCACAGCTCTAGGGGAAGGAGGATCATGATGGATGGTGGGTGGTGGCTTAGGGAGAAAGTGGAGAATTGGGGTCGAGAAAAAATGAGGGGATTTTATAGTGTGGATGCCACGATTATTGTGGCTTGTGGCAAACGAGCTCTGCCCACGCTCACTGTCGATTGGCTTGGTTTTCTCGCCCCTTAATTCTCAGACCGCGGTAGGTTCATGTCCTGTCAGCGAACGCTGTATGCGTCATGCAGTTAGTCAGTGCTACACAGCGCTATGTTACCATTCACCTTCGGTTGGCCTGGTTCTTGCCTCTTAGCTTCACTGCACCACAATGTATCACCACCTTTTAACCAAGTACACTCTGTTCGGAACAGAGCGGTTCGGTTCAGAGGAGTACACTGAAACTCTGTTAGACTGCTCTCCAACCTTTGCTTCAAACGGAATGCATTTATTTCAGCCAGGCCTCTAAGTGAACGCAAGGGAGAAGGGCAGGTAGAAGAAGGTGGCAGGATCAGGATCGAATGGCGCAGTGTTATTCCACAGTTGTCCTCTACTTTTTAGCTCAATCTACAGCTCCATCGACTCAATACGGTATATGCAGTGAAGTATAGCAGGCGTAGCTGATAAATCTTGACAAACAAACCATACTTGCCCCGATCACTTTAGTGCATCTTGCTAAATCTCTTGATAAAATCCATGGAGACTGATTTGCATGCTCTCGAAACTAGCTGGTGGCCTATTGGAAAGGTCCCGCAGGCCACGGTTCCGCTATCCTCACGATGCTATATCAAAAACACCACCCAGGATGGACTCATGTCAGTCCAAGCGGCCCAACATATTTGTTCTCTCCCGATAAAGTGGAGGCCAATATTCACCGTCATTGACTTGTGCCAGCTTCAGCTGCAATTTCAAAAAGAGGATGGAGGGAGTCATCTTGGAAAGTTGATGGTATGGTATGACATGCTTAGGACGTATATCATAAAGGAAGCGCAAAGAGAAAAGCCTGCGTCTGGCAGTCTTTGGATTCCTGATGTCGTTCATCGGTTCTGTGTTCGACTGGAGCTAGGGAAGGCCCACCAGCCCAAAAAACTCAAAGCATTCGAAGCCGAGCTTAGAAGCCATTATTCTTCCAGACAACACTGGTGGTATGGTAAGATATCGATATTTTCAAGGCTAGGCTTGAGTAATAAATGCTTGTATACCCAGACCTTTTATCCTGGAAGCAGAGCAAAGAATTCTACTGGCTTCCCCAAGTCCTAAAATCCGTTGATCCTTTCAGTGACCGATCGAATTGCACCACCTGGCTTGACGGTTTCGAAGCAGACTGCATCTTATTTGGGTTCACCAATCGTTTGGAGGCTGTCGCGATCTCCTCCGTGGAACTTGAGCGTGTACCTGAGCTTGAACTTGGACCTGGGTATGAACACGAACACGAATATGAACAAGATGATAACGATCAAGGTGAGGGTGAAGGTGAAGGTGTGTGATCCTGATGTCAATTCGATAGCTTGTTAAGTACTTATCATTCAATTAATTTCATGAGCTCCAAAAAGGAAGCGAGGACGCCCACGCAAGGACAAGCATGTTGAATTATCTAATGATTTCCCCAAAGCACGGATTCTGAGGAGTGGAGAGAGGGTTGCATCTTGCCCTATGGATTTCTTTCAGACCCTCCCTGCATTAACGGGGGGTGATGTCCCCAGAAAAAAGGCCATGAGAAAGGTACCGACTATGTTATTTTTCAATGGCGTCATATTCACCATACACAGAGAATTCAAGCGAATACAAAACCAGAAGCAGAAGCAGGCGTCTCAGCAAAGTCACTACCTGCTTCTCCTGGCAAGGACTTCCAGGTTTGTTTGTAGTTTTATGTTTGTATTTGAATGATTTGTACAGGTAAGACGCCCTAAGCAGCCCTCATTGGCAAGGCGTATACCCTCCTCAGCTATACCATCTGTGAATCACCCTCAGCAGGTGGGTCTTATCTTCTTCATACCTAGTCAGAAGCAATGGCGATTTATCCAAGAATTCGTCCAGAAAAATCGAAATCGAAATCTATCCAAAAGCCTGCTTGTAGGTCTGGATCCAGAAATAGAGGTTGAGAAAAGGAAAAGGGTATAGTATTTTCCCCATCATGTGCCTCGTGTATGCTTATATGTATGTCTCCTAGGATACGAAGGGGAAGGGGCGCGCTACAGACACCACTCTGGTGGGTATCAGGCTTGCATTCGAGTCATTCGGAGTACAAGTCCAGATGGATGGTGACGGTAGCCATCCTTTTTCTTCTAGGTCGTGGATGATGGTCACGATAAGCTAGAACCAGAACCCATCCCACGTTGGGTGAAATTGCTCCTTCAGCCACTCAGCGGTAATGCAGATGACCTCGCAACCCACCTCCTTGATCTATCGGATGCAACGAAAGGATACGACAAGAAAGGCATATGGGTCGATTTGTCACACTTTGATGTAGACATGGTATGTCTTTCTGTCGAATATGGGGGTATTGCATCCATCCATTTTTCTGACTAGATCAAGAATCTGGTGATGGAGTGGAAAAAGCGACAAGACTTGGCAAATTTCACTATGTTTGAGGACAACGACGAGTTGGTTTTCATGAAGAGAACGTTCAAAGGCATACACGCCCTCATTGCCAAAGGTGCCATGCACAACTTTCATAAGTATGTTGAGGAAATGATGAAATGAAGACAAGGTTGCGATGCACAAATGAATAGAATGGCTGAATGAACGAATGCTGAACGAATGCTGAATGCTATTACAGCTAATAAAGCTACCCCATCTTCAGACAAAAACCAGGTGAATAGTACAGTGAGTGTATATTAAGATTCCTTGCGATCGCCAATCCTAAGCTTCCCAGAAACCAGCTCCATGATCATCATATTCTGAAAATCAGCAACATCAGCCTCTTCCAAAACTGAAGGTATAGCCATACCGTTGACCAGCCACTTGAGATATTGACAGGTATACACCCCGCAATCTGTGGACCCTTTTTGTTGCGGCACAGACATATCTGTTTCGCAATTCCACCCAGAGAGATTATAATTCACCTCAGTGGTGAGATAATCGCTGACAGCCTTTTTCGACACCTGTCAGCATTTAATCAGGAACTCTGTGGCTTGAAAATCTCACTTTAATAATGCCTGCCCGGGTCTTCGCATTTCCGCATGCAGTCATACTATCATAGAACTCCCAGCGTCGATCCGTGAAGTTCATCCTCAGCAGCAGCCAGTGATTTTGGTTTTGGTTTACGGGGATATAAAGGGACTTCAAGGTTTCCAACGTCTCGTTGATGGAGGACAAAGCAGCTGCATACCATCCACGTTTGACCTTTTGGCCATTCTTGGTAACCTGTCAGATCGATGGAAGGAAGGAAACGTTTGGGAAAAGGGCTTACCAACTCTGCAGAGAGCAACCTTGTTGCGCCACCATAATCCTTGTGGTCTAGGTTTGATACCTGAGGCCAGAAATATGTCGATATCAGTTTTACTTCTTTATCCTTATTCTGAGCCCGACAGAGATCGATGTATGAGCCTAGGATAGAGTCATCCAATTCGGCGCCTGGGTTAAGCTTTTGTAGAGCTTTGTGGTCAACGAGGGAGGTGGAGCGTGGGCATACCAAGGATGGGTCTGCAAGCAGACGTATCCAAGGCATCGTGGAACGCTCTTCCTTGGAGAAAAAGGCATAGATCGGGGTGTCGACAAATTTCAATGGTTTGTTTGCCTCTTTTACACCAAATAGTTAGTCTTCAACAAGCAGAGAAAACGCAATGTCTTACCAGCTGCAATAGTACTGCTTGGGCATGCTCGCAAAAACACATGGAATTGCCAGGCGTAAAGTCTTGTCTTTTTCTCTGGGAAGCCTAGGTGGTCTTTTGAAATTTCTAGCCACCTGGGCAGATAAAGCTGGACACTGGGGGTTTTTAAAGCCCTTTCCCACTCTGCGTGTCAATTAAAATTAAAATCGAAGCGTGAATAAATATCTCATTACACTCACCGTCCAGAGAGGGTGCAGGCATGCCTTCATCCTTCCAGGCACCATATCTCTTAATGAGTTCCATAAAGTCATTGCGGCCCTCTGGGATATGGGTGCATCCACAGAATGTTCGCCATAGCCATGGGGTGAGGACTTCAGGCGAGCGCAAATTATGCCCCTTCACCCCCTTGAAGTAGTCCTCTATGGCAGCACGCAACCGAGTGTGGTAGTTGTAGTTATGGCTGTACTGGCCAGTAGCACTTGTATGCCAATACATGTAGTGCGCATCAAAGAGCGCAAGCTCGAATGCTGGGAGGCCATCATCATGCAATTCGCAGCATATCGTGCCTATCCAGATGAAATTACGTCCAAAGGTCCATTTAGTGAACTTGCTAACGGGGGGGGTTGTCGACTGATTCCAGAGGCTTTCATCGTTGGCGAAAACTTCAGCCATTCCTTAATTCCAGCTTAAGTTGATTCGCATACACTAACGGAACCCACACATAAACACTCACCTCACAAAGCGACTCTATGTGAGGCTTCGGGGTTTCCTAGAAATCCTTATAGGACTAGCCACCAGTTCACTTTACTTCACTTCTTGCAGCCTTCGTTTGCCTGTCGATTAAATCAAATCACGACACAACTCATGAAACTCACTGCGTGAGCCAAAGCCCTGGGACAACCCACTTATAAGGCTGCGAACAAAGTTGCAGAGTTGGTTGTGTATAGTAATATAGAACTAACTAGTGCATCTTAGCGCATACATTTGCTGAATTCAAAAAAAAAAAAAAAAAATCAAATCACGTGAGTCTCTTTTTCCTTAGCGCCGTTACAACAGACTTTTCATACACGATTAGCTGCAATGCCCCATACACAATCAGCGACTAGCAACTTTCATGGGGATGATTACTCTGATAGTGATTCCTCCCAAGGCAACCCACCCTCTCCGATGAATATCTCCCCGACCCAAGGCCACACAACCAATCAACCTTCACCACGCTATACCCCTGAACCCAATGAAGGTGGTTGGAATCCCAACGATTTCCTGAACATCTCACCTTCTCCCAAAATTTCTGCACGCGGCATAGAGTATGAACAAACAAACAAACATATCTTTATGTCTCTTTATTAACATATCATCACCAACTAGCACGCAGCCAAATGCCCTCATCCACCAACCACCCCTTACCCAAGCCACCCAGCCTCCTTCCGATCCTGGCCAAGAGCGCCAAGTAGGTGAACAGACCCACCAGTCGGCTCCATCTCCATCTACCTCCACATCTCGGCCCATCGACCTCACGAAAGACAAGGCCGACTCACACAGGTATGTATTGGATCTGATCTGTGGCATAGCATAATGACCCACATTCTGTGGTAGTCTAGAGCCATTGTTGGCAGCATTGGAACAGGTGCAAGTCGGAAACAAACTAACGCTCGCAACATTTGAAAATACCGGCAACCAAGCCACCGCCCCAGCCCAGCCCATTCCTGCATCCAAACCCACCACCCCTGCCAAACCCGCCGCCCGAGCCCAAACCACCGCCCCAGCTAAAACCGCCGCCACCGCCAACCCTGCTGCCCCAGCCAAATCCGCCACTGTCAACCCCACTGCCCCTGCCAAATCCACCGCCCCTGCCAAACCCGCCGCCCCAGCCCAAACCACTGCCCCAGCCAAACCCGCCGCCACCGCCAACCCTGCTGCCCCAGCCAAATCCGCCCCCCCAGCCAAATCCGCCCCCCCAGCTAAATCCGCCCCCCCAGCCAAATCCACCGCCCCTGCGACACCTGCCGCCCCTGCCAACCCTGCCGCCCCAGCCAAGGATACAGCTAATCAACCTGCTGCTGTGATGCGCGGCAGTATAGCAGAGAACCAGCCCGAGTTCAATTTCGACCTCGGTGACTTGGCAAACATTCCATGTACATCATCCTACATTGTTTCTTTGATGAACAGTTGTTGACATTACACACTCTTTTTAAACAAAGCAACCAGCTCGAGCGGAGGCAAGCCAACATCACCTCCACTTCAGGATGAAAACTTCGGCATTGATCCGATGCTCACAGCATCATCTTCAATCAACAACCATCCGTTGCCTGCATCCTCCCCCTCCCTGGATCCACCATCTCAACCCAATGCGAAGCATGTGGGTGCAGAGAGGAGGAGTTCGTCAAGTGGAGCGACGAAAAAACAGACTTCCAACCGTGTGCCCGAGAAGAGGAAGAGGAAGGCTGCTGCAGGTGGCCGTGCAGTGAAGCGACGGCGCTATGGGTTTCACACGTCAACCTGCATCACGGATGCACTGCCAGGAAACCCTGGCGAAGACTTTCTCCATTCATTGGAGAACATGGATAAACTGACGTCGGAAACGGCATCATCATCTCAAGATGATGATGAAGCACAAGGCAAGGGGTCGGCAAAGATGGTAAGAAGATGGGAGGAAAAATAATTTATTACGAGTCCCGCTAATATGCTGCATGTTTTGGATAGTTTTGCCAATATTGTAGTGATGGTGGGTCATTTGTGGTATGCAGTGAACCAGGGTGTGGTGTCATGCTGTGTGTTTCCTCGGACTCGACTGCGTGTGTCCAGTGGGATGTTCCTGAGGGAACTCCATGGTACTGCCTGAGGCATTGTCGCCTCAAAAAAATACTTCCCAAGGTTTGGATCTACTTCATGCAAGACAACACCACTGATTTTCCTTCTTCAGTATACAATCAACTCACGAATAAAATCATTCTTCCACGGGGGGAGGGTTATAACCCCCCTCCTCTACATCCACATATACACATGTGAGGCAAGAATGGTCAAAGAGACACTAACCGCCCCGAATATCGCAGGGCGATTGAAAGACTTTTACAAGCACGAGCAGGATGACCAGGTGAGGGACGTTTCCTCGAATGACCGAGTGATTTAGGCTTATGGTATTCTATAAACAGCTCCAGACTATATACGTTTACTTGAATAATGGACGCACTCTCAAAGCATTGCGCTCACAAGCGGTGGAGTGGATAAAGCGATTCCCGAACTCAGCAGTCCTTGTCGTCCTTGAAGGCCATACTACAGTTCAAACGGGGGAGTTAGTCTACGCATTCCCAGGGGCCAAAACCAACCGCCACGCCCACATCACTGAAGTAAGTAGTTGTTGGAGGACTTCATAAGAAGATGCTATCGTCGAACTGGAACTGAACCGGAACCGGTTTCCCCAGATTCTACGCGCTACTATGCAGGATGCATACGATCCCGTGTTTATGCAGAACCCATCAATCAAGGGCTTGATTGCCCTGTGCTGTGGGCACACATTTCACCACGAGGGAAGTCTACAGTCGTGGAAGTCCCTGGTTGAAAGGTATGCAGGATTTCCCTCTTCCCCTTCCCCTTTGCGACTTCTGCCCAACAATCAATAAACCGTTTTATCCCTCCTTCTAGTAATATCTTCACTTGGGTCATTGGATTCTCCGCAAAGGTGTTATCGCCTATCAAAGTCACATCTGCATTGCCGTTATTCGTTGAGCTGGCATTCCTTCAGCAAGAGAAGAACATGCAGGATGTGGAGGAAGCGCTGCATCGGTCATTTGACCGAGTAGACATCCTCTCACACACACCCGTCCTGCTCATTCGTGCATGGAAGGGATCGGAATCGGAATCAGGAGGTGACATTTCCGTCACGCAATTCGCGCTCTCCAACGAGGACTGCCCATGGGGATTGGATCCTCCGGCATGTCCGACATGTGGTGTGGGCTGTTTTGTAACGTCAAGCATGCTTGATAAGAAGGGCGATTGGTGCCGCCTTTCATGTGGATTCTGCAAGTCGCGTGTGCAGAAGGTTCGTCGACCTAACTTTGTACAGGACTGTGACAAAAAGCACTTGCGGCCATACAAGTACTGTATTTTGCCGTTCCCTGTGCCACCTGACGCCTGGGCACACGCTAAGTGGAAGGAAGGTGGAAGGAAGAAGGTGGGCGAAACCCAATCAACATGAGTGGTGTGGACCTGCCCATGTATACGACTATATTGTACCACATCTTCCTTTGATACAAGTTGCCTCCTGAGCATGGGGCAGTGTTTGATAGTATCCTCTGTGTGATCAACAGATAAGACCTTCCTTTGTTGCAAGTCTGAGCATCATCTTTTACAAGCTTCTTCCAAGTTCAGTGTGGCAGAGGCCAGCATTTATTGGTCAAAATCTAGTATTTATATATCGGTGGTATGTTGTTCGCAATACAGTATTAGGCCCTGCCTATTCGCCCACACCCATCCTCATTCCCGCTGTTGACTCTGATCCTCGCCTTGCCTGCTCCTTCTCAATCTTTCTCCCCTCCCGTCATGTATTTGGATAGTATTCTCGGCTACTGCAGCTTAGTAGGCCAAGTCATTGATACTGATTAACTGAACTGGAACTGAACTGTGACTGGAGGCAAAGAAAGAAGGGAACGTTAATCGAAACATTCCTTTCTACAGCCTTTCTACAGAAATGTGTGTCACGTTGCCCTGGAGTCATTCACTGGGCCGTAGCCAACTAGGGAGAAAATCCCTGGTTGGGCTCGAGAGGTCAAAATCCATCGCCGGTGGGTCTCTGAGAAAGGCAGAGCGTACCCATCCATGTTGTTACCACGTCGGTGCAGTGGTTAGTGTCCGTGTGTGTGTGCAGCTGGGTGTGATCCCCACCTGTACCCTTTAGGGAGGTCGTAATGACCAACTCTGCTATTGGACTGTACCTAGCTGGGAGGTCTTTGGACCGCTGGTTTCTTTGCCACACCAATTAGGGAGACTTATGTCGACCTGGTCCAGGTAGTACACCTATAGGGGAGATGCTACATCGCTGAGGGCCACACACGTCAAGAAGCATTGCCTTACTGCACTCAGGGTGCCCACAAGGGACCCTTTAGACGGGTTACAAACGCGAGAACACATAATACAAGAGTGCCCGCAATACGACGAACACCAAAACCTCCTCCGGAAAGCATCAAGAAATATCTCACTGCCAGAGATCGTTCATACTCAAACCTGGAGCGTTCACCAAGACAGGCAGACCCTATGCCAAACCCAAATCCCCCACGTTCGATGAAGAACCCACAGTCCCAGTCCAACAGGATGACGACACAACCGAGGGCAACCTAGCCCAGGAAGGCCAACCTATGGCCACACCCCCAAATGCCGAAAACGGTGCAACTCCAGCACAATAAGAAAACACCCAACTCAACCCACAAATCACGAGACTCACTGCGTCACCCAAAGCCCCAGGGATTGACCCCCTCATATGTATATAAACAAAGTAGCAGGGCTGGTCATAGATAACCAGCCACCACGTCTTAGCACGTACGCTTGCTTGTTGCGGTATATAAATGCTGAAATCAAAAAAAAAAAAAAAATGTGTGTCACGTGAGTCTAAGTTGAAGCCCACTGTGAGTTGCAAAGTCGTCAAGTACTACCCATTCTTAAAGTGAAATGCCTGTGAGAGGAACCCCACAAGTTCCACAACGAATGCATTGACTCATGGCTAACATTAAAGGATTTGCTACGCAGTAACACATTGTTGGAAGCTTCTGGCATACCGATCCAGACCAACATCCTCCTCCTCCCTCGCCTCCAGGCTGCAATTGACATCGAGCAGCATCCAGACTATGACCCGACTGAAGGGCAGGCATTTTTGCCCTATAATCAGCCTCCTCCGGTAGGGGATATGTCATATATGATAGAACCCAACGATCTCGATGGTAAGGCAGAAATATCGTAACTATTAAATGAAAACATAACATTCCTATACAGGACATCCAGGAGATACATGCTGGGGAACAAAGAAAGCCAACCTCTTACCAATGATCAGAGGTATGAACATACTGGCCAATAAGGGACCAAACCCGCCCCTTTCCCCCCTGCATGTAAGGAAGAGTATTCCCTCTGTCAAAGGTCACCCTCGAACAACTTCAACTGTCAAGAGGTCAAAGAAATCAAGCCACAAGCATCGCAGGGAGCGACGGCAGGAAGCATCCCTCCACACGATAAAAGTGGGATGCGTCAAGCCTACCAACGTCAGACTGAAACACATCGCGTCATCCATCCCAATATCGACCACGGTAGCAACGGAGACCCTTCCTGTGACTGGCCCTGGGTTCACAGCTCTGCGGTCAGAGAAGAGCAAGAGGATCGAGATAAAGGAGTATTCTCTGGAGGATGTGTTGAGAAACGCACCCCAATTTGGGTTTAGAATCCAGGAATGGGATGGCATGTAGGTCGATTTCTACCCAATCAAACAAGATTCTCGATCTGATTCGGTGAAAATGTACTGCTAGTCGTGCGACGCCAATCCTCGATTCTGAGGGGCGTGTGGTAGCTCTTCTAGGTGGACGTCCCCAGTCTCCTGAATGGGAAATCATACACAATGAGGCTGCCCAAAGAATCTCAGAAGCTCGGGGGCTTTGCGAATTTTCTGCAAAGGATGCATCCCACCGCCGGTGCCGCTCTCCATCCCTCGCCTGCGGTTTTTCATTCGGAGGAGGACAAAAAGTACAGTATACTTTTCCTCTGCCGCTATGTTTTTTTAATCACGATCTTGGAACATTTTCGTAAAGGTTCCAGGAAATCTTGGCCTTACACACAACAATCACGCGGTCATGACGGATTTGATACAATGCTCTGCCATCCAAAGGATAGCAGGGTTCTCGAACGGGCTGTTTGCAGCTTGGGCACCACGCCTGTACAAGTACTACTCTACCACGATGTCGGGGCTCCTAGGCCACCATCCACAGCTTAGGATGAACTTCAAAAATAGCGTCTGGAGTGCTATGACCTTCAACTTTGGTCCTAAGACGATATGTCTGCCTCATCGCGACTTCTCGAACCTTGCCTTTGGGTGGTGTGCTATTACTGCGTTAGGAGACTTTGATCCGAAAAAAGGAGGCCACCTTTTACTTTGGGATATTAAGTTGGCGATAGAGTTTCCCCCCGGTTCCACGGTGCTTATCCCTTCCGCAATATTCTGTCACTCCAACACCAAGGTGCAGGCACACGAGACCCGTGTTTCGTGTACACAGTATGCAGCTGGAGGGCTGTTCAGATGGGTCGAGCATGGATATCGGACAGCGAATGATTTCATGATGCAGGATCCGATTGGGAAACTAGCCTGCGACTTGCAATCCTCCCCACGATGGAAGAGGGCATCGGAACTTTTCTCTACCTATTCAGAGCTAAGAGGGGTAAGCAACTTTCCATACTGCGACTCTTGCATGGCTCCGTTACCCAACAACAACTTTTTCAGGAATCTCCCTCCGGTTCATAGCAGCATATCTACTGTATAGAGGCTATGTCGCAGTGAAATATGTTTAGATTTTGATTTTTTACAAAGCTACTTCTTCGTTGTATACAGTATGGAACGCAAGATTTGCCTGCTAAGAAAACTTTAAATGCCGTCAACCTGTCAATCTATGACATGCCGAGGTAAAGGACCTTGGGTACACTGTATGATATTTACTGTTTGAAGTATAGTAATACATGACAATCCGAACAGAAAAAAAAAAAACCTACACCTTCGCGCTCACGCGAGTATGAGAGACGCGCCCCGATCAAACGATTGAGCTGAACCCGCTCCTTTCGTTTCTGACCATATCGGTGACGAAACTTTGCGGGAAAGTTAGCGCGAAGGAGAATCCCACGTTTAAAAAAAACTCACTGGAAGAATTTGCGGGAAACGCGGATAAAAAATCGCGCGGCACGGACGGTGAGTGTTTTGAGGAAATGGGCTGGGTCCGAAGGATTTTTACGCGTGACAAATGGCTCGGGGGGATGCTCCGGGAGATGGATGTTAAGAATGTCACCTCCAGCTAAGTAGAGGTTGCATTGATTGAACTGAATGGCGGACATGGCGGTGGTGAAGCGGGATAGGGCAGCGCAAGAAAGAAAGGTGGTGTGTAATAGAAAAATAAAGACTTGCTCGCTGTACTCTTTGCAATGTCCCTGCATTGTATGAATGTATGCACTTCGAGTTTCATTGAGGTAGTGATATTCTCATCCTAATACTCCCTTGATAAACTTGAGCCTGTTATGTCCCATACAGCTTGTAGTTGAGGAGGAAAGTGTCTGATTCTGTTAGCCAAGTAGGTTCCTTGGCTGTAGTGTCTGCACTTTACACAGTGATCAGCATGAGCACGAAGGGTTGACGAATGACTCGATGCCTAGAAGTTAGAGTTGTAGCCATTCTTTAGTGCGTTTCACTGCAATCAGGGTGCTGGTTGAAGTTTCCTGACTTAGTCATTCACTCGTGCCCACTTCAACACAAAGCAGCAATTGAACGACCATCCAGCTCACAAGTATCGGCTTCGAAACTCACTGAGAGACCTCCAGGTTAACCTAGAGATTGGTTGGTTCACCATGCAAGGCTAATTCAATAGCAATCTGCAACTCAAGCTCAAATAACCATTACAACGAAAAGAAATTAAATTTGGAGATTAAAGTGAGGTATCTGAATTAAATAAAGGGAATGAAAGCGTACGAGAGTATACGTGCATGAGTATGATTGAGTGTGCGAGAGTGTATCTAGGAGAACGTATGTGCGAGGAGCGCCGTGCGTATGAAAGCATATGTAAAAGAGCTGTGGATGTGAGAGCATATGTACGAGAGCAATTATTCAAAGGACATACATGCGGATTGGGATTACAGTCCGAGAGACGTCAAGGAGATGCTCATATTAGTGAGCTCGCGGTCATCGTTCATCGCTGCTGCTTTTGCTGCCGCTTTTTCGTCTTCGGCTTCCCGCAGCATCTGTTCAAGCGATACACCAAAGCGGGGTGCCTTACCAGCTTTTGCCTTGGGGAGACCTTCCGGAATGTAGTAGCGACAGAATCTATTGCAAAGGTGATCATCGGTGAAATGTTGAAAACAGGCCCCTATGTTGCCACCAGCGAAGAGGTTTCCGGAGAGTTCACTAAATATCATTCCATGAGTAAAATTGATGTGTGAGCATGCAACAAAATTTACGGGGCTGTTATGATTTGGGGATCAGAAAGTAGTGATGTACCACCTATTCTCAGGAAATAATCAGAATGCGGAATCAGTTAAATGCGAAAACAAACCTTGAACATCTGAAACGAAAGCCAACTTTTGAGTCTTCACATATTGAACATGCTGAGCGAAGGCGAGAAATTCGCCTATCTGTTGTCGCTCAAGGTTGTTGGGGTGGGAAAGAGGAGAGCTACGGTCGTTATTGATGTACTTGAGAAACTCGCCGTCGGTGTCCTCATCAATACACTCCTCAATCAAGAAAGTATGCCGCTCTTTATCGTCTGCAACGGCTAGGGCTACCCGAACGAAACGCAATCGAGGAATCGGGAACGATGGAGGACCGCGTTGTGCATTCTCCTGCTCCACAAAGTCATACGCGAGTTGCATCAAAGCTGCACCCCATGTCGCACAGTACGACTCTACCGTCAACTTCTTTAATTGGGTATGGCTATTATAAACAATGCGGGATGGTGCACGACCGAGCGCCCCATCAGCATCATGATAAAAGCATTGCTTGACGCACACTTTTGTGGAGGATGAAGTCGACTGGAAGATAGGGATATTGGTATGACCGATGTGTGCAACTTTGAAGGCACCGGCCTTTGGTTTCATCTTTGGATTGAATGTGATTGTAGCTCGAATGGGGGGTTCTTTTATAACTGTCGCAACGAGACCGTAAGCATGCGGCCATAGGACTCTTACAGCATGGCCCGACCTCCAGTCCAATTATCTCTCCCGGGACGGGATGCGAGGGATAGTCATGTATTCAGCGATGCTCATGTCTCACTCCACCGGGCAAGTATTACCTCCCGACGCTAGCTTCATTCACTGTGATGATGCCCTGCCTATGCCCTACCAGCGTTATGCGTGGTTCACAACTCCACTGTGGCCATCACCCTTCCAACCTCAATAATGATCAAGTATCAGCGGATATTCAGCACCTGTCTCCTTGCGGTGAACAGGGGGAATGGGAATCACCATCAAGTTACTGAGCCATGGCTGAAATGAACGAATTCTGTTGGAAGTTAGTGTGGGAGAGGGGTCTACACAGTTTCAGTGAACTCCTTCTGAACCCCTCTGTTCCGAACAGAGTGGACTTGACCAAAATGTGGTTCGGTTCCTTGTACAGCCACAATTGTGCTCTTTGTGGTGCAGTGAAGCAGCTTAGCAATACCAGTTAAGCTGGCGCAGTCTGCTACACTTTTACGCTGGCAAAGTTAGCCACGCTACCTTACTGTCTAGGCCTCAAGGCAGTAAGGTAGCGTGGCCAGAACCAAGCCAATCGACGGTGAATGGTAGTATAGCACTATGCAACACCCAGTGGTTGCATAGCACTCGGTGTTCGCTGACGGGACATGACCCCAGTCTGAAAACTAAGAGGAAAGAAAACCAAGCCAACCAACAGGTGAATGTAGCATAATGCCACGTTACATCTGCTGACTGCATAGCGCATTCGCCATTCGCCATTCATTCGGTGTTCACCTACGGAATGTGAACCTACCCGTGTGAAGTAAATCAACAAGCCAAAAAATCGAGTGATGAACGGCGGCATAAGACGTGTTACACCCACTGATTGCATCACGCATTTATTCAGTGTTAGCCAACAGGACATGAACTTACCGCAGTCTGAAACTAACAGGTCAGTAACACACACTGAGTACATAAGAGTCAGTGTTCGCCGACAGCACGTGAGCGGTCTATAAACTAGGAGGCGAGAAAACCAAGCCAATCAACAACTGAACGGTGCAACACCAGCTGAGTGCATAGCGCCGACAGGATATGAACTTACCGAGGTCAGAAACCAAAAAGCCAGACATTCAACCCAATCGACGGCCAACGATAGCATGACGCCGCGTCGAACCCACTGATTGCATAACGCAGTTATCAGTGTTCATCGAGAGGAGATGAATGTACACCGGTCTGCGAATCAAGATGTCAGACAGTGAACGGTGCAACACCGACTGAGTGCATAGCGCATTCGGTGTCCGCCGACAGAATATGAACTTACCGAAGTCAGAAACCAACAAGCCAGACATTCAACCCAATTGACGATCCAACGATGGCATGATGCCGCGTCGAACCCACTGATTGCATAACGCAGTTATCAGTGTTCATTGAGAGGAGATGAATGTACACCGGTCTGCGAATCAAGATGTCAGACAGTGAGCGGTGCAACACCGACTGAGTGCATAGCGCATTCAGTGTCCGCCGACAGAATATGAACTTACCGAAGTCAGAAACCAACAAGCCAGACATTCAACCCAATTGACGATCCAACGATGGCATGACGCCGCGTCGAACCCACTGATTGCATAACGCAGTTATCAGTGTTCATCGAGAGGAGATGAATGTACACCGGTCGGCAAGCCAATCGACAAGTGAGCGATGCAACACCCGTTGACTACAGAACGCATTCAGTGTCCGCCGACAGAATATGAACTCACCGAGGTCAGAAACCAACAAGCCAGACATTCAACCCAATTGACGATCCAACGATGGCATGACGCCGCGTCGAACCCACTGATTGCATAACGCAGTTATCAGTGTTTCATTGAGAGGAGATGAATGTACACCGGTCTGCGAATCAGGATGTCAGACAGTGAACGGTGCAACACCGACTGAGTGCATAGCGCATTCAGTGTCCGCCGACAGAATATGAACTTACCGAGGTCAGAAACCAACAAGCCAGACATTCAACCCAATTGACGAGCAAATGATGGCATGACGCCGCGTAAACCCACTGATTGCATAACGCAGTTATCAGTGTTCATCGAGAGGAAATGAATGTACACCGGTCTGCGAATCAAGATGTCAGACAGTGAGCGGTGCAACACCGACTGAGTGCATAGCGCATTCAGTGTCCGCCGACAGAATATGAACTTACCGAAGTCAGAAACCAACAAGCCAGACATTCAACCCAATTGACGATCCAACGATGGCATGACGCCGCGTCGAACCCACTGATTGCATAACGCAGTTATCAGTGTTCATCGAGAGGAGATGAATGTACACCGGTCGGCAAGCCAATCGACAAGTGAGCGATGCAACACCCGTTGACTACAGAACGCATTCAGTGTCCGCCGACAGAATATGAACTCACCGAGGTCAGAAACCAACAAGCCAGACATTCAACCCAATTGACGATCCAACGATGGCATGACGCCGCGTCGAACCCACTGATTGCATAACGCAGTTATCAGTGTTTCATTGAGAGGAGATGAATGACACCGGTCTGCGAATCAAGATGTCAGACAGTGAACGGTGCAACACCGACTGAGTGCATAGCGCATTCAGTGTCCGCCGACAGAATATGAACTTACCGAGGTCAGAAACCAACAAGCCAGACATTCAACCCAATTGACGAGCAAATGATGGCATGACGCCGCGTAAACCCACTGATTGCATAACGCAGTTATCAGTGTTCATCGAGAGGAAATGAATGTACATCGGTCTACAAATCAAGATGTCAGAAACCGACGGGTGAACGAACAGTTGTATAACGCCGCACACTCACCACCTGCATCCCCAACCCGCTGGCCAATCTGTGTTTCCTGAGGATGGGTAGGCACTGCTTGCGTATTCCCGGGCGCGAGTATTCGCGCAGTGGTTGAACCCAGAGCCAGAGGAGCGCCTCCTGACTGGACTGTCTGCATCTCGCATTCAGTAAGAATCGGGAGGGCATAAACAGAGTCGAAATTTTTTCGAACTCAGCCGCCGGGACAAAATGCTTTGTATTATCTTGTTTACGAATCATTCCATTTTCGTAGAGCGTGAAAGGGGCAGTATATCTCCCGCAGCTTCTTGCTGTCAGCCACCACCTCTCCACTGAGCAGCCTCAGCGGTAACGCGAGAGGGCACTAAATGAGCAGGCCTTAGGGCGTGTCTATCATTTGAGGCAGCCTGCTGCAACCGACCCCCTTATCCGCCGATACTCCTACCCCTCTCCACCTCCTAGAGGGGTCAGAGGACTCAAGGTGGTTCACAACGCTGAACTCAAACTCAACCGAGAATCGCGGAGAGATGGATGTAATCGCCGATTAGTTTAATGGATCAGAAACACTGATTTAATATTAATCGTGGGGCCATCTTGATTTGAAATTTCAGCGATGGGTATATCTTCTCAACTTTCAAAGATCGGATACACTTACAGAGTTGCAAAGTTCACATTGAAATCATGGCTACCGCTGATGTTGGCGAGCTCAAAGCAATCGAAAATCAATTTTACGGCCCGATTCTCATTGCGGGTTTGTGACTTAACCCATCCGCCTCTCGTCTGGTGCTAATTGTGTGGGGACGAAGAGTACTTCACTTTTGCGTGCGTCTGACTGTTCCGATTTGAACACACTTTTTGATTGGACACAATATAACAGTCTGTTTGGCATAATATATCTCCAAGTGTATCAGTACTTCTTTTCGACTAGAGGACTGGTTAAAGATCCCTTCCACATGAAGTTCCTGGTGAGTGATCACCTCGTCATGTCTCCCCTGTTAATTGCTCATTTTCAGGTGGGATTTCAATGGAAAGTAATGCCTTGAGTATGACGGTCGAGCTTACACCCTCCTAGGTGTCTTGAATGCATGATTACTGCTGCAATCGCCCATGTGGGCTACACCTTTCTCGTTACAAACTTTGGAGACCCTGCGGCCCTTGCTACGCCATTCTGGTATGATCTACGCCCTCAGCATTCACAATTCTCTGTAACTCCGATTGATGATTCGATAGGAGTTTCGATGTAGGTGATAGTCTGCTTCATTATTATTTTATTTTATTACTTTGCACTTTAAATCGATGGTCCCACAGGTGATATATGCTGTGAGGGTGGGTACTTCCGTGATCCTGGCCATGCCGTTGATATTTACTTGAATGGGATTAATGGGTAGGAACTTCAGATGTTTTGCACACGATGGTGCGCAATACATGGTTGAAAATGTCCTCGTTACTCACTTTGCGATGGCAGCATGTTCTTGCGTCGACTGTTCATCAGCAAGTGGGCCTCTATAAGCCCACCTACTCCTTCCGCTGATGTTAAAATGATAGTGAGCAAAGGGAGCATAGTTTTAACAGCGTGGATTGTAAATTCACCAGTTCTTCTCATCGAGATGTTGCTCATGCCTGTTTAGGTAGCCTGGTCGTTAGCCGAGTTCGGTGAGACGTTAGGGTTAACAAGAGCCACGACACCTAACGAGCAGGTTTCTTTGCAGCGATCGGGACAAGTACGTTCCACTCTCAAATTGATATGATAGGAATCTAATAGGAGTGGCAGCCATCACTGTGCAGCTGTTTGTTTCGGAAAATGTTCTTGATGGATCCATGTCGTGATGATTAATTTCCATCTAGCTTTGGTTTCCGGACCCTTGTGTCGTACCCCAAAGTAAGCAGCAGGTCTAGGACGATTCCAAGATGACCGCTGTGCGCCCTTCTAACTTATTAATAAATTCACCTTCTTCTCCAGGAGTTTTATAACCTTGCGATTGCGGGTCAAACTTCCTTGTTGGTGGCAGACATAAGCCTCGCTATTGCGCTGTGCTACTATCTGTACAAATCAAGAACTGGGTTTAGGCGGTGCGCTGCGCCGATTTTATTGTTCGAGCGTTACGCACCTGATAATCTACCTTCAGGATGGACACAATCCTTCGGGTTTTGATGGTTTACACCGTGAATACCAGTACGCAGAGCTAATGTACATGATTTCTGCCAGTGGTTCACTGTTGCTTATTGCAGCTGTACTCGTCTGGTAAGAAGTTTCTGATCAGATCAGTTCTGATTTGATGAACCAAGCGGTTTAAAATATAGCATTGCTTCGCTGATCTCGTTCGCATTTGTAGGGAGATTTCTCTGCTCGATTGTGTTAAATGATTAATACCTTCGACAGTTCCAACACGCTAACAACTTCGATTGCTGGCCTGGCCTTGTTGCTCAAAACAAACGTGCGTATGCTTTATATCTTGCGAGATTGTCTGCGAAAAATGGATCCCATAGTGTACTTCATTTCCTTAATGGCGGGGTGAGTTAAGCGATAATAGATTTGGACCCAAAGCTCATCTCCTTCCACCAAGTATAATGGCACGAGAAGATTTCCGTGACCAGCAAAACCTTGAACCGCAGGTGTCGATCTGTCTACCACTCACGATAACTTCAACCACCTGCAGTTCGCCGATCGTAACGATGGACAGGGTTAGCTATCACTCATTTGTTGATATCCTTTTACTTTTGTTAACTTTTCCAGCCGAACACCCAGATGATGGCTGACGCCGTTAAAAGGGATATCGATATCGAAAATTAGTTGTTATGTATCAGTGTCGGGTGGTTGAAGAAGAAGAAGAAGAAGAAGAAGAAGATGTTGAAGTGTATGATGATGTCGAGAAGTAACAGAGAATATCCACTGCTTTGCTTTTCAAATTGTGAAACGACCCTAGGAGATTTGGCAGCTGCAAGCTTCCCGCTGGCGAAGAGGGGTCAACAAGTGGCTGATTTCAGCTTCTGCAGCAGGATCTTTCGCCCACATCAGCCATGGATGTGTGCAACAATATTGACCTGTCTTGGGAAGTGGTTATGGGGGAAATATATTACAAATTGGCGATTATAGGTCGCTGTATTAGAAAACGAACCTAGAAGGGAAGGCCTAAGGGGACACGCAAAACGTCCTCGGGCAAGCTCCAAAACTTCATCTTGCTTGGGTCCAGGATATTGCCCGTGTTGGCAATGAACCTGTCCCGGATCTCGAGATCTATTGGCATCTCCTTGAAGCGAAGGTTCGGGTTGTTGATGTCATTGGTACGCCTTGTGATGAAGGCATGGACATGATTTCCACCCTGATCATACCAGTCTGCATTGGGAATTGAATGTGAGCATGTGGGAGAGGTGGAGGAAAATGTGAGGGACATTGGGGCCATGGAAGCAACGTTTTTAAATCTCCACGTCGTGGCTTTAGGGCTCGCCAGCTCATGAAATTCATCCAGGCTTCGGTAACAGTTAACTGGGGTTCTCCAGGGGCAGGGCCCAAGCCTTGGGCATTGAGGAAATGGACAAGTTCATCCTGGTCAATTGTGTATCCTGCGAAAATTCTGACCATGCTTTGTCCAAATAGATGTAAGATGTGAGATTGAGATGAAATACTATGCTTTCCAGTGTACAAACCTCGGTAGTGAGTATTGCTGGGGTGTGTAGGTGGGTGGAGGTCGTTGGGAAAGAGGAAGTAGCCTAACATCTGCAAATAAACGAGATCAGCTTTATTTGGGCTGACGGGGACAGACGGTAACGGTAGGTAGTATTCTGTCTTCTTCCTCTTGTTCTGCTGCTACTTCAAAGGATGATTGTTGTCTACAGATGGTTGATTTCGACCCAGAGGATAGCAGGATTCCACAGAAACTTCGAAATAGAATCGCAAGCTGGGCCACAAAGGTGCCTAGGCTGCAGCGCTCACAGTATGGGCCGATAGACAAGTACTTGAACCTCAAGTTCCCAGATGAGATGGTGAAGCCCCAGGGGCTGATTCGGCAGATAATGTCAGAAGAGGAGGTGGAGATGGTGGTGGGGATGGAGGGCTTGGTAGAGGAGGATGGGCTGTTGGATGTCGGTAACACGAGTATGATGAGTGTTGATTCGACAGGTATGTTGGCTCAGAAGATGTGGATGGCTCTGATTAAAGAGCTCTGCAGGACAATATGTCTCGAAACGGGAGCAAAAACGGTACCCGGATTTTATCGTGACAAGCTATTACAACGATGAGGAGAAATACGACAAGGTTCGGCTGATTATTGAAATCGGCTCGGTTTACAAGCGAGAAGGAGAATCATCGGAGAAGGCGAAAGACGAAATTCAAAAGCAATTACACGATTACATGGTGATTCTCGGGGAAGAGGGTGCGCGATGGGCAAAAAGTGTGCTTGGTGTGGCGATACTGGGAACCGAGGTTTGTTTTAGTCGGCCACGGAGGCAGGGTGGGTCGATCGCGTTTACGAAACCTTCGAAGTGGTATAGTTTGTATGACGGGATGTTTGTGAAGGAGATCAACAAGGTAGCGATGATGTGCAAAGAGGACGGGGGTGAGGATTAGGTGTATGTATACGGAGATGGTGTATTTGTACAGCGATGTAAATGTAGGATGTAGGATTTGGATTTGGATTTGGATATGGGTAGCGCAAGGCAATGAACAGGCGAAGGGGTCGAGCCAACTAAATTATCAGGTTATTGGGAGGGTGTTACTGCGTTTGTTTGCGCTAAGGGCCTCAACGACCCCTGGATCCATCATCTGTGATTTTGGATTTTGGTCTAGAACGTTGTCTTTCTCCACACATCCCGCATTATGCCCAGCCCCAGATCCAGTATATCCCGATCCCTCCCCATCTGTTTCTGCCCAGTCCAATGCTATCAGGATGAAACCTGCTATCAATATTGGTTCACCAGGCCAACATCTGGCACGACATCCTCGGATGCCTCCCAATACGGACTACAACTTGGGAATCTGTGTTAAGGAAGACTCGAGGTCTCTGCCCGAGAATTCAGATTCCGGTCATGCAAATCTCTTGAAGGGAGAGAAAGCACATACTCATAGGAAACTCCGTGAGAAAGAGGACAAGAATGATCTGGAACCTATGCAATCCACAGCTTTGCGAGTGCCTGTGGCCACTGAGCCCACCAATAGGGTTTTAAATGACCATTCAGCTTACAAGGGTCATGGAAGGTACGCTCAGCAAGTTTCCAAGTGCGTCTTGTCTCTTGTGTTGTTCTTTGACCAGCATTCAACATAAACTATGTCGTACCAAAACCACGATAAACACCCTTTACACTATAGATCCTGCTCACAACGAAGGGTGTGACTTTGCGTACGAGGAAGTTGTGAGAGGGAAGGAAGACCGACAGAAAATGGATGCGGGAGATTGCAAGAGCTGCCGTGACGTGGGTGCTTCCGCCTTACCATTTCATTGCAGCTGTTGAATTAATCGATCTGAAGTATTACGAAGCCATTGGGACCCTTCCAGATAGATTACAGCCTCCACTTTGACGCTCGCGCTCGCCGTCACCTGTATGACGGTGTCAGCATCGCGGCCTCGCTGCCATTGCTCTAATGGACGTAGATACAAATACGGAGTTTGATGAGGGACGCCAGCGGGCACATAGATGCAGATGGTGCGCGCACGACACTAGGGTATTGGAATATTGGATTCTTGAATACGCAAGAGGTGTCGGAGATCAACGAAAAAGCGAAAGAGATGCACAGGGTGAAAATGGTGAAGGTAAAAGGGGAGGTTGTGAGAGGGGCTACACATTTTAGAATAGATATTGTTGACACAGCTCATTCACCGACTTGCCTCCATTGTCATTCCTTCAATGGGACCGAAGTCGATCTCAACCTCAATACCTCTCCCCTACCGCATCTGGTCAATCTTCATCTTTTGGAGTACCATTGGCCGGGGGTGATTCATCTACTGGTTATCATGCTAACTGGCTGTGAGAAACATCTGGGTGCTGACCCCTCCGCGCTTACGCTGGTAATCAATCTTGCATTTATTTACGAGTCGCAAGGACAATATGACAAGGCTGAGACCCTTTACAAGCGGGCGTTAGCTGCCTCCAAGGAACACCTGGGTGCCGACCACCCATCCACGCTTGCGTTGGTGAACAACTCATAGCGACAATATGACAAGGCTAAGACCCTCCACAGGCAGGCATTAGTTGGCTCCAAGCGTTATCTGGATGCTGACCACCCAGACACACTTACATCGCTATCGCTGAACAACCTCGCATTTGTTTGCAATTCACAAGAACCACACGACAGGGCTAAGGCACTCTTCAAGTGGGCACCAGCTGGCTGCGAGGAACATCTTGGCGTCAATCACCCATCCAAGTTTATGTGGCTGGCTATTTGCTGCTGAATTCATGAAACTCATCCGTGAGCGGTGATCCGGTAGCATGTGGGATTACTCTGTAGCTACAGCAGAAAGACAAAGGGCACACACCAAAAGGAATGTACAAAAGAAAGGGTCCGGTCGATCCTTTGTTTATACGGCTTAATAACTAGGCGAAAGGCCCCGTTCCTCCTCCACCCACCAGCTTTCGAGTATGGCCATCTGTCCCCAGTAGACCCATTTGGCGGTAATGCCCATTCCCTCATGCAGAGTGGCTGCCACGCACGACTCCAGGAGCATTGTGATTTCGTCGCTGGTGTCTGTTGTAGACGCACCTGTGGCACTGTCCTTCGAGAGAGTGGGGTAGAACCAGGTATCTTGCCGGTCCCTGCAGAGGTCAAGTGCCACTTTGCTGAAGGAGCCGCCAAACAATGCACTGGGAAGATCTTGTCCATCATGTCGCTGGTTGAAGTCAGAGATGTCGAGCGGAGTGATTGATTTGACCAGCATAAAGGATCCCCCAGAGGTGGATGACGTCAAGCGTTTGTGGAATAAATGGTCCGCTTGACACAGAATGCCCCCCCCCGTCATAATCGCTCCAACCAAAGCGGGAGCTTCTACAGCAATGTTGGCAATGTAATATGCACGATTAAGGCTGGATTCGCGGGGTGTTTTATGGAGCACGCGGTGTTTTAGAAGGAACCGGAGGAACAACCACACTAGGCGCAGGAGCACGTCGCACTCGCGTCCGCTGCCGTAGAGAACATAGTTAGTAGAAATAAGAAGTTAGTATAAACCATGCTTGCCAATTAACTCTCGCACAAGCAATCAAGAATATTTTGACGTTTGTTTCTAGATCGGCTAGAAAGGAATCGTTTTTCTGTGCCATAATCTGTGACCCTTCAGCCTCAGGTAGCTGCACCGATTCCCCAATGAAATGGAGAAACTATGGCGCACATGAACAATGAAGATCAGCACAGTAAGACAAGACAAAGAGCAAAACAAACCTGATCCCACAGAGGTGATGCATTTTTCACAGGGAGGCGGAGGCAGGTCGAATGGGCAAAGAATTGTACGCTTGCATCTGTCACCCGCAAGCGGACAGGTTTAGTGCGGCTGCTGAAGTACAGATCAACGGACAGACACTTGGAGCGAGGAATAAAGACATACATGTTAGGGCGAACTCTCATTTGATAGGCGTGAGTCTCCCAGACTTGCCACCAAAGCTGCCCAACAATATCAATATCCCCATTGTAACATCTCGTTCGTCCTGGAACATCATGTTGTGCGGACATGTTGCAAAGTACTTTCTGGTTGAAAGGGTGTGTAAGAGGAGTTTTATAGTTGCGGGATAAAACAACTGACGGTCACCTTTGATTTTTTGTTGAGTAAGTGACGGGGAAGAGAAAGTTCTAAATCGCAATGCTCAGACGGTAGCCTTGGTTTTATAGTCACTCGCCGTGCCAAAGCCACCATCCGAACGCTTAAATTAGTAACGATGCCACATCACATGTTGGATCTTTCTGTGGACGTTCTGTGGACGTTGGTACATTTTCGGCTCCGAGCCTTCGCCGTATGGTATTTTCTGCATATTGGTCTGTCCTTTTCATGCCCAGGAACTGCCGCTATCTCTCTTTGAAAGTTGCAGCCTAAGTAGGTGAACATATTTTAAGGGTGGAGCAGTGCAGGTCGAAGCAGCGTTGATGATCGTTGGATTCTCTTCTTTCGATCTTGCTCTGTGACTCTGTGGCGGTGACGTCAAAGCGTGAGCAATTCAAACAGCTACAACAGTCATCTCCTTAACTAGCGACGCCCATGACAAATGTCACTGACCGGGAACAAGCTCAGCTTGATAAATCTCTGCCTACCCCGTGGTACAATACAAGTGTCGAACAGCTGGAAGATGAGAAAACCGCCGCCGATCTTCTAGCCGTTGTCGTTCTTAATGCGCGCAATATCTATGCTGCGCACGATCAACCGTTGGATCAGACATACTTGGATACTTCGGCTTGCAAGAACCTCCTTGCGGACAACCCAGAGCTTCTCATAATGCTCAAAGAAGCCCATTTAATGAAGAAATACCAGAAAATCCGTAACCACCGTATGCACCAACCCTGTTACCGCGACCTGTGTTGACTCCATATCTCTTGCAGATTTGCTCAAAAAGATGACAACCCCGACTAATGCGCAATTTCTACCCGATGATCTGCCTGAGGCACCGTCGTCGCCCGAAAGGTCACCAATAACCAAACAGCGGATTGTTGGATTTCTGGAGGAGATTGAGTCAGAATTGCGGGAGTACCTTTTAGGGCAGCGTAAGCTACCCCTGTGGACCCCCGACGACTCATTCGATTGGTCCCGGGATCTTCATTTCAAAGATCTAGCGATCCCCTCGATCGACGGTTCGCCGAGCTTACTGCTGCATGATCTTGGTAGATGGTCTAGTGGCAAGCATGAAATTTCAGGCCGAATTGACAGAATGTTCAGGAAGAATAGAAACATGTCAGTCAAGACTCCTTTCGATGTATTATAATTGACAGCATTTTCCAGCCTACTCTGCAATACTTCAGGCTCAGGCAAGACAAGGTTGATTCTTGAAGGTCTATCTCATCGTTGGGGCCTTTACTTCACATGCGTTGCCGATCAGTCCACCATTGGTTCTAAGGACGTGACAAATATCATCTCTGACACTCTTGAACACACCAGCGGCTTTCACTCACCGCTACCTTTCTTTCTCGGTGGTGATTCTAAAAGATTTCGCGACGCACGCGATCACAATGAAGTCGTGGCCAAACGCCGGTTCGAACAGGTCCTACTGAGCCGTTTGCTAATCATGGAGAGGTTCCTCGCACTGGCCTATGAAATAGACTCAACATTAACGCAGAATCATCAACGTCTCTGGCTACTGTTACAAGTGACTCCCACCGCCATATGTTCACGGGATATTTTTCACGAATTTGCGGCAGTCGGTTTGAGGCGGGCTCCCAACGAGGTTCTGGGGATGATCCAGACTGTCTTTAGCCGCATCATGGCACTAATATCCGAGTCGGCATCATCCGAGGGGTTTTTTTGTGCTATAGATGAAGAAGCCCAGTTCGCTGCCACTCGACATATGGGTGTGTTTGTATCTAAAGATAAGTATGAAGAAGAGAATTCTCGTGAAGATGGCGATGGCGAAACTAATCAATCTTCGTGGACTCCCAAGAAACGCCCAGTCCTGCGAGAGGTCGTGCGGGTGTGGCATGAGGTGCTTCCTCAGGCTACGTTTATTGTTTCAGGGACAGGAATGTCAATCAAGGTTGTCAACGAATCGTTGTCATCGGGTATCCTCAAGGAGCACAGGTCCTTTGAATTATTTACCGACACGGGATCTTTCGATACCCGTCAGGCTCAGGAAGAGTACGTGCGAAGGTATTTGCCTTTAGATTCCTGGGAAAACGATACTCGTGAAGAGTTTCTTAGTCGGATCTGGCATTGGCTGCAAGGAAGGTGCTTGCACTTCTTTTTGCAGCATGTTCAATATTCGTTTAGGCTCACCATTATTGCACAGGTACCGTTTCACAGCTACATACATCAGCCATCTGTTGCAATACGCGTATCATTCACCCCATCGGTTGCTAAATGCATATATTGATGCATGTACGACTTTCACGCCCACCGATTTCCCAGCGTGTGCCGCTGCTGAGCCCGAGGTCCACCCTGATGTCATTCACAACAAAATGACTTTTGGCCGGTTCGATTTTGAGAAACTTCACAATAGTATGTTTTGCTTTGTACAACGTCCCCTTTCGATTTATTTAACCCATGAAACTGTCATAGAGCCAGCCTTGAAAGAAACTATATCGGGCGTCGTTTTTCGATACATCATCCGCCGCAATGTACCTCTGCTGACCGAGGAAGAGAGGGAACTCATTGAACTTGGATTCGCTCGTTTTGTACACTCAGAAATCAAGGCCGACGAACCATTGGTTATTCTTGCTGCCGCGAACTGGTTGAGTTCTTCGGGGTTCGACGCACGACATTATCTTGACGGCCAACTTCGTAACAATGAAACGCGACCAGTAGGTCTCGAAGACTACATTGCTTGGAACTTCAGCCGAGCATTGAAAGAAGTAGGGACTTTGGACAAGCTGTTGATAATGCGTGACATGCCCGATTTCGTGAAGCAGACGGCTGAGGTCGTGGCTTGGACTCTTGGTAGCGACGGAATGATTCAAGTCTTTCCTACCAACCAACCATCGTATCAAGTGGCTAACACATGTTTGGGGTTTGATGCGACGACTCCAGAAGAAACTCTGCACTGGTTTCAGGATGCTCGTTGTCTAACCTTCCTTTTTCCTGATAACAACATGGGGCCAGATATTGTTTGCCTTCTGAAGTTGGCAGACAACACTCTGGTGTGGGTGGTGATCCAAGTGAAAGCCTACCTGTGGGAAAACCTCAAACCGAAGGTCGTGGAAGGTGCCATCAAGGCTACTTCGCCCGACAAATTTTATATAAATAAAGTGAGCGAGAACCTCTATCCTGGTGCGGATGACCCTCTGAACTTGGCTTGCCAGAACGGAGAGCCATTCTCCTTCTCTTCGCGTCCCCAACTTGTGCCCAAACTGAAGCGGTGTCTTGCTGCCATCCCTCGCTCAAATAATATAAAAGGAAAATACAACCTTTTGCGTGTTGTTGCTGCTTACCCTGCTCGTGCCACTATCAAGGATGATCTCACAGACCCAGATCCCGATTCTCATGCTTTGGCGTCATTGGATATGACTGTTTTCTCGCGGCTAGATTCCTCTGGTATATTCACAGCACTGGGGGCTGAGATCTCGGCTAGCCGTCTGACGAAAAGAATTCAACCAAATTTGAAGCGAAAACGTATTCAAGGAGATTAGTGATGTAACCTCGCTGCCCCCTCACTGGTGAGTGGGCTATCTTCCATGTCACTCCAGACTCTAAACCTCCGACAACGTCCGCCCCCGAAATAGATACCGCCGACTCTCGGGACGGTCAAGACTTGGAAGGAAGGGGGGTATTTTTCCCTCGCGCGTAGATGATGTTCTCAACTATCAAGGAGCTCTTTGAATTCCGATGTTTGTACCTCGTTGGGCACCGCATCCTGTGTCCTTATCTCTTTCTGCAATTATTAATAATTCGGGGAGTCAGGTCATGATATCGATATCGACGTAGTCCAAGAATACCTGAGGAGATAGTATAAGAGAGTTTCAGGACGAGTGGACGATGACCTACCTTGCCACGGGTCCACTGAGTGTGCTAGTAGTGCTCGATTCCATCGTATTCCCATCCATCACAGAAAATAGCATCATCATCAGGAAGCTCTCGAGCAGCGGGCTCAAGATGAATGAACACCTTGCTCGTCACTTAGTTGGACAGCGTTTAGCAGATTCAATCATCAATCATCCGTGTCATCCTTCGAAAGGATACTGTGGCTCGAATGTGGTCAGCAATAGTCAAGGAATTCAAATCGAAAACTAGCCTAGTGCAGGCTAACCTTCGATTAAAGCTTATGACTGCTCGTTGCACTGAAAAGGGGAACCTGCGTGTGCACCTGGACAAAATGCGGGAGCTGTGGGAGGGACTGTCAGCTGTTGGTATCGATTTGAGCGATGAAGAATATTCCACAGTGATCATCATTGCCTCTCTTCCCCCAAATTACGCCACCTACATCTCCCACTTATCTATGTCTGGGCACCTCCTCAAGACGGAGCTTGATCCACGGAGCTTGATCCATGCCGATCCCGATACCCCGACAGTGTACGTTCAGCAGGAATATGATCATCAGAAAATTGTGGGACAACATGACAAGCCCACAAGGAAAATGATGTGGCACTGGCTAGCTACCTGAGTGGCAAACCACCCCCGAGAAAGAAAGAAAAGCGCAAGTAGTCAAAACCAAGGCAGTGATACGAGATCACAGTTGTCTGGTGTTGTATGTTGGAACTGTGGAGTTGGATCCGTACCTGATGATGATGGAGTTGTTGAACTCTATGATTCTAGATCAACCCGACATCGACATCGACATCTGTCACCATACTGGGAGAGGTTTACTACCTATCGGGAGATGGCCCTGAAGGCGATCAACGCTGCGAAAAGTTCAATGCCTATGGAACAGGTGACATGATCATACCTCGAAGCTGCAACTTACTGAGGTTTTATACACCCCTGATATCGCTTTCGCTTTCACTGTAATCTCTGTTAGACGAATCGATGATGGGGGATACACGACAACCTTTGGAGTGGTCACTGTGAGATTCGCGATGGCTCTGGATGCCTGATTGGATGAATGCCGAAGACGAATGGACTATATTGAGTCGTTCGTGGACCTGATGTGTTTGCCAACAGTGTAGTGGAGAAGCTCACGGTAAGCTCAGTGTTATAGACCTTCTTCTTCATCGGCGCATGGGTCATCGGGGACCGTCCATAATAAAAACTGGTGGTGGATGACGGTGGTTTGTAACATTCACAGATGACTACTCGCGAAACGCACATCGCACATGGACCTGTTGCATGAGAAAGCTGAAATGTTTCGTGCTTACAAGCAGTATAAAGCAAAGCATACCTGTTGGCCCACTTGAACGCGCCAATCCAACCCAATCCAATGAAGATACTTGGCTCTGAGCGAGGAGGAGAATTCATGAGGGATGAATTCACTAGGCATCTTGTTGATCATGATCAGGGACCCATTATCAACAAAATGACCAAAATGCTGGCACAAAATTAATTCAAAATTCTTTGGGGGATCGTTAGGGCATCCCAATACAATCAGTTTAAGCCATAAATTAAAAAAATCGGCGGTCCCATTCTTGAGATATATGTAAAACACTCCATTTATACCATTATGCAGCCCAGCTATTGTATTGCACTCTATAAATCACAATTTCATGTCCATTCGATAGGCACAGTGAACTAATGGTGGGCCCACAGAAAATTCCGATTTTTAGAGCATTTGGTATGTCGTGGTGGAAGATAGTAAGGTTTTAGGAGGAGGCATAAGTATAAGTAGCTATAGACTGCTCTAAAAATCGGGGTTTCATATTCAATCGATAGCCCCAGTGTCATAGAGGTGGGGAATACAAAAATCCCGATTTATGGACCATTTGGGGTACCGCAATCAGTGATATAAGGGGTATGGGGGGGTATATCTCCAACTTATCACAGAGCTCTTTAAAAATCAGGATTTTATGTTCAATCGATAGCACTAGTGTCACAGATACTGGGAATACAAAAATCCTGATTTATAGACCATTTGGGGTACCGCAATAAGCTATATAAGGGGTATGGGGGGGTATATCTCCAACTTATCACAGAGCTCTTTAAAAATCAGGATTTCATGTTCAATCGATAGCAGTAGTGTCATAGAGGCTCGGAATAACAAAATCCTGATGTATAGGCAGAATAAGGTACCACAATAAGCTATATAAGGGGTATGGGGGGGTATATCTCCAACTTATTACAGAGGTCTTTAAAAACCTGGGTTTTATATTCAATCAATAGCCCCAGTGTCATAGAGGTGGGGAATACAAAAATCCTAAGTTATAGACCATTTGGGGTACCGCAATCAGTTATATAAGGGGTATGGGGGGGTATATCTCCAACTTATTACAGACATCTTTAAACATCATAATTTCATGTTCAATCAATAGCACTAGTGTCATAGATGCTCGGAATAACAATATATGGGTAGAATAAGGCACTCCAATAAGGTATATAAAGGGTATGAGGGAGTATATCTCCAACTTATCACAGACCTCTTTAAACATCACAATTTCATGTTCAATCAATAGCACCAGTGTTATAGATGCTCGGAATAACAATATATGGTCAGAATGAGGTACTGCAATAAGCTATATAAGGGGTATGGGGGAGTATATCTCCAACTTATCACAGACCTCTTTAAACATCACAATTTCATGTTCAATCAATAGCACCAGTGTTACAGATGCTCGGAATGACAATATATGGACAGAATGAGGCACTGCAATAAGCTATATAAGGGGTATAGGGGGGTATATCTCTAACTTATCACAGAGCTCTCTGAGCATCAGGATTTCATGTTCAATCAATAGCACCTGTGTTACAAACATTGGGAATAGTCCAATCATCATGTGTAGATAGACTGGGGTGCCGCAAGAAGTATACAGGAGGTAGGGGGGGGTATACCTTCAAGTTATCACAGAGCTCTCTGAGCATCAGGATTTCATGTTCAATCAATAGCATTAGTGTTATAAACATTGGGAATAGTCTAATCCTCGTGTATGGATTGACTAGGGTGCCGCAATAAGTATATAAGATATCATGGGGTGGTATACCTTTAACTTATCAGAGAGCTCTCTAAGCATCGGGATTTTATGTTAAATCAACAGCATTAGTGTTACAAAGGTCAGGAGTAGTCTAATCCTCATGTGTGGAATGATTGGGGTATAGTATGTAAGAAGTATCGGATGATATACCTTCAACTTATCACAGAGCTCTCCGAGTATCAGGATTTTATGTTCAATCAATAGCATGAGTATTACAAAGGTTAGGAATAGTTCAATCATCATGTGTGGATTAACTAGGGTGCCGCAATAAGTATACAACAGGTATGGGAGGGTATACCTTCAACTTATCAGAGAGCCCTCTAAGCATCAGGATTTTATGTTCAATCAATAGCATTGGTGCTACAAACATCAGGAGTAGTCCAATCCTCATGTGTGGAATAATTGGGGTACCGTAATTAGCATGCAAGAGGTATCAGAGGTTATACCTTCAACTTCTCACCGAGCTCTCTAACCATCAGCATGTTATGTTCAATCAATAGCATTAGTGTGATAACATCCCAGAATAACCACATCCCCATGGGCAGACTGATTGGGGTACCACAATGAGCAGTGTAACACATATAGGTAGAATAGACCTGTGAATATATAATCTTCAAATTGATACATTAGCTACTAGATTGCTCTGATCCTGGCTCATCTGTGTACTCTAATGAATCGGAATCGGAATCAGACTCTAAATCTGCCCGTTCCCTAGCAGCCTTGACTCTTGACTGAGATCTACCTACTATATGTCTTCCTGAACCTGAATCTTCTCTCTCCGCATCTTTCCTAGCAGCGTTCATTCTTGACCGAGTTATCCGCACACCACTCACCCCCTTTCTTCCCTCGTCTTTCTGGGCAGCCTTGGCCTTTGAGCGAGTAACCCTAACCTGTTGCTCTTTCCCGCTCTCTGAACCTGAAGGATTGTTGTCTGCTTTCTGTCTCACAGGAGGCTTTCGTTTTTGGTAGATTTTGGCAGACTTTCGGCTCCGAATAGGTGGTTTTATCGATCTCCCCAAGGTTTCATCTAGTCGTCTCTGAAGTATATTCTTTGAAGCATGAGGCCTTTTTAGGACCTGAGTTCGTGGACGCGCAGCCACCTCTTTCCCAATTTCTTCAATCCGATAGAACTTTGAATTCGAAATAAAGTTGATCTTGCCTGATTTCATCCCCCATATGACTTGTTTCCCCTTTTTATTCGATAGGCCACCTACAGGAAGGCATTGTAACTGGCCAAATATATTGTCCAATTCACGGCAGAGCTGATCACCTTCATCCATATCCCAATCCACAAGATATTGGTGGTAAGTGGAGATATATCCTCCAGGCTGGGTGTATGGTTTCCAGACTGAATTCTCTGGGATCTGGATAGTTTGTTCAGGGAAGAAGGTTGCCCGATGTGCTGAAAATGATAGATCATGGGAGTGACTCAAAGGAAGCTTTCCTTTAAGGCCACAGCTCGAAGGAAGGAATCGGCAATGGTCAATGCCTATGATATGCTGAATCGCAGGTACCGTCCAAGTCTCCATTGCTTCCTGAACTGTGGTTGGCTTGGGTAAAACACCTGCTGATGCAAACTGCTCTGCCAGACTTAGCCACAGCTGATGCGTGAACTCAACAAACAACAGCTTTGTGTAAAGCAGTTCAGGAGCTTCCCAGTCATCATCCAACCTCCATTCCCTAAGGAAAATCTCTGGCTCGGTTTCCAACAGTTTCTGAATTCTTGACCAAGATGGATCAGGACCCCAAGGGCACGCATCTTGCTGATACATTTGAATAAGGTGATATGGCTGGTTGGCTTGAGTTGCCTGTGGCTTCTTCAAGGACTGTCCATACGCTTGGATAACCTCAGCTGGATCCTCCTCCGGTAGTTCTCTTAGAGATAGCACTCCTTTCTTCAACTTGAGGTCGTGAAGAAAGAACATTCCGAACCTCCACATTATCGAACTGAAACGAAGGTCTCGCAACACATCATTCAAGAATGTGTGCTTTATCCTTGGCGTGACCATGGTGTGCTTAATCAGGTGGATGATAAGCGTAGCCATCATCCCATAGTTGCTTGGTCGATTTCGTGAAAGGTGTAGTTGGATGTTTTGAAACTCTGCTAGCCTTCTTGCCAACAACTTGAAAAAGAGGCTCGACTTGATCCAAATGATAGGGTCAGACGACATATAGTCTTGTGCCTGGCAATCATTAGACATTTCTAGTTTGCAGTTATTTCGCTGCTTACCTTTTCAGATGCTACATCAAGAAGCTTTATAATGGCTAACCCACTCCCTCTAACTTCTTCTCTAACGCCGAATGACTGGATTTGAGAAGATTGAAACAGCTTTTTCCAGTGATCACAGCTAGTCATGAATCGGTCATTTGTCTTGACTGCATCACAGTCATCACATAGGTAGTTCGTTTGGCCAGGAAGTCGCACCACCTCAAAGCAAAGGTTGTAGCTGGATCGGAAGCAAAGGTGTACAAGCCGACTTTTCTTCAACTTGGTTTCAGCCTGTCTCCCTCCATAAGCTCCAAACATGGCAGTATAATGGGTCATTCCTTTTTTCATCCCCATAAGGTCGTACGAGTCGTCGATCCTATCTAACCTCCACAGCCCTACCAATGGCTCCTGATCCTCCCTAGAAGGAGGATGGTATGAAATCCCAAGATCAAGCAAGAGTTCTCCATGCGATCGGTCCTTCATATAATCCCAGTCCATGTTAGGAATCATCGAACAGAGTGCCTGATATATATTCTCGGTTGGGTGGTGCTGCTTAGAGAGCAGTTTGATACCTCGAGCATCTACAACAAAGAAAAAGGACCCGAATCGGCCTAGGAGATCGGGCTGGTTATTTATGATGTCGCAGAGAGTGGTTCGCATGGAAGAAAATGCTTCAGGTGTGAGGGGAATGGTCTTGGTCGTACGTCTTGTCCCTATTTTCCATTGGAGATTACTGACGCTTGTAGGAAGATACTCCATAATTCCGGTGTAGTTGGCTAAAACCACTGGCAGAGCAGGCATGATCACTTGTGAGAACCACAACTCCTGTACCTCCCTTGGCATCAGAGTAGTCATTCTATGCGTTCCTGGGTCTTTCCTAATCATACGAGGGAAGAAGACGTAGGTGTTAAATTGGCCTGATCCTTGACCCATCTGCCCGAAATGGGTATGTGGCAAGGCACTAAGTGGATACCTTTTAGACCTCTGCCTAGGATTTCGAGTGGTAGGTGGTTGTAGAACCTGGACATAGACATGATTGTTGATAGAGAATGGAGGTTTGTCGTCTAACAGTGGAAGAAGGTGAATATTGATTGGACCAATGAACTGTGGTTTATGCGTGACCCATATGACGCTGTCGATATCCACCGACACTGACACTTCTTCATCGTCCAGGTTTACTCTATCCTTCTCCAAGTCGAAGTAGATGAATTTGTTGTTGCGTGCTTTACCTTTTACAAACACACCCTGGCTCTCTGATGTCCCTTCCACCCCTCCCGCCTCATCCAACATATCCTGAGCACCCATCACAGTCACATCTGGGTTGTCCATAGCTGGTAGGGAATTCAGCACCTCAGAAGAATGAGAAGATAACGAGGATGGGTATGCAACTGGAGATGATGGTAAACATCCACTTGCTTGATCACTTGAATCCCAGTGTGGAAGAAGGTGGTCATTGAGGAGAACCGGTTCCTGGTTATTGAACATAGAGAAAAAATCGGCCTGCAACCTATAGCCTCTATCCCTCCAGATACTCCAGTGCTTGCCCAATACAAGCATTCCATTGGTGTCAAAGGTCCACGTGTTTGGAATGATATCAGCTTGATCCTCGGAGCAAACCAACATAGCTGATTCGTAGTCATCAAAAGGCCGCTCATCAACGCTTGTTGCTAATGCTTCTTCACCCCCATTCCCATTTAGCTCAACCTCTGGAAGTTGGATTTCAGGTAGAGACCTTCTGGAAGGCTGAGGTGGTAGGTTGATTACAATGGAATCATCATCGTTGTCATCATTGTCATTGTCATTGTCATCATCATTGTGATTGTTGTCGTCATTGCTGGCATTGCCATCCTTGTCGTGACTATCCAGAAGATGGCCTAGTTGATTAATATAGGTAGCCTCTTTAGATTGATTATCACAGGTAATCAGAATGAGATAATACTCACACTTCATACGAGCAGTTGCAAGCGCAAGTGCTATTACCTCGAAACGCTTGAATTTTAAAAGCCCAGCCTTCATATCATTCACAACCTCAGAATTGGGTTCCATGGAATACCGAAGCAGGGTCTGAGTCTTGTTCCAGAAGTCATATGATTTTTGTACAGTTTGAAGCGCAGTGAGAAATATTCTCTCTCGCATCGCATGAACACATTGCAATTTGGGTGCAAGTGGGTGTTGGTTAATGTCTGTGGAATACATCCAACCATTATCAAAGATTTCTTGGCAAAGCGATGCCATCCAGGAACCAGTGTCGGCCTCACTCTGTTGAAATATGTATATGAATATGCTTCTTCTGTATAGAAACGAGATTTTCACTGTATTCCAATTCGGTTCGATTACTTGGGGACCTCGCTCATCCAACTCACTACCCAGGATCCACCCAAACACATTAGCAATAGCCCTCCAATAGTAGTTGCCATTCCACTCCGTCCAATCTGAGTACATATTGGTTTCGAGTGGAGCTCCATGGCTAAAAACAAGAACCTTCTCCTGCTGGTAATCAAATAAAGCTAGCCTTTGGGTTGCAGAAGATTGCCATGATAGTGGAGGGAAAAATAACACAGGCTTTTTCGGGATAGCAACGTGAGGTGGAAGAAGGAGAGTTTTATGGATTTCGGTAGACAGGATGTCTTCTTCTTCTCTTATTACCCTGCTCACCGTTTCCAAGTCTAGATAGTAGGAATATCTCTGAGATGGCATCTGGGGTTGAATGGACATATACCATGATTTCAAAAGGTAAATTTCTATGACCGCGTGATCCAGGTGGTTTCCAGGCTTAGCAGATCCCAATGATTGACAAGCTGAAGCCCATATCCTTGGATCTGCTAGCTTCGTGTCTAATATCCTTAATGAGTCTAATCACCACCAATAATATAAGAACATACCTATAAAAAGCTCTTGCTCAGATCGTGGTAGATTCAATCGAATGGCATTTTTTGCTAGTAAATGAGAATGAGCGCTGTCACTTTCACTGGATCCAATGAAATCTGATCCGTTATTGCTAGCTGGCGACGATGATCGGCTTGTTGAGCTTCTAAAAGTTTAGTATTTAACCTAACATTTTGAATGATAGATTTATTCACCGGTGTCTGGTTTCAAATCGCGAGTTGTTCCTTCTAATATCCACCGAAGGCTCTGAAGGAGAGCTATAATCACTAAACCTAACCAGTATTAATACGCAAGTATCTTATGATTTCTCTTAAAATACATACCATGCTTTCGCCACCTGGAAAATAAATAAATGTAAGTTATTATTGTCATAGGTTAATTGAGACATACAGCGTCATTATCCTTTCTACTTATTGCGTTTTGGACCCTTGAAGGACCTGGCTGGGGACCTAAGGGAGCCAATGGAGGTATCGATATATATTGCTGATCCGAATTCTGGATGTTAAGATGATTTAGGCTAATTAACGTTGTCTGTAATAATGTGAGCACTTTAACCTTGAAAACAGATATACACTTACTGAGTATACTGGCTTTTTGTTGATTAATATATGTTTTTTGGAAGGCATATGTTTTTCTCCTAGCATCGGTATTGGCATTGGCATCTTCTCTGCACAAGGCATATTCAGGATATTACGTATATCACTATCATCTGAACCACTAGAAGTCGAATCCCCTTCCTGGTTTATTATGGTTTTATTAGCCTCGTAATGATTTAATTGTGTGAATCGAATTAGATACATAACTACTAGGGATAGGCTTACCTTGGCTAGTGAGGACATAGCTATGATCCTATCTATATCACTGTCATAATCTGCACCTTCATTTGCCTGGTTTGCCATATTGGAGGTTAAGATCGAGAGCTATGTTTGTGCAATAGTCGAGACAAAGTGTATCTACATTCACGTGACATATATATAGCTGTGGGAATATAATACGAATAATCAACATTGGTCCGTAGATTTATTATTATGGCACCTACAACCGAGGAAAAACAATGGAAATCTGCAAAAGTCGTAGAATACCTCGAGGTTCCTAATCCAAATGATGGTGAGATATCACCTATGCCTTGTTCTATTTGTTCCGAATCAAAACTTTATAGGCTCTCCTTGCAAATTCGTTAAGAATGACTTGTAAGTGTTTATCGATAATGCTTGAATAGTAGTCATTTGATTATTTCCCTCAAACACAGCTGCCTCATCCGTCACCTTGGCCTCCATGCAAAGGAAGAAAATAATATTATAATGGACGACTACTGGAAAGGTTTGATCCTACAAATAAGAAAAACTACTAAGGTGATACACCTGCTCAAGCTACCCTACCCAATGTTGACAATGTGCTTTAGAACAAGTATCTTGCTAAGGTTTCATGGATGTATACAGCCAAGCAGTTGTTGGAGAGAAGTGATGTTAAGGCTGATACTAAAAGGTTGCATCTCAAAACCTACTCCTTCTCCTGTCACTCTATGTTCTTCTTACTCTTGACAGGTATATAAACACATTTGGAAAGCAAGAGCTGTGTGGCTCTGATTCTACAGATATCATTGATGCGCAAGCCTTGGAAGGTGAGGGTTATTATATCGAGAAGCAGATATAAAAGAATGAACTGAACTGAACTGAAAATTAAACTGTAGATACAATCGACATTGTTATTATTAAAAATCAGATTGAAGATCAACCTCCAGTAACCGCGTATTACATGCGGTAAGCTTGACGATAATACCAACCCATCTATTATACTAAAATTTCTATTAGATACTTCTGGGATGGGCATAGGCAGGCATTGAAGGTGCATTCATTGAACTAAACATATACCCTGTAGTAATCTATTGGGTGGTAGGGCGAGCCAGAAATATGTGGCGCAACTCACTGTTATTCACTTTGGTCCCCCGATACAGAGGAACAACGCTACTGCTGGTCCTGCAAAAGATGGTCCCATCTTACTTGCCTAGGAACCCCTGCCAACATTACCCAGCAGCAGTATCTTAACAATCTCTATGCTATAGAGAAGTTTGCCGACACCCCAAAAATTATACTTCAAGTTGCTTTCCAACCCACAGCTAGGGGAGGTCTCACTTATTTTACAGCCGGAAATATTAGGATCGTGAACAAGGCTAGAAAGTTGCTTTCTTCACAGGAACGCAGTGTCGTCCAAGCCTCTGGATGGATAGCTGCTCACCTCATTGAGGAGTCTCGGTTAAATATGATAGACACTGACTGGGAAAACTGGCTTGAGGCAGAATTCGGCATAGATAACACAGACTCTTATGAGCCATTAGTCGTTACAGACCAAACATACTATACTTGCCCTCGGTGTAGCTCAGATTTGCTTATTTGATACCTTACCATTCTTCTAGCTTATCTAATACCTACTATCCTTCACCGTGTTACTGCTAAAAACTCAGCTATTATGTTCCCCTCCACTATAAAACAAAGTGCAACAGATCTAATGGATGGAATACTGAAAGCAAAGAGAATCGTCGTGCTCTGTGGTAAATCGACCCATCATCATGTTTCATTCAAATACTTACCTACTCTCTAGGAGCAGGAATATCCATGGCTGCAGGTATTCCATGTTTTAGAGGACCAGACGGCTTATATACTGGCAACGCACTATCTGGATTTACCGGAGTCAACCTGACTGATCTGCTTACTAGCTCATCCCTCGTAGTGAGAAATATATGTTCAAGTGAGGATTAGTTGACCAAGTTAATGTTCTAGACCCAAAAGCAACAATCACTGCATTGTCAGCTCATTGCCACCCTTGCTGAGAAAGCGGCGATCGCACAACCCACTGCCTTCCACCATTTCCTTCGTGCTCTAGACCTCCAAGGAGTGTTACTCCGTGTTTACACTCAAAATATCGATGGTTTGGAGCTCAAGGCTGGGTTACATATGTCCTCAGAAATTCACCCCAGTGATGGACCAGCCCGATGCATTCCATTGCATGGATCCCTAGAGGAACTACGATGCCCTGGCTGCTCCTCCATTTTTATCCTCGAACCATACTACCCCTCTTTGAAAGAGGGCCAACTACCAGAATGCACTGAATGTCAAATCAATATGGAAAAGAGGGTAGAGCAGGGCAAACGCAGAACGACTGTGCCTCGACTCCGACCCAATATCATTCTTTACGGAGAACCACATCCTCGAGGAGAAGAAATAGCAAACGTGCAGCAAAATGATCTTGGGTTAACTACCACCCCCAGTCGCCAACTAGATCTTCTCCTTGTGGTTGGCACTAGCTTGAAAGTGAAGGGTACTACTGACTTTATCAAGCAGTCCGCTAGAATCTTAGCAAAAAATTCCCCCAAATCCAGTTTACAAGCATCGCCTCAAGTTATATATCTCAATAATACCTTTACAAACACAGCTACGTGGGCTGGTATATTCGACGCTTGGATAGACATGGACTGTGAAGAGTTTGCACGGTTGGCATTGAAAAGGATGGAGGAGATGATTGCGTCAGGTGAAATGCTCGAAAGCAACCACACTCAGGTTCAGGTTCTCTATGGAGACAGAAAGCTTAACTACAGACCATCATGGAGGTTATGGTCTTGATAAAATTACTGAATTAGCATCTATTACGCTGCATGCATGTCGCATCAAACTTTCCACAAATATTAATCAACTTGTATTGCTGCATTCCAAGCTAGTTACTATATAAGTCTACTACATACGATTTGTGCTAAACCTGTGTAGACATGTTGAGCTGTGTGCAGGTGTAAATTAGCAAGTTCACATGCGCCACTCCCATCCCATTTTGGTATGCAAATGTGATGTCACGCATAACATATCAAGTTGCTTTGATACTGTATTGATTAACTCCCAGCTATCTTGTCTGTGTATGCGTGAATATCAACTAGCTGTTATGTACTTATGAAGTGATGTGCTATGAAGTGATGTGTGAGGAGCCTAAGTAGTGATCAAGAGCTGTGACTCACACACGAAACTACTTCCAGCACCACAATGGCTATACGCATGCGATTGAATGAATGCTTATTTTTTCACCACATCTAGATAAATTTTATGCTGATTATCTTGTTTTCATGCAGTTATCCACCCACCCCCAAATGTAACTACCCTTGGAACCAAATGATGTGTTCTTCTCAATGCTTGGATGCGGATAATAATCGGTGGTCGAACGATTGCTCTCCTGTTCCACCAAGCGACACCATCTGGCTCTTTGAGGAAATCAGCCACCCTTTCACACAACCTGACTTGACCCTCAAATTGAACCAGCAAAAGCAGATCATTTTACATGCTTTTTGCAAAAGCAGAAACAAACATCGACACTACACTCTCCCTCTATCGACCACACTTCAGATCGCTCTTCTTGACCTTGAATACTGGGCGAATGTTGCTAACCCTCATCCCAGTGCAAATCGTATCACACGTTACCTGGAAAGGCTCAGGTCTGATCTCTGGGTTGAGTTATCACAAAACCATGGCAGCTTTGGCTCTAGCTTCCAACCTAAAATGACAATACCGTGGGCAGTTAGAATGAATCACTTTTTTGGCCACTCTTTCTTCGGCAGACGGGAGTACCTTCAGAAATGCAAGGCAAATGGGTGGACTCCATACACCCATGAAGACCCAACCTTATACCGTAAGAGGCAGCTTCTGCATACACAAGCTTCCCTTATCTCATCATGCTTTCCAATTCAAACTACATAGAATGGCATACTTTATTCGAAACCCATACAAACTGGCTAAGCAGGGGGTTCCAGCTATGTCTCCAGCAGCTAGAATCACACACGAAACCTCCCCGGTTTGACAGAGGGCACTCTGTGACCTGTGCGCTTGCTTTGTTCCTTGGAGTTAACGGTGAGAGTAAATGAAATCAACATCTTGGCTTAGGGATGCTCTAATGCTATATGCTTCTCTTTGCTACTGGCATCAATGAAAATACAGCCCAACAGTGGGCTAACGATGTTCAGGAGAAGAATATCAACCCAGATTCCCATGGATACGGTGTAAATACATCATCACCTACCCATGAGGCTGATCTTGGGTAGGTCTGTAAGACACACATGGTTCACATTCACTCATTGTGATCATTTAGTATTTCACAGCTAGCAATGAATCTTTCAGCTGATAATGATCAGCCAGTGGGATCCCATGGTGCATTTCATTCAGATGAATTTACCAAGCTGATACTGATCCAAGATCCAAGCTGAGATAGAGGGGGGGCAGCCTCAATTCTCCGATAACAGTGTTACCATTCCTCCACGATTCGAAAGGAAGATGAAGACAAAGATGAAGACAAAGATGATAATGAAAGTTTCTTGATGTTTTTTGTTTTTTTACATGCGAACAGCAGCTGCAAGTTACCATGGGACTTACAGATCATTGTAGCCACCTTTCCTCAGCGGTATACCTCACACCTCCACAATCTGTATCCTTCACTTCAATAAATTATAATGAGGATGATGGTTTTCACCGTAATATTTATAACTCCTTCAACCAGATGAAGGAGTAGTGGAATGAATCAAATGGCAAAGAAAACGTCAGGGCTTCTTTGTCACCCTCAAACTTGAGAATACGGCATTCATTTATAGCACATGATCTAATCCAAGTCCTGGATAGAATCATATCGTCTTTGTAGCTTTCAAACTCTTTAATCGAATAAATACCCACGTGACCCCCACACATACGTTCATTATCATGGCCACCCAACCGATAGCCAACAAAGGAGAGCTATTTGATGATGAGGCTTTATGGCCAGCCAAGACATCCACCCTCTTGAATAAACCGTCCAATTTCTGGCGCTTCTCAGAATTATCGACCCAAACAACATTCAAGCTCTTTTTCTACCACAACAACTCACTGCGATCTCGCGAAATACACATCCATTACCGCTCTATCCTTGCTTTCCTTGACCTGAGTCATCGCCACAGCTGCCTTGAAGCAGAGAACCAGGTACGACATGCAGGACGAATCAAACAGTACCTCCAGAACCTCTGTTTGGCTGTGCAGCATGAGTTGTGGTTTGAGGATCGTAAACTGCTCACTCAAGCATCATTGCGATTGAAGATGGTGAAGCAATGGGCCGTCAGAGTCTACCATTCATTTGGACACTCTCAAACAGGTCGCCAACTCTATGCCGATCGTTGCAAAAACGAGAACCGTCTGCCTTATGAAGATGACAATCCGACTCAATATGGTGAGTAATCTTATCAATATTGGGTGCAACAGCTGATATTAAATCGCTCACTGAAGATTGGAAGAGTCACATATCCAGGGTCGTGTCATTTGGGAACGAGATGCTTGCGACCGACACTTGGTCAGACTCTCCAGCGACGGCTGGCACTTCAAGCGATGCCGCTCAAGAGAAATCTGACTCGCTGCAATATCTTATTGCGATCGGATTCATCAACCATCCCAATGAACTGGGCCAAGTAGTGAGCGCCGCTAGTCTTCCCCAAAAACGATCTTTGTCTGATGATGAAGAACCCACGAGTTGAAAAAAACATCAACCAGCTACGATATCTGGTATGTGAAGTTATTTGCATCGCATCATCCTTATGAAGAAGAAGATAACGCATAACATCAGCACCCCTCACCCAGAATAAGCACGACTACTTTACTTCGTTGAGGGGAGTGAACTTTCCCCAGGACGCATCCTTAATTCAATGGGCCAATGGGTCGCAAACCGTACTTCCATGGGTTCACGTTCCAGGCTATCAAAATGCAGTCTGTCCATCATTTTGTGCTCGTTCTTGATCAGCTAACTGAAGCTTTGTTAAGGACGCTAAATTAGTTGAGGTGCTTGCCAAATCACCTGATGGTTCATCTGCAACCCATTCGATAAACAACTGGGACTTGGATGAAACTAACTATGTCGTTATCCCACCAAGAGAACCTTCCCAACCACTTCATGCCATCGATGAAGCCGTGCGACTCCATCTCGCTAATCAGCGATGCATTATATTACAGGGTCAACATCTTGAAGGTCTGGAGACGTTTTGTAAGGAGGAGATCGAGGCAGCAAGGGGTCCATTAAGCCAGCCAGTTCAGTGGCATGGTACGTAAAATCCATCTCTACGATTACTGTGGTTTAATATTGTATAGACGCAAGATTGCGTGCAGTCGGTAGGTCCAAGAAGGAGTCAGATGGCATCATCCACAGCCACTCTTCCCTGGGGGAGTTTATCGAGGCATCTGAGGATGTAGACATCTGTGGAAATATCCTGGATGCCCCTTCACTGAGAAATGCCGCCCCCTCTATTATATGGTAAGAGTGCTGAGAGCTTGTACATTGGCTTATTTCAACAAGTAACCTTAACAGTCGAATAAGTGACGAAGCACTCGCATTCCAGCTCACAAAACATGAATCATTCGTGAAGTTTTGGAAGCACCCTCCAAAGGACAAGTCGAAGCATCACAAGATGCCGAATACTCGACAAGAACTAGTCCTTCCAGGGCCACAGGTTATTCGGATGTGCACCTGGCAAATGATGCAGTGGAACCTGCTGACGCATGCTGGCTTCGTAACATTCCCCCACAAGGATGCTAACGGCTTGTGTACCTGGATCTATGCGCACGCCGGGATAAAAATTTGGGCCATTATTCGACCTAGATACACAAAAAGTCACAACTCCCGGAACAAGTTGTGCAGCCTGCACAAGGATATTTGCTTCAGTCAACTACACCAACTGAATCAACATGCTCAGATTTTCACGACGTTTCTTTCTGCAGGGGAGATTCTGTAAGTTTTTATATTATTAACGCTCTAAAAATTGATTACTCATGCTCATATATTGATTCTATGTGTCAGAATTATGCCTCCTGGCATTTGGCATGCCGTATACACCCCCACGCCAAGCTATTGTTCGGGAGGTCACTTTTATACCTATGAGACGCTTCACCTCACTGAACAATCGCGGGACTTCGACCATATGCATGGTCATTTTTCAACAAATGCAAATCACCACGTCTCAAGGTTGCTTTCTCGCATGGTTTTAGCACTTCCACATGTCGCCAAAAGTCGAAGTGAGCACGTGAATGAATGATATCCCCTCATTTTTGTTTAAAAGCTAGCTTTCCAGAAATATATCGACGGCCATTCTTGGCGCTGGCCAGAATGATTCTCAAATCGAATGAGTACCTTTTGCCGGGTGAGCAGAAAAGGCCAGACCTTCCGATGACCGAGTGGGATGTCCTTTTTCAGGAGGAAGAAGGAGAAATCAACGAGGCCCAGAAACAGATCAAGGCGATACTAGAAAGGGCAGGAATCAGCCTGACAGCTATGGAGTCAGAAGTACTCGTCAGTGGAGAGCATTGGATGGCGCTCAGTGAAGAAAAATGTTTATCCACCGAACTTTTTCTTCCACCGCCATAGGGACAGTTTCTATTCATTATCTATTGATGTGCTGCTATCATATGCCTGTACTTTGTTACAGTTTTACAATCGATACAATTGAGTTGGACTTTGATGCTCATGTCTCACGTGAAAAAAAAAAAAAAACATACATGAATACATACATTACCTTGCCTGCGATGAAACCAATTACAACCTCATGTAACCTAGTAGATATGCCGAACACAATCTGCTTTATTTACATATACAGAAAGGTGGCAGCTTCTGGACTCCCTATCCCTTAGGGAGATAGAGCCCCACGTTGTACTTGCGGTTAGTGTTTGGCCCAGCAGATGCGCTACACCCTTGAAGCTATTATCTCCCTCGGTTCACCCGTGTGGTTGAATGGTTGGGTCGCGTTGGTTGGCTGGGTGGGTTGCGCACAGCTAACTCAGCCTCTGTCTCTCGTAATAGAGCTGCCTTCATTTTCTTCTTTTTATTCCGCTTCCACTTGTTTTGTTTGTAGTTTTTCCCTCGTTCAACCTGTGCTGTTGAAGTGGGAGAGAAATAAGAATAAGAATAAGTTAATAAATCAATACGCAATAAATAAATTCACGTTGAGTAGCCTGCCTACTTGGAGGTTCCGAGGTTCGTACCACGGCCACACGTGTAGATGATTGTCTGCTATACAGTAGTCAAAGGATGCTAAGTTATTGAGCGGCTGAATGAACTAACTTGTTTGGCTGCACGATGCATGTTGGCAATGGAGCCCTAAGCCTCTGTTCGATTTCGCCTGCGAATGAAGAAGAAATCTCCTCTGTGGCTGATCATCATCATCAGTCTAGATATTTGATATCTGGTGTGGCATGAGACCCATAGATCCCATTCACGTACCAGCTTTTGAGGTAGAATGTGCCAATGCGACATCCAATGGTGATTTATCCACATGTGTTGGGTCGATACTTATATCGAACTCAGGGATCTTGACTGTGGCTGATCGTTTAGTCAGGATATCTGATGTAGCATGAGAGCGATGGATCCCATTCACACACCAGCTTGTTGTGCCAAACAGGTGTCGCCTTTGTCGAGAAGGTCGGCTGCAGAGAGTAAAACGTTTGAAGGGCCCACAGAGATATGTTCCCTCGCTTTGTTCAGTGCGCTTGCAAGGCTGTCTATAATATGATGACCCGAATTCATCCAGGTATTTTGTTTTTTATATTTGTTGAAAATATCTGTCCATCCTATTATAGAACGTAGTATAAACCATCAGGACTTTGGGAGCGATTCATCACGTACGATATTCCAATGGGTCGCCATGCATATAACTCTCCCAGCCCTGTTCTCTGCATGTGGTGAGATAAGCGTCACGGTCAGGCTTCGAGTGGCCAAAGGAGTGCATCGTTCGAACAGCCCAAGGCCAGGTACTCCAAGGTTGTTCATTAAAGCTGGAAGGGGGTTCCATTGCGAAGAATTCTTCAAGGAGGTCATCCCTTAGCAGCTCTAAATAGTGCGACATCGATTTATCTCCAGAAACCAGGCTAGCCCAATATTGAAGATCAAGAAACGCAACCTGTTGGCACAGCATGAATGGCAAGGAAAAGTGGCGAGACTGATTCATGATGATATTAAAGGCAATGAATTCCAATGGAAAATACTTCCAGCGTATCTTTGTATCGGAACCCATCAGTTTGAACAGGTAGTTCTTTGAATTCTCCAATTCAAATAGACACAGCCAGCTGCTTGGTTGAACCTCTGAGATGCCATCCTGCCATCTATGGGTATCGTTGAGAATAAAATCGAGATCTGCCATTGGATTCGGATTCGGTAGTGCTTTCGGAACTTGTGAATGTTTGTTAATCCTATATTTGGTAGGTGTTCAAATCGAGCCCAGCATAACTTATGCTTGGCTGCGCACTTCAAAAGAGGCAGTTTGGACAATCGTGAGTGTAATTATAAAAGAAGGATGAACCATAAAATCAAGTGAGATGTTGAGGTCATCTCCATTGGAACTAAAATCGATGAAATTTTATCACCGAAGGTCTCTTTTTCTCGTTTGAATAGTAGCGACTTTCTCATTGTATTACAGCATTCGTAACTGAAATTTACTGATAAACAGATCAACTGGCACTGATTCGTGGTGATCATGCAATAATTAGATGTACTTTGGGCATGGTGAAGTCAATTTAATGTAGACTAGTCAGCTGCCGCCTTAGCTAAATGTAAGTTTTCCAATTTGCTAATGATCCGCACCTACAAACCTACTCTGTGGTATTGTTTTTCAGTAACTAGAAATTTTCATCACTGAAAAGATGTGAGGGGGTGATTGAGTGATTTAGTTACTGTTTTTCGTTGATTTCCCTTCCCTTCCTTCCAACAGTCTCATTTTGGCAAAGGTTTGCTAATGTCTTCAACCTTATCGATAGCCTGTATTATGGAACGCAATACTTGCCTGCTAAGAAAACTTTAAATGCCATCAATCTACAACATGCCGAGGTAAAGGGCCTCGGGTACACCTAGTATAGCAACATAAGATTAAAGTACGGCTGAAAGACATCTTTGTGCTTCTTCAGACGACTCAGAATCACTTATTTCTCACTTTGTAATGGAGCGTGACTGCCATCCTTGATGATGTTGGAGAAGCGGTGAATGGTTTGCACCTTGGTGAGTGGTTATCTGGATACCAACACAAAAGGTCATAATGAAAATTCAATTCATAGGGAATATCCGACGTGCGTGAGCAGATGAAATGTAGGAAAAGAGAGTGCGGGAGTGAGAATGGGTATGAGGGCCACCCTGAGAAGAAGGTAAAGAGGAAGTTGGCTAAGGGAGAACAAGGTGGAATCTACAGATGGGAGGGATGGCAAGGGTCACCATCCATGCTTCTCTACTGCATCCAAGAGATTGCGTGCCGAATCTTGATAACCATATTATTCAACACAGGGGCCTGATATTCAGATTTTTTAACGAAAGCCTTACCGTTCGATCCCAACCTCAGCATTTCCATCCTCTCGCCGTAACCGTTTGAAATCGTTTTGATCTCTCTGACCCCTAACCATCAATCCCATGGCTCTCCGTCGACTGTGGTCCAATGGGGTCATTATCAGTCCCCGGCTGGGTTGGCGCAGTGACGATCCCACAGTGGATTGTTTGCTGGATCTCTTCGGCTATCTTGCTATCGCCATCCGTTGTCGACTGGGTGTTTACCGACGGCTCTGCTATGGTTGTCATCTTCGTGTTCTTTGAATTGACATAGACAGTCAGTAGTGTTTCTTCAGTTTCCTCATCCAACAAAAATTTGGCCTTCCATTGCTTTCTTCTTCTCGGGCTGACAGCTTTGGGGATGTTCATCTCATTCGCCTAACACGTCCCCTCTGTCAACCTGAAAAAAAGGAAAAGAGCAAGCTCACCTGGTGATGTTGGGCAGTGTGACTTTGATTCCCCACAGATCCTGGTCCCATGGGGTTTCCCTCACCCTCCATCTGGTCTAAGGTCGTAACCCTCTGAGATTGAGATCTAGTGGCCCAGTGAGGCGACGCGGACACAGTCATGAAGAAGACTGCTGGAGATGGTCATAGTAGAGGACCGTTCAGGTTCACCCTGTCAAACTGTGGCATTTTAAGCGACCCTAGCCACGTGAATAATCGATTTTAGTTGAGAGTGAGTCAAAGCGTCGAGGTCGACTTAGTATATAGAGCAGCCGAAAGTCTCCCAAAACCACCATCATCCATCATGATTTCCCTTCCCATAGATCTGTGGCTCAAAATTATCCCCTACATTCAGAACTCGTCCCAAGATCTGCTCGCACTGGCACTAGTAAACAGGAACTTTGCCTCCGTTGTGTTTCCATTCCTGGCCCGATACATGCTTGTCGATCCAATGCCAAAGCCGCAACACCCGATTCGTTTCCTTGAATTCACCTCCATCAGGAATTGGCACGGCGGTTGGGTTCAGCAAAATTTGAAGAGGGCTGGGAGCAACCTGAGGGTCACCAGGTTGGGATTCAATGCGTCCGGTTGTCAGTGTTTCAGGTTATTCCTATGTGTCTGGGTTTTATCGCTAACCCTGCATGAAGATGACTGCGTTGAACTCACGCACCTAAACTTTTTCCACAACGTGTGGCTCAGGGAAGTTACCCTCTCTGGATTACGACTAAGACGGCCGGGTAACGTCAACCTAATCGATATCTCGAGGATATTTGCTGGATGTTCTATGGAAGATTTGACCAAGTTCACTCTCGATCTTACACGGGCCAACTGGGATAACTGCATCAAAGTCAATTGGGCCCTCCTCGACGCATATCTTTCCTCAAGACCTTCCCTTCAATCTGTGCACATTTTAGGCCCTCTGTCTGTGATGGAGGTCAACGATATCATGCCACTGGTCACCGCGAAGGGCATCCTTGATGTCATGTTCAGGCCAACTTTGCCGGAACCATCGGTACCATTGGTACCATGGCCATCTATATCTGGGCGGATACGTAGGAGGAAGTTTCGAAGAAGGGGAGTGGAACGGGGCAGGATACAGGTTGAATAGGAACGGGGCAATGTTATCCTGTAACAATCTGTTGAAATGGATCCGTTATGACCCTGGCTGATACTGACCAGTCCGAAGTGGAAGATATTGTCCTCTTGAGACTACCCAAGCCGAAGTCAGAGAACACAGAGAGAGATCATTGTCATTGTTACTACATACATTTGCATCTGTGTCTACTTTTTATATGTATGCGACATCAAAGGGGTCAGGGCTTTGTGATCCTTTGATAGCACGATAGCCGATTGGTTGTTTGAAAAGATAGTTGAGACGGGATTGGGCCAAATACTTCACCAATAAAGGTGCGGAGCCATAAGGCTTCCTTTGCAGCACGAGTTGCTACATATTTAGCTTTAGGGATCTCTCCGATGGGAAATGGCAGGGCGAATCTGCGTGGGTGACAAAAGCAACAGTTCGATATTACTTGCAGCCGCTGCGCAATCCAACAATCTTTCTTCTCAGTAATATCGTGCTATCAAAGGATCACAAAGCGCTTCGCTTTGTAGGTTAGACCCCTTCGATGTCGTATACATATAAAAAGTAGACACAGATGCAGCAACAATGACAATGATCTCTCTCTGTGTTCTCCGCCTTGGGCTTGGGTCGTCTCAAGAGGACGATATCTTCCAATCCAGACTCATCAGTATCAGGCAGGGTTATCATACGCGATCCATTGCAACAGATGGCTACAGGATAACGTCACCACATTCCCATTCAACCCGTATCCTGCCCCCTTCCACTACCCTTCCTTCTTCAAAACTTCTTCCTGCCTCGCTTACATACCCACCCACGATAGGGATGGCCATGGTACCGATGGTTCCGGCAGGGTTGGCATGGATGTCACCCTAAGGATGCCCTTGGTGCCAATCAGTGGCATGATATCATTGACCTCTATCACAAACAGAGGGCCTAAAATGTGCACAGATTGAAGGGAAGGTCTCGAGGAAAGATATGCATCGAGGAGGGCCCAATTGACGTTGACGCAGTTATCCAGGTTGGCCTGTGTAAGATCCAGAGTGAACTTGGTCAAAGCACTCATCAGACATCCAGCAAATATTCTCGAGATATCGATTGTGTCGTAGTGACCTGGCATTTTTAGTCGTAATCCAGAGAGGGTAACTTCCCTGAGGTATAAGTTGCGGGAAAAGCTTAACCGCTCGAGTTCTAGGCAGTCATCTTTATGCGGGATTAGTGATAAAGCCCAGACATATAGGAATAAACTAAAACACTGACATCCGGAGGCATCGAATCCCAACCTGGCGACCCACAGGTTACTCCCGGCCATCTCCAGATGTTCCTGAACCAAATCGCCGCCCCACTCCGAAATGGCGGTGAACTCAACAAGGTGGATAGGGTGTCGCGGCTGTGGCAATGGATTGACGATGGCATATCGGGCCAGGGAGGGCAACACAGCGGAGGAAACATCCCTATTCACTAGGGATAGTGCGAGTAGATCCCTGGGCCTGTCCTGAATGTGGGAGATTATTTTGAACCACAGCTCTAGGGGAAGGAGGATCATGATGGATGGTGGGTGGTGGCTTAGGGAGAAAGTGGAGAATTGGGGTTGAGAAAAAATGAGGGGATTTTATAGTGTGGATGCCACGATTATTGTGGCTTGTGGCAAACGAGCTCTGCCCATGCTCACTGTCGATTGGCTTGGTTTTCTTGCCCCTTAATTCTCAGACCGTGGTAGGTTCATGTCCTGTCAGCGAACGCTGCATGCGTCATGCAGTTAGTCAGTGCTACACAGCGCTATGTTACCGTTCACCTTCGGTCGGCCTGGTTCTTGCCTCTTAGCTTCACTGCACCACAATGTATCACCACCTTTTAACCAAGTACACTCTGTTCGGAACAGAGCGGTTCGGTTCAGAGGAGTACACTGAAACTCTGTTAGACTGCTCTCCCACCTTTGCTTCAAACGGAATGCATTTATTTCAGCCAGGCCTCTAAGTGAACGCAAGGGAGAAGGGCAGGTAGAAGAAGGTGGCAGGATCAGGATCGAATGGCGCAGTGTTATTCCACAGTTGTCCTCTACTTTTTAGCTCAATCTACAGCTCCATCGACTCAATACGGTATATGCAGTGAAGTATAGCAGGCGTAGCTGATAAATCTCGACAAACAAACCATACTTGCCCCGATCACTTTAGTGCATCTTGCTAAATCTCTTGATAAAATCCATGGAGACTGATTTGCATGCTCTCGAAACTAGCTGGTGGCCTGTTGGAAAGGTCCCGCAGGCCACGGTTCCGCTATCCTCACGATGCTATATCAAAAACACCACCCAGGATGGACTCATGTCAGTCCAAGCGGCCCAACATATTTGTTCTCTCCCGATAAAGTGGAGGCCAATATTCACCATCATTGACTTGTGCCAGCTTCAGCTGCAATTTCAAAAAGAGGATGGAGGGAGTCATCTTGGAAAGTTGATGGTATGGTATGACATGCTTAGGACGTATATCATAAAGGAAGCGCAAAGAGAAAAGCCTGCGTCTGGCAGTCTTTGGATTCCTGATGTCGTTCATCGGTTCTGTGTTCGACTGGAGCTAGGGAAGGCCCACCAGCCCAAAAAACTCAAAGCATTCGAAGCCGAGCTTAGAAGCCATTATTCTTCCAGACAACACTGGTGGTATGGTAAGATATCGATATTTTCAAGGCTAGGCTTGAGTAATAAATGCTTGTATACCCAGACCTTTTATCCTGGAAGCAGAGCAAAGAATTCTACTGGCTTCCCCAAGTCCTAAAATCTGTTGATCCTTTCAGTGACCGATCGAATTGCACCACCTGGCTTGACGGTTTCGAAGCAGACTGCATCTTATTTGGGTTCACCAATCGTTTGGAGGCTGTTGCGATCTCCTCCGTGGAACTTGAGCGTGTACCTGAGCTTGAACTTGGACCTGGGTATGAACACGAACATGAATATGAACAAGATGATAACGATCAAGGTGAGGGTGAAGGTGAAGGTGTGTGATCCTGATGTCAATTCGATAGCTTGTTAAGTACTTATCATTCAATTAATTTCATGAGCTCCAAAAAGGAAGCGAGGACGCCCACGCAAGGACAAGCATGTTGAATTATCTAATGATTTCCCCAAAGCACAGATTCTGAGGAGTGGAGAGAGGGTTGCATCTTGCCCTATGGATTTCTTTCAGACCCTCCCTGCATTAACGGGGGGTGATGTCCCCAGAAAAAAGGCCATGAGAAAGGTACCGACTATGTTATTTTTCAATGGCGTCATATTCACCATACACAGAGAATTCAAGCGAATACAAAACCAGAAGCAGAAGCAGGCGTCTCAGCAAAGTCACTACCTGCTTCTCCTGGCAAGGACTTCCAGGTTTGTTTGTAGTTTTATGTTTGTATTTGAATGATTTGTACAGGTAAGATGCCCTAAGCAGCCCTCATTGGCAAGGCGTATACCCTCCTCAGCTATACCATCTGTGAATCACCCTCAGCAGGTGGGTCTTATCTTCTTCATACCTAGTCAGAAGCAATGGCGATTTATCCAAGAATTTGTCCAGAAAAATCGAAATCGAAATCTATCCGAAAGCCTGCTTATAGGTCTGGATCCAGAAATAGAGGTTGAGAAAAGGAAAAGGGTATAGTATTTTCCCCATCATGTGCCTCGTGTATACTTATATGTATGTCTCCTAGGATACGAAGGGGAAGGGGCGCGCTACAGACACCACTCTGGTGGGTATCAGGCTTGCATTTGAGTCATTCGGAGTACAAGTCCAGATGGATGGTGACGGTAGCCATCCTTTTTCTTCTAGGTCGTGGATGATGGTCACGATAAGCTAGAACCAGAACCCATCCCACGTTGGGTGAAATTGCTCCTTCAGCCACTCAGCGGTAATGCAGATGACCTCGCAACCCACCTCCTTGATCTATCGGATGCAACGAAAGGATACGACAAGAAAGGCATATGGGTCGATTTGTCACACTTTGATGTAGACATGGTATGTCTTTCTGTCGAATATGGGGGTATTGCATCCATCCATTTTTCTGACTAGATCAAGAATCTGGTGATGGAGTGGAAAAAGCGACAAGACTTGGCAAATTTCACTATGTTTGAGGACAACGACGAGTTGGTTTTCATGAAGAGAACGTTCAAAGGCATACACACCCTCATTGCCAAAGGTGCCATGCACAACTTTCATAAGTATGTTGAGGAAATGATGAAATGAAGACAAGGTTGCGATGCACAAATGAATAGAATGGCTGAATGAACGAATGCTGAACGAATGCTGAATGCTATTACAGCTAATAAAGCTACCCCATCTTCAGACAAAAACCAGGTGAATAGTACAGTGAGTGTATATTAAGATTCCTTGTGATCGCCAATCCTAAGCTTCCCAGAAACCAGCTCCATGATCATTATATTCCGAAAATCAGCAACATCAGCCTCTTCCAAAACTGAAGGTATAGCCATACTGTTGACCAGCCACTTGAGATATTGACAGGTATACACCCCGCAATCTGTGGACCCTTTTTGTTGCGGCACAGACATATCTGTTTCGCAATTCCACCCAGAGAGATTATAATTCACCTCAGTGGTGAGATAATCGCTGACAGCCTTTTTCGACACCTGTCAGCATTTAATCAGGAACTCTGTGGCTTGAAAATCTCACTTTAATAATGCCTGCCCGGGTCTTCGCATTTCCGCATGCAGTCATACTATCATAGAACTCCCAGCGTCGATCCGTGAAGTTCATCCTCAGCAGCAGCCAGTGATTTTGGTTTTGGTTTACGGGGATATAAAGGGACTTCAAGGTTTCCAACGTCTCGTTGATGGAGGACAAAGCAGCTGCATACCATCCACGTTTGACCTTTTGGCCATTCTTGGTAACCTGTCAGATCGATGGAAGGAAGGAAACGTTTGGGAAAAGGGCTTACCAACTCTGCAGAGAGCAACCTTGTTGCGCCACCATAATCCTTGTGGTCTAGGTTTGATACCTGAGGCCAGAAATATGTCGATATCAGTTTTACTTCTTTATCCTTATTCTGAGCCCGACAGAGATCGATGTATGAGCCTAGGATAGAGTCATCCAATTCGGCGCCTGGGTTAAGCTTTTGTAGAGCTTTGTGGTCAACAAGGGAGGTGGAACGTGGGCATACCAAGGATGGGTCTGCAAGCAGACGTATCCAAGGCATCGTGGAACGCTCTTCCTTGGAGAAAAAGGCATAGATCGGGGTGTCGACAAATTTCAATGGTTTGTTTGCCTCTTTTACACCAAATAGTTAGTCTTCAACAAGCAGAGAAAATGCAATGTCTTACCAGCTGCAATAGTACTGCTTGGGCATGCTCGCAAAAACACATGGAATTGCTAGGCGTAAAGTCTTGTCTTTTTCTCTGGGAAGCCTAGGTGGTCTTTTGAAATTTCTAGCCACCTGGGCAGATAAAGCTGGACACTGGGGGTTTTTAAAGCCCTTTCCCACTCTGCGTGTCAATTAAAATTAAAATCGAAGCGTGAATAAATATCTCATTACACTCACCGTCCAGAGAGGGTGCAGGCATGCCTTCATCCTTCCAGGCACCATATCTCTTAATGAGTTCCATAAAGTCATTGCGGCCCTCTGGGATATGGGTGCATCCACAGAATGTTCGCCATAGCCATGGGGTGAGGACTTCAGGTGAGCGCAAATTATGCCCCTTCACCCCCTTGAAGTAGTCCTCTATGGCAGCACGCAACCGCGTGTGGTAGTTGTAGTTATGGCTGTACTGGCCAGTAGCACTTGTATGCCAATACATGTAGTGCGCATCAAAGAGCGCAAGCTCGAATGCTGGGAGGCCATCATCATGCAATTCGCAGCATATCGTGCCTATCCAGATGAAATTACGTCCAAAGGTCCATTTAGTGAACTTGCTAACGGGGGGGGTTGTCAACTGATTCCAGAGGCTTTCATCGTTGGTGAAAACTTCAGCCATTCCTTAATTCCAGCTTAAGTTGATTCGCGTACACTAACGGAACCCACACATAAACACTCACCTCACAAAGCAACTCTATGTGAGGCTTCGGGGTTTCCTAGAAATCCTTATAGGACTAGCCACCAGTTCACTTTACTTCACTTCTTGCAGCCTTCGTTTGCCTGTCGATTAAATCAAATCACGACACAACTCATGAAACTCACTGCGTGAGCCAAAGCCCTGGGACAACCCACTTATAAGGCTGCGAACAAAGTTGCAGAGTTGGTTGTGTATAGTAATATAGAACTAACTAGTCCTGGCAGTGACGAATCTGGAAGACTCGAATGGCAATATGAACGACCGTGTACTACTTTTCGCTCAACGTGCTGCCCGCCGTGCCCGTCGAGGCATGAATCCTTTCGGTGGTACAGCACTCCCTCCTCACATTACATCAGGAAAATGACGTATATGTTGGTAGTTGCTTGGGAGTGCAACTATATATATGTGACTCGGTGATCTGCATGTAAGGGATACCCTGCTGGATTAACGAGAATCATCATTATGATTTCTGGTCTCGGTGGAGGCTTAACAGGCTTACAGAGGCTGTAGATCTTCACACTGTCATTCTAGAGAGGCCTGGAATGGGCCTACACCGTCAACCACTCCTGCGACGCTTGGAGGAGATCTCATCAGTTAAGACCTTGACCTCAGGTCCTGGTAGACATATCTTGTAATTTACGCTGTTCAATGATATCGGATGGCACTCCTTGTGGAAACTATCAACATTGTGAAAGAACAAAAGGAATATGGTATCATGTGTTGGAACGGCTTGGACCTCGTTGAGCTCGTGAGGCAAACACGTGAGGAAGTACAAGGTAACGACGAGTATTTATGTACGGGTGCACGGACCAATATCTATGGAGAACTGATGCTCATCCAATCATGTACCAGTGTCACCACCGTCAAACAAGGAAGTTCACCAATCTGGTGCATCTAAGGTATATTTTGGTTCGTATCAGTGTGGGATATCGGCAGGCATGACCAGTCAGCACCGAGAGGTATTCCAAGGGCAATACCTGGTATACGCGTCACTATGGGCGCGTCCATTAATGAGGTTACGCATGCCAGAAAATGCTTACTCCCTCAGCTGGGATATATTCTTCTCGTCATATTTTGTATTGACGGGAATGTGCTCCAGTTATACTGTATTCCTGATGCAGCAAGTTCTCATCAAATTGTGGTCATGTCTCAGAATTTACACAAATCTGCCCATATTTGCCCTTGTCATATTTTCGAGAAATATGCTGTGCAGGAAGCAGTTGACTGGTTCTAATATGGAGTTACACCCACATGAGTTGAGTGACTGTCACCCGACCAGTCGAGTGACTGTCACACCCATGTGAGGTGACTGTCACAAGGCGGTCCCCGAAATAGAGTTCAACAAACTCTCTATGAAGTGCCAGTCACTGTGTTTCAGAGGCGGGTAGTGACAACACCGTTCAACTTGGTCGACTCAACGTGGCGTGAGCTCAACTCAGGTAACCAGCAGTAGACTCTGGTAGTCAGACGAAAGAGACCCAGGCCAGTCGAGCCGAGTAAATAGATGATCCGATTCCATTTAACTACAGGTAGATTAGGATTACAGCCGTTTGCACATGGCTTGACACTTGTCCGGAGATTTAAGAAAAGTCGACCAGCCATAACTTGTACAATCTCTTACTGTAACTCTTAACATTGCTCATCACCTTAATGGTACTACCCAACAGTGTGCTTGATCCTGGTGACATTGAATCGTCTTCCGACAAGCTTGAGGTTGCCATTAAGCCTGATCTTGGTACAACAGCCTAACAGTTGTATTTAAATGATTAATAATCAGTCATAACAGCACTGAGTCGACTCTTTTCTTTTTTCAAATCCGCGGAAAAGTGTGTCAAGCCATGTGCAAACAGCTGTAAAGAGCTCTGTGATAAGTTAGAGATATACCCCCCCATACCCCTTATATAGTTTATTGCTGTGCCTCATTCTGTCCATATATTGTCATTCCGAGCATCTATAACACTGGTGCTATTGTTTGAACATAAAATTGTGATGTTTAAAGAGGTCTGTGATAAGTTGGAGATATACTCCCCCATACCCCTTATATAGCTTATTGCAGTGCCTTATTCTGTCCATATATTGTTATTCCAAGCATCTATCACACTGGTGCTATTGATTGAACATGAAATTGTGATGTTTAAAGAGGTCTGTGATAAGTTGGAGATATAGTCCCTCATACCCTTTATATAACTTATTGGAGTACCTTATTCTATCCATATATTGTTATTCCAAGCATCTACGACACTGGTGCTATTGATTGAACATGAAATTGTAATGTTTAAAGATGTCTGTAATAAGTTGGAGATATACCCCTCCCATACCCCTTATATAACTGATTGCAGTACCCCAAATAGTCTGTAACTCAGGAATTTTGTATTCCCCACCTCTATGACACTGGGGCTATTGATTGAATATAAAACCCAGATTTTTAAAGAGCTCTGTGATAAGTTGGAGATATACCCCCCATACCCCTTATATGGCTTATTGCGGTACCTTATTCTGCCTATAAATCAGGATTTTGTTATTCCGAGCCTCTATGACACTACTGCTATCGATTGAACATGAAATCCCGATTTTTAAAGACCTCTGTGATAAGTTGGAGATATACCCCTCCATACCCCTTATATAGCTTATTGCGGTACCCCAAATGGTCTATAAATCAGGATTTTTGTATTCCCAGTATCTGTGACACTAGCGCTATCGATTGAACATGAAATCCTGATTTTTAAGGACCTCTGTGATAAGTTGGAGATATCCCCCCCCCATACCCCTTATATAACTGATTGCGGTACCCCAAATGGTCCATAAATCGGGATTGTTGTATTCCCCACCTCTATGACACTGGGGCTATCGATTGAATATAAAACCCTGATTTTTAGAGCAGTCTATAGCTACTTATACTTATACTTCCTCCTAAAACCTTACCATCTTCCACCACGACATACCAAATGCTCTAAAAATCGGAATTTTTGGTGGGCTCACCATTAGTTCACTGTGCCTATCGAATGGATATGAAATTGCGATTTATAGAGTGCAATACAATAGCTGGGCTGCATAATGGTATAAATGGAGTATTTTACATATATCTCAAGAATGGGACCGCCGATTTTTTTAATTTATGGGTTAGTAAATTAAAAACTGATTGTATTGGGATGCCCTAATAATCCCCCAAAGAATTTTGAATTAATTTTGTGCCAGCATTTTGGTCATTTTGTTGATAATGGGTCCCTGATGTGCAAAAAAGTGTAAGGATTGGGGATAAGTTATCACACTTTGCTCAATACCAGGATATGCACAGAACCAATGTATTGGGGCAATCTGGTATAAGCGGGAGTGGGATGTAAACTTATTGTTTACCTAAGTATAACCGGTACTTAAGGTATCTGGTACAAATACGTACAAACACGGCATGGTGGCTGTATGTAACATATCTGTTACAGTAGTGGTGAAGAGATTGATGTAAATGACAACTAGCCTGTTCATATGTAAATATTCACTCTTGGGTTCGAACCCAAGACATAGCACTATCTACTTTCGGCCTTATCTCCGGAGACGGCCGACTGCTAGTAAGTGTGTGGGTTCGATAACTAAAGGCTATCGTGGACAAGTCCTTTCGCTCATGAAAGGCAGGCAGTCGGCCATCATGGTCCAATGTGAATGTAGAGGAAGTAGGGCGCACTTCACCATTCAGTCTGCACCCCCCTTGACTACCCACCTGTTCGGGGTCAAAGACCTCTACCTTCCGTTCATGGTCGGTTTGAGTGGACCGTTCATGGTTGTTGGGTCATTCATGACCTGATGCTGGACTCCCCCTCAGCAATCTAAGTTGGGTACACAGTATAGCCATAAGGGCTGGTATGGGCAAGCGGTTAAGCCCACTGATGAGCCCCTTCGCACGGGTGAAACCAGCTAGTCCCGCCACTATGCCAATTAACCAATAAAACAAAGTCTTACCTAGCATGCAAGTCATGAGGGTGCCAATGGCATCATCTCATTGAAGGTATCACATCCTCAACGCCATTAACAACCTGTAAATCAGTGGAATGAAACTAAAATTTAATATCAACTCATCGAAATTTCGTATCTGGTGTGCCGCACCTTCAAGCCAACTTATGATACCTGTTGAAGTTAAGGAGCTTTTTGCTGGGAGTCGTAGGAGACGTTCTATAAGAAGGGTTGCCCTCACGACAGAAGGTGAGATCTGTCAGGTAACGTCCTTTGCGCCAATAACCTCAGTCAAGAAATTAGTTAAGGGAGCTAGCAACGTACCCAAGAATGGGACGGCAGGAGGAGCAGTATTACGAAGTTTGGAGCAATACTCATGATAGATATGCCAATGGGCTGCAAGTCTTCTCAAAGAGGTTAGCTGTATCTTGTTTTCTAGGGAAGACCCTGTCCGACAACATCAATAATGCCAAAAAGGTTTCAGGAAGGCTGTGATGAGATCAGCTCTATTCAAGTCCGCCGTCAGTCTCGGAAGCTTGAGCATCATAGAAAGCGCACCATGGTCGGTACCGACACCTATTGCTGTGCCAGTTTCAGTGAGGACGTGTGATATTTCCGAGATCGCCTTTATGTTGGCGGTATCCATCTCTATGGTTGTCGTCATTTTCTCGGGGAACACGTAGCTACCGGTCTTCGGGTTGAGAGTCGCTCTCGCCATGGAGTTCAACAAAACGCGGCGTTCCAAGTCAACGCTGTACGGGGGAACCTCCTTGATCTTCACAAGCGAATTTGAAGTCATCATCTCGCTCATCGCCCGGTACGATTGAAGGGCGCGAATACGATTTCTAGCTTTGTAAGACTCGTATGCGGAAGGTTCGAGTACACCAAACAAATATCGGGGGTGAACAACCAAAGCCGTGCCGCCAACTTGACCAAATCCAAAGGAGGATTAGGAACACGAGGGTGAGATGGTTTTCGGATAAGCTAAGAGTTTCATACCATCACTCCTGCGCGAATACCGTCGGTGTGAATAGATTTCGAAGGGAACATTAGGAAGCGATGAGCTTGGAAGTGAGCGTCGACGTTGCTGTGCATAGTCAGAAAGGTGTATTTAAGTACATGATCGGATCCTACTCACTCGCTATTGCGGTTTCCAGGAATAATGCCGGAGCTAACGGTTTGCAAGAGACCCATCAATTGCCATGATGCTGATCCTCCTTTCGAGTGTCCCAGTAAACTCTTCTGCGCCATGATGGGGATGGCATTACCAGGGGTACGAGTAATGGAGGTGAAAATATCGTTCCAGATGTGTGTCTCGTTTTCTTCCTGTAGCTTCTGTGAGTCTCTCGATTCATCGGAAAGAGGATAAACTCACATTAGCACCGGTGCTGGTTCCATGGATCGACAGAACGACAATGTCATCAGCGGTTAAGCCCCAAACAGCAAGCGCACGACGCAGCGGTGCTACTCGTGGGTCGGATCCTTCAAGCATGCCGTACATAGCTAACACATCTTCCTCTTGGCGGTCGGCTTCCTTCTCGATATCGGCCACCCGTGAAGAGAAGTATTCGTCGTCGACAGGCTCTCCTCGGCTCTTACATGCTTCGAGCTCCTCACGAAGTTGTGAGTGCTCGTGTGAAAGCCATTGAGAGATTTGAGTGCGTCTAAACGTGATTTGACGAGAACGGTAGGCTACGTCGAGGAGCGGTAGGGGGTGTTTCGATGCTACCTCCCTAGCAATTGTCAGTACCCCACAACCAGGGGCTGGAATAGACCGTCCTGCTTTATCACTGAATAGTGGTGTCAGTCTCTATACCAGTGCGAATCGGCTTATACCTACGTCGAGGTGGAAGTGAATGCAATGACGCCACGAATCGGAGCTTCAAGTGCCAGGGCAGTTTTGGCAGTCATGACAATGTGTATCCCAGTTCCTTGTGCCTCCATGAACTGAGCGGTTTGAACGCATGAATATCAGAAGAACAGATATGGTCAAATTTGTCTTACCCCTGCACGAGTTGTTGTTGCTGGACGGGACATCTCCGTAGGCTCCCGACCCATCGCAAACTCTGTTTCTGCACTGCTTGTCGCCTTCATGTTGGCGAACTCGTAAGAGCCCTCTTCGCAAATGTCGTCAAAGCCACCAGCGATCATGACTTTAGCTTTTCCGGACAGGAGGGTATCGCATGCGATCTCAAGGGGCTGTAGTGCCGTCGCGCTGCGAGAGGGATCACGTCAGCGGGAAATTACACGGAGAGGAAACACGAACCAGGCTCCCACGGGGACTTTAACAGGGCCACTCGAGGACATTAATAACAAGTTCACCCAGCCAGCCGTGGTATTAATGAAACTAAAATGGGACGCTGAGAAATGGGATGACCGTACTGGAAAAAGGACTCACGTCTCTTGAAGGATGTCATTCTGCACTTCCTTCTCTTCTCGGCGATCCTTGAACATCTTTCCCAGACTCTCAGTTCCACCCATGCCACTTCCAAGGCAAGTCCCGACCTCCGAGGGATGCATGTGCTTGTATAGTTCGTATGGGTCTGTGATGCGGGACATATTGAGAGCCTCCGCTGTGCAGACAAGAGCCCACAGGGTAGCTCGATCCGTTTGAGCAATGATATCATCAGGAATGCCGTATCGACCAGCGTGCCAACCTGTCGGGACTTGACCAGCCACTGTACGGCTGAACTTGAAAGCTTTTGGGACGAAGATGCATGCACCCTTCTTGAATTTCACAAACCACTGGCCGCTTTCACCAGCCCAGATATCGCACTTGTCACCATGTTGGTATTTGAAGTTTTCGGCCTCGGCTTCCGCGACTTCAATGGGTTCCAAGTCATGGATTAGCTCAACCTCCTGGTTGAAGATTTTCTTTTTGGGGTTGTAACCTCGGAAAAGGTCAGGTTCTAGGATGCAAGCGTAAGCTTTTGAAGGGGGAATCAGCATACTTTACTCACCGATGAGGCGGACTCCGGCATGACTTAGGATTTCTTTTTCGTAGCGTCCTCTGACATCCTTATCATCCACTGGCTCGTTGGTTTTGCTGTCAACCCAGCCGACATACAAAGACCCATCCTTTAGGCGACCGTCGAAGTGTTTTATGTAGCCCATCATCCACGCCATTTCAATACACCCTTCGATGGTGAATTCACCTCTTGCTTCCATCTCCCATCGTGTTCTGGAGCTACCCCAAGGACCGACTTCAGCGAAGCCCGTGACAACGATGACTCTGTCCAGATCAATCATACCCCGTAGCTGGGATACATCTTTCAGTGAGTCGACCGACTCCAAAGCGGGGAAATCGAATCGGAAATTCGCCAGGGGGACCACGTTTACGGTCTGCAAAAGTCTTTCCGCCTCAACGCCATTGACAACCTGAAAATCGGCGGAACTATCTCTCGCGATAGCACGGCGAAGTTCGCTCTTCTTATTGAGGTTGATACGGATGCGGGTTGTGATATCTGCAAGGTGCGGAAGCCGAGCCATTCCACCGTTGAGGTCTGCCCAAATCGGCTCCACTTGAGTAATGCTGAATAGCAGCGGATGCATAAGACCCAGAATATTGAACGCCATTTCTTTCGCCGAGAAGGTGCGAACGCCATAACTTTCCAACTCATGTGCGACAATATTGGCGGGGCTCATCAAGCCCGTACCACGGGTCCATCTAATGGGAGCAAATTTAGATAGATGATGACAAAAGCGTCGACATTCACTCACCCAATGACAGCACCCGCCAGGCAGAGGTACTCACCCCAACTTTCCGAGCTCCAGCGATTAAACAGCGTCTCGAGAGAAATTTTTGACTCGGAGTAGAGACCATCATTCCCAAAAAGACCATGGTTGGGCGAAAGCGGTAATATGACTTGGGTAGGCCGTGTGACGAAATCTCGACTGGCTTTCTTGTTTTTGACAGCGCCGAGAATTCGAAGGAGGTTGACCAACATGATACGATGGGCAAGTTCAGACTTGTCGTCGACACCATCAATCTCTCGTCCATTTTCAGGAACAGCGGCGAATGGGAGAATATAGTCGAGATCGAGCCCTAACGTAGCATAGATGTAGTCAACTAGAGCTTCGACGTCTTGCTTAGAACCCTGATTGAATGGGACGACAATCAAAGCGGAACCGCGACTTCCAAAGCTCTGGAAGATCGATTGGTAATACTCGACAGTGGCGCGACTGTAACGGGATGTGGTGACCACAACATGTGCACCGCCAGAGAGCAGCCCTTTCAAAATCTCGACACCGATAGAACCCTTGCCGACGCCAGTTAACAGAGCATTCTTGTCCTTGAATGTCGTACCTGAGGTAGCAATTTCGTGGAGGATATCCAAGTAGACACTCGTCAGGTTGCTGCTATATTCCCAATTAGTGCCGACTCTGCGTTTCAAGTGCAACAAGGGAATCTTGTCGGCCGATACGAATGAAACGCTTGTAATTTGAGGGCGAAGGAATTGAGATGATGATCTCCGGCTTCGGGTTCCAACGCGGCTACGAGGATCAGGTCCTTTACGTAGAGAACGAACCACCCCTTCATAAAGCGCCTTGATGCGATTCTTCTGCTCTTGGCTAATTCCAGGTTGCGATTTTACAACCGTCCAGAGTTTAAGAACATCGTCCTGAACCTTTTGGATATTTACGGCTCCCGAGACAGTGTCACCACTCGCCATTTCTTCTACGTACGCTTCAAGCTTGCGGACATTCTCGCGAACGACTTCCGAGTACACAATATCGCCCTTTTCCGTGACTTCGGTACGAGGCGCGGTGGGAAAGGTAACTTCAGGGACCAGTTAGAAGAGAAAAGTAGACAATATCTAAGCGCGACTAACCATCCTTGTAAACCGGTGGCCTTCCGATGACCTCTTTAGTGTTATCGAGGAGTTGTTGCCCGAATTCTTTGGCCAACTTGTAGTTTTCGCCTCGAGTAACGTCACATTGGTCAATGTTGTATTGCATATAGACAAGGAAGTCCGGATCGGCACGATTGAGGAGAGAAATGGCACGCGCAGTAATATCGCGATCTACGGTGGCGAGTCGTCCGAAAATAACGTTGTAATACATAAGCAGAGCATCTTGTCGAGCCCAGTTCCAGGAAGAATCAAAGCGCCGTGCCTTGAGTGGATCAAAGATTGGCTGGATACCATCGATATAGGTGTCGCCGGCTCCTTCACGATGCTGTCTAACCGGGCTTGAAGAGCGATCGAATGTGCCTTTTCTTTATCAAATGCAATTTCACCCGAGCGTGAGTCGCGTTTGAGGTAGCGCATATAGAGTTCGACGTGCTGGGCTGCAAACCGTTCCTGCTCTGCCTGGAATTTCAAAAACTCCTCACTATTTATCACGGCTCCTCCAGCTGCCCCAGCTGCTCCACCTCCCGAACTGCCTGGAGACAGAGAAATCCCGGACCTCTTAGCATATATCGCCACGATGCCGTCCAGCCAGGTCTTGGCTTCAGCTTCTGAACCAAGCCGCTTCGCAGGTTCTAGGGTGGTTCCAAGCAACAAAATGCCGTCTGACCGCGAAGGTCCCAGACCCCAACTCTTGGCAAGGTAAGACTTGATGGCAGAAGAATTAAACCCGCCAGGCATCTTACCACCAATCATACGAGAGACCAACGCGTTGGAATGTTTTCCAAGGGTGCCGGAAAATCCCATCCCCAATGCGGACGCCAGTTCTTCGAGCGGCATTTCTTTGGCTTTCTCAGGGGCAGACGCAAATTCCAACTGTAGGTCGCCTAGTATCTCGTTTTGTAGTGTGGACTTCCCGCCTACAAGGTCTTTGATGCTCTTTGAAAGGGTACTTCATCTACTTTTTTTTTGAGCTTTTGGGCAATGACAACGGTCAAGATCTCAATGGATTTCAGAGGAACATCCTCCACCATGGTGACGGAAGCAGATGGAGCGGAAATCGACGCAATTGTAACCGGAGCGGTACTGGGAGCCGGGGGTGCAGTTTGAGGAGCTTCTTCGACTACTACAACGGCTTCAGGCTCATCTTCGAATTGGTAGTATATTTCCTTCCCGTTCTGTGCATGACAAAGAATCGACCGAGAGCGGCCGGTGGAATCATCTCGGGCCTCGTATTTGGCCTTGAGTGTACGTTTAGCCATGCCGGTCAACGTTGGAGAAGGGCCAAGCTCGATGAACCTTTCGAACGCGAAATCTGCGAACAACAGGTCCTGTGTCTCGATCCATCGAACAGGGGAAGCAAATTGGTATGCGAGGAGTTCCACAAGAATGATATACGCCAACTTTTGACGTTGCGCTGGGTCAGCCCAGCCGTCCTCGTCCCACCTCCCCAAAACTTTGTCAAGGCGTGGAGACGATGTTTGGTCGTAGGTTAGCTGGGCATACTCGCGAGAGACTTCGAATGGCTTAGCGATAAGGTTAGGGATATACTTTCCGACGAGCACGTCGGGATTCAGGTGATCGGCCTTGAGCTTTTTTGAAAGATCTGCAATATGGATATTAGTTATCAGAATTCAGGTAGCGGTTGAGTTATCCTACAAGCTCGGAATGGCATGACCCCAGCCCAAAGATAGCGGGAATGGAAAGGTACATCAATACCAGGGAGGGGGATTGTTGCAAAACCACGTTCGAGCTTTATATGGCCTTCGACTTTTTGCTGTTCTTTAGCTCGTTCGAAACAACTCTTGACGATCTCTCCCAGCATCTCTTTGACCCTCTCAACAGTGTATGTTTCAGTGAGCTGCATAAACTTTGTTAGCCACATTTAGTTTAACACTTGAATTAATTTCACCTTGGCAATGTCAATTTTTTGGACTTTCAAATAATTGAGGACATTCGTCATCGTTTCAAGTGCCACGAGCTCCCCAGCACAAACGTATTGTTGACCCTGCAAGATTACCGAAAGATCAACACCAGTTAAAGGTACACCAAACGCAACACACCTCGACATTGTAATTGACGATTTCAAGGAGACAGCTAGTTGATAGAGCGATGCTGTCAACTACCTCACGCAGGGCTGCATCGCCGAATGTCTTCGAGATTCGACTCGGGTTGACGGCACACATGGCGTAATTAGACCGGTTTTCGGAGTCTCGCTCCACAGCACGCTGCATTGTGATTCCACGGTAGAAGACAACGTCAACAAGAGACAAAATGGGAAGGACGTCTGTGATCGAGGCCAGTGCGGAATACTCGCCCAAAGAGTGTCCGGCAAAAGCACAGTCCTTCTGCACGAGACCCTTCATCCGAAGGTCCTCGAATGCGGCCTTCTCGGTAACGACGAGAGCGATCTGTGCAAATTGGGTAGCAAAGAGCAGTCCATTCGGATGACTAAATGTATATTTGGGAGTGCGAACGTCGATATCGGCGAAGAGGGGGAGAGTCTTGACGTTACCGTCCTTGTCCATTGTGTCGTATGTCATATCGATGTATCGTTGGCGAATGGCTTGACCTTTGATTCCACCAAAGTGAATAGTTTTCTCCTTCGGGTTGTCTTTGACTATCTCCACGATAGAGAATCCATACACATTGCGGAGATGAGCATCGGCACTCTCCCACACTGCGCGGGCGGCAGGGGAACTATTGTAAAGATCCATACCCATACCTGGTTCTTGAGATCCTTGGCCGGTGAATACAGACGGTGGTGGGCTGTGCAACCTCCGCTGAGCCTTCAAGAACCTTCTCGCCACGACTATTTCCTGTCTCGATTTGGACGACGATGTGACCATCCCGCATAGCAACATGTTTGATACTGACGGTCAATTCGTCACCGGGCAGGACCATCCCCACAAACGTAACATTATAGCTTTGAGAAACAAAATTCGTCAATAATTCCGTCTCAGTGATAAGTACCACGCACGCAAGGACCCGTTCGGAGTGACCTTCCGCAACAACATTCTCGACGTGGCAACGTGTTGCAGCACTAGTCCACAAACCATGTGTGATGGTGCCGGGGAGAGACGCATAGTCAGAGAAGTACGGGTTCACGTGGATGGGGTTGAAATCACCCGAGACGTCAGAGTATGGTTCGTTAGTAAGGGGGGCACTGAATACGGCTTTGGCGGGGCTGGTCAGTGAGTAACCGCCGTTCGCCAAGGGCACCGCAAGCCCTTGAGGGCTGCCGTGACGTTGCAAGTACGCGAGGACGGGGTTACCTTTACAATCGTCCTGTTGGAAGTCCACAGATCCGACCTTGACCAAGCGTCTCAGAAGGTCTCTAACGAAGACGCTGCCAGAGACCGAGACATCGCAGTATGAGGTCTTGTCCTTGAATGAAACTTGCCACTCGATACGGAAAATAAGCCATGTGCCAGCCAGGAGTGGTCTAGATTCATCATCCCATTTGAACCATTCCTTCGACTGCAGCACCCCAACGGCAGCGTCGTTTGCAAGCTCAACTAGATAGTCGGGTTCCTCCGTTGTCTCAAATGTATTCTGGTAGTCGGAGAAGCGACCACGATAAAGAAATGCCGATACTACCTCGATAACTGGTTTGTCGCCACGACGAACATAACCTTTCACCTTGACTATCTTGCCCTCGTTCGCATTTGTGACCGAGACGATTCGAGCTTCCGCCTTGCAGACATCCCCAACTTGAAGTGGTTTCGCACCATCGACCATGCGGAAGCCGTTGGAAAGGTGGACAAGTTTAAGGAGATCTCCATCAATTGCAAATGGGAATATCGACTTTATGATTGCCTGTGGACCACCGTCAAAGTACCATAAATATTTATGAATATGAGACTTGCCTGCCATCCAGTCACGATTGCGAAGTCCATAGGCGCCTGAACCTTCGTGTTCCTAACGGTGTTGAAGGCCTCGCCTTGATTGCCAACAACACCACAAAATCTTGCTACGTCAGTGACATCAATTGTGACTTCGGGGCCAACGAATACATCGTGGATGTCAAGGTTAGGGAGGACAGCTTCATCGCCAAACCAAAGCTTCCAGTAAAATTCCTTGATCCGAGTGTTGCGGCCCTCCGCGATTTCATGAATTGGAACTGAGCCCATGGAAGGCTTATACACAAATCGTAAGTGGAGAGGAACTGAGACTCCCTGACGTTCTTCGAAAACCGTAATATTGATCAGCTTTGATTGGGCGTCATATTGAATTTCTACTGCTTTGAAGGCCGGCGTTTGAACGTTATTCGACCGGGCGGCACCATAGACGGTGACGGAAACAGGGGATGAATCCAACAAGGTAACGACAACTCTTTGTCCAGAACGAGGAGCAAGGAGTCGATGAATGGGGTTACTGACATACGATGAACCTTGCACAATGGTCGGTGAGCAGAAAAGAGCCCGCAACCATCCGATTTGGGGGCCAGCTAACGTCTCTAACCACAGGGACTGCTCAGGTGCCGCAGTACCCATCACTTGGAAGTTTCGGCCTCTGTCTCCACTCGCTGGATGTTGAACGGCACCAGGAAGTCCGGAGAAGCAGCCTTGGGTTTTACAGCCAGGTAGTCGACAGAGGGGATTTTGGATTCGTCGCCGCCATAACGGTGCTCTACAAGCTTCTGGATGAGAGATGAATTGACGCTATCAAGTAGATCCTTGATGGCTGGATCCTTGACTTTAGAATGTTTCACAGCCACCGGTCCTTGCAAGATGCAAACTCGTTGAGGGTCTTGATCAAAAACGCCTTCGATATCCTCAGCTGCCCACAAAGAGTCCTGTCGGAAGGTCACACCTAATTAGAACAATCTGTCGATAATTCTGGTTGGGTCACATACCTTCTTAAACCATACTTCGAAATTGGCATCCAGCACGGGAATGAAGGGTACGGGTTTTTGTCCAAGTCTCTGAGAGATGGCCAAGAAATATGCCTTATCTTCTGAGGCCAAAGGTTGCTCCCTGGCTAACGGATATGCTCTGAAGAACAAATCGACGAACGGTAGGGGGTCGTCGAGCGTTGCAAAGCTCTGCAAAAGTGATGGTTTGTCGCCACCGCCATTCACGCCTGCAAAACGTTCCTCTACTCTCCTCAACCAGTCACCCGTCAAATTCCTCAAGGACGTATCCACCCATCGGTTCTCGTGCTTCACGAACATGAGTCTCACCATCCTCAATACCACCTCTTCATATGTCATAGCACCAAGATCGGTTGCAACGCTATCGTCCTTCTTCCATCCAAACCATGGCTTGCTGAAGTCTTTGTTTAATTTCTCTATAACTTCCGCTCTACGCTCTGTTAGCCATGCCATGCGTTTTTCCTTTGGTAGGCTGAATACGGTGTCGTCGAACTCTTTCCACAACTTGACGCCCCGTGTCGCAATCTTATGAATCGGCTCTCCGAGCTCGGACCGCACAGTGAAATCCCCCCCGTCGGCTTCACGTATGTACCTTCCCAGCCCCTGTCCTCCACACCAGGGGCCGCAACGATCAAGTCTTTCACTGACGAGCTTGTGTGCGCTTCTTTCGCAACCATGACACGGCTTGCGAATAGAAAGCCGTCGAAGGGCATGGGCTGGACGTCGTACGAGACAGACTAGTCCCCGGTTAGGTATGGCCACACATCATCAGCGGCACCAAAACCAGATCCGGCTACAAGGGAGATATTTTTTTGCTGGCAAATGAAGCGATACGTTGCAAGAATAGGTTGATGAAAGTCCTCGAATGAATGGTGCCCATCGGCCCGCCCGCCAGTCCATTGTAAAATGATGGGGAAGTCGGGATTTGAAGCAGCAATGTTGACAACCTGTCGAATGCCATCGGTACTACCAGGCTTGAATGCGACGTGCTTAATCCCAGCGTTCCTCAGCCCCTCAATAATCTCGGCAGCTTTCTCCGTAGTCGGAATGCCGGCGGCAACGCAAAACCCTTCTATAGGCAGCCCTTCTTGCCGTAACTGTTGCCATAGAGGGAGCTGGAAACCGAACTGACGAGGGTTGATGTAAAGGGAGTTGAGTGTGATGCCAATCCCGGCGGGGATCTTCGTCTGTATTTCGGAAACTTTGGCACGCAATGCAGCAGCGCTGTAGTGCCCTCCGCCAGCAAGTTCAACATGGTATCCAGCCTCAAGAACAGCACTGACGAAACCAGCTTTTACAGTGGTGGGGGTCATACCGGCAACCATGATCGGCGGTTTGCCCAAGAGACGAGAAAACGGGGTATCGAGATGTATCACACCATCGCTATTGATGGATTAGAGAATAACGGAAGATATCGGTATCATTAAACGAACCTTGTCCGCACCAAGCCCGGCGCCCATTGCTCACTCCATCGATCCTCGAACTTGACGCATTGCGTATCGTAGAGTTCAACATCACCCTTGCCTTTATCCCCAACAACAATAACCCGAACTCCTCGTCCATCTAGATTGCGCGCAGTGAGAGGTCCGATCCCGCTCAAGCCGCCAGGACCAAAATCAATCGCATGGGTCGCTGCCTTCGGGAAGTTGGTCGCAACTGACCAGTGAATGGGTAACGTAAATATTTGATCGCAGAGTAAACGCGTGATCGACCCTGAAAACAGTCGCAAATCTGAACCTGTGCAACCGGCTCGTCATTATGTCGAAGGTGAAAGAGACGACAAAACGCACCATCCTCGGTGTGAAAAACTGGTATCTGCAGGTCCTCGGGCTTCCAGAGATCCTCTCCCCCGAGATCCTCTACACAGAGCTTTTCTCCCGCGCCGGCAAGATATGTGCTGTGATACGGGACGCCAACAACTAAGAAACGAATGGAAAATACAGACTTGCGTTGTGAAAATGGCGTTTTGCTCTGATCGATCCCGTTGGGTGCACGAACATTCCTCAAATTCGTTACAAGTCCACACAACGAGCGCGTTGGTCCAGTGATAACAAATGCGCGTGGCCCATTATGCAAAGATACTGTCAACTTGGCGTTTTCGGGGAGGTGGGAGTTCGTCTTCTTCACGTGTGGCTCCAAGTCCTTTAACGAGAGGCCAGTCACAGAAAGCATAGGGCTCGGCACGCCCTCTCCACCCTCAACTGTGTCCTGGACAATACTCGGCTCTAGAGACGTTACGGGAAATGCTTGTTGTCCACGCAAACCAGAGAAAAACAGCCACCGAATCGCTTTACGAGCATTGTCCATGAAGGACTCGAAAGAGCTAGATGCGGCGATGGCTACGGCTGATACTAGGCGTCGCGAATGACCAGTCGCGCCAGCAATACGATCACGGAGTTCACCTGGAGTGAGACCAGAGACACGGCAGACAACCAGGTACTGGGCAGGTTGTGTGAGGCCAATGAGAGGTGAAGAAATAGGGATAGATGCGAGATAGATGGTAGAAGGGCGAGGAATGGTTTTAGAGAGCCAAGCGACGACCTCCATGCCATGAGGGTAGAAGAGTGTATCTTGACGAGCAACTGCGAGGGGTTGGAGAACCTCGTTGACCATGGATGTAAGGAAAGAGGTCACAAACGTGCTATATATAGCACGACTAACCCGACTTTGCGTTTTTACTGAGCGTGACAGCCGCCGCTTTGCCTTTATCGAGAACTTCCATTAATCCGACACTGGCCCATTCACGTCTCGTACTTCACGAGTCAAGACTAACCGAACCTCGTTCACCAACTCGCCGCTGGTGGGAATACTGCCTCTCATAGCCAAGTACTGTTCTCCATGGAGTAATTTCGCCTGAAGCAGAGTCGGTGTCGGAAGCAAGGTATTAGCAGTTGACTAACTGGGTTGAAGTTGGGGAGCCAGCCCAACGGGATGCCAGCGCTGGCAAGGAACTGAGGGATAACTCCAAAAGTGGGAAGGGCACTGGATTCATCGTGTCCCTCATACGTCCATTGGAGTTCCTTTGCTGCCGCACCAATTCCTATGTCATACAGGATTACATCTCGCTCGGTGTAGTTGGATCGATGTGGACCCCTTTAGCGTCCCTGACAAGTTGCGAATCTTCTTGATTCCGTATTTGACGCCTTCTCGCGCCACGGTTTTGGTGAATCCGATGAGACCTCATAAATGTTTGCGAGTGAGTCCGTCACAAAAAACGATGACGATAACACCGGGGTTATAATAAATTACGCCCAGACGAGTTTCATTGAGAAAAACTCACCCCTTGTCTTGTAAACTACTGGCATTGTTGATCAGGATGGTCACCGCGCCGAACGCATCAAGTGCAGACTGTATAACAGCACCCCCGTCTGTCACCGAGGACGTATTTGCGACCGCCTTGCTGCCGGCTGTAGAATGGAATTAACTTGTCGGATATTGCAGGACATGGATTGACAAACACTTGATGACCTCGTCAACAACTTTCTGGGCAGCGGCAGCACTGACGTCGCTAACGACGACATTCGCGCCGCGAGAAGCGAAGAGCTCTGAATAACTGGTTGAAGTGAGTGGTGGTGAGTGCGCGGGCAAAACGACTTATACAGTATATGGATCGGTTCATGTTGAAGGAAAGCCTCGCGTACTCTGCCTGTTTTGCTCGTGTTCGTCACCATTATAATGGCTCCCAAATCATTTCTATCCACTGTCCGTTCTGTATTCTCAAAGTTTTTCGTAGCGAACAATCCAATGTCCACCGACCACTTGCTCTTGCCTGGGGAGGATCAGTCACTCCCCGTCTCGGTGCTCAGCCAATTTGTAAAGAGCAAGGAAAACCTCGACTTGGCTAACTCAGCTTTCGTCCGCCAGGCGACTCACTTCAAGCAGTCTTCTACTGTCTTCCACGAATCAGTCCTCCTCGACATTGACATCGTCGACATTGATGGATCACCCATCGCTAAGACTTTTTTTCACGCTGAACGAGCAGGAGGAGACGGCCCAGTCGGAAACTGCTCACCCTCCAGCTCATCCACCTCGCTTGCTTCCTTGTCCGAAAATACCATAAAAGCAAAGGATACACTCTTACTTCCTGGCTCAAAAGCCCGGGATAAATATTCATTCGATGACTACCTAGCTAAAGATCACATACGACTCAGGACCATCCGACTGTCCAAGGCGATGTCGGTTGCGCAACTGATGGTTATGCTGATGGTCCTGCATGACCACTGGCCCCATTACGTTCTCTTCACCTCCCAGTGTTATTTGTTTGCAGGGGCAGTTTGTGAGATGTTGCGGATCGAGTTTGGTGGCTACGTTGTTGATGATGGGAATAATGTGAAGGCAGGAAGGTTCAAGTCTGTGCAGGTCACAGAATCACCTCCCGATGTTACGGAGGTCCTTGAAAAGTACCGCGCGGAGTGGGAAAGGTTTTGTAAGAAGACCCTCGAGGCAGAGGGACGGGTGGATCAGCAGCACCAGGAAGAGTTGGCAAGACGTGAGCGGCAGCTCCAGGAAGAGGTAGCGAGACGCGAGGAGGCGGAGCGGCAGCATGAGGAAGCGGTAGCAAGACGCGAGGAGGCGGAGCGGCAGCATGAGGAAGCGGTAGCAAGACGCGAGGAGGCGGAGCGGCAGCATGAGGAAGCGGTAGCAAGACGTGAGCAGCAGCTCCAGGAAGAGGTAGCGAGACGCGAGGAGGCGGAGCGGCAGCATGAGGAAGCGGTAGCAAGACGCGAGGAGCAGCACAAGGAAGAGGTAGCGAGACGCGAGGAGGCGGAGCGGCAGCATGAGGAAGCGGTAGCAAGACGCGAGGAGCAGCACAAGGAAGAGTTGGCATATCTGAAGGGGCTGCTCCAACAACAAAGTCAGTAACACTTTTTTAATATTCTTAATATTGTATCCAATTTTTTATTGCAGGTTTGTCTCAAGCAGGGTAATATCCACAGTTCCTTTGAGCGTTGCCATCTCCCCCTCGACAAGTATCTCAATCTTCTGTGTAAGGTCGCCCTTGGCTACAGCGGTGGTGACATGGGCAATCGAGCGAACTTGATCGGTTAAACTTGAGCACATTCGATTGACCTTTTATAAGAATGAGATAAGGCAACCGTACATCCACATAAAAACTCAAAAATAGACACTTACATTCCTGACAAGCTCGAACCAAACACCTTCCACGTCTGGAACATGCGCTTGCCCCCCGAGCTTCCCTTGACTGCCTACTTCCAGTGTCACCCTCGTCACTTCCGCCGCCAACGCACGGAGTCGCACGACCATACCGTTCACGGTGTTCTTCAAATCTAAGATCTCGCCGCGTCCACTTCGATCTGCTTGGACAAGCCTCCTAGTGCGACTGCCTTGGTGACTTTTGCAATCGACCGGACTTGACTAGTGAGATTAGCGGCAAGGTTGTTGACTACGCCTGTGAGTTCTCGCCAGGTTCCTTCGACGTCGAGGACAAGAGCTTGTCCGCCGAGTTTACTAAATAGTAATTCTGCATGTTGCAGCCAACGAGGGGTGGTAAAAGATCACTTACCCTTCTGTGCCGACCTATTGACTGACTCGAGTAACCTCCTTAGCGAACTGTCCCAATTTATCGACCTATGTACAATATAACGGTAGCGTACAATGGAATTATGATAGAGTAATTCGCACCATAGTATTGATAACGTCTTTGAGTTGGACCATGACAACGCCCTGTACTGGCACGGTTATCTTCTGAGATAAGTCACCCCTAGCGACGGCGTTACAAACACGAGCGACATCTTGGACTTGTGCATTGAGCAACCGCAGCTCCTCGACGGCACTCATCCCGCTCTCGAACGCAACGGAAGACAAACCGACAGAAGGGTCGGTGTACACATGTCTCATGGTGGTGGCGTCGGTGGTGACCCTCCCGCAGGTCGGGCAGGTGGAGTGATGTCCATGGGAAAAGGCCGGCGCGGAGGCCGTTGTGGTGTAAAGGTATCGGGTGTGCTTGGTTGGGGCAAAGCCTGTGAGGTTTTCGAGGGAGGAATGTTCCGGGCGGCCATTTGGGGGTGGACAGGGGATGGTGGATGGATGGTCGTCATCTCGTGGTTCCATTTCGACGTCCTGTTCGGTGGTGCCATTATTGTTGCTTGGATGGGACTCACCGTTGGCGATGATGTGATGATAGATAGAATGCGGTGAAAGCTCGTTGGTGAAGGAGGGTATATCACCCACACTTCGTCTCTTTTTTGTATCTGGTCCGTTCAATTGCCAGCTCTCGGACGCTTTAATGGAAGCAAGCGTGTCTTCTGCAGTGTACATCCGTCTCGCCATTGCACTGAGCGACCTGAGGATGATATCCATCTGTTTATCTGTGGGGCCATCGTATCTGGGGATTGGAGCCGCCGAAGGACCAAGCTCATAGATGGACAAGAGAGCGACAAGATACGGGATGGTGATTGATTGTCGACGATGTTGGTCATCGTCAACGACAGCGAGGAGGAGGAGGGTAATAAGCTCAACACGTGCAGAACCGTTTCCTCATCTTATCTCTCACCATGTCTTCCAATTCCAAACCTCTCCTCAATCAACGCACAAAATCCTACGAATTCTTCGGTCCTCCGGGCGCCCTTTTCGTCACCCTCTCCGTCCCCTTCACAACCTACTTCCTCTACTTTGCCTGCTCAGAGCATTCAGGCGGTTGCCCACCCCGCCTCCCACTCGAGACACTCAAACACAGCCGGCCTTGGCTCTGATTCTGCCCGTTTATCGGACTGTACTTTTTGAATAACTCGTATGACTTTGTGTATAGCTGCAGTTGACAACGAGGAAAAAAACAGGGGCAATTGTCTTTGAACCGGCTGCGCAATGAGTTGGCCAAGAGGATGATACGGACCTCCAAGATGATCGTTAGATGATCCACCTTCTTCTCGTTCACGAATCCGGGGGAGGTCTGCAGGGCCCGCACCATAATCAGATCAACCAGACATCGTCCGATATTTGCATGCTTACCTCCATCTTCAGAGCGGCCAGAAAACGTTCCCTTCTCAATTCAGTGTACCGAGCTGCCATGTGATAATAGTACCCAGGATGCTGCAATGCATGACTCGCATTTATCCCAGCGTTGGCTTGGATGGTCAAAGGTACGGAAGAGCGTGAGGTGGAGGATAAGGATACAGGGGCGGGGAGATGAGATGGGATGGTGAGTGTGGATTGCGTGCCCTGCTCGAGTAATTCGGCAAAGACACGGTATCTGGAGTATCGAAAATACTGTTTGAAACTTGAGGAGTGACGAGGAAAGGATGATACGCAACTGTCTTGCCATCCAGCTCCAAAACTCGTACGTCTCTTCACCAATCCCCCAACCACGCGAAAAGTTGGCAAAGCGGCGGGCGTGGGTATTGTGATGCGAGAGCGCAAGCGTGTGCTCGTTATTATAAAGATAGAGCTTTGAGACCTGAGATCGGATGAGAATTTTCGAGGACGTTCTAAATTTTAGGCCGAGATTGCTAGATAGAGGGATTTACCTTCACGTTAATACAATCTGCAAGTACCTTGGCCTCCGACCAACGTTTCGTGCGAGGTGGGAGAATCGCCGTCTTCGCCTCGAAACTCTGCAAAGCATGCCATCTTGTACTCATAGCGCACAGTCCACCCCTCAGGACGTAGCGGCCTTGCTGTCCCAAGAGGTGAGTTTGAGATATGGCTAGATCCTGATTGTGTGTGGCGGTTTCGTTTCCGGCGTACACGTTTCGAGTGATTGGTGTAGTACTCCAGTGCGGGTTCGTACAAGGCCTGCTGCAAGCTACAATATGGTTTGTACTGATCGTCCGACAATAAAAACGCAAAAGTTTTGGTGACATGATAGGGAAACAGTGCACTTTCGTCGCATAATTGATGGTTGCAAATGAAAAGAGGCGTACCTCTGTACGAAATCACCGAGTTCTGACGGGCTTACTGGGCTCAGGACAAAGAGCGCCGCGCGTGACGCTCTGTCTCCGGATGTAAGTGAGACGTGCATCCAGTAACCGGTCGTCTATTAACAATGAGGTGAATATATTGAAGAGAAGCAACAGGAACTCACCTAGCATGCGTCGTGTGGCAGTAAGAACAACTGTGAGCTTTATGCCACGCTCACTTGTGCTCTTCTTGCGCCCGCTGAGAGTTCAGAGTCCTTACGCCGCTCCTCATCTGCCCTTTCGCGTTCTCGGTCTGGATCTGGCGGGTCAAGGGGTGAACGAGGAGTAACAGATGGTAGCTCAAATGAAAAGGACAAAGACGCTTGGTACCAGCGTAGTGTGCTTGCGGATCCAGATGGGCCATCAGGGAAGAGGGGTCAGTGGAGACAAGGGAGAGTGTGCCGTAAGGTACTGCGGGTCATCTGGGACGAGGATGAGAATGTCGTTTTGAGAGTCGAGATAGGTTCGGGGTTGGGTACCATCCGTCCTTTGTTTCTGTTTTAGGATGGGGGATTTGGAGGAAGGAGGGTCGAGAAGGCCGAGAAGAATGATGTCCGAAATGGATAGAATGTTTTGATTGGGCGTAGGGTGATCGGGTGTTGTTGGGGAAGCGGGAGCTGAAATATGTGCATATTGTATCCTGATAGCGAGAGATGTGGCGGGTAAGACGTAAGGGGCTGCACGTTCGATGGTCAAGGCATCTATGGGAGAGGGAATGGAGGGATAAGCGAAATTGAGGAGGAAAGCATGGATGGAATCGACGAGTTTGCAAGAGTTGGGACCGCTGGCGATTTTTTGGAGTGGAGAAGAAGGGGGGGAGTGGTAGTGATGGGGGGAGCGAGGGAGGACGTGCACGAGGAGAGCGCGTTGTTTGATGACGGGGGAGAGTATTGGGGGGGGGAAGAGGCAAAATGGAATATGGACCACCTGTTGCGAGGCTGAGAGGCGGCGGCGGGGGTGGGGAAGGGTTCGCAGAGGAAGGGATGGGCGACGGTGGTGAGCAGGATGGTCTGTTTGAGGAGAGACTTGTCGGATACGTTTGAGGGGAGAAAATTGAATATGGCGTCAAAGGAACGCTGAGCGGGGTTGACTGAGGGAATGGGGGACTTTGACTTGAAGAGGGCGCCGTCGTCGATATCGGAGAGGTAGAGGATGCCAGGGAGTCTGTGGGATCTCCAGACACGGGCGACACGTTCAGCGCGCTCGAGGGCGTCTACGAGGGGGATGGCTGCGGCGTTCTTGGGCTGGCGCTGCGAGGGAGATGATCCTGACTGCGGGGAAAGTGTCGGACGGGAGCTGGGGCGGGGCATGGGAGACGATGATGAGAAGAGAGGAAGGCAAAAGAGGGGAGTGAATGAGGGGATCTAATTGAGTATGACCCAGAGCTGAAAGGGGATTAGGATTGGAATAGGAAGAAAAGAGAGAGAATTACCACCGAGAATGAGGGTTGAATTGAATTCAAATAGGCGATGATTGACTGAGTGGTGAGAAGGAAGGGAGACATGACGGAATAGAGTTAATCGGAATGACGTACTGATCGACGATGAGGTTGAGGATGAACTTGCCATACAGTATGGGTCCGTCAATGCTACTACTCGTTGATGATTAGGTGAGCAACTCGAGTCGGACTCACCGTCGGACTTTCATTTGGTTATCTTGAAGGAGGATACGGTGACTGCTGTAACCCATTTTTGTCTAATCTCATTCCCTCCGTCAACACCCCTCAGTGTCCCTTTCAGCCATATTCCATCCTTTCCAATGTCCGCAGAAGGCTATCAGTCAACTTTACTTGGACAGCTATGACCCGGACTGTCCCATCTAATCCCTTCCTGGCTACCTCGGTATTTCCCGATGTACCTTGCTGTTATAATATGTAATACATCCCAACTCACTCCTTTCGCACCTCCCACTCCCTCCCACCCATGCCCGACCATTCCCCCCCCCTTCCTGATCACCCCCCCTCCCCCATCATCGTCGACTGGGATGGCCAGGATGACCCGACAAACCCTCTGAAGTACGTTCCACACACACAACCCCCCCTCACTCCCTACTCAACTTCTCTAGTTGGACTTGTAGACAAAAATGGGTTACAGCCATCATTGTATCTGTCACGGACATCTTTTTTCTTTTTATCTTAGTCATACTTGATTAGTCTCTATTCCGTCTATCCTTCCGTTTTACCATTCTATACATAGAGACTGATCACATGTACCTTCCTTCCGACTCTTCACGAGTCACATTCCGTTTCCGATATTCTTTTCGTGACTCTTCACCAGTCACATTCTGGATTCCGCTTTGTAATCGTACATACGACTGACTCATGGCGACTCAGGTAGTTAGTATATAAAGCCTGATTTCTAGTCAGTAGGTTAAGTTCGATTCCTAGTTAGCTCCCCACTCTTTAGTCGAATTCCATTTCCTCATCAGCCCCTCCAACGCGAGAAGTAAAACCCTTTGACTACCGAATCATAACAAGAATCGAACTTCCTTCTTGCGCATCAAACCACTTCCACTCTGGATCCTGCCGAAGACTTAACAAGGTCAATCTTCTCATCTGCAGATTCAGATACTCCCTTTCAACCAATAGTATTCCAAACCCCCGCACAATCCATCATCCCCCTTTCCCCCTCATCATCATCACTGACATCAATGTCTCAACAAGAGTATGAAGCCGATCAATCCGTTCCCGCACCAGGACCCAGTAACATTCCCCCTACCATTCAAGAAGAAGAAGAAGACGTCGTCCCATTCAACATGGAACAAGAGCTCAGAGATTTAAGAGCACAAATCGACCAGTTCCGCGGTTGGTACTACAGCGAAGTCGACGTCAATGATGAGCTCCGAAAGGAACTAAAAGCTCTCAAAGAAAGTCGACACGAAGAATCTGAACCAACCACCCCTCCCCCACGACGACGATCTGTACTTCGAGGACCTGGACTTTCCCCCTCGAATCCTTTCGTTTACCCCACAAGAAGAACCCAATCCGCCCAACTTGCACCTCAACCAACCTTTCCCGCTCAACTACTCACCCAGACGACTGCTCCCCCCACACTTCCAGCCCCCACCAAAATCAAAATCGCCGATCCAACCGAGTATGATGGAACCTCCGAGAAGCTTGAAGACTTCATTCATCAATGTCGACTCAACTTTGTGGTCAAAGACTACAACGATAAACAGAAGATCGTCTATATGCTCTCCTACCTCGGTGACGGCAATCCACGGGCCTGGGGACGACTGTTCACAGAAGGAGTTGACAGGACGAGGAATTTCGTATGGGACTACGCAACATTTTTGGACGATTTTAGGGAAGCTTTCGGAAGGATCAACCCCGCGGCGAAGGCGCGGATCGAGCTAGAAAAAGTGAAGATGACAGGAACGATAGAGGACTACAACCTTCGGTTCATGCAACACGCAGCAAGAACTGAGTACAACGAGACCGCTCTACTTCGGTTTTACAAAGCCGGACTCCCCCAGCCGATCCGAACGCGGATTTACTCGATGGACAATATGCCGTCGACTTTGCTGGACTGGACGACGAAAGCGGCCCAGTTCGAAGAACAGTACCAGGAACAACGAGCCGAACAAGCATTGTGGTCAAGTCGAGATCAAAAAGGAAAGAAGTCTGAAGCCAAATCGAGTCCACGAGGAAACCCTTCCCGCTCCACTACCACCACCACCACTTCATCCCCGATCAAACAAGAATCGAGAGAAGCCTCTCTCAAGACAGCGAAACGAGACAACTCCTCCATCACTTGCTACAATTGTGGCAAAAAGGGACATTATGCCAACGAATGTTGAAGCCCACGTGCTGAAGATGTTCCGGCACGTCAAGAATCCTCAAACTCTACTCGAGGAAAAGGAGGAAATCGCGGTCGAGGCAAAGGACAGAATGTCCGAACGATCAATCGGGTCGATACAGAAGAATCGGAAGCGCGGATAGAGGAAGTACCAGAGGACGACGAAAAGGAAAAAAGGATGGCAAAAGACGACTTGAAGGATATGGGAATCGCGAATTGGAACAAGGAGAGACGGGCTGCGCTAGCTCGAGCGTTAAAGGAGCAAAAGGATTTTTAGTCCGGCCAAGTGCTAAAAGCCCGAGCACTTTGGCTGTGTCCCATGTATGTGTACCACCATCTATGAAAAGTTTTCGTTTTCTTGGCACACTTGAACAGGGCAAAGGCGCTCTCGAATTCTATCTTTGGATCACGAGTGCCGACAATCTTCGACGAGTGGCTATCATAGCACTCATTGACTCTGGCGCCTCAGGGAATTTTATTGACGAAGCATTCGTTCGTCAAATGGAGATATCGACCTATCCGTTGGATGAGGTTGTACCGGTACGAAACGCTGATGGTTCCGAGAACCGAGGAGGTCCCATCACGCACGATACAGACCTGTTTATCGAGGCACCAGATTTATCCTTTCGAGAACGAATCCGGTTGGAGGTCACCAACTTAGGAAAAAAGCAACAGGTCATCCTCGGCTTCCCATGGCTCTTGCGACACAACCCCACCATCAATTGGACAAAAGGCACCTTAACCTTTGCGTCTGGTGACACGCTGTTCAGTAGTATGCGAGTCGGAGTGTTGCCCCCACAGGAAGAACTCTACGTCTTCGATTCGAGTCTGAAACATGACTCCTTTATCCGTTTGGTCGGAGTTGACCACTCCCGACCAGTTTCCATCGAGGAGGATATCAAATCCTTTATTCCCAGTCGTTATCACAATTTCTGGCGTGTTTTTCATACCGCAGAATTCGACAAGCTTCCCCCTCGACGTCCTTTTGATCATGCGATCAACCTCTACCCAAACACCAAGTTTCAAGTCGGAAAACTCTACCACCTTTCCCCCTACGAACAGGTAGAACTTAATAAGTTTATTGACGAAAATCTCAGAACAGGTCGGATACGTCCATCGAAATCACCACAAGCTGCCCCCTTCTTCTTTGCGAAAAAGGCTGAAGAGATCAATGCTAAAGGTCTCAGTGCTGGTCTACGTCCCATCCAGGACTATCGCTACATCAACTCGAAAACCATTCCTGATCGTTACCCCCTTCCCCTTCTATCGGAAATCCTCCAAGTACCGAAGCTTGCTACTGCTTCACTCTTTACAGTTATCGATATTCGATGGGGATTTAACAACATACGACTCAAGGAAGGTGACGAATGGAAAGCAGCTTTCATCACCAATCGAGGACTCTTCGAGCCGACCGTTATGTTCTTTGGACTACGGAACTCCCCAGCATCTTTCCAACGAATGATAGACGTTCTCTTTAAAACCGTTCTGGACTCTGGCTGTGTCCACATTTATATTGACGACATTCTCATCATGGGCGACACCCCCGAAGAAATCCGCCACTGGACGGACGAAACCCTTAAACTCATGGAGAAGAATCAACTATCCGCCAAACCCGTCAAATGCCAAATGGAGAAGACCTCTGTTACATACCTTGGTACAATCATCAGTAAAGGTCAACTCGCTATCAATCCAAAAAAGGTAGACGCCATCATCAATTGGCCGACGCCCCAAAAGCTGCGAGACCTCCAATCCTTCCTTGGCACCACCAACTTCTGGCGTCGATACATCAAAAGTTTCTCCTCAGTCGTTCGTCCCCTCTGTGGCCTTTTGCGGAAAGACCAACCTTGGGATTGGTCTCCCTTGTGTCAAAAAGCCTTTGAGCAACTCAAACATCTCGTCACTACAGCCCCTGTCCTTCTTACCCCACGGCCAGACCTTCCTTACCTCTTGGAGACTGATGCCTCAAATTTCGGTATTGGCGCAGTCTTATCTCAGAAACACGACAACGGTTGGCACCCCGTTGGCTTTTTCTCAAAATCTCTACTCCCTGCCGAGTACAACTATCCTACCCATGATCTGGAGATGCTTGCAATCATCACTTGCCTCAAATATTGGCGTTATCTTTTAGAGGGCGCAAGGGATACTGTGTTGATAAAGACGGACAATTTAGCGCTCAAGTATTTTATGCAGAACAGATCCCTCTCCAGATGACAAGCACGTTGGATGGAATTCTTAGGAAGATTCGACTTCAAAATCGAGTATTCCCCTGGAGTCAAAAACAAAGCCGATGGACTCTCCCGCCGACCCGACCACCATCGTACAGAAAAAGAAGAATTAGAAGGCCAAGCCCTCCTCCCCCCCGAACGTTTCATCAATGCTATCATTTCCATGTCCGAACCTTCCTTTATGTCAAAACTTCGCTTCCCCGACTTCAACGAAATCCCAGAGGACATTCGCATCAAGTTATCCGATCCCTCTTCCGGCTACTCCTTCACTGACGGAATTGTGAGAGATGCAGGAGATCGTATTGTCGTGCCAGCAGACGTATTGCTACGCACAGAGATAATTCGATTGACCCACTCCCTGCCCCATGGAGGCCATCCCGGAATCGAGAAGACACGTGAGCTTGTGTTGCGGAACTACACCTGGAGTAGTGCTGCCCCTGACATCTGTGTATTCGTATCATCCTGTCCGACCTGTCAACAAGTCAAGCTCTATCCTTCGAAGCCTGCAGGTCTCCTGGAACCCATTCCCCCTTCGTCTCGACCTTGGGAAGAAATCACCGCCGATCTAATTGTGGAACTCCCCCAATCATCTGGCTACGATGCTGTCTTAGTCGTTGTCGACCGCTTTACCAAGCGCGCTCACTTTATTCCGACGACATCAAATATTTCTGCAGAAGGAGTCACAAAACTCTTCAGGGACAATGTATGGAAACACCACGGCTGGCCAAAGAAGATCATAACCGATCGAGGAACTCAATTCGCTTCCAAATTTGCGAAAGCTCTCAACACTCATTTGGGAATCATCTCCGGACTATCCACCGCCTATCATCCCCAAACTGATGGTCAAACGGAACGCACCAATCAAGAACTCGAACAATACCTTCGTTTATATACAAACTTTATGCAAGACGATTGGTCCAACTGGCTATCCCCAGCTGAATTCGCTTACAATAACCGACAGCACTCCTCGACGAAACACACTCCCTTTTACCTTGATACTGGCCAACATCCCTTCGTCCCATCTGTCCCTGTGGCCCCTACTTCCAACCCCGCAGCAGATACCTTCCACGATCATCTCACAGAAGCCCGTGAAGAAGCCACAAAAGCTCTAAAAACAGCGGCCGAAACCATGAAACGCTTCGCAGATCGTAAACGGAAAGATACCCAACTCCAAATAGGTCAATTTGTTTATCTTGATACTCGTAACTTAAAAACAGGTCGTCCAACCCTCAAACTTGATGTCCGACGCACTGGACCGTTCAAAGTTCTAGAGAAAATCGGAAAAGTCTCTTATCGCCTGGCCCTCCCCTTATCATGGAAAATACACGACGTCTTTCACGTTTCACTCCTGAGACCCGCTAACATTAACTCCGATCTCCACCCAGAGGAAGTAGATGATAATCTCCGTCCACCTCCGGATGTCATTCAAGAGAAAGAAGAATATGAGGTCGAACAAATTCTCCAACATCATGGGTCCACCCGACGTCGTACGTATTTGGTTAAATGGGTCAGCTATCCCATTGAAGAAGCAACCTGGGAACCGAAGAAGAACCTCCTCCATGCGAAAGAACGAATTCTAGAATACGAACAATCAATTCAAACGGCGACCTGACCACTCTTTCACGGTATCAACTCCCCTCGTTTATATTTTCACTTTTGTCACCTCTTCCAAACTCCGACTCTTCCTTATAATCTCTTTCGTCTCCATCTTTCATTCTCAAGAAATCGATCTCGTTATGCCCGCCGAACGCTCGCATCAAACTGCCCGCAAATCTACTGGTGGTCGTCCACCCCGCGCTCCTCGCATGTCCACTGGAGGGCAACCCCCTCGTCGCGCTCCCCCTCCGCTCGCTTCCACCTCCTCCGCTTACGGTGAAGCCGAGCTCGCCGGACAACTCTGGCAGCACAACCGTCGCGCACGAAATCGAGACCTTCTCATATGGCCAGAGGAAATCGTCGCTCCACCCATCCCGCCCGAGCAGATCATCGAGTCACTGCAGAAAGATATCGATTACTACAAGAACGAGATTGCAAGACTAAACGAAGAATTGTACAACCAAGGAATGAGTTTGGATGGAAAGAGAAGAGCGAGTGAGTACTGGCGGGAGCAGGCCAAATATTGGGAGACGAAGTACGAGGAAGTCACGAAGGTACTTCCCCATCTTGATTCTCCAGTTCCCCCTGTTTTCCCGGGTCCACTCACCGTCCCCCCCGGTTCGTCGTCGAACCCCATCACAATCCCCGATGACGACGATACTTCCCCGGTCGACATTATTTCCCTGTCGACCATCGCCTCCAACAAGGACTCAATCTAGTCCTTCCCCTCCTCCACACCCTTCAACACTTTCGAAGCCGCCTCGAATTTCGGGACGAAATTCCTTTTAGTGTGGGTGTATGTCACGGACATCTTTTTTCTTTTTATCTTAGTCATACTTGATTAGTCTCTATTCCGTCTATCCTTCCGTTTTACCATTCTATACATAGAGACTGATCACATGTACCTTCCTTCCGACTCTTCACGAGTCACATTCCGTTTCCGATATTCTTTTCGTGACTCTTCACCAGTCACATTCCGGATTCCGCTTTGTAATCGTACATACGACTGACTCATGGCGACTCAGGTAGTTAGTATATAAAGCCTGATTTCTAGTCAGTAGGTTAAGTTCGATTCCTAGTTAGCTCCCCACTCTTTAGTCGAATTCCATTTCCTCATCAGCCCCTCCAACGCGAGAAGTAAAACCCTTCGACTACCGAATCATAACAGTATCCTCCTTCACATTCATATCCCCCGTATCCTCCGCCATCACCGCACCCGCCAGTGATCAAATCGCAAGACAGTTCGGTGTCACAAATAATGTACTTGTCGCAATGATGACTTCTGTATTCATTCTCGCTTATGGTCCGTGCCCCCCTCCCTCCCCTTCTTCCTCTCACTCCCCCCCAAAGCCATCGGTCCACTCTTCCTAGGTCCCCTATCCGAACTCTATGGACGCTCTCGCGTCCTCCGACTCTCAAACTTATTTTATTTCAGTACTCCCTCCCCTCCTATTAACACCCAATTCCTAACCATATCCAGTTTGGAACTTGGCTTGTGGGTTTGCTAAAAACCCAACTCAACTCATTGTCTGCCGCTTTTTGGCCGGAATCGGCGGAAGCGCAGCTCTTTTCGTCCGTTCCTCCCCTCCTCCCCCCTCCTTCTCTCACCCCCCCCCCCCCCTATTCCCCAGATCAGTGGAGGCATTCTTGGTGACTGCTGGTCTCTCAAAGAACGTGGTCAGGCCATCGCTATATACTCTATCAGTCCCTGGCTTGGCCCCGTACTCGGCCCTGTCGCCGGCGCTTGGTACCTTCCCTCCCATCCCTCCCATCCCTCCCACTCATCCCCTCACAGGATCGTCGAAAACTCAACCTGGCCTTGGGTAGTATGTCCTGTCCCCTTCCTACCTACATCTTTCATAATCGTACATAGTTTTGGTCAACCACTATACTTGATGCCATCATCCAGCTCTTCAGTTTCATCTATCTCCAAGAGAGTATGTCAATTCAACTCATCCTCCACCCCTACTCACCTTACCCAGCTTATCCCCCAACCTTGTTGGAGAGAAAAAAGAAGAAGATCATTGCCAGTCTACCTCCCGAGAAAATCTCCACCCGAATCTGCACCATCTACGAGACCGAGGATCGACAGTGAGCCCACTCGCTCTCCTTTCCCTTCATCTTTATTCATCCCATTCATAGCTGGAAACATCTATTCGCAAATGCACTCACCCGACCCTTCCTCATGTTGTCCCAAGAACCCATCCTCTAACTAATAGCTGTATACACCGCCTTTGTTTACGGCCTTTTCTACCGCAAGTCGTTCCCAATCATTCCTTAATTCAACTTGACCTTTTTCTCAGTCTTCCTCACCACCATGCCTGAGATTTACGGCCACATGTACAGCAAACAACCGGGGATCGCCGGTTTACATTACCTCGCCCTTGGAATCGGTCTCATCGGCACCTCCCAGTTGAACGCGCTCTATTTCGATTCCACTTATATTCATTTTAAGAAAAAGAACGGGGGTGTGGGCAAACCCGAGTTTCGGTTGCGTCAGTTCCATCCCTCTTTTATCATCCTAACCCGTTGAACGGCTTTCACTAGCGTCCATGATCCCTGGCTCCATTCTCGTTCCTATCAGTCTTCTCATCGCCGGATGGGCACCTGAGAAAAAAGTTCATTGGATTGTGGCAGACATTGTCTCTTCCTTTCCTTTCTTGTTTTCGTACACTCACCTTCGCAACAGGGGATGGCACTTACCGGCAGCGGCATGACATTAATTTTTCAGGGCACGACCACATACGTGGTTGATATGTATCAATTACATGCTGCCTCGGGTACGTTCCACCTCTCTAAGTATCCTCCTTTCCTCTTATTCTTTGATAGCATTGGCCGCAACCGGATGTCTCCGTTCCATCACCGGATTTTCATTCCCGCTCTTCGCCCCTGCGATGTACCATAAACTGGGACCGGGAAAAGGCAATACGGTTTTAGCGGTCATTGGGATCGTCATCGGCTGTCCCGCGTACGTGGTTCCTTCTTGCCATATTCAGATGTTGATCAATAAACCTACCTGCACTCTAGACCGTGGTTGCTCTGGATATTTGGAGAGCGGATAAGGAAGGCGAGAAGTTACACCGGTCGGTGAATGGCTGGTGAGAATGTGATGGGTACCTTACGTGTGCATGGTGATAATACAATTTCGGATTCCCCTTTGTTCTTCTATTGATATACATTATAGCTATACATGTGTATATTGCCGTTTAGAATTGAAAAGTGAATCCGAGCCGGTGCTTGGGAAAGGGAGTGAAGAAGGGTGCGTGTGGGGTGGTGGTGGTAAGCGGTGATCGAATTGATCTTTCTGATGCTGGAATCGGTCCCAGGATCGATGATCTCACTTGAGTTTTTATTGACTTGTTGGGGAAACGGAGCAAGGGACGGAACGCACATGTCCCTCGATCGATCGATCATCCGCCCTGGTCCACGTGCCAAACCTGGATTATCCCCCACACCCACACCCACACCCACACACCCATGACCGATACCGCCGCTGCAAATCCCCCCGCGGCTCAGGGTGTGCGTGGCAACCTCTCCCCCTGTGGCTATTACAATATCCGCGGGCCCTGTTGCTGGTAAGGTGGCTTGTATTCGGTGTAGATCCGCACTTGTAAAAAAGATGCCTCGCCAGCTGAGTGAGACTTGTTGATAGTGTCAACTCTGAGATTTTTGTGGCAAAGGGCATTCGATGCAAAGATGACCGTTACTTGGAAAAACCAGTTTGCTATGAAGACAAGAGTTTTAACGGTAAATGGAGACAATAAATCTCTATAACGGTGAGGACATCAGATGATGGGAAAAGCTCGAGGTTTATGAAAAGCATCTATGAATGTAAAATCAAGGATAATGACATACCCATCCTTTGCACCAAGACGGCGCGAGCTCCGTCTGGAGCCAATCTGAAAAAGTAACCCAACAAATATGTCGATTTAGAGTGGGGGAATGGTACCCAGCCATCTGTTGCATCATTGCAACTCGTTCTAAATAAACGGGTTTTTCACTGGGCCTCACTCTCCACCCACATGTTGCCCTGCATCAACAACACCAACCTCTTCGAGATGGAAAGGTCCAAACCAGTACCCCCGTACTCCTACCAGGTGAATGAGTTCTCGTAGCCTGCAAAAACAACCTGAATCGGTGTACTTACCCTCGTAGTAGACCCATCCGCCTGGCAGAATGTGTCAAATATCAAATTAAGCTTATCTTTGGCTATCCTAATCCCTGTGTCTGTGACACAAAATTCCAGAGTGACACTCTGGTCATCCCGGGCCAGCAGTCGCGTGCTCAAATTGACGTGACCCTTGCGAACCTTGGATGGTGGCGTAAACTTGATGGCATTCCCAACCAGATGGGTAATAACCTGTCGCAACCTCAGGGAGTCGCCAATAAGGTGATCAGGAATGTCGGCTTCAACGTCGTAGGTAAGATCGAGATTATTCTGTGAGGCACGGACGACCAGCGTCTTGAGGATACCGAAAGCGGTCTGGCGCAGAGAATAGGATACTGCCTCCATAGTCATACGACCCGCCTCAACTAGGGGTGGAAAGAAGACAATTCAGGAAGGGCAACATACAATGAAGGGTAAACCGAGACATACTTTTCGATATATCAAGAATGTCGTCAATGATCAACAGAAGCGATCTCGCGAGACTATGAACCAACAAAAGGCTCTCCCGCTGCGATCGATTCAGGTCACTATCAAGCGTCAACTCTGTCATCCCAATAATCCCATTCATTGGGGTCCTAGTATCACCTTCGCATCAGAGCCAGAACTAAAACGAACGAAAGACAGACGAACCTGATCTCATGCGACATATTTGCCAAAAACTCACTCTTACTCCTATTGGCCAACTCAGCTGCCTCCCTCGCGGCGGTATTCTTTTGTATACTAACCCTCAAATTGTAAACCATTTGATTGATCTGCGTCTTGAGCGAGTCCATCTCCCCACTCGCCTCAACTGTGATGAACCGTGTGAAATCGCCGTCCATGGCCGCCGCCGATATCTGCGCGAACCCGCGAACCTGAGTTGTCAAATTCCCCGCCATGGAATTCACAGATAATCTGCAGATCCAAATACCACCACGGAAGCCATTAGTAAACGTACCACTTGGACCACAGGGACGGGCGTCGTACGTGATCTCCTGCCAAATACCCTGCACGTTCCCAACCTCAGCCTGCACTCCCAATTTCCCTTCTGTCCCGACCTCGCGCGCTACTTTCTTCACCTCAGCAGCAAATATAGCCAGTTGGTCAATCATGTCGTTTATTGTGTTCACGAGGCTTAACATTTCGCCCGAGACCGACACACCAGTGATCTTCTGCGTGAGATCCCCACGAGCTACTGCGGTCTATATGAACAGGGAATGCGCAAATGGGCTCATTAAAGACAATGATGGAATGCTCAAAGTGGGATGGACGTACAGTCGCAACGGCAATCGTCCGGACTTGCAAAGTGAGCTAGAGCAGAAAGAAAATGTCAGAATACGGTGATAAAGAAACAAGAAAACACACATTGTTAGCCATAACATTCACGTTGTCTGTCAAGTCCTACCCAACAACATCAGTGCCCTCGTGAGAAACAAGAGGTAGGGTCCTCACCTTCCAAGTCCCACCGACATTTGTAACCCTGGCTTGCCCTCCTAATCGCCCTTCGGTCCCGACCTCCCTCGCCACACGCGTAACCTCATCAGCAAATAGGCTGAAACTCTCTGTCATCCCATTAACCGTCTCCTTCAGTCCCAAAATCTCACCCCTCACATCTACCTCGATCTTCTTCGTCAAATCGCCTCCAGCAACGGCCTTGGTAACCTCGGCGATTGAGCGCACTTGATTCGTCAAGTTCATCGCCATAAGGTTCACGTTGTCGGTGAGAACCTATGGGATAGAATGAGCGAGAACAAAAAGTCGCAGAACACAACACACCTTCCACGTCCCCTGTATATCCGGAACAAACGCCTGCCCACCTAAAATGCCCTCTGTCCCCACCTCTAGTGATACCCGAGTCACCTCCTTCGCGAGAGTCGACAGCTGGGCTACCATGGAATTCACGGTCATCTTCAGATCGAGCATCTCGCCCTGCACATCGACGTTCACAAGTTTCCCGAGGTCGCCCAGCGCCACGGCTTTCGTCACTTCTGAGATGGAACGCACTTGATCCGTTAAGTTGCTTGCCATTTTCTGGAGAAGGAAGGGGGCGTGTGTTTACAGAATCACAAGAAAGTAGAACAAACGCACATTAACATTCCTCGTCAGGTCGGCCCAAGTGCCCTGCACCCCTTCGACCCTAGCTTGACCACCGAGTATTCCCTGAGTCCCCACCTCGAGAGCAACCCTCGTAACCTCACTCGCAAATGCACTCAACTGGTCCACCATAGAATTGACAGTTCCTTTGAGCGTTGCCATCTCCCCCTCGACAAGTATCTCAATCTTCTGTGTAGGGTCGCCCTTGGCTACAGCGGTGGTGACATGAGCAGTCGAGCGAACTTGATCGGTTAAACTTGAGCACATTCGATTGACCTTTTATAAGAATGAGATAAGGCAACCGTACATCCACTCAAAAACTCAAAAATAGACACTTACATTCCTGACAAGCTCGAACCAAACACCTTCCACGTCTGGAACATGCGCTTGCCCCCCGAGCTTCCCTTGACTGCCTACTTCCTGCGTCACCCTCGTCACTTCCGCCGCCAACGCACGGAGTCGCACGACCATACCGTTCACGGTGTTCTTCAAATCTAAGATCTCGCCGCGGGCATCCACTTTGATCTGCTTGGACAAGTCTCCTAGTGCGACTGCCTTGGTGGCTTTTGCAATCGACCGGACTTGACTAGTGAGATTAGCGGCAAGGTTGTTGACTACGCCTGTGTGTTCTCGCCAGGTTCCTTCGACGTCGAGGACAAGAGCTTGTCCGCCGAGTTTACTAAATAGTAATTCTGCATGTTGCAGCCAACGAGGGGTGGTAAAAGATCACTTACCCTTCTGTGCCGACCTCTTGACTGACTCGAGTAACCTCCTTAGCGAACTGTCCCAATTTATTAACCTATGTACAATATAACGGTAGCGTACAAGGAATTATGATAGAGTAATTCGCACCATAGTATTGATAACGTCTTTGAGTTGGACCATGACAACGCCCTGTACTGGCACGGTTATCTTCTGAGATAAGTCACCCCTAGCGACGGCGTTACAAACACGAGCGACATCTTGGACTTGTGCATTGAGCAACCGCAGCTCCTCGACGGCACTCATCCCGCTCTCGAACGCAACGGAAGACAAACCGACAAAAGGGTCGGTGTACACATGTCTCATGGTGGTGGTGTCGGTGGTGACCCTCCCGCAGGTCGGGCAGGTGGAGTGATGTCCATGGGAAGAGGCCGGCGCGGAGGCCGTTGTGGTGTAAAGGTATCGGGTGTGCTTGGTTGGGGCAAAGCTTGTGAGGTTTTCGAGGGAGATATGTTCCGGGCGGCCATTTGGGGGTGGACAGGGGATGGTGGATGGATGGTCGTCATCTCGTGGTTCCATTTCGACGTCCTGTTCGGTGGTGCCATTATTGTTGCTTGGATGGGACTCACCGTTGGCGATGATGTGATGATAGATAGAATGCGGTGAAAGCTCGTTGGTGAAGGAGGGTATATCACCCACACTTCGTCTCTTTTTCGTATCTGTTCCGTTCAATTGCCAGCTCTCGGACGCTTTAATGGAAGCAAGCGTGTCTTCTGCAGTGTACATCCGTCTCGCCATTGCACTGAGCGACCTGAGGATGATATCCATCTGTTTATCTGTGGGGCCATCGTATCTGGGGATTGGAGCCTCCGAAGGACCAAGCTCATAGATGGACAAGAGAGCGACAAGATACGGGAGAAAGGTTGAAGACGATGGTGATTGATTGTCGACGATGTTGGTCATCGTCAACGACAGCGAGGAGGAGGGTAATAAGCTCAACACGTGCAGAACCGTTTCCTCATCTTATCTCTCACCATGTCTTCCAATTCCAAACCTCTCCTCAATCAACGCACAAAATCCTACGAATTCTTCGGTCCTCCGGGCGCCCTTTTCGTCACCCTCTCCGTCCCCTTCACAACCTACTTCCTCTACTTTGCCTGCTCAGAGCATTCAGGCGGTTGCCCACCCCGCCTCCCACTCGAGACACTCAAACACAGCCGGCCTTGGCTCTGATTCTGCCCGTTTATCGGACTGTACTTTTTGAATAACTCGTATGACTTTGTGTACAGCTGCAGTTGACAACGAGGAAAAAAACAGGGGCAATTGTCTTTGAACCGGCTGCGCAATGAGTTGGCCAAGAGGATGATACGGACCTCCAAGATGATCGTTAGATGATCCACCTTCTTCTCGTTCACGAATCCGGGGGAGGTCTGCAAGGCCCGCACCATAATCAGATCAACCAGACATCGTCCGATATTTGCATGCTTACCTCCATCTTCAGAGCGGCCAGAAAACGTACCGAGCTGCCATGTGATAATAGTACCCGGGATGCTGCAATGCATGACTCGCATTTATCCCAGCGTTGGCTTGGATGGTCAAAGGTACGGAAGAGCGTGAGGTGGAGGATAAGGATACAGGGGCGGGGAGATGAGATTGGATGGTGAGTGTGGATTGCGTGCCCTGCTCGAGTAATTTGGCAAAGACACGGTATCTGGAGTATCGAAAATACTGTTTGAAACTTGAGGAGTGACGAGGAAAGGATGATACGCAACTGTCTTGCCATCCAGCTCCAAAACTCGTACGTCTCTTCACCAATCCCCCAACCACGCGAAAAGTCGGCAAAGTGGCGGACGTGGGTATTGTGATGCGAGAGCGCAAGCGTGTGCTCGTTATTATAAAGATAGAGCTTTGAGACCTGAGATCGGATGAGAATTTTCGAGGACGTTCTAAATTTTAGGCCGAGATTGCTAGATAGAGGGATTTACCTTCACGTTAATACAATCTGCAAGTACCTTGGCCTCCGACCAACGTTTCGTGCGAGGTGGGAGAATCGCCGTGGAGCCAAACATGACAATAAGCATGGCGTATGCATCCTGGTAATGTCTGAACTCCGGTAAAGGGGGAAGAGAAGGAACAAGAAGATAACACGTACTTGAGTGCAACCTCGTCTTCGCCTCGGAACTCTGCAAAGCATGCCATCTTGTACTCATAGCGCACAGTCCACCCCTCAGGACGTAGCGGCCTTGCTGTCCCAAGAGGTGAGTTTGAGATATGGCTAGATCCTGATTGTGTGTGGCGGTTTCGTTTCCGGCGTACACGTTTCGAGTGATTGGTGTAGTACTCCAGTGCGGGTTCGTACAAGGCCTGCTGCAAGCTACAATATGGTTTGTGCTGATCGTCCGACAATAAAAACGCAAAGGTTTTGGTGACATGATAGGGAAACAGTGCACTTTCGTCGCATAATTGATGGTTGCAAATGAAAAGAGGCGTACCTCTGTACGAAATCACCGAGTTCTGACGGGCTTACTGGGCTCAGGACAAAGAGCGCCGCGCGTGACGCTCTGTCTCCGGATGTAAGTGAGACGTGCATCCAGTAACCAGTCGTCTATTGGCAATGAGGTGAATATATTGAAGAGAAGCAACAGGAACTCACCTAGCATGCGTCGTGTGGCAGTAAGAACAACTGTGAGCTTTATGCCACGCTCGCTTGTGCTCTTCTTGCGCCCGCTGAGAGTTCAGAGTCCTTACGCCGCTCCTCATCTGCCCTTTCGCGTTCTCGGTCTGGATCTGGCCGGTCAAGAGGTGGACGAGGAGTAACAGATGGTAGCTCAAATATACGAAGGAAAAGGACAAAGACGCTTGGTACCAGCGTAGTGTGCTTGCGGGTCCAGGTGGGCGATGGGGCCATCAGGGAAGGGGGGTGACGTTGGGGTCAGTGGGGACAAGGGGTGTGCCGTAAGGTACTGCGGGTCATCTGGGGTGAGTTTTCGCGGGGGGAAGCGAACGGACTTGTCAACAAATACGACATGGAAAGACTTGGACTTTTCAGGCTGATATTGCGGGCCTGCGAGTAAGGAGAGCATCACGAAGGCGATGGGTTAGAACTGTGAATTGATCCTGCTGTTTCTCTGAGGAAATATCCAGGCCAGTGACAAACATGACGGGAGCCAGCTGTGACCTACATGATTGGAGTTGGTTCTTGACCATAGTAACAGATGAAGCATAAGAAATGGGTTGTATCATTTCACCACTTCAATGAAGCGGTGAATTGGGTCAGTAAACCAAGGGTTTATAATTCAATTATAAACACGAAGTCCAGCCCAAGGCCAGATAACACAAACACCACTATTCCAGTGGTCCAAGCCCCAGGCTGCAAAAATAAGATATGACAGGAACAATTGGCAGTCCAAGCCAAGCCCGGATAATGCAAATACTAATCCAAGGGGGTCCAAGCCAAGCCCAGATAACCCAAAGGACGATTCCATATCACAAATTATATTGCGACACCCAGGAAATGAACCTGGAAGTGGTGTAAGGTGTATGAGGCAAGGGAAATGTTTCAATCTTTAGCAAAAGAAAAGAAAAGAAAGAAGGAATGAAGAAAAAATTCAGACTAAAAATTGCGTACTGCAAAAGAAAACAGTGAACAGTCAGGTCAAAGTGGTAAAATTGTGAACATACTGAATCCGACGAGTTACCGCGAATGAACGGGCATGTTTGCCCATTCGTTTCATGCGCCCAGGCTCGTCTCGGTCGTGCCTAGGGTGGGGACGAGGTCGTGGGGGGTCGGGATGCGGTTGAGCAGCAAGGGGAGGTGGTGGGTGGTGGTGGTTGGGCACCACGAGTGACCGCGAACAAACGGGCATCTCTGCCCGTTCGTTCCGTGCTCTGTGCGACTTGCTAGGTCGCCCTGGTCGTGCGTGGGATGGGGGCGAGGGCATGGGGGGTCGGGACGCGGTGGGACGGCGAGGGGTGGTGGTGGTGGTGGTGGTGGTCGGGCACCACGACTCACCGCCAACGAACGGGCATCTCCGCCCGTTCGTTTCGTGCCCCAGTCGAACCTCTGGTTCGTTTCGCCCGTGTGTAGGGCGGGGGTGAGGACGTGGGGGGCTGGGATGGGGTTGAGCGGCGGGGGGGGTCGTGGGTGGTCGTGGTCGGGCACCACAACTCACCGCCAACGAACGGGCATCTCTGCCTGTTCGTTTCGTGCCCCAGTCGAACCTCTGGTTCGTTTCGCCCGTGCGTAGGGCAGGGGTGAGGACGTGGGGGGTTGGGACGGGGTTGAGCGGTGAGGGGGGGTCGTGGGTAGTCGTAGTCAGGCACCACAACTCACCGCCAACGAACGGGTAGAGATGCCCGTTCGTTTCGTGCCCCAGACGAACCAGTGGTTCGTCGCGGTCGTGCGTAGGGCGGGGGCGAGGGCGTGGGGGGTTGGGACGGGGTTGAGCAGCGAGGGGTGGTGGTGGTGGTGGTGGTCAGGCACCACGAGTCACCCCGAACGAACGGGCAGTCATGCCCGTTCGTTTCGTGTGCCCGGGCTCGTCTCGGTGGTGCCTAGGGCGGGGACGACGTCGTGGGGGGTCGGGATGCGGTTGAGCGGTGGGGGGGTGCTCCCTCCACCGCTGGTCTGTCAGCCGTATGACCCAGGCGGCCGTGTCGGTCCTTCAGAGGGCAGGGTCAGGGTCGTGGGTGGTCAGGGCGGGCGTGGTGAAAGGTGAGTGGTCGGGGTGGTGGTGGTGGTGGTTGGTGGTGGACGGGCACAGCCAAGCACCACGAACGAATGGGCACTATTGCCCATTCGTTTCGTGAACCGTACGACCCAGGGGGTCATCTCGGTTGTTCGGAGGGCAGGGTTGTGGTCGCGGGGGGTCGGGACGGGGTCGAGCGGAGAGGGGTGGTGGTGGTTGGGGGTGGTTGGGGGTGGTTGGGCACAGCGAGGTACCACGAGCGAACGGCTGATAGCGCCTGTTCGTTTCGTGCACCGTACAGCCCATGGGGTTGTCTCGGTCATGTGTAGGGCAGCGACGTGGGTGCTGATAGGTGAAGGGGGGGAGTGAGAGCGGTGTTGCTTACACATGTGGGTCATGTGATTCAATGACTTTACGGGATATAAACCCGGTATCCCGGGTTACAGGATGTTACAAATTGTTACAAACTGTTACATTATGTTACAATTTGTTACAGGTTGTTCTTTGGGATTCAATCCCGACATTCCGGGTTACACCATGTTATGGTATTCGGGATTGCATACTCGGGTTATTCCAGTTACTCAGGTCCTATGTATTATTTACAATACTATCAACCTTCTTATCCTTTCCACTTCCAGTTGGATATTAGATACTGTTAAGAATTGCACTGGGAACGTGCGCATCTTGGCAACGGCTCAGACCACTGAGCCAAAACGTCGCAGAACTGGACTTACCCAGTTCAGTTGTTCCCAGTATATATACCAAGTTACACGTGACCAGCTAGAACCTGCTCGACGTGCATGAGAGACGGCCACAGGCGCGCTCGATCTCATGTCTCGAATTTCAGATCTGTGACAGATACCTCTGGAATGAACACATTAATTTTTAATATTAAGTTGTATTACATATATACATGGAATTGAGATCGGGTATCCCAGATAACCCGGAATGATATAGGATGATTCTGTAATCATTGCCATAAATGGCAAGAACAAATGAACGAACGAACGAACAATGTCCATATTGAGTATTATGCCAGTTCATTTCATGCACTGTATGACCCAAGGGGTTGTCTCAGTCCTTCAGAGGGTGGGGGGTCTGGGTGGGGTTGAGCAGTGAAGGGGGTAGTAGTGGTAGTAGTCAGGCATAGTGAGGTATCACAAATAAACCAGTATAACCAGTGGTCCCGGCTTTGATACTGAACTCACCGGAACTGCCTCGGGCAGTCCCTACTAAATGAACGGGCGACCTCGGGCAACCCCTACTAAACGAACGGGCGACCCCAGGCGGCCCCTACTAAATGGACAGGCGGTCCCCGGCGGTCTGTAAGTAATGAGACACCCTCTTTGCTGACAAATAGTGGAAAGTTAATCACATGTCATATTAGTAAGCAATTCAGTTGATTCTGAGCAGGCGGCCCAACCCCCCCCCTCCTCCTCGTCTAGGTTCGTTCTTGAAAGTGGCTGCTTAAAATATTATGAAATCCAGCAGCATTAGGAACGATGTGTATGGGTATAACATGTATGAAAATTGGAATTTATCAACCATCCGATAATGTGATATGAGCCCCGGAATGCAGAAAATATAAGAAATCCAGGTTTCAGATTGTGAGCAGGATATCTCGGGATGTAATGCATCCAGAGATGTGATAATTGGCATGGAGGGTGCTAGATATATGGTAAATATATCTAGATAGTTATTTCCTAGGGGGACAGGGTATTCGAGTGGAAAAGGCCAGGCAACCCATGGGCCGCCTAACACACCTTCAACCTAGACTAAAAAGATTGTAAAATCAAGAACTCAGGAATGGGTAACACCACCTTTCTGAAAATATTAGGGTACATTACTCAGATGCAGAGGTATGTTCTATGAATTTATGGATATTTTTTATTATACAGGGTTTTGGGGTCGCCCGGGTAATACATCGGATCTTCCGATGTGATGTTCAATAAGCTAGGTTACAGAAGTAAAAACCTGTTGGGATATGTACAATCACGACACCATTGATACAAATGTACGCGCGTATCGATTATGTAATCTTTAGTATTTTCCTTAATCCGACATTTTTCATCCGACCAACTTCATCAGGTTATGAGCCCTGGTTCACCAATGTCTGATTCTATACTCACCTCCAATTCCCAATCCTTGGTCATTCCAAAACTTCGAGATGATGGCTCCAACTGGGCAGATTATGAGCCGAGGGCTATGCGAGCAATGGGCTCAAAAGGCCTCGTACCCCACTTGAATGGATGATCCAAACGGCCAGTGGATCTGGTCGAGCTTAATAGTGTCCCCCAGTACAATGGCAAAGATGCCACTGATGAACAAATCGAAACTAGAGAGAAGAAAATGCTTGACTTTGATCAGCGCGAGTATCTTGCGCAACATCTACTCCTCTCGACAGTCTCACCTCATTTGTCACAAAAGATCATGAAGCTTACCACTGCCAAGAACATGTGGGATATGGTTAAAGCAGATGCGACCATGAAAAGTGTTCTTCACCAGGTCGATATGCTCAATGCGCTACAGAACATGAGATGCGCATCGTCTCCGGACCCGAAGATACATCTTGCCGAGCTGAAGGCTCATCTGGCTAAGATGACAGAGCGGGTGGAGTATTTGAGGGTGACTAGCTCACCTGTTTCCGACCCGATGCAGGTCAATATAATGATTGCGTTGATGCCGGAGGTTTACCGTGCCACTGTGCAGACGGTCGAAACCACCATGAAGGTTACTGGAAAGTCTATCCAGCCTGATGACCTAGCGTCAATTTTCATCCAGGAAGCGGAACACCGCTTGATTGCCAGTGGGCAAGAAAGGGCTGCTGAGGCGGCGATGTTTGCCTCGCAAGGTTCCCGAGGATCTGGATCGAAACGCACAGAAAAGAAGTCCGCAACGACTAAAACTTGCTATAACTGCCAAAAGGTCGGTCACCTGAAGGCAACGTGTTATGCCCCAGGAGGCGGCATGGAGGGGCAAGGTCCCCATCAACTGAAGGTGAAAAAGAAACTTGAGGTGGCTAATGTAGCGAAAGTATCAGAAAACGATGACTTGTTCGCATTCACATGCACCTCAGACTTTAAAGCCATCGTATCTAACCTCGGGTTGGATGGATTGGGTCGCGATACGATCCTTGATAGTGGCGCCAGTCGTCACTTTTGCCCGGATAGGGCAAGGTTTGAAAACTACGTACCGATTGACCGTGAAATCAAAACTGCCGATGGAAGGACGTTTAAGGCAATCGGAACTGGAGACGTAAGGATTGAGCTACCTAACGGCAGTTCATCATCGTCAGTGATGTTGAAGGACTGTGTGTACGCACCGGATTTAGCCTTCACACTTGTTTCTGTCAGCCGACTAGCTCAAGCTGCCAAGTCTGTGGTCTTCGGAAAAGACCACGCAATTGTTACTCACCCTCGTGGACATGTGATAGCGAAGATCCCACGATTCCAAGGGTTATATAGGATTACACCCGGAACTGAAACCCGGTGTGATCATGTGAATGCCGTGACTACCAAGATGACGCTGATGGAGGCCCACCGGAAGTTGGGCCATATTGCTGTGTCGACAGTAAAGCGTATGGTATCGAACAGAATGATATTGGGTATCGAGATTGACCCATTGTCCAAGGAAGAATTTTGTGAGCCATGCGTAAAGGCAAAGGCGGCACGAAAACCATTTCCAAAAGAGTCACTTACCCGAGCAACACAATATGGTGAATGAGTCCATTGGGATCTCTGGGGACCTGCTTCGACATCTAGCCTAGGTGGGAAGCACTATGCTGCCTTCCAAAAAGATGACTACTCCCGTGAGACACAAGTCTACTTCCTCACAAAGAAAAGTGAAACTCTCGATGCCTACAAGAAGGACGAGGCAGCCATTAATACTCAACAGAATGGTGCCTGGATCAAATACCTCTGGTGTGATCGAGGGGGAGAATTCCTGAGTAATGACTTCGATCACCACCTCACTATGAAAGGGACAAAACGTGAACTTACTGTCCATGACTCTCCTCAACAGGATGGAGTCTCCGAACGTGGTATGCGTACCCATGCTGAACACGCCCGTGCCCTCCTTTTTGCGTCGGGATTACCGCGATCCCTTTGGGCCGAAGCTATGCACCACTGTGTGTGGCTAGAGAACCGGACTGAAACCCAAGCACTGAATGGAAAGACCCCATATGAGATGGTACGTGACCGGAAACCATTTCTGGGTGGGATCCATGAGTTTGGAGCTGCCGCATATGTGAAAGACTTGCATGCTGGAAAGCTTGATGAACATGCACGGAAAGCCCGCTTTGTCGGATACGATTCCGAGAGCAAAGGGTTCCGGATTTACTGGCCTGATAAGCGAACCATCAGTATCGAACGGGATGTTGTGTTCAACCCGGAAGACCTACATCTGCTTCAGGGTGAAGGTATTATCATCCCTGAAGATACCCTGGATGAAGGGGAGAAGAATAAAGTCATCCAGCACTATCCCGATGAACCTAGACACCTACCCCCCAATTCCGAAGTTGTTCCGGAAACTCCGAAAATTCCGGAAACCCGGAGACTTAACCCGGAAATCCCGGAAATCCCGGAATTGGCACCTACCTTTGGACGCGGAATGCGTACACGTTTACCCCCGGGATCTTACCGGGATATGACAAGGGGTGTTTATGAACCTGCTGCCCTAGCATATGCTGAGGCATTCATCTGTGATCTCGGTCTGGAGAGTGGTGATGAACCAGGGGGAGTAATCCCGCTCAACTTCAATTCCGATGATGAAACCCTTGACCCGCTTTATGCGATAGCGGGATCCATGGGCTCGGAACCATGCTCAATGACTGAAGCACTCGAGGGGCCACATGGAAAGGCATGGGATGCTGCTCTGAAATATGAGATAGGTCAACTCCAGAAACTCCGGACTTGGGAGATTGTCGACCTACCCCCTGGAAAACCCGTAATCCCATGTTCCGAAGTATTGAAGGAGAAACGGAATGCGGATGACGTTGTGGATACACGTCGGGTTCGCATAGTTGCTGGTGGACACCGCCAAACATATGGTGTGAATTACACGGAAACGTTCTCGTCAGCTGCGAAGATGCCATCTGTCCGAGTCATCCTCTCTTTAGCTGCTCAACTCGACTGGGAAATCCACCAGGTAGATATCAAGAGTGCTTACCTCAATGCCCCACTGAAGGAGGAGGTCTATATGTGGCCTCCGAAAGGAGTTCTGAAACCCGGAGAGGAAGGGAAGGTCTGTCATCTGCTGAAAGCGATGTATGGACTAAAACAGGCCAGGCACGAATGGTATGAAACACTTTCTGCAGTGTTCTACAAGCTCGGATACCAATGATCAAGCGTGGACCACTCTGTATTCTTCAAACGCAATGCCCACGAATCTGTCATTGTTGCTGTAGCCACAGATGACATGGCCATTGCTGGGTCATCTATTTGAGCCGTAAATGGATTCAAACGAGGACTTCGAACCCACTTCGAGATTGCAGATATGGGAGATATCCACTGGTTCCTAGGATTCGAGATAAGAAGGGACAGAGCAACCAGGACCATCTCCATCAACCAACGAGCCTATATAGAGGCAATGGCAACAAGGTTTGGACTATCAGATGCCAAACCCGTAAATCTCCCAGCTCTGCCTGGTCAGGTGCTATCTGGAGATTAATCACCTGTTACACCACATCAGATAAGTGAGATGCAGGATGTACCTTATGCCGAGGCTATAGGTCATGTTCTCTGGCCAGTTATGATATCCCGGCCGGATGCGATATTTCAAGTTGGGCAGCTTGCCCAATTCGTTAAAAACCCGGGAATGGCGCACTGGGAGGCCTTAAAATGCCTCATTATATACCTCAACTCAACGAAGGACCTATGGCTGGTCTTGGGTGGGGGTGAACAGTCAGACCCAGTGATATACACTGATGCCAACTGGGGATCCCAGTTGGATAGACACTCAATATCCGGATATGTGATGCGGATGGGAGAAGGGACTGTCACATGGAGCTCGAAGAAGCAGCCTATCGTGGCCCTCTCAAGTACGGAATCTGAGTACATCAGGCAAACCCATGCCCTGAAGGAACTATTATAGGTACGACAATTTTTGGGAGAACTCATCTCAAAATTCATGAACCCGACTACCCTCTATTCGGATAACCAAGGCGCGATCGCCCTTGCGAAGAACAACAAGTTCCATGCTCGATCCAAGCACATCGACATCCGATATCATTTCATCAGGGAATCGGTAACAAACAAGGACGTCGAAATCATCTATGTCCCTACCTCCGAAAACATCGCCGACATCTTCACGAAAGCCCTCCCAGCTCCAAAGTTTATGTACTTCCGCGACAAGCTAGGACTACGTTGTGATTGAGGGGGAGTGTTGGGATATGTACAATCACGACACCATTGATACAAATGTACGCGCGTATCGATTATGTAATCTTTAGTATTTTCCTTAATCCGACATTTTTCATCCGACCAACTTCATCAAAACCCATACCTGCTAAATCAAGAATCATAACACGACCATCCTCTCTGCCGAACACCACCCGATCTCCGTTCACGTCGAGCGTCTTTGGGGTATAAGAGGCCAGAATCCAACAAATCCGCCGATTCAGAGTGAATGAGAGAACCCATCCATCATCAGCGATATAACCAAATATCGGACCGACAGGATTCAAACCAGGAGTGGACGACGAGTTTTGGGATAGACTATAAGACCGCGCAACCGATTTAGTCTCCCTGGAATATCTGTTGACGGTCGTCAGATGTGTACCATCGGCTGCGTCCCAAAGCCGTAAGATACCGTCATGGGATCCAGACACGATACGCGTCCCGTCTGGGGAGAATGCGACAGAATCTACAGAAGAGGAATGTCCTACGAGAGTGCTCAGATGTGCACCACTCATTCCGTCCCACATGCGAATAGTTTTGTCGGTAGAGCCAGATACGATGCGCGTGCCGTCGGGAGAGAATGCGACCGAATTAACGCACGAAGTATGGCCCTTGAGAATATTCAGATTTGCACCGCTGACCGCGTCCCACAGCCGAACCGTTTTATCAAGAGACGCAGACACCGCGAACATGCCGTCTGGCGAGAACGCAACGGAATCCACCCAAGAGGAATGTCCCTTAAGAGTGTTCGTAAGTGCGCCACTCATCGCGTCCCACAGCCGAACGGTGTTATCACTAGATCCAGAAACGATACGCGTGCCATCTGGGGAAAAGGCGACGGAGTCGACCAAGGAGGAATGTCCTTTGAGGGTATTCAAATGGACACCGCTGACCGAATCCCACAACAAAATAGTACAGTCATCAGATCCAGACGCAACACGCGTGCCATCGGCAGAAAATGCGACCGACTCTACTGAGGAGGTGTGTCCGTTGACTATGTTCAGATGTGCACCACTGACGGCATCCCACAATCGAAGAGTTCTGTCGTTGGATGCGGACACGATATGCATGCTATCCAAAGAGAATGCGACTGAAGTGACCCAGGAAGAATGTGCCTCGAGGGTGATCAAGGCCATCCCACTCACCGCATCCCATAGCCGAATGGTTTTGTCAGAAGATCCGGACACGATACGCATGCCATTGGGAGAGAATGCGACAGACAATATGTATTCGGAATGTCCTTCAAGGGTGATCAGATGCGCCCCACTCGCCACGTCCCACAGCCGAAGAGTTTCATCGGAGGACGCAGAAACAATGCGCTTGCTATCCGGGGAAAATGCCACCGAATTGACCGCAGAGGAATGTCCCATGAGGATGTTCAGGATTACCCCACTCACTGCATCCCACACCCCGAGGGTCTCATCATCGCATCCAGACGCGATACGCGTGCCGTCTGGAGAAAATGCGACCGATACAACCCAGGATGAGTGTCCCTCGAGAGTGTTCAGATGCGCACCGCTGATGGCATCCCAGACCCGAACAGTGTTGTCGCTGGATCCAGACGCGACACGCATCCCGTCTGGAGAGAATGCGACCGATTTGATTCTGTCGAAATGTCCTACGAGGGTGATCAACTCTGCGCCGCTAATTGAGTGCCATAGCCGAACAGTACAGTCATCGGATCCGGACACGATGTGTCCGCCCCGTGGACTGAATGCGACTGAATTTACCCAGTCAGAATGTCCCCCAAGGGTGATCAGATGTCCGCCAGTGGAGGCGTCCCATAGCCGAAGAGTTTTGTCATCAGAGCCAGAGACAATGAACCTGCCGTCCGGAGAAAAAGCGGCTGACTTGACCCGATGGTTATGTCCTTCCATCGTCTGTATCCAAGGATTCCATCTCTGATCTGCTGCATTGTGCATCTTCATCGAAAGGTCTAGTTCTCCTGCATACGTCTTCTTGATAGAGGCTTCCGAAGGGGTGAACAGCAACCCAGAATGGTATATTTGAAGAGAGGAATGACCGATGACCGAGAACTGGAGGATAAGGCGTTCGCAATCATGACATAAACGGATAGAATCAGTCATGTCTCTGCCTGATTTCTATTAAAACTAAGTAAGTCATGAGTGTTAGAGAGAAACGAGGTCACGAACAGCAATTGCATGTCGTGCGGTAACCAATGCAAGCAAAGCATTTCGAAGATCTCCCATCAGACTGAGTGCCTCAACCCAGTAAAGTAGATATTTCGAGCAAAAATCCTCCACAAGGTTGAGAAGGATATCAGAGAGCATCGCATTTGACAAGTGCCAAGTCCAATGACGACATGCATATTGAAGTTGAGGTGGAATGCAAGTCATGATACGTCCCGGAAGGTCCTTTATTTCGCTATTGAGCAATGATGGATTCCTGATTCCACAAATATCTCGCCTTAGTTCCTTCATAAGGTTCAGACAGGCACGCGCAAGTAAAGTATGCTGTGCCCGAGGGTTCACAAGGAACACAGGATTCAGACATCGAGTCGGATTCGTTATGAAGTCGAAAAATGAGGAATGAAACATTCGAATCACTTGTGCATCGTCATCAGGCACAACGATCGAGTGAAGACGTTCCAGTGTCTCTCGAGCCGTGCCTGGGTTCAGGCCTAGTAATTGTTCGAGAGAAAGCGAAGGGAGCGGGTCTCGGAGGAGGACGATGGTGCCTAGAATCATCTTGAGCCGACCTGAAAGACCAGGGGATATGTTAGGGAAAGCATGGTTCAACACTTGAGCGTATAGCTGGTCCAACGCATAGTTCGGAGACGAACTGCCCGTCGACGTAGTGGGTGGGTGAGACAGGAAACGCGCGAGTTGGTTTTTGGGGTTAGAATAGTTTCGATCTTCGATGAACCTGACAGAAATCGCTGCAAATATGAAAAGGCCTGAAGCCAACCCTGTTAGGGCATGGATGGCTGCCGTCGATGGCCAGTCACTTTCGAGATGATACAACTCTCTCGTTGAAGCGAGTTTCGATGAAAAGTAGCACTCGATATCACTCTGCCCGCCGCCTGGCTCAACCAAAACCTGTCGTTGCGTCACTGAGCTCAAATCCGTGGATTCGAAAGCTGCGATAATGTGTTTCGCAGGCCGACTGGTGACCAAGATCTTCAGTGAAGAGAGTTCGTTGACACGAAGAGAGAGAGACGATAAGATAACCGAGATAAAATCGCTATCCATGCACTCATCGAGTGCATCCAAGACAATAACGCATGGAGGGAATGAGGTTCCAAGTGCACGAAGGGGCTTGATAATCAGCTCTTCAAGTTGATATGAAGGGGCGGTGTAACTGATATCAGGATTTGCCTTCATAGCACCAGTAACCTCGGTCCTGAATGAATCACTGAAAATTCCAAGCTGGTGGGCGATACTGGTAAAGATCAAGTTCGGGTTGCTGCATTCTGCATCGTCGCGTGAACAGAAGAAGCTCGCGCCCAGAATACCTCGTGTTTTACAAGCTTTAGCAATGTCATAAGCAATTGTTGTTTTCCCTTTCCTCCAATGACATTGTATTTTGTGTGCTGTTTTCCCACCACAAAAGCAAGGTGGCCGCCATCCTTAGAACCTCAAGTTCACTGGACAGAGGTGCAGTCATTTCCACAGCTCGCGCAACAACTTTCTGAGTTGCAGCAGAAACTTCATTCACAGTCACCTGCGGCAATGCAGCACTCGGTGATGGCAGTGATCCACCAACTGGAGCAGCTATATTGGCAGCAGCAGACCGACCAGCGCGAACCGAAAATGCTACTTGAAGAACAACCTGGCGAGCAGCTTCCGCCAAAGCACGACTGGGAGATGGCGGCAAGCCCTCCTGGTGCTGGCTAGTACATTCTTTGCCACATGCTGCCGCCATCATGGTCAATAGATAATGCTGTTTGACCAAAGCTTGAAGCTCATGTCCAGATGACTCCCCAGTGGGACTAATCGGTTGTGATTGCGCCTCTCGTGCTACACATTGTGCTGCACTGGTTAGTACCTGCACCACCTGAGCGCCTTGACTGGTAGCAGGAGGCTGTTGGCTTGTGCTGTTTCGGGCACGCAATGGAGACCTAAATGAGATACAAGGAAAACCGGAAGAATGGCTTTGACAAACCGTGAGGCGACTTGAGGGACCACTGGATCACTCTGAACCCACCGAGAACCATGTGGATCGGCAAGAGATGGACGTCGAGATGGAGAGAACGAAGTATCAAGGGTGGATATCGGAGCCGCGTTGAGGTGAAATGGAAGGATCAGTTGCTCTTCTTGCCCGTCTCGAATAGACTGATATGAAAGTTGATCAAATGATCGTTATCACATCTCACAGACGTACCGTGGCTACGGCCATTGATGAGGCGCAGTGCTCGCAGCATACATCTTGCCCATCAAGGTTAACTTGTAATTGTGTAGCATGGGTGTCAATTAGTGCAGGGTTGACATCGGGCAGTCCAGATCCTGCCTGAGGTGAATGCTTTGTATTAACGGCGGAGGCAATCACATAAGATGGCGAAGGTTCCATGCATGGCAACAGCGCATCTATCTTAGAAATTGTCTCAGAAACCCATAAAGTTGCTCTCCTGAGCTCGTCCATTTTGGCGTTTACATCTGTAGTTTGGCCAAGAGATAACGTTTCGTGTACTGAATTAAGGGTTTTAGCCATACTTTTGACAGAGTGATCAACACATTGACGTATGTTTATTCTACAGGGAGGCGCACCTTTCCACCGTATCACTCACTGACACGAAAAGCAGGTCGATTGTCGACTCGGGAGGGTTGTCAATTCCCCTGGTTTGGTTAGAATAACTTGCATGTGGAAACTGCACGCGGCCAAAATCCATTGAAGGATGTCCACCATTCATTGATGGGTACCCAATGGGAGAAATTGGGGGGGGGTGGCGCCCGGGAGAAGCAGAAGAGCCTGCTCGGCTACGCCCAACGGGCACGACCATAGAGTCAAGTGCAGCAGGGAGAGAGGAGGTGGCAACGGTGTAGGAGGGTGGTATGATGTGCATGGGGGGTGGAGGTATTTGAGGGTGAGACCCGAAGGACAGATTGGAAGGGGACTCCATTTCTATCTTTGTGTATAAATGGGGTGGTAATCCAAACATATCCAATCTTGGCTGAAAGCTATGGAGAAGGCCTGGGGCAGGTGGAAAGGCTGAAGGAGAAGCATGAAGCACGTCCATGGAATTCATCGTTACAGGTGCGGAAAACTCGGGGATTGACACGTGCATACGGTTTGGTGATGGATTTGGTAGGTCACCCATATTGGGAAAGGCTGAAGGCATGTCGTGAAGCAAGTGTGCCGATGATTCGGCGGAAATGGGGGCAACAACACGAGGAGATCGAGCGAGGGGCAGGAAATTAGGAGATGTGGCGGGGGAATGAGCAATGGTGGTGTCCATAGTAGAAACCGTTTGGATATGCATCGTGATTAATATGATCAAGGGCAATGGGACTCAGCGTTGTCTGTCAAAGGCGATGGATGGGAGGTAACGAGCCCTGGAGATGGTCTCTGGGACATGCAAGGCGTGGTATTCCGTGTGTGCTTATGAGAGACCAGGGTGAATCCGTTCAGGTGAAGGAACGGGATGCCCGAAAACAAGATTGAAGGATATGATTGAGGAGATGAGGAAAGGGAGAGAGACGTGAGGGAACGAGGACAAGCCTACGGACAGATAATCTAAATAAGGAAATTCTCATTACTGGCCTACACACCTGTATTGGCCTGGTACTGTGCCCAACCGAAACTTGTCCATACGAGCCTTGAATGTGATACACAGAGGTGTTTTACCCCATCTTACAAAACCCATCCTTGTCCTGGACTGGGTGGGAGCGTGCGTTGATCATGGTATGCCCGCTTGTTCGCACTCTGTATTTCCTTTGAACCTTCAAATTTAATGACCACGAACATTTCAAGGTGGAACCGTTGGTTTGCTTGCGCTTAATACCCTGTTCGTGCTCGTGAAGGAGTATAATCTGTGTGTGGTTTATTTTATTGTTGGTCTCGAACGTCGTATTTAATTTATGAAGTGACTATCCGTCCTTTTACACGCGCCTTTATGCGTTCCTAGATCGGGAGGTTCTCCACCTGAAACATTGCGTGAGGCCCTTTAGGATGACAGAACTGTTTTTGAACTCCACGTAAGTGTACAAACCTGGGTGACTAGAGTAGAGCTGTGAGAGGTCGGCACAGAAGGGTAAGTGATCTTTTGCCACCCTTCGTTGGCTGCAACATGCAGAATTACTATTTAGTAAACTCGGCGGACAAGCTCTTGTCGTCCTCGACGTCGAAGGAACCTGGCGAGAACTCACGGGCGTAGTCAACAACCTTGCCGCTAATCTCACTAGTCAAGTCCGGTCGATTGCAACAGTCACCAAGGCAGTCGCACTAGGAGACTTGTCCAAGCAGATCGAAGTGGATGCCCGCGGCGAGATCTTAGATTTGAATAACACCGTGAACGGTGTGGTCGTGCGACTCCGTGCGTTGGCGGCGGAAGTGACGAGGGTGACGCTGGAAGTAGGCAGTCAAGGGAAGCTCGGGGGGCAAGCGCATGTTCCAGACGTGGAAGGTGTTTGGTTCGAGCTTGTCAGGAATGTAAGTGTCTATTTTTGAGTTTTTGAGTGGATGTACGGTTGCCTTATCTCATTCTTATAAAAGGTCAATCGAATGTGCTCAAGTTTAACCGATCAAGTTCGCTCGATTGCTCATGTCACCACCGCTGTAGCCAAGGGCGACCTTACACAGAAGATTGAGATACTTGTCGAGGGGGAGATGGCAACGCTCGAAGGAACTGTCAATTCTATGGTGGACCAGTTGAGCGCATTTGCGAGTGAGGTTACGAGGGTTGCTCTCGAGGTGGGGACTCAGGGAATACTCGGTGGTCAAGCTAGGGTCGAAGGGGTGCAGGGCACTTGGGCCGACCCGACGAGGAATGTTAATGTGCGTTTGTTCTACTTTCTTGTGATTCTGTAAACACACGCCCCCTTCCTTCTCCAGAAAATGGCAAGCAACTTAATGAATCAAGTGCGTTCCATCTCAGAAGTGACGAAAGCCGTGGCGCTGGGCGACCTCGGGAAACTTGTGAACGTCGATGTGCAGATGCTCGATCTGAAGATGACTGTGAATTCCATGGTAGCCCAGCTGTCGACTCTCGCGAAGGAGGTGACTCGGGTATCACTAGAGGTGGGGACAGAGGGTATTTTAGGTGGGCAGGCGTTTGTTCCGGATGTACAGGGGACGTGGAAGGTGTGTTGTGTTCTGCGACTTTTTTTTCTCGCTCATTCTATCCCATAGGTTCTCACCGACAACGTGAACCTTATGGCGATGAACTTGACGAATCAAGTGCGCTCAATCGCCGAGGTTACCAAGGCCGTTGCTGGAGGCAATTTGACGAAGAAGATCGAGGTAGATGTGAGGGGTGAGATTTTGGGACTGAAGGAGACGGTTAATGGGATGACAGAGAGTTTCAGCCTATTTGCTGATGAGGTTACGCGTGTGGCGAGGGAGGTCGGGACCGAAGGGCGATTAGGAGGGCAAGCCAGGGTTACAAATGTCGGTGGGACTTGGAAGGTGAGGACCCTACCTCTTGTTTCTCACGAGGGCACTGATGTTGTTGGGTAGGACTTGACAGACAACGTGAATGTTATGGCTAACAATGTGTGTTTTCTTGTTTCTTTATCACCGTATTCTGACATTTTCTTTCTGCTCTAGCTCACTTTGCAAGTCCGGACGATTGCCGTTGCGACCGTACGTCCATCCCACTTTGAGCATTCCATCGTTGTCTTTAATGAGCCCATTTGCGCATTCCCTGCTCATATAGACCGCAGTAGCTCGTGGGGATCTCACGCAGAAGATCACTGGTGTGTCGGTCTCGGGCGAAATGTTAAGCCTCGTGAACACAATAAACGACATGATTGACCAACTGGCGATATTCGCTGCTGAGGTGAAGAAAGTAGCGCGCGAGGTCGGGACAGAAGGGAAATTGGGAGTGCAGGCTGAGGTTGGGAACGTGCAGGGTATTTGGCAGGAGATCACGTACGACGCCCGTCCCTGTGGTCCAAGTGGTACGCTTACTAATGGCTTCCGTGGTGGCAGATTATCTGTGAATACCATGGCGGGGAATTTGACAACTCAGGTTCGCGGGTTCGCGCAGATATCGGCGGCGGCCATGGACGGCGATTTCACACGGTTCCTCACAGTTGAGGCGAGTGGGGAGATGGACTCGCTCAAGACGCAGATCAATCAAATGGTTTAAAATTTGAGGGATAGTGTATAAAAGAATACCGCCGCGAGGCAGCTGAGTTGGCCAATAGGAGTAAGAGTGAGTTTTTGGCAAATATGTCACATGAGATCAGGTTCGTCTGTCTTTCGTTCGTTTTAGTTCTGGATCTGATGCGAAGGTGATACTAGGACCCCCAATGAATGGGATTATTGGGGTGACAGAGTTGACGCTTGATAGTGACCTGAATCGATCGCAGTGGGAGAGCCTTTTGTTGGTTCATAGTCTCGCGAGATCGCTTCTGTTGATCATTGACGACATTCTTGATATATCGAAAAGTATGTCTCGGTTTACCCTTCATTGTATGTTGCCCTTCCTGAATTGTCTTCTTTCCACCCCTAGTTGAGGCGGGTCGTATGACTATGGAGGCAGTATCCTATTCTCTGCGCCAGACCGTTTTCGGTATCCTCAAGACGCTGGTCGTCCGTGCCTCACAGAATAATCTCGATCTTACCTACAACGTCGAAGCCGACATTCCTGATCACCTTATTGGCGACTCCCTGAGGCTGCGACAGGTTATTACCCATCTGGTTGGGAATGCCATCAAGTTTACGCCACCATCCAAGGTTCGCAAGGGTCACGTCAATTTGAGCACGCGACTGCTGGCCCGGGATTACCTGAGTGTCACTCTGGAATTTTGTGTCACAGACACAGGGATTAGGATAGCCAAAGATAAGCTTAATTTGATATTTGACACATTCTGCCAGGCGGATGGGTCTACTACGAGGGTAAGTACACCGATTCCGGTTGTTTTTGCGGGCTACGAGAACTCATTCACCTGGTAGGAGTACGGGGGTACTGGTTTGGGCCTTTCCATCTCGAAGAGGTTGGTGTCGTTGATGCAGGGCAACATGTGGGTGGAGAGTGAGGTGTCGAAAGGGAGTAAATTCTTCTTCACTATCACATCACAGATCAGCCAGACCTCGATGGAGAGCACGTTGGCGAAGATGGCACCTTTCAACAAGCGTACGATCTTGTTTGTGGATACAGTGCGTGACACCACGGGAGTCTCGGATCGGATCCGGGAGTTATATTTGACACCATTCGTCGTACATGAAGTCAGCGACGTCGCGGATAAGGATCGCTGTCCACACATTGATACCATCGTACTGGACTCGCTCAACGTGGTATGTGTTTCTGCTGGTTGGGGTCACCCATGCTCACTGTGTGTGCCTTAGACGGAGTGTATACGAGAGTATGAGCATCTGAGATATATCCCGATCGTACTACTAGCCCCATCGATGCCTCGTCTCAACCGTGAGCTTTCATCGGCTCTAGAAGTGACAGTTGGACTGACGGACCATCTTCTTATGCGCGATCCAGTCAAATGGTGCCTAGACAACAGCATCAGTTCGCAACTCACTACTCCTGTGAGCGGGCAAGACTTGTCTTCCGCCCTGATCTCTGCACTCGAATCGAACACTGTCAGCCCAGTCTCTGTACCTAATAACATCGTGTTCGACATCTTGCTCGCCGAGGACAATTTGGTGAACCAGAAGTTGGCGGTAAAAATCTTGGAGAAATATGGACACACTGTAGAGATTGCTGAGAATGAGAGTTTGGCGCTGGATGCGTTTAAGGCGAGGGTGTGTCGGAATAAGCCGTTTGATATAATATTGGTGTGTTTCCGAATTGTCCTTAACTTGCATTCCAAACCATCCAACGAGCTCACGGGTTTGGGGTAGATGGACGTATCAATGCCATTCATGGGAGGGATGGAAGCGACGGAGTTGATTCGAGCGTGGGAGGTACAAAGCAGATTAAAGCGGACACTGATCATTGCACTCACCGCTCATGCCAGTCCGTGTTAAGTTTCTCGGTTGTTTCCTTTCTAATTGCTTACTCAACATGTCTGTTTAGTGATTGGCGACCGGGAGCGATGTATACAGGCAGGAATGGTACACCCTTCATTTGGCCTCTCCGTGCGGCATTCTGACCGGTGAGTTTGTTTGGTAGGACGATCATATTACAAGTATGTGGATTGCCCTTTGCGTGTTCTCTGACATAATCCCATGTTATTTTCACAGAACCTCTCTGCCGTGGTGACATTTTGAATGCTATCAATAAATTTGCAGGCGAAAAGGAGAGGATGCTAAAGCACCCATTGCTACACCGACCGTCTGCCAGAACCCTCATGTTTTGATTTCTTCTAGTTCAGTGCGCGAGCTGCATGCATCTTGACTCTGATACCCCCAATACCTGCCTAAACGGAACGGCATCCTTTTCTCGTCATCTATTTTGTTGATCCTTGTTATACTTGTCTTGCTGTTCGTTAATAACCTTTGGTGTTCATTTGAGCTTGCTCGTAATTGTTCTTACCATTTTTCTTGGTTTTCTCTCTGCTTGACGTGTCTTTGTCCAATGACTGGCAACCATATGTATCAACGATATTCACATTTCTTGTATTGTACCAAGGATGGTCTTTCCAGCACCAGCTGTTCAAATGATAAGATCGATGTCATCGATGCAAATAAAATCATACGATTTCCAGGACACCATAACGTCTGACCTCCCATCCCGCCAGTTCTGAAATGTTTCGGATTCGAGCAGCCAATTTCCAGTGCCATTTTCACTCCTGTCAAAAAAATCATACTGCATTGCCGAGAAGTTGAGTTTTGAGAGCCATTCTGCGATATCGCGACGTTCTTGATCTTATCATTGGCATATGAGTAAATCCACACCTGAACCAGATTTAGGGAAGTAACTTACCTGGATCGACATTGTAATAAATGATCGTCTGATTTCCACCAACTGTGTTGAGGGTCGCCATTGAAAGTACTCTTCAATAGGGTATTGAAACTTAGGTTCCCAATGTTTGATGTTCACGATACAATTGTTAGGATACTATCTGCGGTATTGCTTAGAATCTCTTTGTAAAGTCGAATGGCACGCTGTGGATTTTCAGCAGCACTTGTTCGGCGAGTGTGCAAAAGACATTGAGGCGAGTGAGGGTGCTACGAGGAGTATGAAGCTGTGGTGGATGGAAAAGGACACGCGTCTCTCATCCTCCAACATCATGGCCGACGATGTCGTGCTCCCGATTCCCAATCTCGAGCTTCCTCAACATTTCTTCACTCTCTCCACCCCCATCACTGGCCCACTTGCATGAGGCTGCCCGGGAGGCCTTACTAAAAGGCATCGAAGCCGAAGTAGCAGTGTTGACCCCAAAATGACCTGGCAAGAGGGCACCAAACTCACTCTTCACAAAATCCATGCGTATACCATCAGTGCCTGGGAAATCTGTGCTATTCCTTGAAAACACATAGCCGTAAGTTCAACTCTCTGATCGGAAAGAGGTCCAGCGGCGGGAGGTTGTGGTATGGGAAGAAGACCGGTGTTGTTGAGGAGTTCTGGGAGGTCATGTATTTGAAAGTCAAAGACGACAGCCAACGGGGCATGATAATATGCCCACAGAGCAATCATAGGGACAAAGATAGGAGAGAGGATCACGGGATCACGGAAAATGTTTCAGAATATAAGACTTTGAGAAGCCTGTCGAGATGCAAGAGAGGTGACTATCAACTCAAATAAGAGCAAGACAACACACCTTATATGGGGATGCTGTAATAGGGCGGTGAGGGGTGATGGTGGATGGTGGTTGGGCACAACGAGCCACCATGAACGAACCACCATTCGTCTCAACAGGCGATCCGTCTTGGTCCTGCGTAAGGTGGGGATGGGTCGCGGGAACTTGAGAGCTTCTCAAGGGACATGTGCTGGTCCTGGGGGAAGAGAGTGGTGTTGTGGACAAGGGTGAGGTGATTATCAGGGTGGAATTGGGGGTGCATGATGGCGAGATAGGACTTGATTCGGATGTCAAGCTTGACTAATGTGGGAAGTACTCTCATTAGGCTTGACTGTTAAGAATTGCACTGGGAACATGCGCTTCTGATGACAGTCAAGACCACTTGACTAAAACATCATAGTATTGGACTTACCCAATACTGTTGTTCCCAGTATATATACCAGATTACACGTGATCAGCTAGAATCTGCTTGACGTTCATGAGAGACGGCCTCAGCGCACTCGATCTCATGTCTCGAATTTCAGATTCGTGACATTGACCTTGCGTCTGCCTTGAGGCTTGGGGAAACCTCACCTGCCTGGCCTGTTTTGCTTGTGTTCCTCATTGTTATAATGTCTCCCCAGTTGATTCTTTCCACAGTCCGTTCCGCATTCTCAAAGCTTTTCATGGCTAACAACCCAGTATGCCCTAACCATTTTCTCTTGCCGGATGAGGATCAGACACTCCCAGTAACTGTGCTCAAGGAGCTTTTAAAGAACAAGCAAAATGGCAAACTTGCCAAGTCGTGTTTTGTCTGCCAGGCAACTCACTTTAAGCAATCCACTAGCATCCAACATGAGTCTGTCCTCCTCAGCATTGACATTGGATCATAACCCATCACCAAGACTTTTTTCCTTGTAGAACGGGCAGGAGGAGATGGCCCAGTGGTCGGAAACCATTCACCCAGAAGGTTACCCTCTAGTTCTTCCACTTCTCTTGCCACCTTGTCCGAAGATGCCATCAGGGCAAAGGACACCATTTTCCTTCCAGGCCCACCAACCCAGGAGAAAAATTCATTTGAAAACTACCCAACCAAAAATCACATCCCGCTCAGTACCATTTCACTATCAAAGCCAATGTCCATGGCCAAGCTGATGGTCATGCTGAGTGTGCTACATGACCACTGGCCTCACTACGCACTGTTTACGTCCCAGTGCTATTTGTTTGCAGGGGCCCTTTGTGAGATGATGCGGTTAGAATTTGGCGGTTATGTTGTCAGCGACGAAAATAATGCCAAGGCAGGGAGGTTCAAGTCTGTCCGGGTCACGGAATTGCCTCCTGATGTGAAGGAGGTTCTCGAAAAGTATCATGCCGCATGGGAGGAGTTTTGTGAGATAGAGAAGGAGGAGGCGGAGGTGGAATGAAAGCAGATCGACCATTGTGTGTCCCGTGAACGAGAGAAACACCAACGAGAGATAGAAGAGGCAGACCAGAAGCACAAGGAAGAGGTGGCGAAATGTGAGGAAGAGGTGGCTAGACGTGAGGAGGTTGAGCGGAAGCACAAGGAAGAGGTGGCGAAACATGAGGAAGAGGTGGCGAAACACGAGGCAGCTGAACGAGAGTTGGACCGCCTGAGGGAGATGCTTGAACTATGAGGTCAGTCATTTTTTTAAAACATATTTTCTATAATTTTATTGAATTATTATTGTAGACATGTCTCTGAATTGAAGTAACGAAAGGATAGCATGATGGTGTTCAAGGTAAAGATAGAGTTGGAGTCAGTAGTCTACTCTCGTTCCTATTCACAAATTTTGTGACAAAGTTGTACTCGATGAATGATGACCGCTTGCATGATCATCTCCAAGTTGGTAGGGGGGAGCAGAGACAGAGAGATTGAAGCCCTCATTTCGCACTGACCCTCGTCTTGCAGCCACCTCCGTCTTTCCATTCTGTCCTTCGGGGTCACAATTGGTGTTGACATGACAATGTCAACGTCAGCCCTTTGAGGGGTTTGCATTGTGTCTACGTGGGAACCCACTCAAATTTGGATCCGGCGTGGGTGGAAAATGATTATATGCAGGCGTCCCAGGGAGCGGCGAAGCAGGAGAAAATGGTGCGTATGGTGACCCAGTCGTCGCACCGGTCGGTATACTTGTCCCCAAGCTAGGAGAAAGCTAAAAGACAGGGATGTAATAGCACAGAGGGTGATTTGGGATCACCCTTGGGTTTTTGTACATACAGCACAGCCACGCGGCTGTGCGCTGGCACTAATCCGGTCCGTTATCCCGAGTAAGTTGGAATAAGTGCGATAGTACATAACTACATAATCCGAACAGGCTCCGAGCCGAGCACACTCCCGCTTCCAACCTATAGCCCTGTAAGGCTTGTTATTCCAACACTCCCCCTCAAGCCTTGCTAAGTCCGAGTTCCGAAGCAAAATGCTTGACTTTCGGAGATGGTAGCGCTTTCGTGAGGGTGTCCGCAATCATGTCGTCGGTGGGACAGTAGACGAGTCGGAGGGTCCCATTTTCGATAATCCAGCGAATAAAATGGTAGCGGACGTTGATGTGTTTTGTCCGGGCGTGATACTGCAAGTTTTGTGTGAGAGCGATGGCAGATTTGTTGTCGGAGAACAGGGTCATCGCCGGGTTAGCGAATCCGAAAAGTTGGCTTGTTAGCGACCAGAGCCAAATGGCCTCCTTGGCTGCATGCGTTACAGCCACATATTCACTCTCGGTCATGGAAAGCGAGACGATTTCTTGCTTCTTGGCACTCCAGGAGACGGCTCCGCCGTTTATAAGGAAAGCATATCCCGAGATTGCACGGCAGTCCTCAGCCATGCTTCCATCTGCATCTGCCCACCCAGTGAGCTTCTTTTCGACTCCCCCATAGACCAACCATAGGTCCCTTGTTCCCTTCAGGTATCGGAATACTCATTTTACAGCTTCCCAGTGAGCTTCTCAGGGATCACTTGAGAATCGGGAAAGCGTAGTTACGGCGAATGATATATCCAGTCAGGTTCCGAGTGATGCGTACATCAGCGATCCAACTGCTTCGCGATATAGTATGTTGCGCATTCGGGCGCGTTCAAGGGGTGTCATAGGGGATTGCGCCTGCGTTAGGCAGGTTTGCGGGTCCATCGGGGTCGATACGGGTTTGTCATCATCAAATCCGAAACGATGCACAATTGAATCAATATAGGCTCACTGTGACAGCGAGATCGTGCGGGATTGACGGTCGCGGATGACTTCAATTCCCAAGAGCCAATGCAGCTCTCCGAGGTCAGTTATTTCAAGGTGTTTCTGTATCTCTGACTTGAAACTGACGATCAAATCAAGATTCGTTGCCCCAATCGTGCAGTCATCGACATGGACAACTATGATTATCTGGGACTTTTCATTGCGACGGAAGAACACGGCTTCGTCGACATCGCATACAGTGAATCCCATCCGGTTGACAAGGATTCCGACGAGTTTTTGGTACCAGCGGCGGCCCAACTGCTTCAGGCCATAGATTGTTTTGACAAGTCAGCACACTTGGCCATTGGAATTGGGAGCGGAATATCCAGGGGGTTGATGCATGTAGATGCGCTCGTCGTTGGTGAGTTCGCCATTCAGATATGCACCTTTGATGTCGATCTGGTGTAGTTCGAGATCAGTCTGCGCGGATATGGCAAGGAAGGTGCGGATTGTCGCTAGCTTGGCGACGGGCGCGAACGTATCAAAGTAGTCCACTCCAGGAAGTTGGGAGAATCCTTGCGCGACAAGTCGGGCCTTTCTCCATACGATTTCTCCGGCGGCATTTCGCTTCAGTTGGAAAACCCATTTTGATCCGACAATGTTTGCTTCCGGCGGTGGGTGGTCGATCACCCAAGTTCCTACTCTTTCGAGCGTCTTCAGTTCCTCCGTGATGGCTGATTCCCATTCGGGCCAATCGACAAGTGATTTTGCTTCCGCAAGTGTGCGGGGTTCGATAGCCTCAGTCGCATTTGCCTCTGCTAGCATTCCGGCCTCATTGATTAGATCAGTGGAACTGGTACTAGGTTCCATAGTTGCGTATTCGACTATTGATGCTGTCAGGTCATCTTGGTCATTCGGCATTTGGTTGGCATCGGCTGTATCATGTCCGGTGGTGGTCGGGATTGTTGGCAGTTGTACTCTGGTTGGTACGATTGGGTCTCTTCTTGAGGTGGAAGCGACGCCTCTGCCTGCAATTAGGTCCGCTATACGTTGGCTAGGTTTTCAATCGCGTCAGGGGCGATCGGGGACTTCTATTATCATTCTCGGGGGTGCCGGTGCTGGTTCCGGTGCTGGTGGGGGCGTTGGTGGGGGTGCAGGTGTGTCTGCGCGCTGTGGATAAGTCTCAGCAATCTCAGGTAAATCCTCTCCTTCAAGACTTCGTTCGACAGTTGCGGCATCTTCGTTCCAATAAACATTCCGTTTGACAGTGACTGAGTGGGTTTCGGGCCAATAGATTCGATATCCGTTGCTTTTCGAGTCAAATCCGATCCATCGTCCTTTCCGAACGCGGCCTCCAAGTTTGTCGCCTGCTTCGATTCTAATCCATACGTGGTTTCCCCATTCCTGTAGCCCTTTAAGGCTCGGTTTCCGACCATACAGTGCTTCATACGGCGTCATGCCGTCAAGAGCCTTTGTTGATGTGCGGTTCATTAGCCAGACAATGTGTCCAGCGGCTTCGGCCCATAGCGATCGCGGAAGTCCACTTGCATAAATGAGCGCGCGCACCCTCTCAAGGATGGTTCGATTTCGACGTTCCGCTATGCCGTTGTGCTGTGGGGTGTCGTGTACTGTGAGTTTCTGTTTAGTTCCGGCAGCCTCTAGGTGCCTAACAAACGCTTCCAACAGATACTCTCCTCCGCGGTCTGAGTGGAGGACCTTGATTTTGGTGTTGTGCTGGGTCTGGGCCCATGCTTCATACTTCCGGTAGGCATCGAACGTTTCCAATTTTCTTGCTAACGGGTATAGCCAGGTATGTCGTGTCGCATCATCAGTGAATGAGACGTAGTAGCGTCGCCCTCGGAGTGTTTCAACTGGGGACAGTCCCCACACATCAGTGTGTACTTCGTCTCCGAAGTTCTTGGCGCGCTCACTAACTCTCTCCCTTGCGATGGACTTTCGCGTTGCCTTGGCATATACACAGGCTTCGCAAAACAAAGATTCGCTATCCTTCTTTGGGTCAAGACGTAGTCCGGTGACCAGGCCTTTTTCAATGAGCTTTCGAGCGGCAGTGGGGGATACATGTCCCAGGCGACTGTGCAGGTCCATTACGCTGATGGCGTCTTCGATGGCATTCGCAGATTCGTTTTGCGCATCGTGGGTGACCTTGTATAGTCCTCGGCAGCTTTTGGGGATTCGCCCCACTATATCGCCATTGCGATTTCGTATCGTGCAAGTTCCGTGTTTGAAGTCCGTGGAGTATCCGTCTTCATCGAGTCGTCCGATTGATACAAGCGTGTATCCGACAGCGGGCGAGTATAAGACATCCGTGAGTCGTATTTTTGACGTTCGCGATCCATTCGGGATTTCAATAACCATATCGCCCTTGGCAACAGCGTCGAACTTCTGTTTGTTAGTGGCAGAGAGGGTCTTGGGAGGTATTGATGTGAGTTGGTCAAAGTTCCCTTGGTAGGGACTGATGTGCTGGGTTGCACCAGAGTCGTATAACTCAATTGTTAACGTCTCGCCGGCGTTTCCTTCAGCATCGACTGATGCAATCGTGATGGGGTCAGGGTCAACTGGTGTTCCATCCGTGATGAAACGAGTGCTCGCATCGGAATTGTCATCGCATGCGAGATCCCGCCCGCGACGCTCCGGGTCACGATGGTCAGCATTTACTCAGTTGAACCAATCCATCTCGTATCTATCATTGTAATTCTCCCCCTCATTGTCATCGCCATTTGTGATGATGCCTAGCTCCGGCATGGAGGTGCATCTGTCGTGGGGTGGGTCGGTCGTCGTTCGCGATTCGTTCGAGGACTCGATGTCAGGTTCGAAAGTGTAACAGGCTTCCGAATCAGAATCGATTGCAGCATTCGCACTGCCTGAGGGTTTGGGCTTTCGGGGTGCAAGACAGTCCTGGGAAAAGTGCCCCCGCTTGCCACAGTTGTAGCATTCATCCTTGGGACCGGCCGTTCACCGTCCCGTTCGTCTTCCAGGTCGTTTAGAGTCGTTGGGTGCGACTGACATTGCTTCGTCGCCGTCGCAACAGTTTCGTTGGTTCCGACCAGGCTTTTGTTGTCGCATAGTGACTTGCCTGTCGTACTCTTCGGAGATGAGCGTGATAAGCGCATCCGGCTTAATGTCTTGAGAGGTGACATTAGGTTGTTGGGAGGCTAGGAGCCTCGCGGCGCTTACCATACTTGCGGCGAAAGTTGATAGGGAATGCGGAATGGCTGATAGTATCGTTGACGCGTAGTCCTTGTCATCGATCTTGACGTTGACAGCTGCCAGTCGCTCCTTCTTGCTGCGCAGTTCCATTAGGAATTCGCGGACGTTGGCATTTTCTCTGCACTTTGATTGCAGGAAGTCTTGCCGCAGGTCGGTCTTCGCATACGCTCCCTTCTCTGTGTAGTCAGCGACGATAAGTTTCCACATGGCGGCAACGGTTGTCAGCCCCTTGATCTGAAAGATGATCGAATCCAGGATCTGTTGCGTGAGGAGGTACATCGCGGTCGCCTCGTCTTCATCCCACTTGTCGAGCTCCGCCTGTTGATCAGTGGTAACAACACCGGTGTGAACTGGCCTTTGCCCTCCTACAAAATGCCGCCATTTTCGTTTAGCCTTCACAGCAACTTCGAAACGAAATGACCAGATGGCCCAGTTTGAGCCGTTGATTTCGAGCTTCGGGACGTTTGTGGGTAAAGTGTCGCTTGAAAGTGTCGTTGCTTGAGGGGTTGAAGCTGGCGCGGTAGAGGTGGTAGCTGCAATGGTGCCCATAGTGGAATGATGGTAAGTCTAGTAGTAAAGGAAAATATGACTGCAAGTGGTTACGCAGGGCTCATAACCTAAAAGACAGGGATGTAATAGCACAGAGGGTGATTCGGGATCACCCTCGGGTTTTTGTACATACAGCACAGCCACGCGGCTGTGCGCTGGCACTAATCCGGTCCGTTATCCCGAGTAAGTCGGGATAAGCGCGATAGTACATAACTACATAATCCGAACAGGCTCCGAGCCGAGCACACTCCCGCTTCCAACCTATAGCCCTGTAAGGCTTGTTATTCCAACAGCTAGGTCCCCGAATATAGGCAACTCCTTGTCCAATCCATCCATGTTACTGCCATCAAGTTTTCCGAAGTAGCGGCGAGCGTTGTGCATGCGTTGATGGAGTTTCTAGGTGACTCAAGCAATCCTTCTGCGCTCGATGTGGTCGCGTTTGTCCGGTGCGTAAATAGCTATCAAGTGCCATCACTGACTGAATTTTTTTTCCCTCAAAAAAGCGAGGTAGTGGAAAGGTTCCCTCACCTACGACAGACAATCTGCGAAAAGTTACACCAAACCGTTGGAGAGATCAAGTCTGGCAAGGTCTTCCGCGGTGTGCTGTGGATCTTAGGCGAGTACATCGAGAGCGTTGCGGATATCCAGGCGGCAATGCAGGAGATTAGAAAGGTGTTGGGAGAGATCCCGATATTAGCGTCAGAGCAACGGTTGTTGGATGAAGCGGGTGAGGGTGGCGAGGAAGGCGTGGCTAGGGACGGAGAGAAGGACAAGGAAAAAACCAGAGCGGAGGGAGGGGGGGGGAGGCCGAGAGTCTTGGCGGATGGGATGTATGCAACTGAGACGGCCTTTACGAGCACATCTGCTGCGCGGTTGGAAGCAGTCAAGGCGGCCGCTAAGCCACCTCTGAGAAGTGAGTCGATCGGGGGTGTAGTATGTTGATCTAGTCCACTGAAATAATTTCCCCCTATCCCTTCTTAGCGCTTATCTTGGGTGGAGATTTCTTCACTGGTGCTGTGTTGGCTGCGACGCTGACGAAAATGGTTTTACGATTCGCCCGTCAGACGAAGGATCAGACTGCGGCGAACACGCTGCGTGCTGAAGTTTGTATTTTTTTTTTGCAAGTTCTTTTTGGGAGGATGGGTGGGAACTGAATTATCCGACAGGCGACGTTGGTCATGATATCTATCATTCGTGTCCAAGTTTGTGACTGCGCAAATTGACGAGGACTCGAACGAGCGTGTCCTCAATTGCATACAGACCCTGAGGGAGCTTGAAGAGTCCCCTTCCGTTCGCCAAATTTTCCTGAAGGACACAAAGGCTGCATACTCCAAGATGCTGACTGCACAAGAAGTTGGTGTACTTTTTCTCATCAACCTGCTTCTTTGCCTGATGCTGAAATTCGGTCGTAGAAGAAGGCGACAGAGAAGAAGGAGGCGGAGTCTACGAAGGCAGCCGTTGTGCAAGTTGACGACCTCTTGCTATTTAGACAGTTCTCCAGAAAAACGGCAGATGATGCGATCGATGTAATGGATTTCGTTCCAGGTATGAGATCGTCACTAATACGTCTAATTGTAGTACGACGAGGACGTCGGGAGGGCTACTGGGGCAGGGGAATCGCACGAAGACTTCATTTCTAATCTCAGCCGTATTTCTCAGCCCCCAGGTTCGTCTTGTTTATTAGTTGAGTGAATGACCTTACTCAACTCTCTTGAATCAGGCTTTTCTGATCCTATATATGCTGAGGTGTACGTTAAGATGCATGGTTTCGATATTATGTTAGGTTGGTTAAGCAATTCGTCCTTTGTTGCCTCTCATGATCATTCCTCTTCGTTGTATTTCGTCAGATGTCCTGCTTGTGAATCAGACCCCAAATACTCTGCAGAATCTTTGTTTGGACTTTGCGACGTTGGGGGATTTAAAAATTGTTGAACGACCGTCGGTTTATACTATTCCCCCTCATGGATTCCAGAGCATAAAGGCTACCATCAAGGTGCGTAAACACATGTCATTTTCTCGGCAAGACGAAATATCTGATGACTTGCCGGTCTGCTCTGGACACTAGTCTGCTCTGGACACTATTTAGGTTTCATCGACCGAGACTGGTGTCATATTTGGCAGCATCCTCTGGGAGGGGAGCAACATGTCAGAAGCCTGCGTCATTCTGAATGATATACACATAGACATAATGGACTATATCAAACCCGCGCACTGCAATGAAGCACTGGTAAGTGGAAAATATGTGCACCACATTCATAAGCTCGAATGATGTTTTTGTCCGTTCAGTTCCGGAGTATGTGGACTGAATTTGAGTGGGAGAACAGAGTCAATGTGAATACCACGATATCGTGAGTCGATTTTTTTTTCACCCCTCCGTGGGCCGTCCTCCGGCTCAGAGTTGTGTTTTGCTTCTCTAGGGATCCCCGAGATTACTTGAAGCATGTCATGAAGGCCACAAATATGTCCTGCTTGACACCGGAAGGTGCTACCTCAGGAAATTGTGATTTCCTATCGGCGAACATGTATGCACGCAGCCATCGTGAGTCGCCACTCTAGTTACCTTGGCTAGCTAATCTCGCATTCTTTCAGCCTTTGGCATCCAAATCATCCCAAAGTTTACCTTTGTTAATATCCCTCGTGACGTTGCCTCTGTTCACGTTTGTCGTATCGTCGCCAGATGTGTACCGTGAATGTTTAGAGGCAACGGTGTCAGCCGTTCTTACCATTCTGTTGCTTCCAAACGGGCTCCCGCTTGCAACATTGACAGAATTATCTTCTCGACTCCCCTTTTCCTCCTTGGATATCCTATTACCCTCAATCCCGATCATCAGAGACCGCTTATCAATAGAGTCAAAAATTTACCTCATCGCCAACCTTGTTACATTCGTGCCACCGCGATATTCAAAGCTATCGTCTTCTTCCTTTGATTCTTACCTCCAGCTCTTGACTGCTCCTCCATTCTCTTCCACAAAATGCACTCGACCCACCGGAACCTCGCAGCTCCAGTGGTACTGAACGCTCATGGGTCGCGGACGATTCCGACTCCGAATCAGAGCCAGATTCTCGTGTAACTGTCTTAGCATCGGCTTCCTCTAGCCATGTATTACCGCCTCTAGATGCCCGAACTCGCAAACGCCTTGAGACTCTGCCATCCCCACCCCATCTAAACACCTTAATGACTGCCTGTCATCACCATCCCACGACGCAGGCAAGTTTAATTTCGTTTCTACTCGCGTTGAACACGAACTGGCCTGCACGAAAAGACGAGATTTTGAGCACCGTATTGGTGTATACTAATGGGGGATTTGTGCGCGAGGTTTATCGCGGTTATGTACGAAGCTCACTTCTCGGTCAAGACGACAGCCACAATACATCAATGGGTATGCTGTGTGCTAGTTCGTAACACCAAAAACATTTCTAACCGTTATCTAGATATTGCGTACGCCACCTCTTGGCCACCGATCTTGTTCCTCGCCGATTTATACACACAGTCTCTTCTCACCATGGGTGACGACGAATTTTTCTCTAACGCAGCGACTCCAACGGCGCCACGTAATCCGCTTACCCTGGATGAAGTCACATCTCTATCACGAAGGCTGTTGAATATCGCATTCACATTGTATTGGCGAGAGGACCAGACAAATGTCCAGGAAGGTGGAGTGCCAGACATTAACATTAAATGGGAAAGAGTGCGGGAGAAGGTAACTAAATTTTTATTGGCCATACACGCGAGAGAGTGAGCCTTATCACCTCGATGTCCTACGCCGGTTCAATGACGCGCGACTGGTTTTATAGCTCAAGGAGGCCGTTCACGCCATGAGGTCACTGGCTTGTCAGTTCACAAATCAACATGCAGTTTTTCATCGATGCTGCCGTGTTTGTTTCCTCATTTTTTTTCGAGCGTACCACAGTCGCTAAATTGAACGGTATCCAGTTTCGAAGAGCAACAGCTTTCCACCCCTACCGAATCACGTCCCCTCTCGAAGCGACAAATACCCTACATGTCACCCCGGCTTGGAGTCCTCAATAATATTCCATTTGCTATTCCGTTCGAGATACGGGTATGAATTTTCCGACATTTCGTTGTAAGCGATAGGGTTGGTCGAGGTACTATCCGAGACCATTTCTTTGGGGAAAAGACACGGGTGCGTGTGAGGAGGGGAAGTGTTGCTCAGGGTGGTTTCGATAAGCTAGGGGAGGTGAACTTGAAATTGCCTATAGAGATTACGTTCATCGACCAGTTCGGACAAGTGGAGTGAGTTTACCCGATTTCCGTTTTTCGGGGCTGATACGAAATTATATTTAGGGCTGGAATTGATGGCGGAGGGGTGTTCAAGGAATTTTTCACATCGCTCTGCAAAGAAGTCTTTGATACCGATCGTGGGTTATGGCTTGCAACCCAGAAAAACGAGCTTTATCCAAATCCTCACGCATATGCAAAAGAACGCAAGTGTCGTCCTTATCTTTCCCGTGTCCGAGTTACTGAACCTTGGTTGGTTTACAGTACACAGTCTTGATTGGTATCGCTTCATTGGTCGAATTCTGGGCAAAGCGCTTTACGAGGGAATCTTGGTTGACATTGCATTCGCAGGATTCTTTCTTGCCAAAGTACATTTCAATGTTGCGCGATATCGTCGTCACTTATGGCCTCACTGACATGATCCATTCCAGTGGCTGGAGAGACAGAGCTTCTTGGATGACCTGGCGTCACTTGATCCCAACTTGTACCAGGGCCTTGTTTTCTTGAAGCACTACGCCGGAAATCCCGAAGACTTGTCTCTTAATTTTACTGTTGCTGTCGAAGGTATGCATATCAAATCTTTTTTAAAAAAAAAGAAACATTGGCTGACGGTGTTTATGGAGAATTCGGAGTGGTAAAGACGTTGAACCTGATACCAGATGGCAGCAACATTGCTGTTACCCGCGACAATAGATTGCAGTACATCCATCTTATCTCACACTACCGTCTGAGCAGACAGATCAAATATCAATGCGAAGCATTCTTCGAAGGACTTTCAGAGACGATTGATCCAAAGTGGCTACGGTAAGCATTGCGCCAGAATGATGTTTATCCTTGTCAGCCTCAAGTGGCCCGTTCTCTCAGGATGTTCAACCAACAGGAGGTCCAGATTTTACTTGGTGGTGTCAATTCGCCCGTTGATCTTGATGATCTGAGGAAATATACAGTTTACGGGGGTGTCTATGATGATGAAGAGCTCACCATCGTGTCCTTCTGGAATGTGAGTCGTATAGCAGAGTGTTCATTCTCGTAGTTTTTTGTTCAATCCTTGTGTAGGTTGTAAACACTTTCGATCATGGGCAACGACAAGCTTTATTGCGATTTGTTATGAGCTGTGGCCGGCCACCCCTTTTGTGAGTTTTCTGGCATAGATTGCGCGCTCTCTCCTTTGCCTCAGTACCGTTGCCTCAGAGGTTTCAAGGAACTACTCCCGAATTTTACCATCCGAGATGCAGGAAATGATGAACACCGTCTTCCAACATCCCTGCAGACCTCCCCCGGATTCGTGAACGAGAAGAAGGTGGATCATCTAACGATCATCTTGGAGGTCCGTATCATCCTCTTGGCCAACTCATTGCGCAGCCGGTTCAAAGACAATTGCCCCTGTTTTTTTCCTCGTTGTCAACTGCAGCTATACACAAAGTCATACGAGTTATTCAAAAAGTACAGTCCGATAAACGGGCAGAATCAGAGCCAAGGCCGGCTGTGTTTGAGTGTCTCGAGTGGGAGGCGGGGTGGGCAACCGCCTGAATGCTCTGAGCAGGCAAAGTAGAGGAAGTAGGTTGTGAAGGGGACGGAGAGGGTGACGAAAAGGGTGCCCGGAGGACCGAAGAATTCGTAGGATTTTATGCGTTGATTGAGGAGAGGTTTGGAATTGGAAGACACGGTGAGAGATAAGATGAGGAAACGGTTCTGCACGTGTTGAGCTTATTACCCTCCTCCTCCTCGCTGTCGTTGACGATGACCAACATCGTCGACAATCAATCACCATCGTCTTCAACCTTTCTCCCGTATCTTGTCGCTCTCTTGTCCATCTATGAGCTTGGTCCTTCGGCGGCTCCAATCCCCAGATACGATGGCCCCACAGATAAACAGATGGATATCATCCTCAGGTCGCTCAGTGCAATGGCGAGACGGATGTACACTGCAGAAGACACGCTTGCTTCCATTAAAGCGTCCGAGAGCTGGCAATTGAATACAAAAAAGAGACGAAGTGTGGGTGATATACCCTCCTTCACCAACGAGCTTTCACCGCATTCTATCTATCATCACATCATCGCCAACGGTGAGTCCCATCCAAGCAACAATAATGGCACCACCGAACAGGACGTCGAAATGGAACCACGAGATGACGACCATCCATCCACCATCCCCTGTCCACCCCCAAATGGCCGCCCGGAACATATCTCCCTCGAAAACCTCACAAGCTTTGCCCCAACCAAGCACACCCGATACCTTTACACCACAACGGCCTCCGCGCCGGCCTCTTCCCATGGACATCACTCCACCTGCCCGACCTGCGGGAGGGTCACCACCGACGCCACCACCATGAGACATGTGTATACCGACCCTTCTGTCGGTTTGTCTTCCGTTGCGTTCGAGAGCGGGATGAGTGCCGTCGAGGAGCTGCGGTTGCTCAAGGCACAAGTCCAAGATGTCGCTCGTGTTTGTAACGCCGTCGCTAGGGGTGACTTATCTCAGAAGATAACCGTGCCAGTACAGGGCGTTGTCATGGTCCAACTCAAAGACGTTATCAATACTATGGTGCGAATTACTCTATCATAATTCCATTGTACGCTACCGTTATATTGTACATAGGTCAATAAATTGGGACAGTTCGCTAAGGGGGTTACTCGAGTCAGTCAATAGGTCGGCACAGAAGGGTAAGTGATCTTTTACCACCCCTCGTTGGCTGCAACATGCAGAATTACTATTTAGTAAACTCGGCGGACAAGCTCTTGTCCTCGACATCGAAGGAACCTGGCGAGAACTCACAGGCGTAGTCAACAACCTTGCCGCTAATCTCACTAGTCAAGTCCGGTCGATTGCAAAAGTCACCAAGGCAGTCGCACTAGTACCATCAGAATATAAGCGGCATGTATTCTAGTCATTTTTCTCTTCCATATCTATTGACACTTTTGCAAGTCCGGACGATTGCCGTTGCGACCGTACGTCCATCCCACTTTGAGCATTCCATCATTGTCTTTAATGAGCCCATTTGCACATTCCCTGCTCATATAGACCGCAGTAGCTTGTGGGGATCTCACGCAGAAGATCACCCGTGTGTCGGTCTCGGGCGAAATGTTAAGCCTCGTGAACACAATAAACGACATGATTGACCAACTGGCGATATTTGCTGCCGAGGTGAAGAAAGTAGCGCGCGAGGTCGGGACAGAAGGGAAATTGGGAATGCAGGCTGAGGTTGGGAACGTGCAGGGTATTTGGCAGGAGATCACGTACGACGCCCGTCCCTGTGGTCCAAGTGGTACGTTTACTAATGGCTTCCGTGGTGGTATTTGGATCTGCAGATTATCTGTGAATTCCATGGCGGGGAATTTGACAACTCAGGTTCGCGGGTTCGCGCAGATATCGGCGGCGGCCATGGACGGCGATTTCACACGGTTCATCACAGTTGAGGCGAGTGGGGAGATGGACTCGCTCAAGACGCAGATCAATCAAATGGTTTACAATTTGAGGGTTAGTATACAAAAGAATACCGCCGCGAGGGAGGCAGCTGAGTTGGCCAATAGGAGTAAGAGTGAGTTTTTGGCAAATATGTCGCATGAGATCAGGTTCGTCTGTCTTTCGTTCGTTTTAGTTCTGGCTCTGATGCGAAGGTGATACTAGGACCCCAATGAATGGGATTATTGGGATGACAGAGTTGACGCTTGATAGTGACCTGAATCGATCGCAGCGGGAGAGCCTTTTGTTGGTTCATAGTCTCGCGAGATCGCTTCTGTTGATCATTGACGACATTCTTGATATATCGAAAAGTATGTCTCGATTTACCCTTCATTGTATGTTGCCCTTCCTGAATTGTCTTCTTTCCACCCCTAGTTGAGGCGGGTCGTATGACTATGGAGGCAGTATCCTATTCTCTGCGCCAGACCGTTTTCGGTATCCTCAAGACGCTGGTCGTCCGTGCCTCACAGAATAATCTCGATCTTACCTACAACGTCGAAGCCGACATTCCTGATCACCTTATTGGCGACTCCCTGAGGCTGCGACAGGTTATTACCAATCTGGTTGGGAATGCCATCAAGTTTACGCCACCATCCAAGGTTCGCAAGGGTCACGTCAATTTGAGCACGCGACTGCTGGCCGGGATGACCAGAGTGTCACTCTGGAATTTTGTGTCACAGACACAGGGATTGGGATAGCCAAAGATAAGCTTAATTTGATATTTGACACATTCTGCCAGGCGGATGGGTCTACTACCAGGGTAAGTACACCGATTCAGGTTGTTTTTGCGGGCTACGAGAACTCATTCACCTGGTAGGAGTACGGGGGTACTGGTTTGGGCCTTTCCATCTCGAAGAGGTTGGTGTCGTTGATGCAGGGCGACATGTGGGTGGAGAGTGAGGTGTCGAAAGGGAGTAAATTCTTCTTCACTATCACATCACGGATCAGCCAGACCTCGATGGAGAGCACGTTGGCGAAGATGGCACCTTTCAACAAGCATACGATCTTGTTTGTGGATACAGTGCGTGACACCACGGGAGTCTCGGATCGGATCCGGGAGTTATATTTGACACCATTCGTCGTACATGAAGTCAGCGACGTCGCGGATAAGGATCGCTGTCCACACATTGATCGTACTGGACTCGCTCAACGTGGTATGTGTTTCTGCTGGTTTGGGTCACCCATGCTCACTGTGTGTGCCTTAGACGGAGTGTATACAAGAGTATGAGCATCTGAGATATATCCCGATCGTACTACTAGCCCCGTCGATGCCTCGTCTGAACCGTGAGCTTTCATCGGCTCTAGAAGTGACAGTTGGACTGACGGACCATCTTCTTATGCGCGATCCAGTCAAATGGTGCCTAGACAACAGCATCAGTTCGCAACTCACTACTCCTGTGAGCGGGCAAGACTTGTCTTCCGCCCTGATCTCTGCACTCGAATCGAACACTGTCAGCCCAGTCTCTGTACCTAATAACATCGTGTTCGACATCTTGCTCGCCGAGGACAATTTGGTGAACCAGAAGTTGGCGGTAAAAATCTTGGAGAAATATGGACACACTGTAGAGATTGCTGAGAATGAGAGTTTGGCGCTGGATGCGTTTAAGGCGAGGGTGTGTCGGAATAAGCCGTTTGATATAATATTGGTGTGTTTCCGAATTGTCCTTAACTTGCATTCCAAACCATCCAACGAGCTCACGGGTTTGGGGTAGATGGACGTATCAATGCCATTCATGGGAGGGATGGAAGCGACGGAGTTGATTTGAGCGTGGGAGGTACAAAGCAGATTAAAGCGGACACCAATCATTGCACTCACCGCTCATGCCAGTCCGTGTTAAGTTTCTCGGTTGTTTCCTTTCTAATTGCTTACTCAACATGCCTGTTTAGTGATTGGCGACCGGGAGCGATGTATATAGGTAGGAATGGTACGCCCTTCATTTTGCCTCTCCGTGGGGCATTCTGACTGGTGAGTATGTTTGGTAGGACGATCATATTACAAGTATGTGGATTGCCCTTTGCGTGTTCTCTGACGTAATCCCATGTTATTTTCACAGAACCTCTCCGCCGTGGTGACCTTTTGAATGCTATCAATAAATTTGCAGGTGACAAGGAGAGGATGCTAAAGCACCCATTGCTACACCGACTGTCTGCCAGAACCCCCATGTTTTGATTTCTTCTAGTTCAGTGCGCGAGCTGCATGCGTCTTGACTCTGATACCCCCAATACCCCCCTAAACGGAATGGCATCCTTTTCTCGTCATCTATTTTGTTGATCCTTGTATGACTTAGTAAGTGATCTATACTTGTCTTGCTGTTCGTTAATAACCTTTGGCGTTCATTTGAGCTTGCTCGTAATTGTTCTTACCATTTTTCTTGGTTTTCTCTCTGCTTGATGTGTCTTTGTCCAATGACTGGCAACCATATGCGTCGGAAAATCAAAGAGGTACTGATATACCATGGTGGGAAACTGCCACCTGATTGAATGTGATCAAAAGTTAATTAAGCAGGTAAGGCCCAGAAATTCGTTGCAGTTCTGGTATGTCGCTGGTCAACGCTCGCAATTCTGGTGCAGGCTGGCTAGGTAATCTCGGTGACACAGATGAGTTACAAGAAATAGATATTATATTGTCACTAAATACAATTCCGCTCTGGACATCTCAGATGCACACCTGAGTGGCAAGAAATAGATATTGTATTGTCATTAAATACAATTCTGCTCTGGACATCTCAGATGCACACTGGAGTGGTAAGAAATAGATATTGTATTGTCATTGAATACTATACCCACAGTGGAGAGTGAATAGAACACCATAGAGTCACTAACACCTGGGGCTACCTATCAAATCCTATCTCAAGCCAAGAATTGATGCCTTCGATTGAGCTTTTGTCTTTATCAAGGCTGAAGAAACCAACACTATTACAGACCTTACTTGCTGCATCGTTGTCATGGGCCACAAATAAAATGATGCATTCCCTGGAGATGAGAAGGCTGTGCAGTGGTTCAATATTAGATTCTTCCTTTCCATTGGATGATATGGACTTTTTGCAAATGTATCAGACCAATTGCTCCACACAGCCAAGGCATCACTAACTCAGGTTGGTGAAAACCTTGGATATGGCAGTCACTGGATCACTGTTATGAGTAATGGCTATGATGGAGGCTATTCCAGAGGCTTGCCCTAGTCAGTTAACCTGATGACTATCCATAGTTGATAACTGTGCACAAGCAACATAGCCCCTTCTAAAGCACAGTCCATTATCAAAATGAATAGTTCCTGAAATAAATTAAGATGTCAGTAAACATATTAATGTAGATGCAAGAGATATACATGCCAATGTTTGAGCAAAACAATGGTGGTGATGAGGTATGGAGCAAAGACAGTAAACCCATTCATAGGGTACAGCTCGGTACAATGCATTAACTAGAAGTTTGATCTGAGGCTGAAGGGACTGAGTGATGTGGTGTGTAGAAGGGTGGGGGGAGAAAATGAAGATGGGATAGGTACCCATTGCACTGGTGGTGCATAACAGAATGAGGTCAATGACATTCTCCTCTGAGCCACACAATATCTAGAGTTAGTTAGGGGAGGGCAGTTCACTAACTTGTTCTTTGGACAGGGCCTTTGATGCATATGAGGACGTGACATTCCCATCAGTGGGATTTCAGTTGATAGTATCCCAGAGTGATTGAGGCAGGGAAACAACAGAGGTTATAGTAGACATGTGATACCCTGTGTTGAGGCTAGGCATATACAAATGCAAGCAACAGGGTAAAGCAGAAGTGGTGGACTGCCATCTTGGGACAGTGGGTGGGTTGGGGAAGGAAAGATCCAATGCTTGATGAGGATGTATACTGTCTGTCTAGGCAGGGTCACCTCAAAATTCATCCTTCCTATTAATATGCTCATCCTTGCATGAGTTTTCAGTTGTCATCCTTAAGCTGGTACTCCTTGATATGAGCGCTGCTCATTTCATGATCATGAATGTCAAGAAATCATTATATAATCAGCTTGGTACTCACAAAATATTGTTACACTGTTATAAACTGGTTGTTTGGAATGTGTTTTACTTCAGATGTTCTGTCCCAAGAGATGAGGTATTGTTCCAAGTCCTTGTTATTGGGTAGCTAACAAGGAATCAGACTTAGGGTCTGATACATACAAGAGGTCCCCTTTATATACTGACTACTTATCAGTATGAGTTAGTGCAATATAACATGAGTCAAAGATAGGGATGAGTTATCGTGATCCATGATGAATCATAAGGGGTTGAAACATAAATGGAAATGAAGTGAGTCCACATATGGATAAAGTCTTGGGATAAGGCTATGGGGAATCCCAAGATAAGATAGGGGATTACATGGAGATAAGGGAAAGAGAGAAGAAAAATTATGACTGTAACATACACCTTGGCTTCAAAGGAAATTCGTCCTGAATTTCAACTTGAGGGAGAGATGGAAGGGTTGCCTCATCATCATTACTGATGAGGAGGAATATCAAAAGGTCTCCTCAATCGGTATCGATGATGCTGTCCTCAATGGTTTGCATACTAGTCAAGATGAATAGGGTGGACATGAAGTCACTCAGTTCCAGTACCTCATACTTGATGGCAGGATATACAAGCATGGTATTGCTGATGGAACTTTCCCTGGGGGGGAATTTAGTGGAAATCTTGGCAGCAATGGACTCAACACAAGGCATAGTCATCTCTATCATCTCATGAATGAAGTTGATCACATATGGCTATAGCTCTGGTGGGCAGCATAACTAGTTTGTGCAACATTCAATGCAAAGGTGGTTGTATTTCACCTTCACGCAATTGTATTACTCTCTCCAGTAGAAATACCTTTGAATCCATCCTACAACCTTCCGATCTAGCTCACTTTGTTTTCTTATTTCTTTGTCGCGTCTCTGAAAGGCTTCATCAATTTGATTCCACTATATTTCAATGCGAGCTTCAAGTGCGGTAATTTGGTTTTGTAGATGTGTGACAGTATGAGCAGGAGTATTCATGATGTTGATGCCAAAGAAGTCAGTGTCACGGATATAATTTTTCATTTCTTCTCTATGTTAGTCATTGTAGTTTAGTCGGATCTGTCTTATCTTTGCTTGGGATTCCCCACAGTTTCATCATGGGATTTACCATAACCTTATCTTTTTCATTTATCCTAGATAGGATACTTTTCATTTCCGATGATTATGTTTCATCTCTTCACATGCTCTGAGTTTCCTATCATGCTTATCTTCACTCGTCGCATGTATTCCTCATGTAAACACTGACTCATCCACAGTAGCGTAGTCAGTATATAAACTCCTAGTTAGTCATACTCAGACCTTAAGTCTGATTCCTCGTTAGACACCCAATAACTAGGACTTGAGACATTATCATCATCTTGGGACAGAGCACTCTGAAGTAAAACTGTCTCAACAACAACCAGTTTATAACAAGAATCAGACTTCCTTCTTGCTCTCTCCCCTCTACTTGATCCACCTTTGCTTTCACACTGGACAACGACGATGAGGACCTTTACAACTCCTCTGAGCAGAATCCTCTTTCTCAATCGCTTTACTCACAAACCTGAATCTTCCCAGATCCAAACAAGGAAGCTAGTCAAGCTTCCCCTCTACCAGGTATCTCACAAGCTCTAGGAAGAACCCAAAGTGAAACAACTTGTTTACTCGCCACTACCCAGTCACAATGTCCCATCACTCCCCCTACTGTTAGGTATCAATCCTTCCCGTTCCAACAACCTACTTGACCCTCTTCACCTTTAACAACACCTTCACCTTCACCATCACCTGATCCAATGGGTTCTCACGCTAATCCCCCTGTTCCCAACCTTAATGAAATCCTCACAGTCATGAATGACTTGCAGAGGGAAATGGCCAATCTTCAGGCTTCGAATGCTCAGCAGGCAACAGAGATTCAGAATCTCAACCAACAACTTGGCGCTCAAGCTCAGCCTCAGCCCCCACCGCAACCTCAACCACAACCTCCTGCTGCTCCCACCATCAAGATAAAGATGGCCAAGCCAGACGAATTCACTGGTCGACAGCAGGATGTCGACAAATTTATCAACAGCTGCGAATTGTATTTTATGGGAAAACCTTACTGCGATGAACACAAGATCCCCTTTGCCCTTTCCTTCATGAAGGGTACGATGGCACAAACCTGGTCCGAAAAGGAGACCAATGACATGAGAGCTGTCAACTGGACTGGCCCAACCACTACCTGGGCCGCATTTGTAGCTCGATTCTGATCAACGTTCGAAGGAATCAACCGACAGTCTCGCGCTCATAACGACATCAAGAATCTCTGCCAGGGAAGAAAGAAAATTGAAGATTATAACCTGCGCTTCAGTGCTTTACAGGTCGATACCGGTTTCAACAACACCGCCCTCATCAATCTTTACCAAGCTGGACTCGATTCCGAGTTCATAGAATTTGTTTACTGACTCCCTGCCATTCCTGCCACACTTCAAGAGTGGAAGGACGCCACGACACATTACCAACATCAAAAGGACATTCTCACCTCACAGAAACAGTCCTCCATGTCCCAACCCTAATACTCCAACCCCTTTCCTGCCTGAGGATCATCTGTGGCTGCAACGACGACCCGCCAAATGTCAGCAGCCCCCACTGTTAAAAGAGAAGAGTCTACCTCTTCTGCCCTTATGATCCCATATGGAAACTGCTACTCCTGCAGCCAACCTGGGCATTTTGCGAATGCCTGCCCAAACTGTGTCGCCGGTGATGCGAAGAATTTACCCGATACCTCTTACTCATGCCGAGGAGGATATTATCAAGGTAGAGGTGGTTACCGAGGACGAGGATGAGGACAAGGCCATGACGTATGTGTCATTACTGCTGAGCCCAACATGGAGAACATCAACTTGCCCGCTACACTGGCAGCAAGTGAAACTCTGTCAGATATGGCAAAATGTGGTATACGCAATTGGTTGGATGATCAAAAGAAGAGGCTGGCAATGGAGTTGAAGTCCCAGGGTTTTTAAAAGGTTCAGACAATTTGCCCAATGTTACGGACCATACCACTCGATGTACTATTACCCCATGCAATCTATTTTGAATTCTTGGTGCTATCAAAAAGGGCGATTCAGGACTTACAATGGACTTTTGGATCAAAGCTTCAGACACTAGTCGACGTGTCCCCACTATGTGTCTTATTGATAGCGGAGCTTCTGGAAACTTTATGGAGCCCATTCAGCCAAGATAGCAGTGAACCACAGTGAAATGAACTTGCTATATAGCGGTGTTTCTCGGTCCACCAATCTTCGGCCGAAAATACATATATAGCTGATGTACACTGAAGCACCGAAATTTATATATAGTAGTGAAATACATCTCCACTAAAAGGCAGGTATGCTAGTACACTACAGGGTAGCCAAGAGTGATAAGGGAGATACACTAATGGGCCGAAGATAGTACTCACCAAAGACTATGGAGGGGCCGAGAAATGGATGTATATGTATATGGCTCGGCCGAGATATAGATTGCCGATAACTACCGATGGGCCAAAGGTGGTTTCTACTATATATACAGGTTGGCTGAGATATAGATTGCTGATAACTACCAATAGGCTGAAGGTGGTTTCTACTATATATACAGGTTGGCCGAGATATAGATTGCCAATGCCTACCGATGGGCCGAAGGTGGTTTCTACTATATATACAGGTTGGCCAAGATCGGTATGCTATACTACACCTTCAGAGATGTCCACCAATGCCGAGAATGGCTTGGCTGAGGGGTAGCAGTTGCATCGGTACCCTATAAATATGTGTATAGTAGATATAAATATATATTGCGAATAATTAATTGCTTCAGCTATAAACAACTTTGCTGATAATTGTATACTTTAATCCACCTTCAGAGAGGTCCGCCGATGCCGAGAATAGCTTGGCCGAGGGGTAGCAGTTGCCTCAGTACCCTATACATATGCATATAGTAGATAGAAATACATATTGTCAATAATTGATTGCTTTGGCTTTAGATAACTTCACTGATAATTGCATGCATTAATCCACCTTCGGAGAGGTCTGCCGACGCCGAGAATGGCTCGGCTGAGGGGTAGCAGTTGCCTCAGTACCCTATACATATGCATATAGTAGATAGAAATACATATTGTCAATAATTGATTGCTTTGGCCTTGGGTAACTTTGCTGATAATTGCATGCATTAATCCACCTTCGGAGAGGTCCACCGATGCCGAGAATGGCTCGGCCGAGGGGTAGCAGTTGCCTCGGTACCCTATACATATACATATAGTAGATAGAAATACATATTGTCAATAATTAATTGCTTTGGCTTTAGATAACTTCACTGATAATTACATGCATTAATCCACCTTCGGAGAGGTCCGCCGACGCCGAGAATGGCTCGGCCGAGGGGTAGCAGTTGCCTCGGTACCCTATACATATGCATATAGTAGATAGAAATACATATTGTCAATAATTGATTGCTTTGGCTTTAGATAACTTTGCTGATAATGGCATGCATTAATCCACCTTTGGAGAGGTCCGCCGATGCCAAGACTGGCTCAGCTGAGGGGTAGCAGTTGCTTCAGTACCCTATACATATACATATAGTAGATAGAAATACATATTGTGAATAATTAATTGCTTTGGCTTTAGATAACTTTACTGATAATTACATGCATTAATCCACCTTCAGGGGGGTCCACTGACACCGAGGATAGCTTCGCCGAGGTTTCACAGCTGCCTCGGTAACCTACACTCCATGGATCATTTATTAATATAACTTCTATAGAGATGTAAGACTATCTATCTTAGAGTAGTGCAACATACTTCCTATTTTATTTCTATCTCAATAGTGAGGTATTCAATGTTTAGTTGTTACTCTCTGCTAAAATGCAATGTTAAATTTCGGACTTGATAAATATGCTTGTAAAACATCCAGAAATATTTGTACCACTTGTATATGTACTTCATATTCTATTAATACTATGTGCCTAATACTGAGTAGTCTACTATGTTTGAATGTAATGAAAAAACTCTATAGATTTATATAGTAACCTATACTGTGACAGTGTAGAGTAACATCGAACATAGGTTAATCTAACACAACATTTTCTATACAGTTTACTTATACTAGGGCACCCTGTCAGGCACATCAAATAAATGTAATATAGAGTATATAAACAAGTGGTACAAATATTTCTAGATTTTTTACAAGCATATTTATCAAGTCCGAAATTTGACATTGCATTTTGGCAGAGAGTAACAACTAAACATTGAATACTTCACTATTGAGATAGAAATAAAATAGGAAATATGTTGCACTACTCTAAGATAGATAGTCTTACATCTCTATAGAAGTTATATTAATAAATTATCCATGGAGTGTAGGTTACCGAGGCAGCTGTGAAACCTCGGCGAAACCATCCTCGGTGTCGGCGGACCCCCCTGAAGGTGGATTAATGCATGCAATTATCAGTAAAGTTATCTAAAGCCAAAGCAATTAATTATTCACAATATGTATTTCTATCTACTATATGCATATGTATAGGGTACTGAAGCAACTGCTACCCCTCGGCCGAGCTAGTCTTAGCATCGGCAGACCTCTCCAAAGGTGGATTAATGCATGCCATTATCAGCAAAGTTATCTAAAGCCAAAGCAATCAATTATTGACAATATGTATTTCTATCTACTATATGCATATGTATAGGGTACCGAGGCAACTGCTACCCCTCAGCCGAGCCATTCTCGGCATCGGCGGACCTCTCCGAAGGTGGATTAATGCATGTAATTATCAGTGAAGTTATCTAAAGCCAAAGCAATTAATTATTGACAATATGTATTTCTATCTACTATATGCATATGTATAGGGTACCAAGGTGACTGCTACCCCTTGGCCGAGCCATTCTCGGCGTCGGCGGACCTCTCCGAAGGTGGATTAATGCATGCAATTATCAGCAAAGTTACCCAAGGCCAAAGCAATCAATTATTGACAATATGTATTTCTATCTACTATATGCATACATATAGGGTACTGAGGCAACTGCTACCCCTTGGCCGAGCCATTCTCGGCGTCGGCGGACCTCTCCGAAGGTGGATTAATGCATGCAATTATCAGTGAAGTTATCTAAAGCCAAAGCAATTAATTATTGACAATATGTATTTCTATCTACTATATGCATATGTATAGGGTACTGAGGCAACTGCTACCCCTTGGCCGAGCTATTCTCGGCATCGGCGGACCTCTCCGAAGGTGGATTAAAGTATACAATTATCAGCAAAGTTGTTTATAGCTGAAGCAATTAATTATTCGCAATATATATTTATATCTACTATACACATATTTATAGGGTACCGATGCAACTGCTACCCCTCAGCCGAGCCATTCTCGGCATTGGTGGACATCTCTGAAGGTGTAGTATAGCATACCGATCTCGGCCAACCTGTATATATAGTAGAAACCACCTTCGGCCCATCGGTAGTTATCAGCAATCTATATCTCGGCCAACCTGTATATATAGTAGAAACTACCTTTGGCCCATCGGTAGGCATTGGCAATCTATATCTCGGCCAACCTGTATATATAGTAGAAACCACCTTCGGCCCATCGGTAGTTATTGGCAATCTATATCTCGGCCAACCTGTATATATAGTAGAAACCACCTTCGGCCTATCGGTAGTTATCGGCAATCTAAATCTCGGCCAACCTGTGTATATAGTAGAAACCACCTTCGGCCCATTGGTAGGCATTGGCAATCTATATCTCGGCCAACCTGTATATATAGTAGAAACCACCTTCGGCCCATCAGTAGTTATCGGCAATGTATATCTCAGCCGAGCCATATACATATACATCCATTTCTCGGCCCCTCCATAGTCTTTGGTGAGTACTATCTTCAGCCCATTAGTGTATCTCCCTTATCACTCTTGGCTACCCTGTAGTGTACTGGCATACCTGCCTTTTAGTGGAGATGTATTTCACTACTATATATAAATTTCGGTGCTTCAGTGTACATCAGCTATATATGTATTTTCGGCTGAAGATCGGTGGACTGAGAAACACCGCTATATAGCAAGTTCATTTCACTGTAGTTCACCACTATCTTTGACTGAACCATGTGCTTTATGGATGAGACCTTCGCAACTCATCATGAATTTACTCTTCAGGATTTGGAAACCCCAATCCCCATACAGAATGCCAATAGGTCAGAGAACTGAGGAGGCCCAATCGTTTTTGACACAGATGTCTGGATAGAAGCTCCAGGTGGACACATTGAAAGGATCCATTTGGAAGTGACTGACCTTGGATCTAAGATTGATATTATCCTCAGCTACCCATAGCTCAGAGCTCAAAACCCTAGTATTGATTGGGAGAAGTCAACACTGGCTCTCGGAGGCAAAGAGACTTCTCATCAGTATTGTAGCAGCAAAGCAGAGCCCTCTGTGGTAGAATCGGTCTCGCTGGTGATTACAAGTATTTCAAGATCGGATGAAGCTCAAGACAGCACGGTGGAGGAAGATATGTGAAAGTTTGTACCGGAGGTCTATTGGAAAGACTATGCTAGTGTCTTCACAAAGGAGTGCTTCGATTGCCTTCCACCTCATTCTGAGTTCAATCATGTCATTGATCTCAAAGATGACTTCGTACCCCAAAATAACATAACTTATCCAATGTCCCCTTGAGAGATAGAATTCCTAGTGAAGTTTTTAGAAGAAAATGTGGCCACTGGACGTATATTCAAAGGATCTTTGCCTCAAGCCGCCCCCTTCTTCCTAGGAAAGAAAGCTGAAGAAGTCAACGCAAAAGGACAAGGTGCTGGATACAGACCAATCGAAGGCTACCGTTACTTAAATCACTTTACAGTTCCAAACCATTATCCCCTACTGCTCTTACATCAAATCGTTCAACAACCGAAGTTGCAATCTGCTGCTTTATTCATGGTTGTAGACATCCAATGGGGATTCAACAATATTCGAATCAAAGAAGGCAATGAATGGAAAGCTGCTTTCAACACAGTCAAAGGACTCTTCATTCTAAGAGTGATGTTTTGTGGTCTATGGAATTCTCCAGCTATGTTCCAATGGATGATCGATACGTGATTTGCTAAAGTGTTAAAATCAGGTTGTGTTTTTATCTATATCAATGACATTCTCATCTGCGGAGATAATCTAGAAGAACTGCGTTATTGGACATTCAAAACCCTTGATATCATAAAGAAGAACAAACTCTCCTGTAAACCCATCAAGTGCCAATTCGAGAAGGAAGAGGTGATCTATCTGGGATTGACTTTGACAAAAGGTCATATTGGAACCAATCCCAAGAAGGTCAAAGCCATAGTCGAATGGCCTGAACCTTGAACCGTAAAACAACTTCAATCCTTCCTTGGAAGTGCAAATTTCTGGAGAAAATACATCAAGGACTTCTCAAAGATTGCCCAACCACTCAACCAGTTACTCCACAAAGATACCATATAGGAATGGACCCCTGAATGACAACACGCCTTTGATAATTTGAAGCACTCCCTCATGAATGCCCCTGTCCTTGAAGTCCTGGACCAAGACCTACCATACTGCTTGGAGACTGATGCCTCTGGATTTGCCTTAGGAGGTATACTGTCTCAGCTACATGGAAACAATTGGAAACCTGTAGGCTTTCACTCAAGATCCTTAACCCCTGCTGAAAAGAAATATCCAACTCACGACGCCGAGCTTCTAGTGATTATGGACTGTCTCAAGACATGGCAACATCTCTTGGAAGGTTCACAACATGACCTTCTGATTCGTACCGACAGTCTCACCCTCAAATATTTCAGTATTGCTTGTGTGTTATTTGGACGACGTACTCATTGGTCAGAAGTTTTATCAAGATATGAGTACAAAATCGAGTATGTCCCGGGGAGAAAGAACAAAGCTGATGGATTGTCCAGGCATCCAGACTATTTCAACAAAGGTAAAGGCGAGGTGGAAAATGAGATTTTGATTGCAGAAGACCACTGGATCAATTCGATTGTCAAGCTTTCAAAACCAGACTTTTTTGCAAGACTACACTTCAAGCTACCAATACCAGACAAGATCTCACAAAGAATCGAGGATGCCTCATTGTTTTGGGACCAAGCCAATGGGTTGGTTCGCAATGTTGAAGGTCGAATTGTGGTGCCGGAGGAAGTATCTTTGCGCACAGACATAATACAACTGTCCCATGCCTACCCCCATGCTGGACACCCTGGCATTGAGAAGACGAAGGAGCTGGTGCTCCGAAAGTTTGTTTGGGATGGCGTCTCCCAAGACGTTATCAACTACGTACAGTCCTGCCCCGCTTGTCAACAAAACAAGAACTACCCCTCAAAGCCAACAGGACTCTTACAACCTATACCCCCTGCTACTGAACCATGGACTGAGATAACCGTCAATCTCATCATTCAACTACCTGACTCGCTTGGATATGATGCTATGATGGTAGTCGTTGATTGCTTTATGAAACGTGCCCATTTTATTCCGATGACTTCCAATCTTTCATCAGAAGGCACTGCCCAACTCTTCCATGATCACATCTGGAAACACCATGGATGGCCAAAGAAGATCATTTCTGATCGTGGAGTTCAATTTGCATCAAAATTCACAGAAGCCCTCAACAAACTTTTAGGAACCATTTCTGGATTATCTACTGCTTATCATCCTAAAACCGATGGTCAGACTGAATGAATGAACCAAGAACTCAAAGTCTACCTATGATTCTATACCAACTTTATGCAGGACGACTGGTCCGAATGGCTGGCTTCTGCTGAATTCACTTACAATAATCGGCAACACTCTGCCACTTCACAATCACCCTTCTATCTAGAATATGGCTGTCACCCTCATTTGCTGATCACTTTTGAATCCCTGAGTAACGTCCCCGCAGCAAATACCTTCCATGAATGTCTCACGTGTGCTCAGAAGAATGCTGGCGAACCACTATCACACACCGCAGAATCAATGAAGAAGTATGCCAATCGAAAATGGAAACTCTCTCCCTCCTTTAAAATTGGAGATTTGGTTTGGTTAGATACCAAGAACATCAAGACGACTCGATCTGCTAAGAAGCTGGATAACTGAAGAACTGGACCATTTAAAATCCTAAAACAAGTATCGGATCTTGCGTATCTTATCAATATCCCCAGAACTTGGAAACTCCACCCAGTCTTTCACGTATCACTCCTGAGACCCAACATCGAAGATAAGTCACTCCACCCTGATGTCACTGATACATCTCATCCTCCTCCAGATTTAATCAAGAATGAAGAAGAATATGAAGTTGAATCCATTCTTCAACACTCCGGAGCTAGACGCTGATGAAAGTATTTGGTCAAATGGAAAGGTTATCCAATTGAAGAAGCCACTTGGGAAGAACGATCGAATGTCTTACGACATGCCAAGGAAATTGTGAAGACTTACAAAGACTCAATTTGAATGGCAACTTAATTCATTTGTCATCATTCTGGCTGTCCATTTTTTGAATTCTATTCTTAGATCCGAGAGGCACTTATAAACTCAGAGTCATTGATACAACTCCATCCAATCTTTTCCCACTTTCGATGATGCTACTACTCCCAGTATACATACCAACGTCAATGTCACAGTACTATCATTCGAAGATGCCTGCCTCTCGTACCTCCACCCCTGACTGACGAACTGGCACCCATTGTCAAGGAAGAATTCCCCTCTCTGCCGCCCATTCCCCTACCCCTGGTCCCTCTTCTACCACTGTGATCCCCATCTCTAGACAATTATGCCGACAACGTTGTATAACCACTGCCGAACTTCTCAGCAACAGCCTGACTCCACCCCCTGAAGACCCCGCCATCACCATCTCCCATCTCATGGTCCACAGCGAAAGCGTTAGTCAGTGGAACTGAGAACTTCGTCAAGAATGCGACGCCCTGCAAGCCAAGAACAAATCGTTATGAAATAGTATCACATTTTGGAAGAACTGTTGGGGACAACAGTGAGCTCAAACTTTGGGAGCTCCAATGACAAAAGAAGTGAATATGGGTAGACTGCTATGATGTCACCACCTGCGCCATCATCATCAAACTCGTGGAAGAAAGTCATTGAGCTGAACGGCTCACCAGAGGAGACTTCCTTTGGTCTCAGCGTGATCTCACGATGAGAGAAATGCTGATCAAGTATGGGAAATCAGTTGAATACCCCATTGACCTTGATTTGGAGTACCCGGACGACAATGATGATGTCACAACAGTCTGAGCCCCTTCCCCCATTGAAGCAGCTTCGGAAGCCGACCCCATTGCTTCCCTCTCAGTGGTCGTCGAGGCCCCCGCCACTGAGGAAATCCAGACCCAGGCCTCAGAGAATGAAACGACTGACACCGCCCAAGTTTGAAATTCAGGTTGAATTTCCCAAAAAGCGAGGTGTATGTCACAGACATAATTTTTCATTTCTTCTCTATGTTAGTCATTGTAGCTTAGTCAGATCTGTCTTATCTTTGCTTGGGATTCCCCACAGTTTCATCATGGGATTTACAGTGGGCCAAAAAACTGTTTCAATGTTTGGCAAGTTTGACTTGATGTTATTATATCCTGTGATATAAAATAGATGAAATTATAAGAATATTATAGAAGATAGCCCTTCATCCTGGGTTCAAAACGAGCCCATAAACATTACAGTCAGTGTAGTATCTCTAGAGATATATTATTTTGAATCTGGTGATATCATTGAAACAGTTGTTTTGCTGAGGTACTAAAATCTAGAAAAGATGATATTTTAACTTATAAGTGAAGACTGTTATGATATGTTTGGTTCCAAAAGTGACCTGTGGATCATGTGAGTGTTGAACAGTAACAAACAAACCCAAACAACTAGTTGAACTTGACCACTATCATCATGAAAAGCCTTTCTACTGCTGACTGCAATCACATCCTCTCCCTTGTTGATTCTGGTTATTCTGGTCACCAAATCTCAGACATAACTGGTGCTTCCAATGCTACCATCTCCAGGCTATGCTCCAGGCATCGCCCTTATCTCCACAAATCTTCTGGGGGACGTCCTTCAAAGCTTTCTACCTCTAATATCTGCTATGCAATTCGTTTTATTGGCTCTGGGAAGGTTGAAAATGCTGTGGAAGTTACCCAAATGCTTAGGAATGTTACCAACCAACCTCTCTCTTCCCAAACTGTTCGAAATAGCTTGAAAGAAGTGGGGATGAAGGCTGTGGTAAAGAAGAAAAGACCTTTACTCACTAAGAGGCATAGGAAGGAGAGAATGGACTTTGCTTTGAGGCATCAAGATTGGACCATAGAGGACTGGAAGAAGGTAGTGTGGTCAGATGAAACCAAAATTAATCGCTTGGGGTCAGATGGTAGGAAATGGGTATGGAAAAAGCCAGGGGAGGGTTTGAGTGATAGGCTAGTAGAGGGGACAAAGAAGTTTGGGGTGGTTCTCTCATGATGTGGGGCTGCATGGCTTGGGAAGGGATTGGGTATGCTTGCAAGATTGATGGAATAATGGATGGAGACCTCTATGTCAAGATTCTGGAGGAGGAGCTTCAACAAACTATCCAATTCTATGACAAGACCCCAGAAGACTTTATCTTCCAACAAGACAATGACTCCAAACATACCTGCAAGAAGGCTCAAAAATGGTTGAAGGATCATGGATATAAAGTCCTCTTGTGGCCTGCCCAATCCCCTGATCTCAATCCTATTGAGCATCTCTGGAGTCACTTGAAAAGGAGGTTGGCTGACTATAAGGTACCCCCTAATGGAATTGTGGAGTTGTGGGAGAGGGTACAAGTAGAGTGGGATAAAATAGGAGTGGAGGTGTGTCAGAAACTCATAGAGAGTATGCCTAGATGTGTAGAAGCTGTATTGAAGGCTAAGGGAGGCTATACTAAGTACTAAATACTAGTACAAGCCCTCAGCAAAACAACTGTTTCAATGATATAATGAGATTTGACAAGGAATATCTCTGGAAATACTTTACCAATTGTAACGTTTAGGGGCTTGTTTTAAACCCGAGATGAAGGGCTATCTTATATAATGTTTTCATAATTCTCTCTATTTTATATCATAAGATATAATACTGTCAAGTCAAACTTGCAAAACATTGAAACAGTTTTTTGGCCCACTGTATCCAAAGGACGAATCACCACCAATCCAAAGAAGGTCGATGCTATCATGTCTTGGCCTGTTCCAGAAATGGTGAAAGAACTCCAATCCTTCTTGGGCAGTGCGAACTTTTGGTTAAAATATATTAAAGGTTTCTCCAAGGTCGCTACCCCTCTCTATGAACTCTTGCACAATGAGACTGCATGGGAATGGACCCCTCGAAGACAAGAAGCTTTCGACAACATCAAATCCCTTTTGACGAACACACCCGTCCTTCATATTCCTGATCGCGATCTCCCCTATTGTCTGGAAACTGACACCTCCACCATCGGAATCGCAGGAATACTCTCCCAGTTTCATGACGGACACTGGAAACCTGTTGGCTATCATTCAAGATCTACCTCCCCTGCTGAAAAGAACTACCCTACTCACGATCTAGAGCTCCTGGCGATCATTGATTCCTTCAAACAATGGCGCCATCTCCTTGAAGGAGCAAGACACGATATTCTCATCAGAACAGACAGTTTGGCCTTGCGATATTTCTCTAAGAATCTTCGTTTATTGAACTGCCAAACTCATTGGTCTGAGTATCTGTCCAGATTCGGGTACAAAATTGAGTATGTTCCAGGAAGAAAGAACAAAGCCGATGGCCTGTCCAGACGCCCTGATTACTTGCCTGACGTCGAAGCCGACATGGAGAACGAAGTTCTGATAGCGCGCGATTGATGGATTAATTCGATTGTCAAATTGTCAAATTCAAGTCTTCTTTCTAGATTACACTTCAAAATCCCACTCCCGCAGAAGATCCAAGATAAACTCAAGGATGCCTCACTCACTTGGACCCAAGCAGATGGGCTTGTGCGCAATGTTGAAGGTCAGATAGTGGTGCCGGAGGAAGTATCTTTGTGCACAGACATTATACGACTGTCCCACGCCTACCCCCACGCTGGCTACACTGGCATTGAGAAGATGAAGGAACTCGTACTTCGTAACTTTATTTGGGACAGTGCCCCACAAGACATCACCAACTACGTTCGATCCTGTCCAGCTTGTCAACAAAACAAGAACTTCCCCTCGAAGCTGTCAGGACTACTCCAACCCATACCCCCTTCTATGGAACCATGGAAAGAGATTACCGTCGATCTTATCATTGAACTCCCCAAATCACAAGGCTACAATGCTGTGATGGTCATTGTCGATCGCTTCACCAAACATGCTCACTTCATTCCGACAACTTCCAATCTCTCATCAGAAGGTGCTGTGAAACTCTTTCGGAATCACGTATGGAAACATCATGGATGGCCCCAAAAGGTTATATCCGATCGTGGAGTGCAATTCATGTCGAAATTCACAGAAGCCCTCAATAACTCCTTAGGAATCATCTCCAGTCTCTCCACTGCATATCACCCCCAAACAGATGGTCAAACAGAATGTACCAATCAAGAACTCGAAGTCTACTTATGTTTCTATACCAACTTCATGCAGGATGACTAGTCGGAATGGCTTGCTTCTGTGGAATTTGCCTACAACAATTGGCAACACTCTGCCACTTCACAATCACCATTCTATATGGAATACGGACGTCATCCCCACCTCCCCACGATTATTCCAGACCAAAGCAACGTGCCCGCAGCTAACACCTTTCATGAACGCCTCACACGTGCACAGCAAAATGCCGAACGATCCTTATCAAAGACAACGGAATCGATGAAGAAATATGCCGATCGAAAATGGAAACCCTCACCCTCCTATGAAGAAGGAGATCTGGCTGGACACCAAGAATATCAAGATGACACAACCCTCGAAGAAGCTCGACAACCGACGGACCAGACCATTCAAGGTCTTGAAGAAGATATCAGACCTTGCCTATCTAATCAACATCCCTGGAACATGGAGACTACATCCAGTCTTTCACGTTTCACTCCTGAGACCCAACATCAGAAATAAATTGCTCCACCCTGATGTCATCGACACATCACGGCCTCCTCCTGATCTGATCGAAAACGAAGAAGAATACGAGGTCGAATCCATACTGCAACATTCCGGAGCTAAACGATGATGAAAATATTTGGTCAAATGGAAAGGCTATCCGATCGAAGAAGCCACTTGGGAAGATCGATCAAACATTTTACGACACGCCAAGGAAATTGTGAAGACGTACGAAGACTCAATTCAAACGGCAACCTGAATCTATTCATTCATTTGTCATTATACCGTCTGCCAAGAATTGACCTCTATTTTTAGAATCACTCCTTATATACTGTGAAGACGTCTCCATTTTCCTTCACGACTCAAAACTTTGTTGCAACCACCAAAACCACTGAGCCAAAACGTCGCAACAATCTCATCATGCCCGCCACACGATCCACACAATCCCCCTCCCCTCAAATCGCCATCCGACGTGCTGGACGAATCCCCTCATCTGCCATCCACTCCCCTACTCCCAGCCCCTCCACCTCTGCCTCCTCCACTCGACAATTGCATCGACAGGCTCGCGCACATGCAGAAGATTTCTTCAGGGAATATCCTACATGAACCCCTCCTCCTGAAGATCCTGCTGTCACCATCTCACGTCTCACAGTCTATAACAATAGCATCAGCAACTGGAACCGAGAACTTCGAGAAGAGCACGATGCCCTACAAGCCGAGATCGAATCGTTACGCAAAAGCATTGGATTTTGGAAAGACTGTTAGGACCGGAGCGAGCTCAAAATTTGGGAGCTCCAACAACAAAAGAGACGAACGTGGGTAGACTGTTACGATGTTACCAGCCGCGCCATCATCGCCAAGCTCATGGAAGAGAGTCGCCAATCCAAGCGGCTCACCAGGGAAGATTTCCTTCAGACTCAACGAGATCTCGTGACAACGGAAACTTTAATCGAGTACAGGAAATCAGTCGAATACCCAATTGACCTTGATTTGGAATACCCAGACAACGACGATGATGTCGTGACAGTCTGAGCCCCTTCCCCCATCGAAGTGGCTTCGGAAGGCGAACTCATCGCTTCCCCCTCAGTGGCCATTGAGGCCCCCGCCACTGAGGAAATCCCGACCCAGGCCTCAGAGGACGAGACGACTGACACCGCCCAAGTTTGAAATTTGGGACAAATTTCCTTTGAAGCTGAGGTGTATGTCACGGTCGTAATTTTCTTTTCTTTCCTTTTCTTTCTTCTATCTTATCGTATGCAAACCTGTATCTTATCTTGGGAATCCCCACATTCTTTCGTTGGGATTCCCCATTGCCTTTCTCTGGGATTCCCCACTACTCTATCCATATGCAGACATCTTTCATTTCTGTTATGTTTCAACCCCTTTATGATTCATCATCAATCATGATGACTCATCCCTTATCTCCTACACATGTTATGCTGCACTGACTCACACAGATAAGTAGTCAGTATATAAAGAGTACCTTTGTATATATCAGACCTTAAGTCTGATTCCTTGTTAGCTACTCATAACAAGGACTTGGAACCATACCCTGTATCTCTTGGGACAGAACACCCGAAGTAAAACGCGTTCTGAACAACCGGTTTATAACACCAGGGTTATAACTGGACCCTAACATTTATCATATTAATGTATTCACTCTCCTTATATTCTTTCCCCTGCTTCCCCTTTTGCTGTACAGTGTTTGCCTTTGTTTGTATGCTCTAGCCTATCTAATAATCTAGCCATATTTTAATTTTCATCTAAATCCATTTGGGTTTGACTCCATATTGAAAGTACCTTTATTTAATTACATTATTGCTATAATTTTTTGATATTTGCTTTTTTTTCAGAAAATTCTAGTATTGCATGTAGATTATGTAATAAACTCCCTAATCCTCAATTTCTGGCAAATTCTATCAAGAATTGAGTCCAGGAGGAAGGAGCCTTTCTTTATTCCCAGCCAAAATCTCCTTATACCTCTATCAATACTTATCTGATTCCCACGCTCTAAATTGCACAGTCTAGCCCTATACTGCACCTTTCCCATAATAACTCTATTATCTAAATCAGTTGAGATTTGGCTAAGATAGATAGGTGCTAAAGTTTTATCACTTAGTTGAATAGACTATTTGGTACTCAATATATACCATAGGTATATCAATTAACCTAAGCAAAACTAATATTAGAAATATATACCTGTTTATCCCCTCCCACTCCCACTCCCGGGGTAGATTGCATTAATCCCTGTATAGCACTGAATAAGTCAAAACTAAAGAGTCTACTATGAAATATGTAGATTATATATATGCAGTCAAATCAAGGGATTTTGTGAAGGACTAAGGGGAACAAATATCTAAGGGTCATAAGGACCTTGTATGTAAGGGGAAGTTGTCCACAACATAGGCTTCAAAGGGGGCTTGTACAGAATGCAAGGTAGAAAGGGAAGAAAGTGACCATTATCGATGATCTGAACAGTGAAGTGCTCAGAGTGCGCAGGATGAGTGCACTCGGATGGCGCACGGCTTTAAGGATTCCAACGAACCAATTTCGGAATGAATCCGATCAGTAGATCTTGAGTTATCTTTGGTTTAGTAGTTTGTTATATAAACCGTGATAGGGGCGCAGGACGAGTATGCTCGGATGGCGCAAGGTGATATGACATCATCCAAAGGTGCGCGAAATGAGTGTGTTCAGATAGCGCAAGGTGTTGGGTTCGGGATTTCTGACAGGTACCTTGCTGTTACCAACTTATAAAACTATTGGACTATTACACTTCCTTTCCTTATTTAGAGTCAGCATCCATGAGAAAAAACATCACACAGGCCTTTGCCTGCTTATTGCCTACTTACACCAATGTAAAAAGCCATTGGACAAATACCTAAGGGGAATAGAGGCTTTATGTCAGAGGGAATCATAACATCTTACCTCTTCAATTGTATTCACTTGCAGAAAGTTACCCACACATTCATTATTATATACATGATCGTTATTGTTTGCAAACTTATCTAGATATCACCGACCATCACTAATTGAGAGATCAACCCGTAACTGCTGTAAATGCACTCAATAAAAGACAGAACATATCTTCTATACACAAAGAGATAACTCCGCTCTAAGATTTCCCCTATTCCCACCTGACATGATTATCCCTACATACTCCCCTTAGGGGGAGGCTTTCTCTTGGTGCTATGTCCATCTGACAAGACATGGTGCCAAATCAGTCTTATCATAATGTCTTGCGAGACAGCTTTTGTCCTATTACAACACTTACCTGGGCTCCGTTGTGTGTCCGGGGCTACTCTCTTTTTGCCAAGGGGAGGTGTCATGGGTCGAACTGGATTCTCAGTATCATGCATTATGAGGGAGTGGTCATCTTGATGATGTTGGTCAGTGCCATGGCGAGTGTCTGGCTCGAAATCTATAATAAATCATGTTTAGGCCAGCCAATGCGCCATTCGAGTATGCTCCAATAGCGCAACACACACTCACCTTGAGATGAAGGCAACGGTGTCAATGCTGATAGTTGTGAGAGGGGTGGGTTAGCTAATAGACTAGTGTGAGTAATTCATTCTATATCATAATATTGCGCCATGTGAGTGCACTCGCTTGGCGCAGTAGGTTCAAGACCCAAACTCCACAGTGCGCCAAGCGAGCGTGCTCGGATGGCGCCTTTACCATCTGCCTAACTCACATAAGTCGACATCCACTTTTGCTTGTTGCATCATTGTGTTTTCCGGCACAATCGTAACCGGATCTGTCTCAACAGCCACAACACCATCTCCAGCATCTATCTCTTTCATGGCTTTTGCCTTCTTCTACACACAATATTTCAGCCATTAAGATTCATTTTTAAATCCAATTTCGACTTACCTGTTGATTTGGCGTTGGGGCGCCACGCTTTTTCCTCAGAGTGATATAAAAAGGTTCCGGTCGGCCTTCCAAGTAATGGGATTTATGGTCAGGACCGTATGGCTCATCCTCCTTGCCAGGCTTGGGCAACTTCCTGAATTGCTCATGAACTGCCCAGTTCTAACCCAATTCCTTGATCAGCTTCCTGACGGCTTCGTAGACCCCATTTGCGAGTACTGTCGGTTGATATGGATCGATGGTCGCAAAAGGCAATGCCTCAATTCTGGCGATTATAGAAGCAAGCGATTTCTTATCCTCCCTCCAATGCCGACGAGTGTCCACATCCTCTAGCATCTCACCCAAGTCAAATGGCCGTTCTGATTTGTCCTTGATTTCTTCAATTGCATCCGGGAAGTTCCATTCCTGGACTTTCTCTGTCGACAACTTCCCTTTGGTGTTGATAATCTGTCTCGGCAGCACCATCCGACTAAAAAACTCTTTGATTTGTCGACGTAACTCGACCGCAGGGGGACATTGCTCCAGAAGTTCACGACGGTAGTTCTGGACCAAAGCCTTTTCGAGAATCGCCGATTGGATAAGTGGCTTCCAGTCATGAGTTGTATTCTTGGAGTTGCTGAACTCCCAGCAAGTTCGATGAAGGCACCAATTGTCGCTGACCAAAGTGGGGGTCTTCTTCTTATGCAGTGCCATCAACTGGCCATATAGCAGCTTGTACTCTGCTTCCTGTTCCCCAACGGCATTCACAAACCAATCAGGCAAGTCGTCATTATCATCCTTGAAGAATTTCTCCAGGTCACCTTTGTTCCTAGGACGATAGAAATCATGAATGTTGTCGTCATATTGAATGGTGTGGTCGAGGGCCAGAATCGCCGATCAATTGGCAACCAGTAGCAGAGACAGCTATAAGTATGTTAGTTGTATTGATTTAACAAAGATAATAATGCCACATACTTTCAAAGTGGTTTCATGAGGATCATTGAATGTCTCTCGATTGTCCTGAATGGCTCCGAGTACGAGCGCTGAGTAGTCCGCTAAGGCCAACCCAGTCCTGATGTCGAGTTGGTAATCTACAAGAGGCTCGATCCACCTGCATACCTGTATGAATGAGGAAGAAGAATGAATATAGGCTGTGTCAAGGTGCACCAAAAGAACATGCTCGTTTGGCGCATTCTGATTACTCACCTCCTTCAGGCCCAGTTCCATCAATGAAAATGATTCAGCCAAGCTAATAATGACTGATTTGGTGAAGAAAGGAAATGGCTCGTGGTTCTTCTCTGTCTTGCTCAACGCCCATCTTGTCTTGTCATGCAAATTGTCTTGAACCATCTTGCCGGTACCCTCCTTCAGCTCGTCCAATACCCTTCTCCTCCAAACACTCCCAACAGCCTTCTTGTACCCCTCCATACACTTCATATTCCATGTCTCCCCCATCCCTAACGTTTTGCTTGCCCTATCCCCATCCTCAATATCCTGGGAGTATTCATCCTCGAAACACTCATCCAGAGCGTCAAGGAGATCGGAATTCAGGAACTCCCTTTCAGGCTGTTCGCCCTTGCCCTTGAAACGGCTCCACCTAAACTTGACATCCAGCTCAAAGCGTTCAATCTCGTCGTCCTCCTGTCCCTTGACTTGAACTCTATCATATAGCCGTTTCATCGCTGATGCATGGTTCTTTAAATCCTTGTTTGAGAATACGAATTGGTTTGTTGGTCTGAAAAGACCTATCAGAATATCCTGCATATCCAACATGAGTTCGCATATGATCTATATTAACAGAAATAATAATGAAGTATTAAAGAAGTGTATTGCGCGAGACGAGTATGCTTGTTTGGCGCACTTACCCCTCCGGCAACATTTAATAAGTGCTTGTGTATCCAAGTCGTTTGCATAACCTTTGAATACATAAAGTGCCGCCCGTGGAAGTTGAATGAATCTAACAGTTCCAACATGTCCGGGTTAGCAAGCACTTGTCGTAATCGAGTATCGGTCCTTCCTGCTTCCAGATGAATCTTCTTGATGGCATCGAGGTTCCCTTTGGTAGCAGATATTTCCCGCACTTTCATGATCAGCTTTTCGGCTTCCATCTCCCCATATTGGTATAGAGGATTGTTGCGAGAGAGCTCGAACAGAGTGTTGGTTCCATCGCGAAGCAATATAGCTGAAAAAGAATGAGTGTATGAGGATCAAATAATATAGACCACTAGATGTCAACCATAAACAGTGCACCAAATGAGGATGCTTGTTTGGCACACTCTAAGTCATGTCTCTTCCCTCTTGCGCCGAATGAGGATGCTTGTTTGGCGCACTCTAAGTCATTTCTGGTCCCTCTTGCACCGAACGAGTATCCTCGTTTGGCGCAACATGAAAACTAAATCTTGCTTACCTTCATCATATATCACCACCACCCACCACCCGAACTGATCCAAAGACTCCTCCTCATCCTCAATCTCTGCCTGCAATTCCTGCATCGCATCAAACGCTGGTCCACTGAGGTCAGGTTTCTTCATCTTCGTCAACTTCGCCCTCATTTTGTCAATCTTCCCCACGCGCTCTCTTCTCAAGCTCATCAGCGCAGCGTACCTATGCTGCCCACTTGCACATACCCAACGCTGATACTTGGCCTTTCCCTCTTCAGTGAGCTTCAGCTCTGGCACATTGGGACCCAGAGTGGCATCCTTGGTGTATGACCCCTCCATCAGATACTTGTGATCAGGGATCAAGAGGGGGAGCATGGACTCCCTCCTGTACCACTGGACTCCGTTCATCTTCATATCTCAGGATAACCATGCGACTTGGTTCGCATCCCTTCCCCTCGGGTTATACTTTCCAAAGTGAAACACCATCCCTTGAGCAGCCAGATCAAGTTTGGCAAACCCAATCGTGGCTTTGCTGATCAGTATGTAGCGGGCCTTGGCCTTGCTGGTTGCCGCCGCTGCAGAGTCGTTCGTGGTGATCTCCTACCCTCTCTTTAGTTTGTGTCTGTCACTTTCCTTTTAAGACGACTTACCTCAACCCCAGTCTCCTCTCTCTGCTCTAGTTGGGTCTCGTTACTCGGGTGATCATTCATGGCTCCTGCACCAGACCCAGACCCAGACGCTCATGGCTGGTCTGCTGCTTCACTTGGCTGGTCTGCTGCTTCGCTTGCGGCGGGTGCTGGTTTATTGGTAGTCTTGGCTTTGCTGCTTTTTGGCGCGGAGCGTTTTGGTGGCATGTTGTGTGTTCACGGTTGTGAGCATTCAGACAGAGGGTCGAAAATGGATCAGGTGCTTGCCGGGGTGGCCTTTAAATAGGTAGCTCGTTCAGCAAATCCCGGGCCTAAGTGGCCGGCTAATATAACGGTGGATGCTTGGGTGCATCCCAATAAGGGAATAATACATCACATGATTAGAATTATATATCATTGTATGAATATATCACGCGCCAAATGAGCATGCTCAAATGGCGCGGTATTGTGATTACATTGTGTAATATCATACATGTGCTATTTGAGCATGCTCATTTGGCGCACTTCCTCTTGTATGGTTATATCATTTAAGTGATGTTTGCGTGTAATGAACATGCTCATTTCTCGGATGTTATTATTTAATTGTATAATACTATTACTCGTGTTGTAATGAGTAATGGGTTTACCACCTCAGTGATGGATACACTGCACCAAAGGAGCATGCTCCTTTGGCGCATAATCGTAACAAATAGGGTCTTGGTCGTATCAATAATGACATGATTGGATGGGGCATATCATGATTTTCAAGCTATTCCCCGCAATCCGAGCATGCTCAGATGGTGCACATTTGGAAAGGTCAAATTGTCATTTGTATCTACAGTTATGACCTTTCTTTAACTCATCCTCATCCTACGGCGCTTCGACAATTGCGATAATGACCCCCCCTTCCTTTTCTGATCCAATCCCACAGAGGATCCTTCAGAATCCGAGTCGTCCACAATGATTACATCTCAATCACCGACAGTGTTCATTGATGGACCAGGTAGCACTGACTCCGGAAGTGCTCAAGCAGTACATTCCCCATGACATGCCAGCCTGTTGGCTACTGTGCAACCAAAAATCTTGCAGACAGCTTTCCAAGTGCCATATGGGGGGTTTCTATTAATACCATTATCTCATTTTAAAATACCTCAAGCTCCCACACAGAATGCAGCTCCCATGACTTCATAAACTTGGGTGAAGTTAAAATGCCACAGCTTCTGGCCTTCACTATACCCATCTGAATGAGATTCAGGGGTTGCAACCCTTTCATCCCTGTATAGGAGTGAGTGTTGTCATTGCAAGCAGTGGACACAAAATTTTTACATACCATGTTTAGACATCCATGGAGCTCCCAATGTGTAGTTGTTCTCAGTGGCATGACATTGCACTGGTGATTGAGGATCAAGTAGGGCAATGATGTATATAGACATCATGGTGACAAATGGAATGGGATCTGTAACACCTTTCCTTGTGCTTGGATTCTTAACCCACAGTAGATCGCAGATTGCTTTTATCAATTTGATAGGATCGCATATCTTGGATATGTTGCTCAAGTCCCATGTACTGGTGAATATCCAAGGTGTAACCTTTGAGAATAGTATAGACTAGATGATGGCCATCTTATGCTACCACATGCAGCCATCATAGGTATCCCTAACATATATGTAGGTGTCAAATACATAGTCATTTTTAGAATTGAGTGATGCCTGCTTTACACTACAGGAAGGTAAATCAAGTGAGTTTATCACTGATAACCTAAAATGTAGTAACCAAGTCACTGTTTTTGGTACTCATGAGTGTTTAGTGAGTGTCACTCATCACTAATTTATTAGATTCAGTGAGTATTGGCACTGACCTTTAGTAATTTTAGTTATGCTATTGTTGCATATTATATATATATTCTAAGCAATAAGACTATTAAAAGTAAGTGCTACACCTTGTCTCCTATGAAGTCTGAGTCTGAATGCTAAGCATCATCAGTGACAAATGTACCCTATACAAGTCCTATGTTGCAGTTAATGATACCCCATCTTCCATCACTTTTAACCTGGCCCATGACACCACAGATGTTCCTGATATCTATGATGATGGATACTAGTTGATGTTTGAAGTAGGTCACAGCCCAGGCTGCATCCTCACTATCTGTCTTCCATGGTGTAATGAGTGCAAGGATCTGAGTCTTGCACCAGAGATCCCCCCATAGAGTCTCAGTTCCTAAATGATAGACCAGGATCCATTCTAACACACCATAGTTTATTGTTTTGATCTCTTCACCATGTCTCCCAATATAAGTGATCTCATACTGCTTGTATTAGCTTCTGAATCCAAATAATATCAAAGGACACTTACCCAAATGTAGAAGTTGTTCCTGTGATACTTCCTACATCTTGACAGCTTCCTCAGCCAGAATGTGGACTAGATGGTATCCCCTCCATTGCAGATATGCATTTTACCCCACATTGATATAACATCAGGCAGGTTCATGGCTATCACATCTCATCTTCCTCCAAGCAAGGTAGGGAGGTATTGAATGACTCTTGCATATAAATCATTATTGGGCTGGTAACTCCTGATGTGTGGTGGTTGGAATACATGATCTGGATCTAGGAATGGAATATGTAAAATATACACACAAGAAAATGCCAGATGTACACTCAGGGTAAGTTTCTTTACTCCACCTTAACTTATCTGATCATTGACCTTGAATATCTGAGAGCTCTTGCCCAAGATTATACAGTACTTGACAGCCAGTTAGCTAAGATATGCCATGTGAAGTACCCTTTTGTCCAGGTTAGCTGATAGATTGCTGCATGAATGGAGACCAGATTACAGTAAACTACAAAACCGCTTAGTAGAAAATGACCATGTTGACCATGAAGGACTAGCTTGATAGATGTCATTTGGAACATGCAAAAGCCTATGGATCATGAGTAGACAGGTTGAGAGTCGACCTTCTTAGTATTAATAATAGTACCTATGAATACTTATTATAAATGTCAAAAGTCAATTAGGTAACATACTCTTCATAGAATTGGACCCAGTTGATAATGTCAGCTTCCATCTCATTGATCTCTTGCAGTGTAATCTCAAACTGTAAGGTTTTCTTCATTATCTTGACCAGCAGGCACATATGATCATAGTATTTGTCCTCTTGAAAATGGTCCTTCAAGACAATAGGGGCCACATACATGAACCAAAAGCCCTAAGCTTTAGCCATTGATACAACCCCTCCATCACCTGAGCCCTGTATATTCAACTATATGAATACTAGATGCCTATCAAGTCCTTTGAACATGAACACGAACCCTTCAAATGCCCCCAATAGCTCCCAAACCTCCCAAATGAGTTTGAGAATCATCAAACTCTCTGAATGTGATCAAAGCTTTCTGAATGCGAATGAAAGTTTGTATATCAAAGGGAAGACACTATACAAAGGCTTCATTTCTCTTCTATTTCTCCCTTTTCATTCGATTTCTTTATTACTATTCACTATATTCCCCTTAGATCATTAGAGAGGCTCCCTTTTATCATATACACTCAAAGGGATCCTTGTTTTAGAAGATATATACTCAAAGGGATCCATGTTTTAGAAGATATATATACTGTATATTGTAGCCAGTAATCCAACAAGTTAGATATTTGCTTCCCTCTCACTCTTGAGTCTAGATCTTCTCTAAGACTTCCTCTCAACTTCCTCATTTGATTTCCCAACTCTTCCAATCCCTAATTGATCATGTTCATGAATAATTGAAGACTTCTTTTTCACAATCATCAATCATAGGCTGTGTTGAGACTCTTTATAGTTGTCCTTACACCTTGTTCTGTGTTCAGTTCTCATACACAAAGCAGACATAACACTATGTAGTGACCAGAGTCTCTGTGGATGTTAGCAAGGATATGAACATATGATAATAGTATTTCTTGCACAGCTTAAGCAGTCTCCTTGCCAATTTGTTCCCAGACACATTCTGGGATTTCATAATCTTCTGTGCCAACATCCAGGCCTTTAAACCTACCACTCCAGTGTTTCTTGAGATTGGGGATAGTGTTCTTGAAGAAAATATGGAGCCATTCCCAAGGGAATGATACTGTGTAGTCAATTGATGATATGTGCCTCAAGATAGGTGGGTGTTGGATTCCATGCTGTTTTCTAATGATCTCTTGATTGGCATTTGTAGTTGCAGATTCCCACTTTTCAAGTGCCAAGATATGGAGGTTGTGAGTATGTAGTGGAAGTGAGTGTGGGTCGATGGATAGGCAGCTTAGGTGATCAGCATTGGGAGTGGTGAGTGGGACATGGTAGATTTTTCCATAACCTGAAACATCCTAATACCTTTTATTGTGCAGGATTGACAGGGGCAATAAGCATTGTGCCCCCTGACCCCCAACATCTTCTCAATTGGTACAATATCACCATGTTCAAGAATGATGTATGAGCACGGTGATATGTCTGCTTCGTGTATGAGAACTGAACACAGAACAAGGTGCGAGGACAACTAAAGAGTCTCAACACAGTCTATGATCGATGATCGTGGAAAGGGAGTCTTCAATCATTCGTAAACGAGATCAATCAGGGGATTAGGAGAATCGGAAGATCGAAAGAGGAAGTTGAGAGGAAGTCTTAGAAGATCTAGACTCGAGAGTGAGAGAGAAGCGAATATCTAACTTGTTGGATCACTAGCTACAACATACAGTATATATATCTTCTAGTACAAGGATCCCTTGATAAAAGGGGAGCCTCTCTAATGATCTAAGGGGAAAGTAGTGAATGGGAATGAAGAAGTCGAATGAAAAGGGAGAAATAGAAGAGAACTGATACCTTTGAATAGTGTCTTCCCTTTGATATACAAACTTTCATTCACATTCAGAAAGCTTCAATTGTGTTTGGAGAGTTCAATGATTCTTGAACTTGTTTGGGATGTTTGGGAGCTTTCAGGGGCATTCGGAGGGTTCAAGTTCATGTTCGAAGGACTTGATAGGCATCTAGTATTTGTATAGTTGAATATACGGTGCTCAGGGGATGGAGGGGTCATATCATCTCCTCCTCACTGAAATGTTAACTGTCCTTAGTCAATCACATGATTTGCTGGTAATTGCTGAGGCACATTTATAAGTGTGACAACTGTGTCACATTCTTCTTCAGATACAACCATCTTCAAACCATGTACCACAATGCCAAGAAAACCACAACAAATCATTCAAAAATGATGAAGAACATCATTACTATTGCGAAAGAGAAGATAAGTGACCAAATGAAGTCGCTTCTAGATGGTGTTGCCGAACCTGAAGATTACAAGATCTGGGGGCAACAATTCTGCAAGTTGCTAGTAAGTTTTTGTTTTTCCAATCATTTTCTTTTGCTAATCCATCTTTTATATTGCATATAATCAGGTTATAAAGGCCCTGAAAGAGACATCAACAGATGATGAGGTTGTTGCATGGCAAAAGGAGGCCCACGAGACCTTTGACACTTTTAAAGAATGAGGGTGGTTGGAGTGGGTCAGGGAGCTGCTGATGCCAAGGTTGGCAGAGGTGGTACCTCGCAAGGCCAAGGAGAAAGCGGAGGCAGAGAGGGTTGAGCAGGAGCGAAGGGCAGAAGAGGAACACGAGGTGAGGGAGAGGGTGGAGGCAGAATGAGTTGAGCAAGAGGTGCGAGAAGAATGAGAGCAGGTGGAATGTGAGGAATGAGAGAAGCAAGAGGAGTAGGAGCAGGTCGAGAGGTCGGAATGAGAGGAGCAAGAGAAATGAGAATGAGAGGAATGGGAGGTGCAGGACACAGAGGACCAGAAGCAGGTGGAGGAGACCTATGAGAGGCTCCTTCAGCTGCTTCTGGATAGCAAAATTGATGAGGAGGAGTTCCATCAAGAGACAGAAAAGGCGGCGGGCGAAGGTGGAATGAAGGTGGCAGAGGTGTTGGCAGACATGCCAGACATGATGGGGGCGATGATGGAGATGATGGAGGATAGGCACCAGCCCCTGGATGGTGAAGATGAGTCAGCAGCAGCAGCACAATCGCTGACTGCAGAAGAACTAGTTGAGTGGTTGAAGGCGGCCTACCGGGAGAGGATGGCAGAGAAGGGTCAGTCCCTTCTGGTGATGATGACATGGGAGTACCGCAAGTGAAAGGCGATGGAGGAAACTCTGCACCCAGTCGAGGGCAAGGTAAGTTTCTCTCTCTTTTCTCTTATTTTTGTTTTACTAATGGACTCTTTTATTTCATAGTGTGACTTTTGCGAAAAGGTCAGCGCGGAATGCGAGATCGACCCTGCCGATCCATTATGCGTCAAGTGCGTAATGGATAAGTGTGGATGCTATTGGAAGGGGGAAACGTGGCTAGGCAAGAAGTTCAAGCTGTGGCCCAAGGTGGAATCGAAGGGTGCGAACAAGTCAGCAACAGCAGGAGAATCATTGAAAGGGGTTCAGAAATTAGCAAGGGCTGTGTCTCATAAGTTATCCTTTTTCTTTTATAACCTCTTCTTTCTATAGGTCCAGTAGTCTATATTGATGAGACCCTGCCTTTCGAGGAGGAGACAGTGGGTGAGAGCTCAAAGGAAATGATGCGGCTGATTGCGGGTCAGAAAGGAAAGGTGAAGGTGGTAGCTGCTGATGAAGAGAAGTCACGGGAGGTTTTGGTGGTGATCATGGAGGAGAAAGCATGTGTAAAGGTGTGGATCATCATTCTCAAAGAGATTCTAAGGGGTTTAGAAGAGAAGGAAGAGGGAATGGTCTTGGACCAATTGTAGATTTTTTACTTTGTCTTGTATAATTTTGTAGCCTCTAGTCTTCTCCTCTAAAAATTGTATTTTTGTTTTTAAAAAAAATGAAAGAAAGACTTTGAAATGAAAAAGATTGCATAGAGTTTCGTTACAGCAGGTTACAAGTCCTCGATTGCAATGCTATTGAGTGGTTTGCTAGCTAGCGAATGTTCCATCTCTCTAAGTTGTGAAGTTGATATATTGAGGAATCATTCAGGTATTGCGATCAATCTTCAGGTGAAGTATGGGATGACTCTAAATGCAGCAATGGATGATGTAAGATGGATCCATCGAGCTCTGCAATGATATAAGCTTTTCTTAGGTTTCAAGATATTATGACTAGGGGTCCTAGGTATCGAGGATGCATCTTTCAATTGAGAGACTTCTCAATTTTGGTGTTCCAAATGAGTACAAGATCACCAGTTTTGAAGTCGTAGTCATGAATAGTTTTCTTGTGTCTCTTTTCAAATCGAACTGTGGATCGTAGGCAAGCAGTGAGAACCTTCGATCGAAGTTGCTCTAAGTCAGTGTCTCATTTCTGTAGAGCGATTGCACGTTGTGATATTAGATCAGTCATCAAGAGAACCGAATCTGGAGTGGGAAGGAGATATGTCACTTCAGAAATATCTAAAGGAAGCAATGGCTGTGATCCAGTGATAGAAAAATAGGGTGAGCATCCCAATTGCTTTTGGGTAGTGATGCACTCAGCCCAAAATACAGAGTAGGCTCCGATCAACCATTGCTTCTGATTGCTATCAACAGCTTTAAATAGCAATTGTTGTATGTCGAAGTGAGATCATTCGACTATCCCATTCACGCGAGAGTTGTATCTGCTGATGCAAATGTGGTTGATCTGATAGCGCTTGGCAAAGTGATCTATGGCTCCTAAGAAAGCTGTTCCATTATCCATAATGATTTCTCGAAGAGAGCCCCATCAACAGATTATATCCTCAAAGATCCATTCGCCAATCGATTTCACTGTTTCTGAATGAAGTATTCAAAATTTGGGATAGTATGTGAGGGAGCCTGCTCATGAATTTATGGCATCTATAAATAATGAACAAGTGTTCAAAGAGGACACTTAACCCAAATCATGGGTTTGTAAGTCCAGTAGACAGCAGGGACCACCCAGTGAAGCTGAGCATGAAAGTAAGGCCTTTAGTGGCTTGCATGGAATTAAATGGCCTTGTAGCCATTGTAATGTTTGATACAGGCAGCACCTCTGATGCCATTAGCCCAGAATTTGCGAGAGTCACAAATTTGAAAATATATCAGTTGAAGGACCCTGTTCCAATCCAACTAGGATGCCGCAGTAGCAGATCACAGATTAACTACAGTACTTACTGTCCCATGCAGTATGAAAGTATCGCAAAGAAATACTACTTTGATATCATAAATATCGACAGATTCAATGCTATAATTGGCATTGGGTTCATGTGTGAATTCAAAATTACACTAGAGCCTAGCGTGAACCAGATAATGGTCTACAGGGTAGCTGCTCCCACTCTAACTAAAGGGGAGGAAAATGATGAAATCGTGTGCAGACAATCACTGTGACGAACTGAACAAAGGTCTGCTGAATGACTAGCAGATGCAGAACCGAAAGGTTCTACAGGGAAGACATTCAGACAGGACATCATAGAAACCAACAAACCAAAAGAGTTTGTCAAGGAGTTTTCAAGAAAAAGGTGTTCAGATGCGAACACAAAGAAAATAAAAGAGAATACCCCTACCGGGTCTAATGAAAAGATGCTACTGAGTGTAGCTCAAATTGTTCAACCGAACAAAAGGACTGAAACATCCCTAACACATGAGGACAGACCTTGCCTTCGAGCCAAATGGATCAAAGCATGCCAAGATATTATGCACGGAGTACCTGAGGAATTGCCTCCAGTACGTGGTGTCAATCACCACATACCTCTTATCGACAAAGATAAGAAGTACAATTACTACCTTCTGAGATGTCCAGACTCACTAAAGCCTCAGCTTATGGTGAAGATTGCGCAGTATACATGCACCAGATGGTGGGAATCAGTGCAAACTGATCAAGCAGCTCCGATGCTGTGCATTCCAAAAAAGAATGGCACTCTACAGATGCCAATTGATTGTCGTAAATGCAACGACAATACTTTAAAGGATGTTACGCCCTTTCCAGACCAAGACCAGATCAGATATGATGTGGCTGGTGGAACCATAAGGTCAAAAATTGACTTATCAGATGCTTATGAGTAGGTACGGACAGTACCTGAAGACGTGCATAAAAGCGCATTTGCAACTATATATGGCACCTATGTGAGCCATACAATGCAGATAGGAGACTGCAACGCACCCACTATGTTCCAGCGGGTAATGACAATAATCTTTCAAGATTTCATTGGTATATTCATGCATGCATATCTCAACAATCTATTCATCTATAGTGCTTCCGTCTTGGAGCATGAAAAACACTTGGGTCTTGTGTTTGGTAAACTATGAGAATACAAGTTCTACCTCCAAGAGGAGAAGTGCAAACTGTACACTGATGTTATTGACTGTCTAGGTCATAAGATAGATGACAAAGGGCTACATGCAGATGCCAATAAAATGGTGAGAATATGCAATTGGTGATAACCGCACAATTACAACAATGTCTAGAAATTTATAGAACTCGTACAATATCTGGCATATTTCCTGCCAGATATCTCAAGTTATACAGGGCTGTTAGCAGCTATGATGGCTTGGAACCGGCCTCGGGACTGCCTTCAGAGGCTGCTTCTGCCTCGGCTTCACCTCCACGCTCGCCTTCCGCTTCGACCCGCTGGACTTCGAACATGAGGCGTGGTCTCGCGCACACGGACCACACGCCCCACCTCCCAGATACTTGACGCATGGGACCAGGCGCTTGGCGCAGTGGTCGCATGCTGGCTCATGACACTAAAACATGTATATTAGATCATACACGCTATGGAAATAAAAACATACTTACCTGCATGGCAGATTTGACCCGTCCACCTTTCTTCGACGATTCCTCCCCCACCCCGACCTCATCCTCACCGTTCCCGACCCGCTCCAATGTCTCCGTCGCTGTTCCTCCCCTCTCTGTCGTTATGACCGAAGGCTCCTCCGATGCCTTCAATCTGGCCCCCAGCATCTTCTCCCAGTGGGCCCTTGCTCACTCAACCCGCTCCCGCTTCTCCTTCTCCTCCTCCTCGATCCTCCTCTCCTCCATCTTTTCCGTTGTCCTCTCCGCTACCTCCTCGGCCTCCCGCCTCTCCTCCGCGATTGCCTCGGCCCGCGCCTCTTCCTCTATCGCCCTCTCCTTCTCCTCCATCGCCCTCCTCTCCGCCTTCCACTACTCCCCGTGCTTCTCATATGACTCGCTTATCTCCTCTGCGAGATCTTCCACCACTCGGGGAATCTCCTCCCCACCCTCTATCATCTCCGGGAGTCTCACTAAAAAGTTTGTCTGCACAGACTGATTAGTCCAGCGTCAAGACAGATCAAATAAAGACTTACCACGCGATCCGCGTTCTCCAGCACCCAGGTATCATACCCGGAGCTCTCTGGCCCCCCAGGATGGAGGACCGACGTGTCTTGAAGCTCGATGACCAGACTCTTGAAGTCTGTCTGTTCGTTGTCATTGGACATCGTTGTAGTTGTTATTCAAGAGAGAAAATAGTGACATGTCACATACAATCACATGTAAAATGCAGTCAACAAAATCACGTGACTCGACTCTATTCTCGCACCAACTGGGGACGGCTGGTATCTAACTACCCTAGATATGTAGGAGATCCACTCTCCCTATGAATGGAAAACCTTTCCATCACACACAAGCTCAACCTCACCAAATCCGTATACACATATCCCAAAACCCGACCCTTCCGACTTTCCGATAAAACGTTCCGATAATGTCCGCCTCTAACTGGAGGACTTCCGAAAACACGAACTCCTTCGGAAACACCCCAGACCGATCGGAAAGTCTCTTTTCTTTGTTTTCCTTATCTTATCTACCTTTTCCTATCTTCCTTTCACCTATCTACCTAATTTCCACTCACATATTCTTACAAAGGAACTATCCTTTGTACACATACCTACAAAGAAGTTCCTTTATTTACCTCCTCTATATATATCAAGTAGATAATCACTAAAAAAGACAGACACACCTTCCCTTCCTACCCAATATATCAAGCTTTCATAAGCTTGAAACCCCTGTCCATCATCATCTGATTACTGAATCAGTTCCTACGTGTTCCGATACCCCTTGGACGAATGAGAGGAATCTCCCACAAGATCCCTCATGCCTTCTACACTGCGAGCACAACCCCGCCCTCAGAACGACCGAGATGGCCTCCTGGGTCATACAGTTCATGAAACGAACAGGCAGTAATGCCCGTTTGTGGTGCTTGGCTGTGCCCATCCACCAACATCCACTACTGGTGGTGGTGGTCAGGCACAGCGAGGTACCACAAATGAACAGGCGCTACCGCCCATTTGTTTCCTGCACTGTACAACCCAGTGGGTCATCTCGGTCCTTCAGAGGGAGGGGATGGGGTTGTGGGGGGTCGGGGAGGGTTGGGGTAGTGAGAGGTGGTGGTAGTGGTTGGTATGTAAGCGTGAATGGGTGGCTGTGCCCACTTGTAGGAAGTTTACGGGCAGTCCCAGCTTTGATACTGAACTCACTGGAACTGCCTCGGGCAGTCCCTACTAAATGAACGGGCAACCCCTACTAAACGAACGGGCGACCCTAGGCGGCCCCTACTAAATGGACGGGCGGTCCCTGGCGGTCCGTAAGTAATGAGACACCCTCTTTGCTGACAAATAGTGGAAAGTTAATCACATGTCATATTAGTAAGCAATTCAGTTGATTCCGAGTAGGCGGCCCAACCCCCCCTCCTCCTTGTCCAGGTTCGTTCTTGAAAGTGGCTGCTTAAAATATTATGAAATCCAGCAGCATTAGAAACGATGTGTGTGGGTATAACATGTATGAAAATTGGAATTTATAAACTGTCTGATAATGTGATATGAGCCCCGGAATGCGGAAAATATAAAAAATCCAGGTTTCAGATTGTGAGCAGGATATCTTGGGATATAACACATCCGGAGATGTGATAATTGGCATGGAGGGTGCTAGATATATGGGAAATATATCTAGATAGTTATTTCCTAGGCGGACAGGGTATTTGAGTGGAAAAGGCCAGGTGACCCATGGGCCACCTGACACACCTTCAACCTAGACTAAAAAGATTGTAAAATCAAGAACCCAGGAATGGGTAACACCACCTTTCTGAAAATATTAGGGTACATTAGTCAGATGCAGAGGTATGTTCTATGAATTTATGGATATTTTTTATTATACAGGGTTTTGGGGTTGCCTGGGTAATACATCAGATCTTCCGATGTGATGTTCAATAAGCTAGGTTATAATCATTTTACTGTAATCTTAGTTTCTTTTTTAATTTCATGTATATCTTGTATATGCTTTTGTATTATAATAATCTTAGTGTCTTTTATAATTGATTCATGTCTAACTTTCCTTATCTGATATTATAATTCCTCAATAACAATATTCATTAAGTCAATTTAAGTTACTAATACAATAATTCTAACTAAGTTTATCAGCCTGATACAACTCAGAAACTACTTATAATAACACTGCTACCCATGTTGTATATCTGAAATCTGAACTACACAGGTTTGCAATATCTCTAAGTGAGAATCCTCGTGCACATTGGACACGTCCGATGTGCGCAAGGATTTGAGATTCTCGGTTATGATGTCTTACCCAAAACAGAGATTACTTGCGCACATCGGACGTGTCTGATGTGCACTACACTTCTCAATTTTCTCCTTGTTTTGCTTTTTTTTCTTGCATTCTCTCACTTATAATGGCTTCTTTTTGACTTGTAAATTCTGGACAGTTTTATATCCCCTTTAAAACAGCTAGCAAAACCCTGGGCTAACCCCAACCTTGGGGGGATATCACCTATAATTCAGGTCGAATTTCCCAAAAAGTGAGGTGTATGTCACGGACATAATTTTCCATTCTTTCTCTATATTAGTCATTGCTGCTTAGTTGGATCTACCTTATCTTTGTCTGGGATTCCCCACAATTTCATTTACCTTAGATAGGATACTTTTCATTTCCGATGATCATGTTTCATCTCTTCACATGCTCTGTCTCTTATCATGCTTATCTTTTACTTGACCGCATGTACTCCTCATTGTAACACTGACTCATCCGCAGTTCGTAGTCAGTATATAAAACCCCTAGTTAGTCGTACTCAGACCTTAAGTCTGATTCCTCGTTAGACAACCCAATAACTAGGACTTGAGATCTTATCAATGTCTTGGGACAGAGCACTCCGAAGTAAAACTATCTCAACAACATCCAGTTTATAACACCTACCTCCTGGAAAACCTGTAATTCCATGTTCCGAAGTATTGAAGGAGAAACGGAATGTGGATAACATTGTGGATACATGTCAGGTTCGCATAGTTGCTGGTGGACACCACCAAACATATGGTGTGAACTACATGGAAACATTCTCATCAGCTACAAAGATGCCATCTATCCGAGTCATCCTCTCTTTAGCTGCTCAACTCGACTGGGAAATCCACCAGGTAGATATCAAGAGTGCTTACCTCAATGCCCCACTGAAGGAGGAGGTCTATATGTGGCCTCTGAAAGGAGTTCTGGAACCCAGAGAGGAAGGGAAGGTCTGCCATCTGCTGAAAGCGATGTATAGACTAAAACAGGCTGGCTACGAATGGTATGAAACACTTTCTGCAGTGTTCTACAAGCTCGGATACCAATGATCAAGGGTGGACAACTCCGTATTCTTCAAATGCAATGCCCACGAATCTGTTATTGTTGCTGTAGCCACAGATGACATGGCCATTGCCAGGTCATCTATTTGAGCTGTGAACGGATTCAAACGAGGGCTTCAAACCCACTTCGAGATTGCGGATATGGGAGATATCCACTGGTTCCTAGGATTTGAGATAAGAAGGGACAGAGCAACGAGGACCATCTCCATCAACCAATGAGCCTATATAGAGGCAATGGCGACAAGGTTCGGACTATCAGATGCCAAACCCATAAATCTCCTGGCTCTGCCTGGTCAGGTGCTATCTGGAGATCAATCACCTGTTACACCACATCAGATAAGTGAGATGCAGGATGTACCTTATGCCAAGGCTATAGGTCATGTTCTCTGGCCGGTTATGATATCCCGGCTGGATGCAATATTCCAAGTCGGGCAGCTTGCCCAATTGGTTAAAAACCCGGGAATGGCACACTGGGAGGCCTTAAAACGCCTCATTATATACCTCAACTCAACAAAGGACCTATGGCTGGTCTTGGGTGGGGGTGAATGGTCAGACCCGGTGATATACACTGATGCTGACTGGGGATCCCAGTCAGATAGACACTCGATATCCGGATATGTGATGCAGATGGGAGAAGGGACTGTTACATGGAGCTTGAAGAAGCAGCCTATTGTGGCCCTCTCAAGTACGGAATCCAAGTACATCGGGCAAACCCATGCCCTGAAGGAACTGTTATGGGTATGACAATTTTTGGGAGAACTCACCTCAAAATTCACGAACCTGACTACCCTCTATTCGGATAACCAAGGCACGATTGCCCTCGCAAAGAACAACAAGTTCCATGCTCGATCCAAGCACATTGACATCCGATATCATTTCATTAGGGAATCGGTAACAAACAAGGATGTCAAAATCATCTATGTACCTACCTCTGAAAACATCGCCGACATCTTCACAAAAGCCCTCCCGGCTCCAAAGTTTATGTACTTCCGTGACAAGCTAGGACTATGTTGTGATTGAGGGGGAGTGTTGGGATATGTACAATCACGACACCATTGATACAAATGTACATGTGTATCAATTACATAATCTTTAGTATTTTCCTTAATCTGACATTTTTCACCCGACCAACTTCATCAGATGATATGCGAGAGCAAATGATTGAGGGACGACGGCTGGTGTCAGGCAAGCCATGAATGTAAAGCATCCGTGTCAAGAACTACGCCGTTTCGCCATGGATACAACTTCAAAAGGATGGAATGGCGCCTGTAGGGTTTGGGGTCACATAGTACAGCCTCCAGTTCAATATTGGCGGATGGAGGCATAACATTTGGTTTCGTGATATTTGTACAAATATAAGGACATATCCTTATTGGTTGATTACATACAACAGTTTACAACCTGTGTGGGTAGAATGCACACTTGTGCAGCACATTTATGGAACATCATGCAGCATCATGCAGGCATAGGCAGACAATGGAAGATATGTATATGAACTACATGGTGTTATAAACCGGTTGTTCGGAACGCGTTTTACTTCGGGTGTTCTGTCCCAAGAGATATAGGGTATGGTTCCAAGTCCTTGTTATGAGTAGCTAACGAGGAATCAGACTTAAGGTCTGATACGTACAGAAGTACCCTTTATATACTGACTACTTATCTGTGTGAGTCAGTGCGACATAACATGAGGTAGAGATAAGGATGAGTCATTGTGATTGATGACGAATCATAAAGGGGTTGAAACAAGAACGGAAATGAAAGGTGTCCGCATATAGGTAGAGTAGTGGGGAATCCCGGAGAAAGGCAATGGGGAATCCCACCGACAAATGTGGGGAATCCCATGATAAGAGATAGGTTTACATGTGATTAGATAAAGAAAAGAAAAGAAAATTCTGACTGTGACATACACCTCGGCTTTAAAGGAAATTCGTCCCAAATTTCAAACTTGGGCAGTGTTGGTCGTTTTGTCCTCTGAGGCCTGAGTCAGGATTTCCTCAGTGGCGGGGGCCTCGACGGCCACTGAGGGGGAAGCGATGAGTTCGACTTCTGAAGTCGCTTCGATGGGGGAGGGGGCTCGGACTGTCGTGACGTCATCATCGTCGTTGTTGTCGATCGGGTATTCTAAGTTGACGTTGATGGGATACTCGACTGATTCCCCGTACTCGATTAAAGTTTCCGTTGTCGCAAGGTCTCATTGGGCTCGGAGGAAATCTTCCCTGGTGAGCCGTTCAGACCGACGACTTTCTTCTATGAGCTTGGCGATGATGGCATGGGTAGTGACGTCATAGCAGTCAACCCACATTCGTCTCTTCTGTTGCTGAAGCTCCCAAACTTTCAACTCACTCTGATCCCAACGATTCTTCCAAAACAAAGCGCTTTTCTCCGACGCCTTGAGCTCAGCTTGCAGGACTTCACATTCTTGATGAAGTTCATAATTCCAGTTGCTAACGCTGTTGCTGTGAACCGTAAGGCGGGAGATGGTGATGGCAGGGTCTTCGGGGGGAGGGGTTTGAACAGTAAAGAAATCCTCCGCACGTGCATGGGCCTGTCGACGTAATTGTCGAGTGGAGGAAGCAGAGGTGGAAGGACCAGGAGTAGGGGAGCGGAGGGTGGACAAAGGAATTCGTCCAGAACGCTGGATGGCAACTTGAGGGGAGGGGGATCATGTGGATCATGTAGCGGGCATGATGAAGTTGTTGCGGTTTTTGGTTGAGCAATCTTGATTGTTGCAACAAAGTTATTGAGTCGTGAAGGAAAGTGGAGACGTCTCGCAGTTTATAAGGAGTGGTTCTAAAAATAGAGGTCAATTCTTGGCAGACGGGATGATGACAAACGAATGAATAGAATCAGGTTGCCATTTGAATTGAGTCTTCGTACGTCTTCACAATTTCCTTGGCGTGTCGTAAAATGTTCGATCGATCTTCCCAAGTGGCTTCTTCGATCGGATAGCCTTTCCATTTGACCAAGTATTTTCGTCGTCGTTTAGCTCCGGAATGTTGTAATATAGATTCGACCTCGTATTCTTCCTCGTTTTCGATCAGATCAGGAGGAGGCCGTGATGTGTTGATAACATCAGGGTGGAGTGATTCATTTCCGACGTTGGGTCTCAGGAGTGAAACATGAAAGACTGGATGTAGTCTCCATGTTCCGGGGATGTCGATCAGATAAGCAAGGTCTGATATCTTCTTCAAGACCTTGAATGGTCCGGTCCGTCGGTTGTCAAGCTTCTTCGAGGGCCGTGTCGTCTTGATGTTTTTGGTATCCAACCAGACTAGATCTCCTTCTTCATAGGAGGGTGAGGGTTTCCGTTTTCGATCGGCGTATTTCTTCATTGACTCCATTGTCTTTGATAAGGATTGTTCGGCGTTTTGCTGCGCACGTGTGAGGCGTTCGTGAAAGGTATTTGCTGTGGGCACATTACTTTGATCCGGAATAGTCGTGGGGAGGTGGGGATGACGTCCGTATTCCATATAGAATGGTGATTGTGAAGTGGCAGAGTGTTGCCGGTTGTTGTAGGCGAATTCCGCAGAAGCGAGCCATTCCGACTAGTCGTCCTGCATAAAGTTGGTATAGAAACATAAATAGACTTCGAGTTCTTGATTGGTACGTTCCGTTTGACCATCTGTTTGAGGATGATACGTAGTGGAGAGACCGGAGATGATTCCTAAGGAGTTATTAAGGGCTTCTGTGAATTTGGATGCAAATTGCACTCCGCGGTCGGATATAACCTTTTGGGGCCATCCATGATGTTTCCAGACGTGATTCCGAAAGAGTTTCGCAGCACCTTCTGATGAAAGATTGGAAGTTGTTGGAATGAAATGAGCACGTTTAGTGAAGCGATTAACAACAACCATTACAGCATCGTAGCCTTGTGACTTGGGGAGTTCGACGATGAGATCGATGGTGATTTCCTTCCATGGTTCCGTGGAGGGGGGTATGGGTTGGAGTAGTCCTAATGGCTTCGAGGGGAAGTTCTTATTTTGTTGACAAGCTGGACAGGATCGAACGTAATTGGTGATGTCTTGTGAGGCACCATCCCAAATAAAGTTATGGAGGACAAGTTCCTTCGTCTTCTCAATGCCAGGGTGGCCAGCGTGGGGGTAGGTGTGGGACAGTCGTATAATATCTGTGCGCAAAGATACTTCCTCCGGCACTACTATTCGACCTTCAACATTGCGTACAAGCCCATCAGCTTGGGTCCAAGCGAGTGAGGCATCCTTGAGTTTATCTTGGATCTTCTGTGGGAGTGGGATTTTGAAGCGTAATCTAGAAAGAAGACTTGAATTCGACAACTTAACAATCGAATTAATCCATCGGTCGCGCGCTATCAGAACTTCATTCTCCACATCGGCTTCGACGCCGGGCAAATAATCTGGGCGTCTGGACAGACCGTTGGCTTTATTTTTCCTACCTGGAATGTACTCAATTTTGAACCCAAACCTGGACAGATACTCAGACCAACGAGTCTGGCAATTCGATAAGCGAAGATTCTTGGAAAAGTATCGCAAAGCTAAACTGTCCGTTTTGATGAGAATATTGTGTCTTGCTCCTTCGAGAAGATGGCGCCATTGCTTAAAGGAATCATTGATCGCTAGGAGCTCCAGATCGTGGGTAGGGTAGTTCTTTTCGGCAGGGGAGGTAGATCTTGAATGATAGCCAACAGGTTTCCAGTGTCCATCGTGAAGCTGGGAGAGTATTCCTGCAATCCCAATGATAGAGGCATTGGTTTCTAGACAATAAGGGAGATCGCGATCAGGAATATGAAGAACGGGTGCATTCGTCAAGAGGGACTTGATGTTGTCAAAGGCTTCTTGTCTCCGAGGAGTCCATTCCCACACAGTTTCATTGTGCAAGAGTTCATAGAGAGGGGTAGCGACTTTGGAGAAACCCTTGATATATCTTTGCCAAAAGTTCGCACTGCCTAAGAAGGATTGGAGTTGTTTCACCGTTTCTGGAATAGGCCAAGACATGATAGCATCGACCTTCTTTGGATTAGTGGTGATTCGTCCTTTAGATAGGACAACTCCAAGATAAATGACTTCTTCCTTCTCGAACTGACATTTGACGGGTTTGCATGAGAGTCCGTATTTCTTCATGATATTCAGAGTCTTAAAGGTCCAGTGTCGCAATTCCTGTAAATCGTCTCCACAAACAAGCACATCATCGATATAAATGAAAACATTTCCAGAGTCTAGGACTTCTTTGAATCTTGTGTCGATCATCCATTGAAAGGTGGCTGGTGAGTTCCGCAAACCAAAGAACATGATGGTGGGCTTGAAGGCACCTGCTTCAGTAATGAAAGCAGCTTTCCATTCGTCGCCTTCCTTGATCCTGACGTTGTTGAATCCCCATCGGATATCCATGACCGTGAACAGAGACGCTGTTAGGAGTTTAGGTCGTTGGAGTATTTGATGAAGGAGGGGAAGGGGATAGTGATCAGGGATCGTGTGTTCGTTAAGGTAGTGATAGTCTTCAATAGGGTGTAAGCCAGGGTTCTTGCCTTTAGCATTCACTTCTTCGGCTTTCTTTCCAAAGAAGAACGGGGAGACTTGTTTCGACTTGGAAGTTCGTATTCGTCCAGTAGACAGGTTTTCATCAATGAACTTGTGTAAGTGATCCATCTCAAGAGGGGACATTGCATATTTCGCGCCTTTGACTGGTCTGAAGGTTTTATCCAGTTCTATGGCGTGGTCGAATTCTGAATGTGGTGGAAGGCGGTCGAAGGATTCCTTGGCAAAGACGCTAGAGTAGTCTTTCCAGTATACCTCTGGTACAAACTTTCACATATCTTCTTCCACCGTGCTGGCTCGGGATTCATCTGACTTTGATACGTGTCGATTCATGGCCAGCGTGACCGATTCCATTCCCGGTGACTCCACATCGTTCACTATCCATCGTGGTAGAGGGAAATCTTTGCTATCCAGAGCTAGTGTTGCCTCTTTCCAATTGATGTTGGGGTTGTGCTTTTTGAGCCATGGGAAGCCGAGGATAATATCCGTTTTAGATCTGAGATTGGTCACTTCTAATTGGATCCATTCATTGTGTCCTCCAGGAGCCTCTAACCCAATATCAATATCGTTCTCGATGGGTCCACCTCGGTTTTCAGATCCATTGGCATTCCATATGGGGATTGGAGTTTCCAATCGTGTTAGAGTAAAGTTGTGGCGAGTTGCGAAGGATTCGTCCACGAAATTTCCAGAGGCTCCACTATCAACCAGAGCAGTGGCCGGAACACGTTGACCAGTGTCGGTAGCTTCAATCCAAACGTCTAAAATGAGTCCGAGATTGCCTTCTTCAAGAGTACCAAGAATTTGAAATAGATTGCATGGAGTGGTGGTACATTCTTGAGTAGATACATCTGTAACGGTAGGCAAAGCGTTCGGACTCCCTAAAAACCCTGTTCTTTCAGTTCCTTGACGAGCTGAGCTTTTCTCTCCTTCGGCCAGCGATCGATCCCGCAGTTGTCCACCACTCGAATAGTTTCCTCTGTAGTAGCTGGGGAAACCACCTCGTCGACTCGTTCCGTCTCAATACCTCAAATGTTTCGTCCTCGACCTTGCCCTGTGGTTGGTCTTCCTCGTCGGTGTCTGGCAGGGGCACTACTCGATGGGTGCGCTGACGAAGAAGAGGCGAGAGGGGAATTTGGACACTTGTTCGCCCAATGACCTGGCTCTCCACAGCGATAGCAGTTGTCTTGCGGAACGCGTGATATTGATGATGAGGAAGTTGTCTCCTGTTTGACAGGAGCAGAGGAGGGAGTTCAGGTCGTTGTTCAAGCCACAGTCTCCCTGGGAGCGTAGTAGTTACTCTGGGGAGCGGCACGACACTCAAGTGCGAGTTCGAGATGTTGTCGATCGAAGATGGAAGCTTTTCGCTTCCAAGCGTTGAGGGTGGCGGGGATGGGATCAAGGGCATAGATTTTTTCGAGAATTCTGGGATTGAGGCCGTTCCGGTAGAAAACTTTGAGCGCGTCGTTGTTGAAACCAGTTTCGTCCGTGAGAGCTCCAAATCGTATGTTATAATTGTCCACAGTAGAAAGTCCTTGGGTTACCTTTTGAATCTTGACCTGCGCTGTCGCTCTCACATCAATGTCTCCAAAACATTCCTCGAGCTCCTCCATGAAATCCTCGTAGTCGGCTCTAGCCCATAGCGTACGTTTGAATTCTTGGGTCTGCTGTTGAGCCCATGATTGGGCGACACCGATCTTCATGAACGACAAGACATAGGTGATCTTTTGTCTGTCGGACCATTGACTGTCGTCAAGGACTAGACGACAAGCCTGGATAAAATTGAGACATTTGGCTGCAGACCCATCGTATTCATCGGGTTTAGCAATCTTGATGGAGGGGGGAGCAGGTTGTTGAGGCAAGGGAGGTTGTTGGGGTGGCTGAGGGGGTTGAGGAGGTTGAGGCTGTTGTTGTTGTTGGAGCTGAGTGATCAGCTGTTGTTGTTGGGTGATGGTCTGCTCGAGTTGGCAAACAGTAGCCATCAAGGTCGTGATATCAATGGTAGGAGGGTTGGTGGGGGCATTGATAGACGTTCCTGACATGTTGGTAGATGTCGGCTGTTGTGGAGTTGCTGGAGCTGTTGGTGTTGGTGTTGATGTCGCAGAAGAAAGTTGGGAGTAGAGAGAACCGTATCGTCCTGGTGGGGTAGCAGTTCATTGATGAACTGGTCTTGTTGCTGGGGCTGAAGATGAAGAGAAGAGTCCTCTTGTTCTCGATTGGGTTCGCAGTCCTAGAGGAGCAGGAGCGGGAGTAGGAGTGGGAGCAGCTAATGTTTCTTCAAGAGCGGAAGAAAAGGATGGTTCTTGATCTCGAATTGTAGCTGAAAAGGTCGATCTTGAGAGAGGGTCTTCATATTGTTCTTCAACATCTGAGTTGTTGGTAGAAGCCAGGATGGAAATGGGTAGAAGTCAAAAGGGTGATGTCAATGATCACAGTGATGAAGAGTGTTTGGATAAGCAAGTGGGAGAGAACCAGAAGGAAGTCTGATTCTTGTTATAAACCAGTTGTTCGGAACGCGTTTTACTTCAGGTGTTCTGTCCCAAGAGATATAGGGTATAGTTCCAAGTCCTTGTTATGAGTAGCTAATGAGGAATCAGACTTAAGGTCTGATATGTACAGAAGTACCCTTTATATACTGACTACTTATCTGTGTGAGTCAGTGCAACATAACATGAGGTAGAGATAAGGATGAGTCATCGTGATCAATGACAAATCATAAAGGGGTTGAAACAAGAACGGAAATGAAAGGTGTCCGCATATAGGTAGAGTAGTGGGGAATCCCTGGGGAATCCCGGAGAAAGGCAATGGGGAATCCCACCAACAAATGTGGGGAATCCCATGATAAGAGATAGGTTTACATGTGATTAGATAAAGAAAAGAAAAGAAAATTCCGACTGTGACACATGGTGCACAATGCACCATATTGTAGCATAAAGCAAATTGCACACTGGTGCAGATGTGCACAATGATGCACAATGATGCATTCTGTGGCACAATGAAAATCTGCATTAAAGTGTAGTGTGCACACATATGCAGAGATGTGCACATATATGCAGAGATGTGCACATATATGTGCACATCTCTGCACAAGAATTGCAAGCACAACTAATGAAATTTGACCGGTTTGGTCCTTCATATGTAAACAACATAATATCGTCGTTAAACGCAGTGATTGGCCTTGCTTCCCACAGTGACCACCTGTTCTACCTGTACATTAAGCCCCGCATGCAGCATATTTGTCCCTTTCGCACGCATAGCGAGCATACCCCATTGGACCCACCAATTATCCGCGTCGTCTTCTGCATCGTATCCAAATACGTTCTTTATTTCTTCCCATCGGTCCATCGTCCCGTCCTCTTCGGAAGGCTCGAGACAATTTTGTCCTTTCGCATCTTTGGATTGAAACACCATATCTCGACCCGCCTGCATTTCTCCTGGGGGCAGTGACATAAAGTACATATTCCCCGCTTCGGAAATTGCGACAGAGCTGCAGCGGGGAAGCCGAAGATCTTGGAACGCGTAAAGGAAACTTGAAATTTGGTCTTCATTTCGCAGGTGCGAAAAGAGCTTGGCAAGAACAGCGCCGTCTTCGATAGCCAACGCCGTAGATTGGATGGCCCCGACCTAAGTGAAATTATGGAATTTTAAAATCACGTGAAGTGCAGAGGACTGACAGGGAGTGGGTGTGCCGCCTCTCCTATTAGGATCAGGTGTCCGTTATCGTGTACCCAGTCTTCTAAATCTTTATAATTTTTCATCGGTATTGACTTCGATGTGGTCGCCAATTTCATTAATTTCCTCAACCTGTGAAGCGAAAAGACAGTTGGGAGGAAGAACGATGTGTCATATCTGTGGAATGTAACCGACCTTGGCTCCGAGTTTCCTACAGAGGCCAGTAATTTTTCTTTTGTTGACCGATCTGACCAGGTACCCATAGATCCATCTGGAGGCCCATATAGATACGCTGCCATAGCTTCGGTCGATTGTGATCCACCCTCCGCTCACCAAATAAGCTGCCTTCGCGGTGCGCCAGAAAATGAAAAGACTCACAATGGGAAAAATAAGTAGGCAGTGCCCATTACCAAACCAGCCATACATATGCTCCTATGGCAGGCAAAAATGCGCCAATGGTAAACTGTGGATGCCAACACGACTTACGACATTCTCCTTGGGTTCCCAGAAATATGCAAGATCTGGGTCTCGCATCATCAGTTTCTTGGGTATAGTCGTACTGTTCGGGGGCAAACATGAGATGTGCACACGATTCGCACAACGTACTTACTGATACATGAGTAAAGCCCCGGGGTCGTGCTTGGGTTCGCCTGAAAACATCCTTCGTGAAACGCCATACTCGCCATCGGCTCCGACGATAACGTCGGCGCGTAAAGTCTCGCCTGAGGCAAGAGTGACGCTCGCGGAGCCAGGATCGATAGAAACTACCCGAGAGTTGAATCGAACACAAGCACCTGCAGAAACAGCAACACGATAAAGAAGTCGTCTCAAATCATCTTGCTATGTTTGTCACCGTAGAAGTAGTCTGGTCAGTCACGCATTTGTGTACGTCACGGAGAGGGACGTACGCTGGTATAAATGAATTCACCCCGCGTTTCCTTCAAAACTTCTTTGCTCCACACGTGTTTTCCTAGACGCGTCCCTGATTCGTCTAATCAAGGGCCAGGTAATATGAGGGGAAGGAAATGAGATTGGAAGAAGCGAGAAACGGACATGTGAACATGGTGATTGCGTCCGTCCTTGTGCCAACCTTGTAAAGTTCTTCCTTGAGACCCCAATCGAACAAAATTTTGGAACCATTTGGAGGCAGGCGGAGACCCCCGAGTGTCTTGAAAGGAGTCACGGACGGATAGATTTATCACAAGGAAGAAACTCACCCCATCCCCGTTGATATTATCATCTTTTTCCAAGACGATAACTTTATGGCCGACGCGTCGCAATGCAATGGCACAAGCGAGGCCTGCGATTCCACCCCCCACAATCAAAAAACAGATAGTAAGATGGGCCTGCTTGGGGGACGGGGAAACGGAGGGCTGGTATTTGGGATATTTAGCAAAGGGTATACCTCCCAAACTTGAGGTGTTCTACCTTCCCGTTCATCTGGACACCCCACGACAAGACTTGGTTGGGGTCAAGAAGGAAAATCGAAGCTATGACATTCTTGGGCAGAGACAAGGTTACACGTGGGCACGCTTAAGCGGCCTCCATTCAACAAGGGCTTGTTGAATGGAGGCCGCTTAAGTTTTCGTGATCACGGAGAATTCCATTGATCTTTCGGAGCTCAGAATGGACTCCCTTTCGCAATCCAGACTACAATACCAGCCCAATTACTAATTGTACACGCGCTATAACCAATAAACGAGCGCTGACCATCATGTACTACATGATGGTCAGTGCTTGTTTATTGGTTATAGTGCATGCTGGTACTGAAACAGCTTGCGCAGTCCTCATCTCCAGAAAACGTGAGTAGATACTTCGATTCAACCAAAGGAATCGCATGTTCATTTTTCGACGCAGGGCTTGGGGCGTGGCAGTCAACGTCTCGACGACGCTCCCTTGGTTCAGACAAAGGCAAAGATCAACCACTTGCTTTCGAGAGGATCAGCGTCAGATTTCGGGATGGATTCCACGTTCGAAAGTCCCAGGTTAAAACGGTTCACTTTCCATTTATCGTCGTTTTTCTGTTTCGTCGCTCCATGTTAACGGCCGCATTGGATATTATAGACAGAGACAACTGCAAATCTTGGCAGACGAGGATGCCCCTCCATCTACTTCTGTTACCGACATCCCGACCGAACTTCGCGTTGAGCCACATTCCTCCCGCTTCCAGCTCGGTAAGTAAGCGTTCTCGTCTTAAATTCGCTCCTGTATATTCAATATTTCCGCACGACTGGAAGCATTCTCCTCCCGATAGTCCTCAACTCCAGAGACGCCAACCCTGGACTCCACCTTCCATCTCTCGGCCATCACCCGCCCTTTATGTCATTGTATATGGATACTCACAGGACAGGTACACCCTCGCCGTTGAGTACTCCAAGCCTCTTGGCCAGTCAACCGAACCCAAATACCGAAATCACCAACTGTTTCAAAATCGGGTACTTCAATCCCAGACGCTATAAGAGCGGTACGGAAGAATGGGGAGGTAAATGGGGTAGTTGTATGATCGGTGCGAAATGGGCCGTGAGTCTATCTGATAATTATCCGTAGTCAGCAGAGGATGATTGTACAACCAACTTTTGCAATCGACCGGACTTGACTAGTGAGATTAGCGGCAAGGTTGTTGACTATGCCTGTGAGTTCTCGCCAGGTTCCTTCGACGTCGAGGACAAGAGCTTGTCCGCCGAGTTTACTAAATAGTAATTCTGCATGTTGCAGCCAACGAGGGGTGGTAAAAAATCACTTACCCTTGTGTGCCGACCTATTGACTGACTCGAGTAACCTCCTTAGCGAACTGTCCCAATTTATCGACCTATGTACAATATAACGGTAGCGTACAATGGAATTATGATAGAGTAATTCGCACCATAGTATTGATAACGTCTTTGAGTTGGACCATGACAACGCCCTGTACTGGCACGGTTATCTTCTGAGATAAGTCACCCCTAGCGACGGCGTTACAAACACGAGCGACATCTTGGACTTGTGCATTGAGCAACCGCACCTCCTCGACGGCACTCATCCCGCTCTCGAACGCAACGGAAGACAAACCGACAGAAGGGTCGGTGTACACATGTCTCATGGTGGTGGCGTCGGTGGTGACCCTCCCGCAGGTCGGGCAGGTGGAGTGATGTCCATGGGAAAAGGCCGGCGCGGAGGCCGTTGTGGTGTAAAGGTATCGGGTGTGCTTGGTTGGGGCAAAGCCTGTGAGGTTTTCGAGGGAGATATGTTCCGGGCGGCCATTTGGGGGTGGACAGGGGATGGTGGATGGATGGTCGTCATCTCGTGGTTGCATTTCGACGTCCTGTTCGGTGGTGCCATTATTGTTGCTTGGATGGGACTCACCGTTGGAGATGATGTGATGATAGATAGAATGCGGTGAAAGCTCGTTGGTGAAGGAGGGTATATCACCCACACTTCGTCTCTTTTTTGTATCTGGTCCGTTCAATTGCCAGCTCTCGGACGCTTTAATGGAAGCAAGCGTGTCTTCTGCAGTGTACATCCGTCTCGCCATTGCACTGAGCGACCTGAGGATGATATCCATCTGTTTATCTGTGGGGCCATCGTATCTGGGGATTGGAGCCGCCGAAGGACCAAGCTCAAAGATGGACAAGAGAGCGACAAGATACGGGAGAAAGGTTGAAGACGATGGTGATTGATTGTCGACGATGTTGGTCATCGTCAACGACAGCGAGGAGGAGGAGGGTAATAAGCTCAACACGTGCAGAACCGTTTCCTCATCTTATCTCTCACCATATCTTCCAATTCCAAACCTCTCCTCAATCAACGCACAAAATCCTACGAATTCTTCGGTCCTCCGGGCGCCCATTTCGTCACCCTCTCCGTCCCCTTCACAACCTACTTCCTCTACTTTGCCTGCTCAGAGCATTCAGGCGGTTGCCCACCCCGCCTCCCACTCGAGACACTCAAACACAGCCGGCCTTGGCTCTGATTCTGCCCGTATCGGACTGTACTTTTTGAATAACTCGTATGACTTTGTGTATAGCTGCAGTTGACAACGAGGAAAAAAACAGGGGCAATTGTCTTTGAACCGGCTGCGCAATGAGTTGGCCAAGAGGATGATACGGACCTCCAAGATGATCGTTAGATGATCCACCTTCTTCTCGTTCACGAATCCGGGGGAGGTCTGCAGGGCCCGCACCATAATCAGATCAACCAGACATCGTCCGATATTTGCATGCTTACCTCCATCTTCAGAGCGGCCAGAAAACGTTCCCTTCTCAATTCAGTGTACCGAGCTGCCATGTGATAATAGTACCCAGGATGCTGCAATGCATGACTCGCATTTATCCCAGCGTTGGCTTGGATGGTCAAAGGTACGGAAGAGCGTGAGGTGGAGGATAAGGATACAGGGGCGGGGAGATGAGATGGGATGGTGAGTGTGGATTGCGTGCCCTGCTCGAGTAATTCGGCAAAGACACGGTATCTGGAGTATCGAAAATACTGTTTGAAACTTGAGGAGTGACGAGGAAAGGATGATACACAACTGTCTTGCCATCCAGCTCCAAAACTCGTACGTCTCTTCACCAATCCCCCAACCACGCGAAAAGTCGGCAAAGCGGCGGGCGTGAGTATTGTGATGCGAGAGCGCAAGCGTGTGCTCGTTATTATAAAGATAGAGCTTTGAGACCTGAGATCGGATGAGATTTTTCGAGGACGTTCTAAATTTTAGGCCGAGATTGCTAGATAGAGGGATTTACCTTCACGTTAATACAATCTGCAAGTACCTTGGCCTCCGCCCAACGTTTCGTGCGAGGTGGGAGAATCGCCGTGGAGCCAAACATGACAATAAGCATTGCGTATGCATCCTGGTAATGTCTGAACTGTGGTAAAGGGGGAAGAGAAGGAACAAGAAGATAACACGTACTTGAGTGCAACCTCGTCTCCGCCTCGAAACTCTGCAAAGCATGCCATCTTGTACTCATAGCGCACAGTCCACCCCTCAGGACGTAGCGGCCTTGCTGTCCCAAGAGGTGAGTTTGAGATATGGCTAGATCCTGATTGTGTGTGGCGGTTTCGTTTCCGGCGTACACGTTTCGAGTGATTGGTGTAGTACTCCAGTGCGGGTTCGTACAAGGCCTGCTGCAAGCTACAATATGGTTTGTACTGATCGTCCGACAATAAAAACGCAAAAGTTTTGGTGACATGATAGGGAAACAGTGCGCTTTCGTCGCATAATTGATGGTTGCAAATGAAAAGAGGCGTACCTCTGTACGAAATCACCGAGTTCTGACGGGCTTACTGGGCTCAGGACAAAGAGCGCCGCGCGTGACGCTCTGTCTCCGGATGTAAGTGAGACGTGCATCCAGTAACCGGTCGTCTATTAGCAATGAGGTGAATATATTGAAGAGAAGCAACAGGAACTCACCTAGCATGCGTCGTGTGGCAGTAAGAACAACTGTGAGCTTTATGCCACGCTCACTTGTGCTCTTCTTGCGCCCGCTGAGAGTTCAGAGTCCTTACGCCGCTCCTCATCTGCCATTTCGCGTTCCCGGGTTGGAGGGGCGCTGCGAGGGAGATGATCCTGACTGCGGGGAGAGTGTCGGACGGGAGCTGAGTCGGGGCATGGGAGACGATGATGAGAAGAGAGGAAGGCAAAAGAGGGGAGTGAATGAGGGGATCTAATTGAGTATGACCCAGAGCTGAAAGGGGATTAGGATTGGAATAGGAAGAAAAGAGAGAGAATTACCACCGAGAATGAGGGTTGAATTGAATTCAAATAGGCGATGATTGTGAGAAGGAAGGGAGACATGACGGAATAGAGTTAATCGGAATGACGTACTGATCGACGATGAGGTTGAGGATGAACTTGCCATGTCAATGCTACTACTCGTTGATGATTAGGTGAGCAACTCGAGTTGGACTCACCGTCGGACTTTCATTTGGTTATCTTGAAGGAGGATACGGTGACTGCTGTAACCCATTTTTGTCTAATCTCATTCCCTCCGTCGACACCCCTCAGCGTCCCTTTCACCATATTCGAAAACTATCGGTCGACTTTACTTGGACAGCTATGACCCGGACCATCCCATCTAATCCCTTCCCGGCTACCTCGGTATTTCCCGACGTACCTTGCTGTTATAATATGTAATACATCCCAACTCACTCCTTTCGCACCTCCCACTCCCTCCCACCCATGCCCGACCGTTCCCCCCCCCTTCCCGATCGCCCCCCCTCCCCCACCATTGTCGACTGGGACGGCCAGGATGACCCGACAAACCCTCTGAAGTACGTTCCACACACACAACCCCCCCTCACTCCCTACTCAACTTCTCTAGTTGGACTCGTAGACAAAAATGGGTTACAGCTATCATTGTATCCTCCTTCACATTCATATCCCCCGTATCCTCCGCCATCACCGCACCCGCCAGCGATCAAATCGCAAGACAGTTCGGTGTCACAAATAATGTACTCGTCGCCATGATGACTTCCGTATTCATTCTCGCTTATGGTCCGTGCCCCCCTCCCTCCCCTTCTTCCTCTCACTCCCCCCCAAAGCCCTCGGTCCACTCTTCCTAGGTCCCCTATCCGAACTCTATGGACGCTCTCGCGTCCTCCGACTCTCAAACTTATTTTATTTCGGTACTCCCTCCCCTCCTATTAACACCCAATTCCTAACCATATCCAGTTTGGAACTTGGCTTGTGGGTTTGCTAAAAACCCAACTCAACTCATTGTCTGCCGCTTTTTGGCCGGAATCGGCGGAAGCGCAGCTCTTTTCGTCCGTTCCTCCCCTCCTCCCCCCTCCTTCTCTCACCCCCCCCCCCCCCTATTCCCCAGATCGGTGGAGGCGTTCTCGGCGATTGTTGGTCTCTCGAAGAACGTGGCCAGGCCGTCGCCATATACTCTATCGGTCCCTGGCTCGGCCCCGTACTCGGCCCTGTCGCCGGCGCTTGGTACCTTCCCTCCCATCCCTCCCATCCCTCCCACTCATCCCCTCACAGGATCGTCGAAAACTCAACCTGGCCTTGGGTAGTATGTCCCGTCCCCCTCCTACCTACATCTTTCATAATCGTACATAGTTTTGGTCAACCGCTATACTCGACGCCATCATCCAGCTCTTCGGTTTCATCTATCTCCAAGAGAGTATGTCAATTCAACTCATCCTCCACCCCTACTCACCTTACCCAGCTTATCCCCCAACCTTGTTGGAGAGAAAAAAGAAGAAGATCATCGCCAGTCTACCTCCCGACAAAATCTCCATCCAAATCCGCACCATCTACAAGACCGAGGATCGACAGTGAGCCCACTCGCTCTCCTTTCCCTTCATCTTCATTCATCCCATTCATAGCTGGAAACATCTATTCGCAAATGCACTCACCCGACCCTTCCTCATGTTGTCCCAAGAACCCATCCTCCAACTAATAGCTGTATACACCGCCTTTGTTTACGGCCTTTTCTACCGCAAGTCGTTCCCAATCGTTCCTTAATTCAACTTGACCTTTTTCTCAGTCTTCCTCACCACCATGCCCGAGATTTACGGTGACACGTACAGCAAACGACCGGGGATCGCCGGTTTACATTACCTCGCCCTCGGAATCGGTCTCATCGGCACCTCCCAGTTGAACGCGCTCTATTTCGATTCCACTTATAGTCATTTTAAGAAAAAGAACGGGGGTGTGGGCAAACCCGAGTTTCGGTTGCGTCAGTTCCATCCCTCTTTTATTATCCTAACCCGTTGAACGGCTTTCGCTAGCGTCCATGATCCCTGGCTCCATTCTCGTTCCTATCGGTCTTCTCATCGCCGGATGGGCACCCAAGAAAAAAGTTCATTGGATCGTGGCAGACATTGTCTCTTCCTTTCCTTTCTTGTTTTCGTACACTCACCTTCGCAACAGGGGATGGCGCTTACCGGCAGCGGCATGACGTTAATTTTTCAGGGCACGACCACATACGTGGTCGATATGTATCAATTACATGCCGCCTCGGGTACGTTCCACCTCTCTAAGTATCCTCCTTTCCTCTTATTCTTTGATAGCGTTGGCTGCAACCGGATGTCTCCGTTCCATCGCCGGATTTTCATTCCCGCTCTTCGCCCCTGCGATGTACCATAAACTGGGACCGGGAAAAGGCAATACGGTTTTAGCGGTCATTGGGATCGTCATCGGCTGTCCCGCGTACGTGGTTCCTTCTTGCCATATTCAGATGTTGATCAATAAACCTACCTGCACTCTAGACCATGGTTGCTCTGGATATTTGGAGAGCGGATAAGGAAGGCGAGAAGGTACACCGGTCGGTGAATGGCTGGTGAGAATGTGATGGGTACCTTACGTGTGCGTGGTGATAATACAATTTCGGATTCCCCTTTGTTCTTCTATTGATATACATTATAGCTATACATGTGTATATTGCCGTTTAGAATTGAAAAGTGAATCCGAGCCGGTGCTTGGGAAAGGGAGTGAAGAAGGGTGCGTGTGGGGTGGTGGTGGTAAGCGGTGATCGAATTGATCTTTCTGATGCTGGAATCGGTCCCAGGATCGATGATCTCACTTGAGTTTTTATTGACTTGTTGGGGAAACGGAGCAAGGGACGGAACGCACATGTCCCTCGATCGATCGATCATCCGCCCTGGTCCACGTGCCAAACCTGGATTATCCCCCACACCCACACCCACACCCACACCCACACACCCATGACCGATACCGCCCCTGCAAATCCCCCCGCGGCTCAGGGTGTGCGTGGCAACCTCTCCCCCTGTGGCTATTACAATATCCGCGGGCCCTGTTGGGGTAAGGTGGCTTGTATTCGGTGTAGATCCGCACTTGTAAAAAAGACGCCTCGCCAGCTGAGTGAGACTTGTTGATAATGTCAACTCTGAGATTTTTGTGGCAAAGGGCATTCGATGCAAAGATGACCGTTACTTGGAAAAACCAGTTTGCTATGAAGACAAGAGTTTTAACGGTAAATGGAGACAATAAATCTCTATAACGGTGAGGACATCAGATGATGGGAAAAGCTCGAGGTTTATGAAAAGCATCTATGAATGTAAAATCAAGGATAATGACATACCCATCCTTTGCACCAAGACGGCGCGAGCTCCGTCTGGAGCCAATCTGAAAAAGTAACCCAACAAATATGTCGATTTAGAGTGGGGGAATGGTACCCAGCCATCTGTTGCATCATTGCAACTCGTTCTAAATAAACGGGTTTTTCACTGGGCCTCACTCTCCACCCACATGTTGCCCTGCATCAACAACACCAACCTCTTCGAGATGGAAAGGTCCAAACCAGTACCCCCGTACTCCTACCAGGTGAATGAGTTCTCGTAGCCTGCAAAAACAACCTGAATCGGTGTACTTACCCTCGTAGTAGACCCATCCGCCTGGCAGAATGTGTCAAATATCAAATTAAGCTTATCTTTGGCTATCCTAATCCCTGTGTCTGTGACACAAAATTCCAGAGTGACACTCTGGTCATCCCGGGCCAGCAGTCGCGTGCTCAAATTGACGTGACCCTTGCGAACCTTGGATGGTGGCGTAAACTTGATGGCATTCCCAACCAGATGGGTAATAACCTGTCGCAACCTCAGGGAGTCGCCAATAAGGTGATCAGGAATGTCGGCTTCAACGTCGTAGGTAAGATCCAGATTATTCTGTGAGGCACGGACGACCAGCGTCTTGAGGATACCGAAAACGGTCTGGCGCAGAGAATAGGATACTGCCTCCATAGTCATACGACCCGCCTCAACTAGGGGTGGAAAGAAGACAATTCAGGAAGGGCAACATACAATGAAGGGTAAATCGAGACATACTTTTCGATATATCAAGAATGTCGTCAATGATCAACAGAAGCGATCTCGCGAGACTATGAACCAACAAAAGGCTCTCCCGCTGCGATCGATTCAGGTCACTATCAAGCGTCAACTCTGTCATCCCAATAATCCCATTCATTGGGGTCCTAGTATCACCTTCGCATCAGAGCCAGAACTAAAACGAACGAAAGACAGACGAACCTGATCTCATGCGACATATTTGCCAAAAACTCACTCTTACTCCTATTGGCCAACTCAGCTGCCTCCCTCGCGGCGGTATTCTTTTGTATACTATCCCTCAAATTGTAAACCATTTGATTGATCTGCGTCTTGAGCGAGTCCATCTCCCCACTCGCCTCAACTGTGATGAACCGTGTGAAATCGCCGTCCATGGCCGCCGCCGATATCTGCGCGAACCCGCGAACCTGAGTTGTCAAATTCCCCGCCATGGAATTCACAGATAATCTGCAGATCCAAATACCACCACGGAAGCCATTAGTAAACGTACCACTTGGACCACAGGGACGGGCGTCGTACGTGATCTCCTGCCAAATACCCTGCACGTTCCCAACCTCAGCCTGCACTCCCAATTTCCCTTCTGTCCCGACCTCGCGCGCTACTTTCTTCACCTCAGCAGCAAATATAGCCAGTTGGTCAATCATGTCGTTTATTGTGTTCACGAGGCTTAACATTTCGCCCGAGACCGACACACCAGTGATCTTCTGGGTGAGATCCCCACGAGCTACTGCGGTCTATATGAACAGGGAATGCGCAAATGGGCTCATTAAAGACAATGATGGAATGCTCAAAGTGGGATGGACGTACAGTCGCAACGGCAATCGTCCGGACTTGCAAAGTGAGCTAGAGCAGAAAGAAAATGTCAGAATACGGTGATAAAGAAACAAGAAAACACACATTGTTAGCCATAACATTCACGTTGTCTGTCAAGTCCTACCCAACAACATCAGTGCCCTCGTGAGAAACAAGAGGTAGGGTCCTCACCTTCCAAGTCCCACCGACATTCGTAACCCTGGCTTGCCCTCCTAATCGCCCTTCGGTCCCGACCTCCCTCGCCACACGCGTAACCTCATCAGCAAATAGGCTGAAACTCTCTGTCATCCCATTAACCGTCTCCTTCAGTCCCAAAATCTCACCCCTCACATCTACCTCGATCTTCTTCGTCAAATCGCCTCCAGCAACGGCCTTGGTAACCTCGGCGATTGAGCGCACTTGATTCGTCAAGTTCATCGCCATAAGGTTCACGTTGTCGGTGAGAACCTATGGGATAGAATGAGCGAGAACAAAAAGTCGCAGAACACAACACACCTTCCACGTCCCCTGTACATCCGGAACAAACGCCTGCCCACCTAAAATGCCCTCTGTCCCCACCTCTAGTGATACCCGAGTCACCTCCTTCGCGAGAGTCGACAGCTGGGCTACCATGGAATTCACGGTCATCTTCAGATCGAGCATCTCGCCCTGCACATCGACGTTCACAAGTTTCCCGAGGTCGCCCAGCGCCACGGCTTTCGTCACTTCTGAGATGGAACGCACTTGATCCGTTAAGTTGCTTGCCATTTTCTGGAGAAGGAAGGGGGCGTGTGTTTACAGAATCACAAGAAAGTAGAACAAACGCACATTAACATTCCTCGTCAGGTCGGCCCAAGTGCCCTGCACCCCTTCGACCCTAGCTTGACCACCGAGTATTCCCTGAGTCCCCACCTCGGGAGCAACCCTCGTAACCTCACTCGCAAATGCACTCAACTGGTCCACCATAGAATTGACAGTTCCTTTGAGCGTTGCCATCTCCCCCTCGACAAGTATCTCAATCTTCTGTGTAGGGTCGCCCTTGGCTACAGCGGTGGTGACATGAGCAGTCGAGCGAACTTGATCGGTTAAACTTGAGCACATTCGATTGACCTTTTATAAGAATGAGATAAGGCAACCGTACATCCACTCAAAAACTCAAAAATAGACACTTACATTCCTGACAAGCTCGAACCAAACACCTTCCACGTCTGGAACATGCGCTTGCCCCCCGAGCTTCCCTTGACTGCCTACTTCCTGCGTCACCCTCGTCACTTCCGCCGCCAACGCACGGAGTCGCACGACCATACCGTTCACGGTGTTCTTCAAATCTAAGATCTCGCCGCGGGCATCCACTTTGATCTGCTTGGACAAGTCTCCTAGTGCGACTGCCTTGGTGGCTTTTGCAATCGACCGGACTTGACTAGTGAGATTAGCGGCAAGGTTGTTGACTACGCCTGTGTGTTCTCGCCAGGTTCCTTCGACGTCGAGGACAAGAGCTTGTCCGCCGAGTTTACTAAATAGTAATTCTGCATGTTGCAGCCAACGAGGGGTGGTAAAAGATCACTTACCCTTCTGTGCCGACCTCTTGACTGACTCGAGTAACCTCCTTAGCGAACTGTCCCAATTTATTAACCTATGTACAATATAACGGTAGCGTACAATGGAATTATGATAGAGTAATTCGCACCATAGTATTGATAACGTCTTTGAGTTGGACCATGACAACGCCCTGTACTGGCACGGTTATCTTCTGAGATAAGTCACCCCTAGCGACGGCGTTACAAACACGAGCGACATCTTGGACTTGTGCCTTGAGCAACCGCAGCTCCTCGACGGCACTCATCCCGCTCTCGAACGCAACGGAAGACAAACCGACAGAAGGGTCGGTGTACACATGTCTCATGGTGGTGGCGTCGGTGGTGACCCTCCCGCAGGTCGGGCAGATGGAGTGATGTCCATGGGAAGAGGCCGGCGCGGAGGCCGTTGTGGTGTAAAGGTATCGGGTGTGCTTGGTTGGGGCAAAGCTTGTGAGGTTTTCGAGGGAGATATGTTCCGGGCGGCCATTTGGGGGTGGACAGGAGATGGTGGATGGATGGTCGTCATCTCGTGGTTCCATTTCGACGTCCTGTTCGGTGGTGCCATTATTGTTGCTTGGATGGGACTCACCGTTGGAGATGATGTGATGATAGATAGAATGCGGTGAAAGCTCGTTGGTGAAGGAGGGTATATCACCCACACTTCGTCTCTTTTTTGTATCTGGTCCGTTCAATTGCCAGCTCTCGGACGCTTTAATGGAAGCAAGCGTGTCTTCTGCAGTGTACATCCGTCTCGCCATTGCACTGAGCGACCCGAGGATGATATCCATCTGTTTATCTGTGGGGCCATCGTATCTGGGGATTGGAGCCGCCGAAGGACCAAGCTCATAGATGGACAAGAGAGCGACAAGATACGGGATGGTGATTGATTGTCGACGATGTTGGTCATCGTCAACGACAGCGAGGAGGAGGAGGGTAATAAGCTCAACACGTGCAGAACCGTTTCCTCATCTTATCTCTCACCATGTCTTCCAATTCCAAAACCTCTCCTCAATCAACGCACAAAATCCTACGAATTCTTCGGTCCTCCGGGCGCCCATTTCGTCACCCTCTCCGTCCCCTTCACAACCTACTTCCTCTACTTTGCCTGCTCAGAGCATTCAGGCGGTTGCCCACCCCGCCTCCCACTCGAGACACTCAAACACAGCCGGCCTTGGCTCTGATTCTGCCCGTTTATCGGACTGTACTTTTTGAATAACTCGTATGACTTTGTGTACAGCTGCAGTTGACAACGAGGAAAAAAACAGGGGCAATTGTCTTTGAACCGGCTGCGCAATGAGTTGGCCAAGAGGATGATACGGACCTCCAAGATGATCGTTAGATGATCCACCTTCTTCTCGTTCACGAATCCGGGGGAGGTCTGTAGGGCCCGCACCATAATCAGATCAACCAGACATCGTCCGATATTTGCATGCTTACCTCCATCTTCAGAGCGGCCAGAAAACGTTCCCTTCTCAATTCAGTGTACCGAGCTGCCATGTGATAATAGTAACCAGGATGTTGCAATGCATGACTCGCATTTATCCCAGCGTTGGCTTGGATGGTCAAAGGTACGGAAGAGCGTGAGGTGGAGGATAAGGATACAGGGGCGGGGAGATGAGATGGGATGGTGAGTGTGGATTGCGTGCCCTGCTCGAGTAATTCGGCAAAGACACGGTATCTGGAGTATCGAAAATACTGTTTGAAACTTGAGGAGTGACGAGGAAAGGATGATACGCAACTGTCTTGCCATCCAGCTCCAAAACTCGTACGTCTCTTCACCAATCCCCCAACCACGCGAAAAGTTGGCAAAGCGGCGGGCGTGAGTATTGTGATGCGAGAGAGCAAGCGTGTGCTCGTTATTATAAAGATAGAGCTTTGAGACCTGAGATCGGATGAGAATTTTCGAGGACGTTCTAAATTTTAGGCCGAGATTGCTAGATAGAGGGATTTACCTTCACGTTAATACAATCTGCAAGTATCTTGGCCTCCGCCCAACGTTTCGTGCGAGGTGGGAGAATCGCCGTGGAGCCAAACATGACAATAAGCATTGCGTATGCATCCTGGTAATGTCTGAACTCCGGTAAAGGGGGAAGAGAAGGAACAAGAAGATAACACGTACTTGAGTGCAACCTCGTCTTCGCCTCGAAACTCTGCAAAGCATGCCATCTTGTACTCATAGCGCACAGTCCACCCCTCAGGACGTAGCGGCATTGCTGTCCCAAGAGGTGAGTTTGAGATATGGCTAGATCCTGCCTGTGCGTGGCGGTTTCGTTTCCGGCGTACACGTTTCGAGTGATCGGTGTAGTACTCCAGTGCGGGTTCGTACAAGGCCTGCTGCAAGCTACAATACGGTTTGTACTGATCGTTCGACAATAAAAACGCAAAAGTTCTGGTGACATGATAGGGAAACAGTGCACTTTCGTCGCATAATTGATGGTTGCAAATGAAAAGAGGCGTACCTCTGTACGAAATCACCGAGTTCTGACGGGCTTACTGGGCTCAGGACAAAGAGCGCCGCGCGTGACGCTCTGTCTCCGGATGTAAGTGAGACGTGCATCCAGTAACGGGTCGTCTATTGGCAATGAGGTGAATATATTGAAGAGAAGCAACAGGAACTCACCTAGCATGCGTCGTGTGGCAGTAAGAACAACTGTGAGCTTTATGCCACACTCACTTGTGCTCTTCTTGCGCAAGGCAATCTCCGCTCAGAGTTCAGAGTCCTTACGCCGCTCCTCATCTGCCCTTTCGCGTTCTCGGTCTGGATCTGGCGGGTCAAGAGGTGAACGAGGAGTAACAGATGGTAGCTCAAATATACGAAGGAAAAGGACAAAGACGCTTGGTACCAGCGTAGTGTGCGTGCGGATCCAAATGGGCCATCAGGGAAGAGGGGTCAGTGGAGACAAGGGAGAGTGTGCCGTAAGGTACTGCGGGTCATCTGGGATGAGTTTTCGCGGGGAAAAGCGAACGGACTTGTCAACGAATACGACATGGAAAGACTTGGACTTTTCAGGCTGATATATTGCGGGCTAGCGAGTAAGGAGAGAATCACAAAGGCGATGGGTTAGAACTGTGAATTGATCCTGCTGTTTCTCTGAGGAAATATCCAGGCCAGCGACAACATGACGGGAGCCAGCTGTGACCTACATGATTGGAGTTGGTTCTTGACCATAAATGGCCTTGTAAATAAGAATCATATCATTCCTTCCATGTTCCTCCTTCAATGCCAACACACTTTCTCCAATGTCTCCCTGTGCCGAGACATGCGCAGCTATATCTCCTCGGGATCGCACGGGATTGGGGAGTATTAGCCTCCGCAGAGTCGTGGGTCGGCTACTTAAAGCCTTCCACTGTAGTGGTACATCGTTACTAGGAGTGCCCAACCGTGTCAAAGCACATTTGAGTATTTCGTCCTTGCTTTCAAAATGGTTCTTCCAATCTTTCCAATCCTTGTAGCCACATATCATGGCTAGTTGATCCCGGCCTATATCCAACAGCACTCGATTGCGGATTTGGTTGATCGCAATCCGATCCTAAAAATAAACAGATTTTATTAAATAAATAAATAAATACGACACTATTTGGAAAACTACTGACTCCCATAACGGCTTGCATTGTAGTCTTCATCGACACCTGCATCTTCTCTAGCTCAAGTTTTAAAGCCATGTTGTTGACCTCCAATGCCGTAGTGGCCTTCTGCTGCTCTGTCATGGCCTTCCGGTATTCTGCCTCCATTTCAGTAAACCTAGATGAGAGCTGATCCATGGCTGAATCAGCTTGAGTGGCAGGAAGGGATGGAGGAGTGGATGGCGACCCTTGATTGATATCATGAGTAGAGAACACAAGCTAGCTTGCAATTAGGTACGAACCTGGCTTAGATTTTTGTCGTTGCTTTTGTTTTTGTTCGCTCTTGATCAATACCTCGGCATTGAGTTCCGCTTGTAGGCGGTTGCGGTCAGTTGATGCACCATTGAGTGCGTCCATAATAGGGGATGACGTGAAGTTACTTCCAGGGGCAGGCTGTGGCCACAGCACCATTGTCAGTTCACCGTTCAGATCTCGCAACTTGGCAGTATCAGGGGCAGCTGGTGACAGTTAGTAACATGCAGACCATATTTTCAAGTAGAGTCGTACCTGGATAAAAGTCGGTGCACTCGTCATCAATGGATATTGCTGGAACCCCCTGCTGAGAGTGGAGATGTTTGAGGATCTCTTGCGAACCGATTTGCTTTGCTTCAGCTACTGTGACAGAAGCGGGGATGGACAACGTTCTCTGTAGTTTATTCTCGCCATACAGTACGGTCACTGTGGAATGCATCGGGAGTAATCAGGAGGGCAAACTGGTGTTACAGCTCCGACTAAATTCACTGTCAGTAAAAGGTACGGTTCAAAACCTACGTTCTGGGTCAATCTCAAACTGCCAAGAGCGACAGCATCCCTATCGCAGACCCAACCGCCACCTCAACCATACTACTCCCCAGATTGGCACCCTTCACTCCCCACCCTCCATACCGTTATAGAGATGCTTCAGATTCTACCTCTTTCGTCAACTCCGCCTCCAGCCACGGCCAGAACTCTGGCTCTTCACGACCACAGACAAACAGCGCCCAAAGCGCTAAAAGTACCTCCAACAATGGTCATTCCACTTCCTCATCCCCCGCCCTTCGCAATCGCACCAGCAGTACCCCTTCTCAACAGCTCTCCAATGGTGCACATCGCACCACTTCTTCCGTCTCTACCATTACCACCACACAACAGCAATGTATCCCCCACAATCGCAACTCTTCCACCAGTTCTTCTGGCTCCGCCTCCTCTCCACGTACCTCCGCTGCCTCCTGCTCCTCCATCCCCTCACTACGACCCGCACGTCCTTCCCCCCTCTCACAAGGCACCTTTACCGCCGCAGAGAAGCGCATATCCAGGGCATATCTGTACACTGCCCAGGACCAATCGATAGAAGCACGGAAACTTGCACTAGAGAAGACTCCAGGTCTCAGCTCTCGATAGACATCGTACTCACTCTTGTCAGAATCGGTTTTTTCTTCGGCGACCACAAACTTATCTCTACACAACTAAAACAAGCTGACAAGTGCGTTCTTACCTCTCAAAGTCCTTGAACACTTGACGGACCGTCTGTTTGTCACCACAGGTTAATCGAGGCAGGTGGTGACTGGGATCGACGTAATTGGCTCAAGGTCTACAACGGCCTTCACCTTCTTTCTATCCGCCAGTTCAAACGATGCGGTGAGCTTTTTATCGACGCCCTCTCCATATTCACCACCACGGGGCTGCTTTCGTACAATGCATTTGTTGCTCTAACGGTCATTGCGAATACGCTAACGCTTAAAAGGGTTGATTTTAAGAAAAAGGTGAGAGGATGGGATTTCCCCTCACGAACATATACCGATATCCCAAGCGAACGTAGATCATTGCTGCACCAGAAGTGACCCAAGCCCTCCCCGAACTCCCCATCCTAGGTGACCTGGTCAAAAACCTGTATGACTGTCATCACGACAAGTTCTTTGTTGCACTCGGTGAGTTATTCTCTTTTCCCTCAGTCCCTTATCCTCAAACGGTCACAATTTAGCCACACTCGAGCAAACCCTGCTCTTACCTTCTCGTCTCCTCTCCCCACACGCTCGCTACTACATACGCGAGATGCGTATCCTCGCCTACAGCCAGCTGTTGGAATCCTATCGGAGTCTTACACTTGACAGTCTCAGCCGAGCATTTGGCGTGAGCAAGAGTTTGTGGACAGGTGATTCCCTTTCTTCAGGTGATGATTCCCTCTCAAAAATTCACTTCCTTCAGTGAATTATCGCAGTTCATCGCAAACGGCTGATTACACTGCTCTATCAACAAAGTGTACGGCATCGTGGAGACGACGCGACCGTCGTTGAAGAACGCACAATACGAGGTGGTGGTCAGACAGGGTGATGTTTTGCTAAATTCGGTGTAGAGGTTGAGTAAGATTTTATATTAGCTTTTACCTCCTCTCGTTCCTTTGAAGCAGCAACATGATGTATGATTGAGTTTAATAAAATTTCGATGAGGGTAATGACATTTAGAGATATCCAACCGTCCCTTTCAAAATCAAATAGAGTGTAAGGAAACCAACTACACCGGTGGCAAGCACTCTCCCGTGCCTTTTCAGTCCGCCAGGGATGAAACAGCTGACGGCGATGAGGCCTGCGACGTCGCTGACGATGAACATCGCGTCGCGGTGGACGGCGCCCTGGAGCGTGAGGAGGTGGACGAATCCTTGGTCCCACGCACTCAGGATGACGTGGGTCGCGCTGACGACGATGGAGGCGAGCAGGTGTGGTGTCGGTGTCGGTGGGGATGGGGAGGTTGTGGTGTGGTGGGGGTAGGGGTATTGGAGGAGGGAGTAGAGCGCGAGGGCCGGGATGATGTCGGTTGTGTCGAAGAAGAGCTGGGTTGGGAGGAGGATGTGGTATGAGTCGTGTGGGCTGGTGTCGTTGATGTAGTTGCTGTGTAGGTCCGTTGGGGGGGGGAGGGGTCAGAAAAGCAGAATGAGGTTGGGGAGGTAATGTACAAAGTGATCCACCAATTATAAAACTATAAACGTCAGTGATGTGTTGGAGGGAAGTGCAGGGGATACTCACCATACCGTAGAAATTCAGGCAACTCGCAAACAAGACCCACCATTGGACCTTTGGTATCTCCGGCGCATTGTTGAAAAACAGACTGCCGAGCACACAAACCGTCGCTAGCTCCACAAACTTTAACAGTATCACAAAGTGAACTGCGGACCAGAGCCAGAGGAGGGAGGTTCCCTAGTAAACAAAGAACTTGTAGTAATGACAGTCGTGCATGTTTTTGACCAGGTCTAGGATGGGGTGTTTGGGAAGGACTTGGGTCACTTCTGGTGCAGCAATGATCTACGTTCGCTTTAATATGTTCGTGAGGGGAAATCCCATCCTCTCACCTTTTTCTTAAAATCAACCCTTTTAAGCGTTAGCGTATTCGCAATGACCGTTAGAGCGACAAATGCATTGTACGAAAGCAGCTCCGTGGCGGTGAATGTAGAGAGGGCATCGATAAAAAGCTCGCCCCATCGTTTGAACTGGCAGATAGAAAGAAAGTGAGGGCCGTTGTAGACCTTGAGCCAATTACGTCGATCCCAGTCACCACCTGCCTCGATTAACCTGTGGTGACAAACAGACGGTCCGTCAAGTGTTCGAGGACTTTGAGAGGTAAGAACGCACTTGTCAGCTTGTTTTAGTTGTGTAGAGATAAGTTTGTGGTCGCCGAAGAAAAAACCGATTCTGACAAGAGTGAGTACGATGTCTATCCGAGAACCGAGACCTGGAGTCTTCTCTAGTGATTGTTTCGGTGCTTCTATCGAATTGTTACAAGGTGTTACAAATAATTATTACAGGATGTTACAATATGTTACGAGTTGTTACAAGTATTAACCCGATACATAAACCCTGTATACCGGGTTAGAGGATGTTACGATGTGTTACGAATTGTTACGATGTTACAAGTATTAACCTGACACATAAACCCGGGATTACGGGTTAGACGATGTTACGAATTGTTACGCCATGTTACTATGTGTTACGGTATGTTACGATTTGTTACAAGTATTAACCCGATATATAAACCCGCAATCCCGGGTTAGTGGATGTTACAGATTGTTACGCTATACGACACATAAACCCAGGATTGCGGGTTACACCATGTTACTCACTGTATGTGTTATCCATGATATAACCCGACATTCCAGCTTACACGATTGCATACTCAGGTTATTCCATATTAATAAAAAGCATTTACAATATTATCTACCTTGCTTTTTATCCTTTCCACTTCCAGCTGGACATTTGATACCTCTGGATGATTGGGTATCATCTTCATCAGTTTCTCCCACTCCTTCAATGCAGATTGGATATCCACAGCGATTTCTCTTGCAGAATCGACCGGAACTCCATTCTGCACATAATCTGATACCCAACCCAATTCCACGTCCAATCCCGCCAACGCCTCTTCCCACCCTTCAAACCCGTAACCCTGGACCCCACAGTGCGTCGCCGGAGTGAATGTGATCACCGCATGAATACAGTACGGGACCAGTCGGAACCCTTCTCGATCTTCCACGTAACGGACGGACAATCTGTCGAGTTCCCTGATCGCCCTGATCATCATATCCTTTTCGGCTGTGCATTGACTCTGTCTCCTCCACCACAGGATATCTTTTCGCATTCCGGGCCAGAGTAACCACAGCTTCTTCCCAGTGATGTGATACATCACCTGAGATGAACTGTGGTAGTCAAAGTGCGCATCCGTGAAGGACCCAGGTTGTGACACGGTGCTGCTCCACATCAAATCGTCCTTCTTGTTTTTATTGACGATCCATGATTCGAAAAATGTCGGGTCAATCTTGAGTTTGCAGTCTTGACTCCCGGGAGATTTGAACGGGACGGCCAAGGCTGTCAAGAACCTCTGATTGGGTTCCCCCCAATTCCGGCACCACGGACCTTCGATCAGGGATGCGATAAACTCGGACGGCCTCGTGTCAAATTGTTGTCCGAAATGAAAGTCGTGGAACGGTAAACTTGATGCGTTCTTCCCTTTTGCCGAACCGAACACATCTTCTATCACCCTAGACAGGGAGGGGGCGATGTCGTACGTGCACTTGATGTTCACGTCGTGTTTCCTGATCGGATGTTCGAACTCAAGGAGCATCCGTAAGACTTGAGCTCCCGGAACTTGGCGCGGTAGCCAGGAGAGTGGAGGAGATGTCCACATCTCGAACAGCGGCTCAAGCCAGCTGTTTTCTGGACATCTGGCGCGGACGAGATGGGTTTTCGGGATGGGATCGTGCTCCGTGAGCTCTGTGGAAGATGGCGCGGTGGTGTCTAGAGATGGATTAATAAAATACTATCGAGTTATGTAGTTTACATACCTTCGGGTACTTGAATTCTTTCAACGGTTGATTCTGAGCAGATTTTAGTTTTGAAAGGACGATAATGATGTTTACTCACCATAACTATTCAACTTCCGTTTCTTGCTCCCCCGGGATCTTCTCATCGGCTCTGCTGCCGTCGTCACCCATTGAAGCGGTTTGAATTGCAACACTCTGTCTCTGATGACAGGGTGCGCAAATCGGACAGATTCCGAAGCTCTCTCCCAACCGTGTTGCGTGCGCACATACGTGTTTGCACCCTCGCCCTGTTTGATGTACAGGTCTCCATGAAGACCAAACGTAGGGCTCAGGTTGACAGTCCCAGACTAGGAGATATATCGAAATTCGGTTTTCTGTGATTTGAAGCTCATTATCTTGAACATCATCCCTTCTGATTTGGAACGGATCAGCTTTTATGCGGGTTACGCCAAGACGTTCCGGTGACTTACCAGGACATTGTGCCAATTAGCTATTGATTTCTTGATCTCTTCCAGCTAAAATTTCTTCCATAGTTCGTGTTTAGATCGGTGTCGAGGTTCAAGCTGTGTGCTATGCCACAGTCGCGTCATTGGTCACGCGACACGTTACATGTCACATAACACTCTCTATGGCTAATCCGTCTGTCCTACATCACTTAACCTGCACGATGCAGTCCGCGATAAGCGAACGACCACCAACCAAAGAAGGTCCGACCTATCAAGCATGGGTCGCAAAGTACGCTAAAGATGCTGCAAGTCTTTTTTTTTTTTTTTCAACCATTTTTGTTTCGTACTGATGACCCAAAGTTTGATTTTTTCTCTTATCGTGTAGATAATAATGATACCGAGATTGATAACCTCACATTCAATTTGGAAGCCGTGGCTGAAGAAATCGACATGGCCTGGGTAGAGTCCCAATCGCAAGCGGACCAAGCATGCAGCGATCCGGATGAGGATCCCCAGATTCAGGTAAGAATCAGGCCTAACGCGGGTCAGGGTACACCAGGTCAGGGTAGATGCACATACCCTGACCCGGTGAATACTCATCTAATTTATATTCAGTGTACCAACACAAACCAACCCTCCGTCATCGATCCCGGAGCAAACGCCTCCAAAGGTATTTATTTTATTTATTTTCGTTGTTGCGTTCACAACTTGTCGCAAGATACCAACACTCGCAATGAGACCAGGAGGCGAGAAGTCTTAACCCAGCAGCTAGAACAATCGGTCAAGAGACCTCGGCTCAACCTGTTCCTACCGCCAATTCCTTCAATGTCCCCGCCCGGCACCAATGATGGATCTGAAAACAAGGAAGACTTACGCGACCTCTACAAGCAGGCCCAGGATATATCAGACGAAATAAACCAGAATTTACAAACGTATAACGACAAGGTAGATATCTTGTTAAAATATTTAGACCGGTTTAATTAGATTAGATCACATGATGCGCGAGTGCGTGAGTGTGTGCCACATTCTACTCTTGAGCCACAACCACCACCACAACCACCACCATGTTCAACCCTGACACGTACGCTCATGCTATAGCACAGCTTCAAGAGGCTTTAAACACGAAACCTGGTCAAATTGACACCATCGCCTACAAAAAATGGGTTATGCACTATTCCCAATGTTCGGTAAGTGAATCAAACTCACCTTTAAAAATAACGTGCTGACGCATTCAAAGTTTGATTTTTTCGAAAACTTGAGCGAGTTAGAGGGTGATAATCTCCCACCTTCTGAGCTTGAAGGACTCGCGGAAGAGATCTACATGGCCTTCAACAATCACGGGTCAGAATGGCAAGATGAACTTGACACGGAGAGGACGGGAACTCAGGGGGACAACGCCCCAGGGGAGACTTCCGAGGACAAAGGGACCAACAACACCGGCGATGATGACGAGCCCAACCTGGACGTGGAACTCGTCGTTCCCGAAAAAGCGCCAATGAAACGCGGACAGAGAAAGACTGCAAAAGTCATGGAGGATCCCTCGGAAGAACCTGGAACAAACATCACGGTGAGTCAACCCGTATCTAATCCAACATTTTCACTAAATTGCTCTCAGATCTTCAAGAATCCCTGCGACAGATGCATCAAGTACAATTTGAATTGTGTCAAGAGGAATACAAAAGGTTCTTGGAAGGTCAACAATGCCTGCGATACGTGTAGAGACAGACATACAGCATGTTCCCTGGTGAACAGGGTAATCAAACGTATGTTTTACCTACTATCCCGAAACCGGATTATCCGAATCCACACACACAGGGAAAGCAAAAAATGAAGAACCGGAAGCCAGAAGTACCAAAGCCGGGAAGAAACGACAAGTCATCCAGATTTCGGACGACGAAGACGACAAAGACGAAGACGACCCCCAGCAAGCCAAGAAGGCGACAAAACCCCCACAAAAGAAACGCCGGGTTAAGGTCGTCGAACCGTCGCCAGCTTCGTCTTCAGCCGGAAGCGCGGATCCTGAAAGCGAAGAGGATCCAATCGAGGTCGTATTGGTGGACTCACTCCGGGAAATCGAGGAGGGAGTGAATACGTTGCAATGGAGCACACGTAGGTTGAGAGTATTGGTCGAGAACATCATCTCCAGGAGGAGAAATAATAATTAAGGAGATTGTAATTACAGCCGCTTGCACATGGCTTGACACTTGTCCGGAGATTTAAAAAAAGAAAAGTCGACTTGTACAATCTCTTAATGACATTGCTCGTCACCTTAATGGTACCACCCAACAGTGTGCTTGATCCTGGTGACATTGAATCGTCTTCCGACAAGCTTGAAGCTGCCATTAAGCCTGATTTTGGTACAACAGAGTCGTGAACGGCAGCCTAAAAGTTGTATTTAAATGATTAATAATCAGTCATAACAGCGCTGAGTCGACTCTTTTCTTTTTTCTAATCCGCGGAAAAGTGTCAAGCCATGTGCAAACAGCTGTAAGGAGATTATATTTTGTATTACTGTAATCACATCAGGTGCCTCTTGAACTCAAACCACCATCTGGGTTGGGGTGGGTTGGGTTTTCCCACGGCGAAAACCTGGGCAAGAGGGGATGGAAAACCATCTCAAACAAGCTGACAGCACCTCGTCGCCCCGCCAGCCAGCCTCGTATAGCGAGCCATCTCTATTCTTTTCCTTGTGTTGTTGTGGTCACCGTCTCTTAGGCTACGCTTAACCCCCAACGTAACCCCCAAACTCTCGAAACTCACTGTGTCACCCAAAGCCCCAGGGTCTACCCCCTCATACGTTTATAAATAAAGTAGCAGGGCTAGTCGTAGATAACTAGCCACCGCGTCTTAGCATGTACGTTTGCTTGTTGCGGTATACAAATGCTGAATACAAAAAAAAAAAAAAAAAAAAAACTGTAATCACGTGTGGAATCAACGAAAGTTCCGGACTTTCGTTGATTCCACACATGATTACATTTTGGGTAAAGTGCTGTGGCACGCTAAACGTTGCTTCTTTACTTACCGCGATCATGTCCAACAATGCCAAATTCAAGAAAGCGGTTTCAGAAATCACAAAAGCTATCAAATCAAAGACCTCCAGCAACTACAAAGACTGGGTCCTGCAATACAGTGCAGCTGCCAAGGTAAATGCCACTTATTCAGTGTCCGTTCACAACTAACCTCACTGTTTTTTAGCGAATCTTATCAATCTCGGACACGAACGTTGCCATTTCAAAAGGGATACGTGCCACGGCAAAGGAGATCGACGATGCGTGCAAGTCGAACAAAAATCCGCCCGTTGACGACCTGGATGACCGACTGCGAATATCCAATCAGCGTGTGGCAAGGTTCAAAAACCGAAAACATAAAAACGTTCCCCCATCGACGGTAGACAGCAGGTTTGTGAAGGAAAAAGTACCGGATCCCCATCCCCAACAGAAGGTCCCTACGCGCGAGAAGTTGACTCACGAAGCCGGAAAAGGATCGACAGACGACACCGGCAAGGGATCGATCGACGAAGCCGGAAAAGGATCGACAGACGAAACACGCCAAGAGTCGGGTGAAGAAACTCGAAAGGAGGCCACGGAGGAAACATGCCAAGAGTCGGGTGAAGAAACCGGCAAGGGGGCCACGGAAGAAACACGCCAGGAGCCAGATGGAGAAACCCGCAAGGAGGCCACGGAGGAAAGACGTGAGGAGCCAGGTGAAGAAACCGGCAAGGATTCGGTCGAGCAACCCCATGAAGAGTCTACGGATGAAACGGTCAAGGAGTGTGGGCTGGGAGTCCAAGAAACCGACCAACTCCCCAAGCCATCCGTTGGAGAACACCAACCACCAGCTCCCACATCCGAATCGATGTCGGGAGAGGAAAGGGAAGTTGTGTGGGCGGTTTACAACCGGGATAAGGCGACAACACCAGAGCTGTGCAGGGATGAACCCGCACAGTCTCGATACGACCGATCTCGGCCAACCAGCCCCGCCTCATTAGCTATCCCAATCCCACCCGCACCCCCCGCACCCGCATCGCCTGCACCAAAACGCGAACCACCACCCCCCACAAGCCTGCAAACGGCCCAAAACACCGACAGCGGAAAGAAGCGCCAGAGGGAAGACTCTGAGCACCCAGCCATCAGCGAAGGAGAGAGCCGAAAACGGGTTAGGATGGGGGAAGATGAATCTGAAGTGGTGGAGATGTCCATGGAAGAAATCCAAAAAGAGGTCAGTCGGTTAATCAAAGTATCCGAAGAGAAGGATTTCTTGATGGTCAAAGCCATGCGGGAAAGCCATGACACTAGAGACGAGTATATGAAGTTTTTAAAATTTGTAAAATCACGCATAGTCTTATAAAGTGATTTTTCCAACTCGCGCAAGTCTTATAAAGTCTTATTTTTCCAACTCGTGTAAGTATGAACGCAATTCAGAAATCCTTTTGGCGTATATCCCCACCGCTTCCTTCATTTCATTGCAAACCTCCCTTAACTGATCAAAAGACTCCTTGTCATCATCGTTCCCGGCCCTCGTCTGTTGAGAATTCATTATTAGTGTTTTTTCATCCAAAAAATCACACCGGACCTCTCTCTCTGTGAGGGAACATTGAACGTGCAACAGTTCACATCCCTCACATCCGATTTGGTTCACCCTCCTTCGACAATCCATCCCTATTCACCAACACTCTGCACATACCGGCTTTCCCTTGAAAAATATCAATCCACAACCCGAAGCTTAGATGAAGCAGACGCTCACCATTGACTTTAAAAAAGAAGAAAGAAAAACAAAAAAAAAAAACTTAGTCATCCATTTCTTCGCGACTCATCCAAGATGGCTAAAATCCAAGATCGCGGATATCCTCTTATTCGAACTCCCATCCACAACGCGTTGGTCATAAGCTTTAGAAAGTCGTGGAGAGAGAAGGCTGGCAAAAAAGCCAGGGATTGGATCATGAGCCAGAAGACGGCAAGTAAATTCGCTCATTTGATTGTTTCAGTAATTGACTGTGCATCGAAAGCCGTGTGTACGATGCGAGTTGAACAACACACGATGTAAACCATGCGGGGCATATCCGACATGCATAGCTTGTCGTGACGCCCAGATCAAATGCTCTTACTGAGCCGCATTCAAGAAGGAGAGGGCGAGAAGGGAGATGGGGTTGAGCGAAGGGACCATAAACCGTTTGGTTGAAGTGTGCCTTTTGGACGAAGAGCTTCCGACTGTCGTCGTGAAAACCGAATCATCCCTGCTCCTCACCATCCGGATCCCCTCAATAAACGGCATAGTCACGACAGAAACCGTGAGGAAGACAACGACAATCGTGGGTGAATCACTCGATGTGGAAATGGGAGAACCCACTGTGAACGAAGAAGCGTCCAAACTCACAGATGCGAGACTGGATATGGCCAGTGCTGATCCGAAGACCCAAATCACATCACTACAGAAATAAATAAATCGCAAGTGATGTCTCTTTATCTTTATCTAACCGCTAACGTTACTTATAGGATATGAGGAACTCATGGAGCAGATCCTACATCTGCAAGGGCAAGAGCTCCGGTCTTCATATTGGAAGCTTGCGGAGATACAGAGGGTGTTAAAAGAGGTTTTGGATGGACAGTGTTCACCCGAGAGAGTCTGGGAAACATGGAAGTATGTCGAGGAATGGAGGAATACCCTGAAAGACCAGATTTACAAGGTGGGGGTTCCAGAATGGAGCAGATCTGTCCAGGCGACGCAGAGGTCGCATCACCTGTAGATATGTATCACGTAAGATTTGGATCATGCAGACCGTTCACCTAAACAATCTTTCCGATGAACCCCTCCTGAAAAATTCCAGAACAGCTGGCATCTTATTCCCCCTTCAGTATCCAGATGTAAGTCTAACTATCTTATTCTCTCTCCTGATGATATCATCCCCCCCCCCCTACTTTAGATCTGGGAATTGTATAAAAAGGCCGAAGCCTCCTTTTGGACGGCGGAAGAGATTGACCTAAGCCGAGATCTCAAAGACTGGACGAACCGTCTCAACGATAACGAACGTCACTTCATCTCCCACGTCTTGGCATTTTTTGCTGCTTCCGACGGTATCGTCAATGAGAATCTAGTCGAGCATTTCTCCAATGAGGTACAGGCCCTCGAGGCTCGTTACTTTTACGGATTTCAAATTGCGATGGAAAACATTCATTCCGAAACCTACTCCCTCCTCATCCATACATACATCAAAGACCCTGCCGAATGCGATCATCTTTTCGATGGGATCGAATCCATCCCGTGCATCAAAAGAAAGGCTGAGTGGGCGCTAAAATGGATTAACGATAACCATTCCACATTTGCCGAGCGTCTCGTCGCCTTTGCCGCCGTCGAGGGCATCTTCTTTTCTGGCTCGTTTGCTGCCATATTCTGGCTGAAAAAACGCGGCCTCATGCCGGGCTTGTCATTTTCCAATGAACTTATTAGTCGTGACGAGGGCTTGCATACCGACTTTGCTTGCATCTTGTTCAGCCATCTAAAGTGTAAACCTGACCCGGACACAATCACCCAAATCATCACCGAAGCCGTAACGATCGAGCAAGAATTTTTGACTGGTGAACTTTAAACTCACTATCATGGAGGGTTGATAACTCAACGTAAGATTCAGATTCCCTTCCGGTGGCTCTAATTGGAATGAATGCCGTCTTGATGAGGCAATATATCGAATTTGTTGCCGATTGTCTCCTCGTCTCGCTTGGGAACTGCAAGGTTTACAACGTCACAAACCCGTTTGACTTTATGGACATGATTTCACTGACCAGAAAGACAAACTTTTTTGAAAAACGTGTGTCCGATTATTCAAAGGCCAACATCGACATCACCCGGAAATCTCATTCCGGAGAAATGAACAAGAAGTTGTACGTCAGTTGACATTCATTGGAATACAATTATGATGCCCATTCTAGTTCAACCGAGGAAGATTTTTAATGTTGAGAGAGATGCGTACACGGAATTGAGATTGGGTGTCCCGGTTAACCCGGAATGACGTGGGAGTGATTCCGTAATCATTGCCATATATGGCAAGAACAAACAAACGAACGAACGAACAATGTCCATATTGAGTAGTACCAACAAGCTGTCACATGACCATACGATGCCTCCCTCCACATCACCGTCGTTTTCCATAACACGATCTTACTTCGTCACTTACCCAACCCGACCCACCACCACCACCACCACTCAAGCCCTCTCACAGTGTCGACATCGATGCCCAAGACGACAATGCACCTCACGCAAAACAAAGACCCTGGACTGGCCGAAAGAAGGAAATTCGGTCATCCGACACGAAAAAATCAAAAGCAAGCATCCCGGGTGTAACATCACATGTCCCAGGTTTCCGTTTCTCGACGGCAAGTGCTTCACTCATTCTAACATGAAAATTGATATCATCTCGACATTCACAGATAAGACAGATCCTCTTCAACCCATCCCACTCTCGACCCGCAAATACCGGATACTGTTCATTCTAGATCCCACCCGTTCCCGAATGGAAAACCAAACCAATGAACCAAGGGTGGATTGGTCATCCACTGAGCTTCCCACAGATGAAGCTCGTAAATACTTTGACGACCCGGGTTGCCATGGATTCATTTGGCCAGATAACACCGACAATAGACGGGCGCGTGCCGGCCACACGCGGGTTAAAATCTCGGAAAATGTAAGTCAATGAACATTATATATTTTTTCTTCACCGACGATCGTTAGTTATTATTTGCACAACGTTGGAACCGCCATCCCCGTCTCAAAGTGAAGATTATGGCATGGACACAATTCCGAGACCTCATCATAGGGAACCGTGAGATTCTCCATGCCGCCGTAATCGACTTTGATTTGGTTTACGGCGGCGCCGATTTAATGCTGGATTTGAGGTAAAGAATCTACATCTTTGATAAACTTGGAACTAACCACACCCTTTGTAGTGCAAAAGTCTACGGTCTCCACTGCCACCCGGAGGTATACTACAGAGGACTGCGTTGGATGTCCGCTTTCGTTCGGGTTTGGCCTCCGATCGACGAAATCATCTCAGCCTCATTCAAATTTGACGTGATTTGCGACTTGGACTTGATCGCCCGAGATAAAACTAAAACCTCTCGGCCAACAACTCGAATACTACAGGAACGCGGAGAGGTCAACGCGAACACCGTCTTGAAATGTGAAGGTAGCGACTGTTGCGAGCATCGTATTTTCGGAAACACCGCAAAAACCTCAGAGATCAGCCGATGTCTGCGAGAGAATGGAGCCAATAGCCGGTTCCGATGGATGGTTCAGACTTTAGTTCCTGAACTCAAAAGGTTTGGTGAACTCAGGACGTTCCTGGTCGGTGGGCAATTTATCCACACGCTTTCAACCACAATCGTTGAAGACACCCAATGGGATGTGGTCCTATTGGAGGCCCACAGCTCGCTGACGGAAATCAAGCAAGTCTCACACACGATCAAAAAGAATCATATACTAAACAAAATTTAGAGAATGAATGGATGATTTTCAGGGAGACCCTGGTGACACGCACAAGGTTTGGAATCGGGAGGGTGGAACCCTCTCCGAACAGGAAACCTCAAAGCTGGAATTTGAACGATTTGTCCGGACGACTGTGGATGAACTGATCAAGATCGAGAAATCCTGCACTGGAGTAAAACGTTCAAGTTTAGAGGATTTTGTATGCATCGACGTGTCAGTCATTAGACGGGAGGATGGTTCCGGATTAGATTTCTTTGTGAATGAGGTGGAAAGGGGAATTGACATCTCTCTTTTCTTGTTAGGCGGCTTTTCTGACGGTTGCAATATTGTGGATGAGGTTGGAAAAGTATTAGTAGATTGGCTGGATGAATGTGATCAAGGTGATGGAATAGGATACCGTAATTAATCTATACACCCTGCATTTTTCCCCGATGATGGTCCGATGCACGGATATTGTGCTTGGCTGAACCCGAGACTCGGATTCGTGAAGTGTGACAGTCACGGTCGATTCGTCAAGTGTGACAGTCCCATTGTTACGAATTGTTACAAGATGTTACGAATTGTTACAGGATGTTACGGATGTTACAGATTGTTACACCGGGTTACATTTTGTTACTCTCATCAAGACACCGTAAGCTAAGGCAGTTGGAGTATAGATTAGGGTCCAATAAAATGCAATTGAGTGGGAGAGGCGTTGCAGGAATTGTATAGTACGGGGGTTGTTTCACCGCCTCATTGATGCGGTGAAATTTTAGGGTTGTTCACTTGTGGAATAAATACAACCGGAATGTCTAATCATAGCCTTTTCTGGAACAGAATAGATTATAAAATTTCAACATGGAAGCTACCAATATAACCGCACCCAACCCTAACGCGAGACGCCTCGGTTCGATACCCAACCCGCTAACCCGTAACCCTGATCCACTAACCGCTAACCCGTAACTGTACTGCTAAGATTATACACCCCGGCTAGCGGTACCAATCTAACCGTACCCAACCCTGACGCGAGACACCTCGGTTTGATTCCAAGCCCGCGAACCCACTAACCAACCACTAACCGCTAACCACTACCCATTAACCCGTAACTCTAACCCGCTAACCGTTAACCCGTGACCCTAATTCCCTGACTGTTAACTTTAACCGCTAACCGCTAACCGGCTAACAGAACTTGCGTAACGTACCTAAAGAAACCTGCTGAATCCCTCAATCCGATCCCTAGTTCCCAGCTGCTTTGAGTTGATGAATCTCTTCATCTTTGGCAGCCAACTGCTGTTTGAGAGGCTCGATTTCGATTTGTTTGGAAAGTTCCCCTTCCCGGCGGAGCTATCCCATCCCCAATTTAAATCTCAGCAACAGTAAATTAATCTTTGACTGACCTCCAAGTCCCTTGCATCCTGCTCCTCCTTCTTCTTCCTTGCCTGTTCCGCGACATTCTCCAATTCCGTCGTATACTGACTCCTGATATTCTTCACCAATTCACCACCATCTTCTACCACACTTACCCCACCAAACTTTCCTCGTCCGTCCCATCCCTTTTTGAATTCAAAGGCTGGCTCAAACTCGTTGCTGGCCATGATATCCCAGATCGTGCTCGCAAACTAGTAGCATTGAGTTTGAATGAGGTCATAATCTGGTGCTTCTGAGCTAACGACATCGATTAGCGTCGCAAATTGGATCAGTGGCGGAGGATGGCCAAAGGTCATCACCCCGATGGTCGAATACTTGAATGGGGTCGTTATACATGTTTTCGTTCCGTCGTGCGAGATTCTGATACAGTCTTGTGCCGGGACACCAATGGCCGTGATTTTGGATGAATATCCAGAGTTTTCTGACTTGCAGGGTTTGGGGCAACGATCGACTACTAGATAGGTATCATATGCCTGGCCTCCAGACACATGCTGCACCCGAATCAACAAAAACTCGTGCCTTTTGCTGTCCGTGCATTTGCAGTAGATGATCTCTTCGATAGTCGACATCGACACACGTTCCTCCAATGCCTTGATACGAGCCGCCCAGTCACATATTGGGCTGATGGATTGAGCTTTGGGGAAGAGGTCTGGTAGCTCTGGCCTTTTGTCCGACATGAAGAAACGGGGAAAAGACAGCCGAGAGGCAAGATGTGAATATATACCGGACATCATATTCTGTAGATGGATGGATTCGATAACGTTATATCTCCGATCGAACCTTTTTCTCAGAATAGTAATCCCGAAACAGACAAAAGGTCAACTACGATTTCTTCTACCCGGAACTTTCACCAACACGAGTTGCTTCAACTAACCCTTTGCCCCGGTACCTCCGACCACCCCATTTCCGCTTTTTTGGTATCAGCGGCACCAATGATGAACCCAGTGTAGACCCTGGTCGGATTCGTCCAGGAGGTGCCTCTGGTCTGCAAGAGGAACACCTGCAGGATTCTCTTTCATTGTGATAGCTATGGGCAGTATATGCCACGGTTATTGGCTCCCCAACTTCAATCTCCTGCAGCATTAGTATCGTCATCGCATGTGAATCCTTGATAGGGTATATCTAGAACATTCACTCATCAGCCCTAGATTCATTTCATATTAAAAATACATTACCTGAGAATTCGGTTTGCAATCATGATTGGCAAACCAGAATGGCCCAAGTATAACTCGCTGCCCATGTTCTCCCTTCTGTCTCAAGGATGACACAATCACAGAATGTCCGCCGCCTTCTACAACATCCGATGACATCGAACTTGACGCAGAAAGCAGGCAGGTCAATGCCGGAATCTTCCGTCTAGCTTTCAGACCCGCAGTCACCGTTTTCCCGTCCAACGAAATCTTGTCAATTCCGATCGCACTGTGTTTGGAGTAAAGAAGGAAATATCGTAGTAAAAGGCTAGTAGCCATTGTCAATAGTAAACCCCCCCTGCGCGCGCGCGAACGCAAGAATACCATTCAAAATCACTTACTGGGTAATCAGCCCCTCATCCCAACCATCAAATCCGTAATCTGAGCACAGCACACCCGCAACAGATTTACACTGTTCCAATGAGGGCTCATCCCGGTCTATCACCCGATAGCACAAGTTGGCTATCCTGCCGGCAGTTTCTTGCGAGAGAGGAACTCCTTCTCCAATACGCATACAATGTAGCGTGTTGTAGTACGTCGGCCTCCCTTTCTTTTCAAACAAGATTTGAACAAGCGCGTCATCAACTTGAGCCAGTTGGTCGGACTTGAAACTTTGATTGTCAAGCCGGTGTACCACCTGTTCAAATTCCGTCAGAGGGTTTGATTCCAGGTACCCTTCTAAACTGTCCAAAATGGCCGGTTTCCGTGAGGTACGACTTGATCGACGGTGGCTTGACATGAGAGACGCGTCACGTGTGCAATAGGTCAAAACAAACAAACAAACACGAGCATGTGACGCAACAATCACCATGACCACCACCACCACCACCACGCGTCTTTCAACGGTTCAATGTGTAGCTCTCGGGTGTTGGCGCATCCGGAGCTCTGTGGGCCTGCGAAACAATGCGGAATGGAAAGTGAAAGTTGCCTGTAGATTGAATCAGTATAACGACAAGCATGCACCAAGACATCCACTAAAACTGGCTGAGGAAAATACTTTTGACCATCCGTGATAGAGCTCTTCCAGATTCGAACACCTCAATTTGGAGGAAGCTTAATGAGGCTGTTGGCATAAACCTTGCTTGCGATTTGAGACAGCCGGAACAATTGGAGGTCCACGAAAACAAGCTTCAGAACCCCTGTGAGATAATTATACATTGATTCCTGAACATCCCGGTTCCCAGTAATTGACATTACATCTGGGTCATTGGGTATCAGGTATCAGGTTACCAGGTTACTCTTTGTTCAACCTTCCACTGATCGGATTCACTCCGGAATGCATACACAGAACATCATCTGTTATGCCATTGCTCATAGTGTTGTAACGGCTCAGTCTGGCTCAGCTACAGTCCGGTCTTACAGCTTAAGCCGTCTGAGCCGTCGCAAGCCTTATCCAAAAAAGGAAACTATTTGAATTCAGTGGTCTGCCCACTCCAGGGCACATTCGGTGGTCTGGGACATACCCAAGGTATGTCCTTTCAACTTTACATTCACATTTATATATTTACTGTAGGTACAAGGCCACTTTTGGCCCTCCCATATCCCTTTTGCAACCTCACGACGGGTGGGCACATGTCAATTGACATGGCCGTCCAACTTTCATGAGGTAACTTGAGGGGATCACCCAGTGCATGGGGGTGGGGGTAATGGTGGCTGGGGTGTCACCATCAAGGGGGTGGGTCAGAGGTTGAGGGAGGTCGGTAACAGGAAGTCGCGCAAGCCAAGCAGGCCATAAGGCCTGCCCGTCGCGCGCTCCAGGGGCCCCTCCCACCTTGCACGGAGGTGGAGAGGGGTGGTGGGTGGCCGGGTGTCGTCAACGAGGGGGTAGGGTCGGGTGGTTGGGGGTGGTCGGCAGCAGGATGCCCCGCAAGACGAGCAGGCTATAAGGCCTGCCCGTTTCGTGCTCCAAGGGCCCCTCCCACCTCGCGCGGAGGTGGAGAGGGGGTGGTAGTGGTGGCGGGCATCCGGGAAGGTGGGGCGCGAGGGGGTGGATGGAGGTGTGAGCAAGACAAGAGAGCACCCAAAGAACCGGCATTTCTGCCCATTCTTTGGGTGCTCTCTGCGTCCCTCCCAGTCACCCGATATGCGGAGAGGGGGGGTCGCGGGTTGTGGGTGGTCGGCAGTAGCAATGCCGCACGAAATGAACGGGCCGTGGGGGCCCATTCATTTCGCGCTCGGACGGCTTCTCCGACCTCGCATAGGTGGAGAGGTGGATGGCTGGGGTGTCGTTGACCCTCACGGTGGCCGGGGTGTCCCAATGAGAGGGTGATGGGGTGGTTGGCAGCAAGAAGCTGCGTGAGGCCCCTCCCACCTCCACACACGGTGGAAGGGGCAGTGGTGGTGGTGATTGGCCGGAGGGTTGCCAATGAGGTGGTGGTTGGCAGTGGTTGGGTGGTGGTCGGCGACCAGATGGTCCTCGTAGCTAGTGCCCGCTTGTAGGGCATCTCAGCCTTGTCATATCGTCCTTGCGACTCGTAAACGCCGGCGAGGGTGTGCATCAACATGAGCGTGGATAGGTGGTCAGCACCCGGACATTCCTCACAGCTGGCTAACACCCACTTGAAGAGGGTCGGCCTCGTCGTATCGTCTTTGTGACTGGTAAACGCCCGCTTGAAGAGGGTCTCAGCTTCGTCGTATCATCCTTGTGAGTCGTAAACGCCCATGAGGTTTTTCACCGATGTAAGCGTGGATGGGTGGTCGATGCCCGGATGGTGAGGGCAGCGGCCAACGAGAGAGGGAGGGGTCTTGAAGAAGCAATTACCTAATTTGGGTATAAGCTGTAGGGACTGTCAGCCAACGGCTCAGTCCGGCTCAGTCCCACATCAGTCCGGCTCAACGGCTAAGCTGTAGCCGGACTGAGCCGTTACAACATGTCTGTAAAATCGCATTCCCTGGATGATATACTGCATATAGCCAGTTTCACCACCACGTGATCTGACGTGTCGGGTCATATATCAATGTTACGACCAAAGTTGATTTGATTTAAATATTCCATGGAAAGCTTGGGATTCCTTATGATTTCAGGTTTAGCAAGGTCCTTCATACAGTATGCCTCGGAAGGTACTGTAAGTTGTAATTGGTTGACCGGCAATCGCCGTGTGGCGAGCCGCGGATGACACAGCTCCGCCTGATCTGGTTAGCCGGATCTTGCTGACTCAAAGGCCTTGGATTTGTCACCAGACACCAGATACAACCTGCAATCATGTTGCGTCAACAGCACCCTGCCCCAAGGTGAACGCCGAAGACAATGGCAACAGAACCAGCTATCAAGACACCTACTCTATGCAACCAATCCTCAGACGTCACATCACAGCTGCGCGAAGAGTTTCGCACTCTGTCAACACTCTTAACGCTTACCACCGCTTTAAACCATGTCGGTCCAGCCACCTTGAAAGTGAAGTCGGAAGAGCCGCCGGAGACTCGCGAGTCACTTAAGACCATCGTGCTAGACGCCATCACTGCGTACATGGTCCGAAACCATGAGATTGTGGCGGCAGTCTTTTCCTCGTCGACAAACACGGTCTTTCTAACACAAGACCCGGAGACCAGAACGGTGGTTTCTGCGGAATGCTTATCAGAAGCAGAAGAGTTGGAGCCGGACTTCCGTGGTTTTGAGTCCGGAGCCATCGCTACCGTCGCAAACCCCAGGAATGGCCACAAATACCAATTTTCAAATGGCGCGGAATGCATCGTGGTGCCCCAAGGACATTCTCATTGGCCGGAACTTCATAACAATCAATGGCATGGCCTAACCATCCGGTGAGATATTGTTTAACCTTTTCTCCTATAACTACTTATCGTCACAAAAATAGACAGTCTGATCCGGCTGAGAATCATCTGAGGACATTGGTAGAATATCTCAAACACATTTCAAAAAATCCGAATACGCAGCTTCGAAGCGCGAGGGTGTTCTGCTCCTACATTGTGTCCACATGTTGGCCAAAGATGCGGCATCGGATGCACAACTGGATATCGCAAAGTTGTATCTACCACCTTGGTTTATTAAACGAGGCGAATCTGCGAAACGGTTATCGGGTGTGGGTTGAGGGTGAGGGTGTGAATCGACTTCGGGGGCGGAAGGACTCCAGTTTGTTAGCCTCACTGGGAAAGGAAGTACACAAGCAATATCTTCGTGATTTGGTAAAATCATCCACGGGAGAGGTCTTGTTCCCCAACTTACTTGCTTCACTCAAAAGAGTAAACAACGCCAACCTCGGCGAAGTGCTCATGATTCACACGTATAGCCCAGACACTTGCGTCGAGTTTCACGCTCTCCTTCTAGCTTTACTGCTAGGGTTCGGCAAAGCACTTGATCGCCTGGCGAAGTCTCAGTCCCAGAGGCAGCGTCAGGGTGCCAGTTCCAAAGACACTAGGGAGGGTGGGAGTGGGAACAACTTAATGGGTAGCGACCCCAGCATAGCTGTTCCCATGACATCCAAGCTATCCAATGACAAATCGTACACACACGCAGCCAGGCATGCATCGCGCCTCGCGTTTCTTCTCTGGCGCGTTGTACACTCCCGCATGATCCGTTTTCATCTGGACATGTTAGTCGTAGCAGACCTCATGCCAAATATCACGCGAGTTGAAGAAGTCCACAGAAGAGCGTACTCGGCTTATACAGGATTTGACGTTTCAGTGCCCGGAAATGCCTCGCAGGCCATGGAGAAAGATAGAGAGCCTGAGGAGGAGAACAACGATTTCGGGAGCCTTGACGATGTCGAGAATGCTAACGGGGATGTAGACGAAGTGGAGGAAGAGTTAATGAGTGCGAGTGGGCCACGCCCAAACAAGGTGTATCTGTCAAAAATGTACCTCCGGTTGTTGCGTTTGCACGCAAGTCACTTCGAAGCTCTCAACATCCTGACAAACTTTGCAACATCGGGATCATCCCGGAACTTCAACTTCATTCTTCTCACGGTCAAGGGTAAGAGGTGTGAGATGTTGGACTGGAAAAGGACGATCGAGCGCGCTATCTCATCTGCTGGCTCAGAGACTGAGCCCTTGAGCTCATCAATCGCGTTCGACACCCTCAAGTTGGCAATTCAAAACGGTCATCCTTCGCCTGATTTGCCTAACTTGCTGAAGAAGTACCGCCATCTGGGCGACCGGGAGATACCCTTGGAATTCAAGGGCGCCATGCATTGCGAGGCAGTGCTGGCATCCCTCGTGATGTCTAAGGGATCCATGGTTGGTTCAGCTGAGCTCAGGGAACTTGTTGCGGTAGGTTTAAGCTATTTCCGAACGATTTTTGCACTGAATTTGATTCCCAGAAAATGGACGACGACTCAATCGGGGTGTCCAAGTTGTGCTGTCCCGTTTGTGTCGAGGTATTGTCAATCCTACGTCGTGATAACCATACAAAATTCCAAGTCCGGGGCCACCATGAGACTATCACTCCTGTCGACTTACCTCCATGGATCCCTGCAGACTGCATCGAGGCCATTTTGGTGAAATTCAGATTGCATCTTCATGAGGCACTCAAGATTTTGGTAGGAAATCGCGCTGCCTTCGAAGTACATGCTCCATTGGGAGCCTCAAACCAAAGCTTGACGTTTGGTGGACAACACGCACGCTCCGCATCTATCCAGTCCGCGTCCCTGAGTGAAGGGGGTTTCAGCACCCACAGTGACTCTAGTGATTCCAAGATGGAAATTGATGGTTTCGACTCAGATTTTGAGTGAGAGTGGCGCAGACCTGTTCCTGTGAGCTTTCTCCAATTCGTCCGCTTTTTCTTCCACAGACTTTTTCTGTCAGAATAAACTTACAGAGCGTACCCCTAAAGTTGCCCTTGCTGTCTCAACATTGCCCTTTCCTTCCGCACTCTCGGCATCACCAACCCATGTCTCCAACTGTCCTCTTCTTCTACATCCATCACTACCATTGCCTTCACAATTGATTCGCATGTTCGCGGCAAGCCCTCTGCCTCTTTCAACCACTGCTCAAGTTTTAGTGCCTCCGCAGCTCCCTCACTGAGTCTCTATCACCCTGTCTACCCCTTCGAGCTCCTTATGCTGCTGCTCTACTGTCTTCTCGGGGGTGTGCGGTCACCTCTTGCTCCAGAAGTCATCCAGAGTTTTGTGGCTTATGGGGACTGCCTTATGAGTTTTGTTCAGAACAGCCTTCGCACATTCAGGTGTCTCAAGACCAGCCAGTGTGAGCCGGACCTCAATATATAGAGGCATGAGTTCGACTGCGCGATAGTAAAATCCCGAGATTTATGGTCTCCTTCCAGAGGCGTACAGAATTCAGGATGTGTTCGGGTCTCACCCCGACCCTTCACATCCAGTTAATGGTGGAAACGACACACCCTTTCTCATTACTTGCTTCCTAGCCTTCCCGTCAGCATCAGAAAGTGTCAATCTCACTTTTCCGGACTTTCACTTTTTCCGACCCTTTTTGGCGACACTTTTTATGGCTTTCGCAGCTTTGGTAACTTTCTGGATGATTGTAATGGATGCATAGCTAGTTATGAATGGAAATGATTCATAGCTTAGTCTGAACGTTGAACAGCTGACTTGATCATATAATACTTGTAATTGGGGTTATTGTTCGTATGTTCGTTCGTTTGTTCGTTCCATTTATGGAATAGATTACATAAGTCACTCCTACGCTGCTCCAACGTCAACAAGAACGCGTACGAATATATAACATGGTGTAACCTGGAATATAGGGTTTATATCTCAGATAACAACCTGTAACAAATCAAATTGTAACATCCTGTAACCTGAAATCCCAGGTTTACAACCCGGATGAATACTTGTAACATATCGTAACAATTCGTAACATCCTGTAACCCGGGATACCGGGTTTATATCTCGGATAACAACCTGTAACAAGTTGTAACAAGTTGTAACGATTCGTAACAGTTCGTAACAAATCATAACAATTTGTAACAGTTCATAACAAATTGTTAACATTCTCTAACCCGGAATCCCAGGTTTATATCTCGGATAACAACCTGTAACAAATTGTAACAATTCGTAACATTCTCTAACCCGGAATCCCGGGTTTATATCTCGGATAACAACCCGTAACAATTTGTAACATATCGTAACATCCTCTAACCTGGAATCCCGGGTTTATATCCTAAATATTGATTTTAGGATATTTACTTACCCATTATGTAATCTCTAAGGTTTTCCGGGTGGATTGAACCCTTGGTTTGATTATCAACTGGCGCTTCGCACAGGTCTGACGACAGTTGACTACACATCGCTGACTCTATCTGGAATCAATCACACATTTTTGAGGATCCTACAGAGGCTGCCTTCCAGGTATGTTTTCTAATTGATTCTATCGGCAAGCCACCATCTGAAACACACATCCCCCCATTTAGTTGACTTACCTCTTAGTGGCCAATTGCGGACATATCATGCCTAATGAGATAGATGTGTATTGCGCCATCCGAGCATGCTCGGATGGCTGGTTGTCTTTGGAGCTCATATGGCGTCTGTGCCTGCCTGCCTACCTATACTACAGTATGTTCAGCCAGTCTAGCCCCCTTTCCCAGTTTATCTCAATGGGAAATTGCGCTCTTCCACCCACGGCAGCAGCACTACTATGGACTCTTCTTCTGAGGTCAGACCACACATCTGGGTGACCATCTTTTGCGAGAGCAGACAGATAAGTCTTGATCTGCTTTCGAATGTCAGATAGCTGGCTATTGTTATTAATATTGGGAAGTGGTCTGATGGGTCTGAAGCAGCTAGTTGACCACTCCAACAGGCTGAGCACAATCTAGCCCTTGTTTAGCATTGCATTCTTAGAGTGTGGCGATAGGTGGATATGCTCTCACTATGAATGCTGCCTCCTCAACCATCGCCACCAGCCAACCACTATCTGCTGAGCATGCTGCTAGGTCTGAGGGAGGGTTTTCACCGTAGGTGAGAGCTGCAGCAACACCAACCAGTGCGTCATCTCCAATTTGGGTTATTCTTCCATTTGCATCCTAATATTTTAGCCAAAGACTAATTGAGAGAGACTTTGTTAAGTTTTAAAAGAGGCGCCCACCTTCTGACAAGATAAAAACCTGTGTCCATTCAAGATGGCCTTCGCTTTGGCAGCAAGGGCTATGCTTGGTTGCAACCCTCCCAGTTGGTACAAACTGCAAATCAGAGTGTGGGCGCGGTTCAGAGCAATCAACTGGGATTCTAGGTTGATGGAAAAGTTTCTTCCCACAAAGGGATTATGAGGGACCAAACTGGACAAAAATCAAAATTTGTCAATTTAACAAGTCTGAATTACCAAAAAAGGCAGTATCCTGCAGGAGAGTGTGAGATCCTGCAGGAGAGTGCAGGAGAGTGCAGGATCCTGCAGGATACTGCCTTTTTTGGTAATTCAGACTTGTCAAATTGACAAATTTTGATTTTTGTCCAGTTTGGTCCCTCATAAGGGATAGCCTCCAGATGGAAAGCCCAGCATTGTCTGCCACGCTTGGCTGACTTGGAAGAACAGAGTGATGCTGCCATCAGAGAGATGGCAGGTAGCAGCCAGATCAGTCCTGCCATAGTTGCAGCGCATGGTGGCGTTGGTATGTCCCATGGCGACATTGGCAGCTGAGGTGTGGACTGAATCCTCGCATTGGGGGCTCAAGTTTGGGTTGAAGGATTGGATGAGGTCGGGAAAGTGCTTGTTGTATATGGCCGTCATGATTTGCCGCAGGAAGTTGGGGGAGAGGGCAAAGTTGAAGTGTGCTTTTGTTTCTCCAAGGAGGACTTGGATGAGGTGAGCGGGGGACCAGGTAGGTTGATCTTGTCTGTGGGAAGCATTCACAGATGCGAAGAGGTGCATCTGCAGAGCTCAGACAGGTGTGTAGCCTAGACTGTTTATTACTGTTATAAACCGGTTGTTTGGAACGCGTTTTACTTCGGGTGTTCTGTCCCAAGAGATATAAAGTATGGTTCCAAGTCCTTGTTATGAGTAACTAACGAGGAATCAGACTTAAGGTCTGATACATACAGAAGTACCCTTTATATACTGACTACTTATCTGTGTGAGTCAGTGCGACATAAACATGTGTTGGAGATAAGGATGAGTCATCGTGACTGATGACGAATCATAAAGGGGTTGAAACAAGAGCGGAAATGAAAGGTGTCCACATATAGGTAGAGTAGTGGGGAATCCCGAAGAAAGGTAATGGGGAATCCCAACGACAAGTATGGGGAATCCCAAGATAAGAGATAGGTTTGCATACGATAAGACAAAGGAAAAAGAAGAAAATTACGACCGTGACAATTACTTGGATCGAGGCTGGTCGGATGAGCATGAGGTAGAGGTAGATGGGGGTGGCGAGCTGTTTGGAAAGCATCCAGAGGCTGGCCTGTTTCATCTGACAACCTTACTTCCTCTTTGGCCAGGCAATGACTGGGTAACCATTAAGGTGAAGCAGATTTCGGGTCTCCAGGGAGGTCCCACTGAAGCAAAGGTTGACAGCCTGAAAAGCTCTCGGAGGGATGCCGCAGGTGAGGTATATGAGGGTGGCGATCAGCTCAAGGATTCGCTGATCATTTTTAAGCTAGGATGAAGATTGCTTTGAGCTAAAAGTAGGCGCAGGAGGTGGCGGGTTGAAAAAGATGGTCAGGTTTTGTTCAAAGATGGAGGTTTGGAGAAGAGGATTATCGATGATAGCATCTAGGGGGAAGGAAGTTAAGTTGACATCGGCCTCTAGCTTTTAGAGCATAGATGCCAAGAGGTTCTCTAGTGAGTCTATTAGGCTCTTTACAGCAGAAGCAAAATCTAATAGCACAATCTTGGCAGACTTGGGATTAGAACCTCCAGAGAAGAAGGTTAAGGTTTTGTTATTGCTCCCCATCCAAACAACCATTGACTTGCTTTCAACCTCTTGCCCTGGCTTGAACAGGATCTTCCAGGTTGCTTTGAGACGCTGAAATGAGGTTACACCTGGGGACAAGTTTGCAACATCTAGCCTGGGCTGTAGCCATTCCATGTCATTCTTGAGCAGCCTAGGGGGGTGTAAGGATTGGGGATAAGTTATCACACTTTGCTCAATACCAGGATATGCACAGAACCAATGTATTGGGGCAATCTGGTATAAGTGGGAGTGGGATGTAAACTTATTGTTTACCTAAGCGTAACCAGTACTTAAGGTATCTGGTACAAATATGTACAAACACAGCATGGTGGCTGTATGTAACATATCTGTTACATCCTCCCCCTTCGGCTTAACTGCTGGGGTAAGTTAAGCCTGATAGCCAGGCAGAATACACGTAAAACGATCTATATACTACATAGAAAGAATTAAGAAGAATAGAAAATAAACGCCGTAGTAATACAACTGCGGTGACAACTACATTCGTCCGTAGTCCATCGGGACGTCAGGTATCTCTGATGTACTATCAATACGTTCCTGAAGCGAAGATGGCTCAGGTTCGGGTATCGGTGAGCCAAGTGAAACCTGCTCACTATCGCTGCCTGGCGGCGCAGCGCTGCCTTGTGAATCATGCCGTGAACAGCATCGCGAAGTGCGGGATGAGTCCCAGCCATGGGGTGGTCCACGCTTGGTGAGCGTGTATGTGATTTGTCCACGCCGAGTGAACAAGTTAGACGCATCAAATGCGTCTTGGGTGATAAGGCCTGCGGATGGGGCAACAGATTCGTCATTAGACGAGATATGAGACTGGGGATGTCAGCGAGGATGTCCATCCCGGAACCATGTGTCATTTCTGTCACGAAGTGATGAAGGAATGCCATTCCTTGCCAGTGTATTACGCACAGACTCTCTGTATGTCTCGAGGGAGGATAAGTCCGAGACATTACCCTGGAGGGTGTCCTGGAGCCATTGGAAGGCATAGACAAAGGCGTTGTCCACCTGTTCAAACGTAACGCCTTGTCCGGCAAAGAATGGAATGAGGGATTGTTCTGTGACATTGGATGATCCAGAGTACCAGGCTGGTTCTCTGGTGGGTTCCACAATGGACAGGTTCAACCCCGTCACAAGTGAGCGATAGTGGCCAGGCATTCCAAATAGGAGGGCCATCGCTCTGATGTATTGCGACCATATCTGGTTGGCGTCTGTCGATGATCCTGCGGGAGCACAGGTCTTGGGTGACTTTGGTTTGTGTCAACTAACCAAAAGCATCCTGTGGAGGCTTCGCAGCGAAATGCTGCCATCTCATTCTAAGCGCACTCCAGGGTGCGCAGCATGGCAGTTTATGTAGAACCAACGAGCCCACTCTTCCGGGGAGCTCGTGGCAGTTAGCTGAGACAGGTTAATCTGTCCAGGCACAGAAGAAGTTGGCACCTGTACAGGTGCATTGGTGGAATCACCTGAAGCCCAGGTGGGAACTCTCTAATTGATTAACGCAACGTGTTGAGCATCCGTTCTGCTCTCTCAAGGAGTCACCTATGCTGTCGTGATGAACGATCGTGCAAGTTCAAGAGCCTCATTATTGCCTGATTCTTGGGCTTGAATAAACAGAGTGCGCTATTGGCGTGTGTTGACTGGGTATCCGTGGTCATCTGCAGATCGAGTTCCACACGGAGGGGGTAATCCCATCGCTTCGTTTTGTCGCGCTGTGACGAGTTCCTCTTGGTGTGCCTTGTGGCAGTCATCAAATGCCTCTTTCAACGAGGCGTCTTCATACACGCTGTCTTCGATGACATGCATTACATAGTCTTTGCAGACTTTACACCTCCAGTGACTGGAGTGTATTGCGACGTTGATGGTGCTGTTACACACCCATGTTTTCGGGGGTAACTCTGATGAGTTACTTGTGTTTTGTTGAGAGTGGTGCTCTCTCCCCTTCAGAAGAGGGCCCACGCCGTGTTTGGCGCGGGGGTCTGATGACTTCATTGGGACCAGCCATTAGCTGATCCCTGTCGTCTTCCACCGTTTCCAGTTGTCTCGGGTCTACGGGGCGGGGGCTTGCTCTTATGCTTGTGGGCATGTTATTTTCGTTTGACATCGTCGTACAGGGTAGAAAATTTTCTACCATTGTTTTTTGTTTGTCGTGCTTTTATACAGGTCATGCTTAGACTTGTGGCATCATTTTGGTGCCTCTAATTACCCCAATTGGGGTGAGTCTGCCACCGGACCGGGTATGTCCGGTCCATTGATTGCCAATTAAGGCAATTATCAGTCGCGCTTGGTTTAGCGTGCATACGAGGTGTGCTTGTCAGCACGCCTCAAGGCTCTGAGTGCGGTCAGCATTCAGTGCCTATTAACTGGCTGTCTCGGCAGTTGATGAGGGGTATCTACACCCATTAGGGTTAGATATTTATCTAGAGCACTAAGCTCTTTACACAATGAGATGGGCTCCCAAGTTGTGTCTCCGAGGTTCTAACAAACCTCCAGCTCAAGTTTTCGGTTGTCCCACCTATGGCCGACTATTTCATCGACTAACCATTCAGTTTGAAGTGGTTCACTGAAGTCGTAAGCATCTACTGACGCTTGGTTAGGGAATAATGCATCATCGTTTGGATGGTGCGGATGCAGCAAATTTATGTGAAAGCGCAGATGAATCCGTCGCTTCGCAAGCTCGTCAGGGAGTTCCAACTCATAGTTGGATTCATTAGGAAAGGCCCATATGACTTTGTATGGCCCAATGAACCTTGGCAGTAGTTTCCCTGCTCTACCTTGCAGTAGTTTAAGGTTCTTAGTCGATAGGTACACGAAGTCGTTTACTGTAATCAACGGTTCTTCCCTTCTATGCTGATTAGCATAGTGTCTTTGAAATATGCGATGCGCAATGATCACGTTGTGAGCAGCTGCCAGATTCTGCAGTGCTTGTTGAGCAAATGCTTGGACACCTGGCGGTGTCTCAGCAGTATTTTCTACCTGCTTAATCATAGCGGGCATATATGCTCTGTTCAGCTCGAACAGGGCGAAGCCTGTAGCTTCACTGATACTCGCGTTAATCGTGAATTTGGTCATCGGGATCTTTGCGATCCAGTCTCGTTGATCCAAGCTTACGGTTGCTCGGAGGATTTGACCTATTGAACGATTGGCTTGTTCAGTTGCGCCATCCGTCTGAGGATGGAAAGATGTAGACATCAATAGTTTAGCTCCTAAGAGCCTATGAAGTTCACTCCACCATTTGGAGGTAAATTTCAAGTCTCTGTCCAAGACTATACTTTCGGGAAGGCCGTGAAGCCTTACTACTTCTTGTAAGTAGATCCACGAAAGCTCTGACGCTTTTGTTTTGGTATTTACTGGAATTAGGTGGATCATTGATGTCATTTGACAAATGACTACCCATAGGTAATTGTACCTGTCAATTTCAGGAAATGGACCAATAAAGTCCATTCCTATTGATTGCCACGGTTTCGTGGGTATGGGTAATGAGTGGAACAGTCCTGTTGGGTGCTGCATGTCGTCTTTCGACATTTGACAAGTCTGACATGACTTGTAGAATTGTTTAATGTGGCTAAATATCTTAGGCCACTAGTACCATCATCTTACATAGTCGGCGGTACATTGTGGACCAAAATGGCCCACTATTGAGTGTGCTTGATCAATGATCAGGCCGAAGATTGATTCTTGTCCCATCTTTGCAGATGGGATACATAGTACTTCCTCTCCCCCCAAATTATTGGACCAAATCAGGCCTTCACGGACAGTGAACGCCTTATGGTGATCAGGGTTCTCGAGAGCCTTGCTGAATAATGCGTCGGATATCTATCCTCCGCAAATCGCTACTGTCAGTGATTTATCACGCTCTATACAAGCGCGCAAGTTCTCTCCCCATTTACGGGATTGGAATATCATTGGATCATCCAGAGACAATCTTAATTTTTTCATCGGTTCTGTTTCTGGAATCGGAACTAGCGCGAGTGCTGCCGCTTGTGCATCTCTATCTTCTTCTCATTCGAGAAGACGATTGCTTTGGCGTTGTTGAATATCTTCGATAACCTGGATAGCCTTCATTTCGATGGCTCCAGTATTAATTTCATTTAGACAATCCCAAGGGAGATCATCCTTTTCTGGGTCTAGACGTATATCTATGTCTACGTATTTGCTCATAGGATGAGCGTCATACCATGTATCACTTTCATAATAACGTGATAATGCATTGGCAACTTTATTCAGTTGCCCTTTGATGTATGTTATGTCAAAGTCAAATCTTGACAGGTATTCCATCCAATGAGCTTGTTGGCTAGACAGGCATCTTTGTGTCTTGGAGAACTCAAGAGCTTGATGGTTGGTCACAACGTGAACCCAATATCCTATCAGTTTGTCCTCCCATTTAAGGAGAGCTTTGAGTATCGCGATTGTTTTATACTCGAACGTATAATAATTTCATTGAGCATCTGTAAACTTTTGTGACATAAATCCTGCTGGTCTGCAGGTTTTCCAGGTAGGACCTTGTCCATACATTGCGCCGATGCCATGTATTGAGGCGTCGCAGATGACCCATATGGGTTCATCTTTCTTGTAACGTATTGGCACTAGTATAGGTGTTGAGCAGCATATCTGCTTTATTGTTTCAAAGCATTTATTGTGGATTGGTCTCCACACGAACGGTTGCCCGTTTGCTGTCATGGCTGCTAATGGCCCTGTATAACTTGAGATATCTGGCAGGAAATGTGCCAGATATTGTATGAGTCCTATAAATTTCTGGACATTGTTGTAATTGCGCGGTTGTCGCCAATCACGTATTCTTGCCATTTTATCGGCGTCTGCGTGTAGCCCTTTGTCGTCTATCTTATGACCTAGACAGTCGATAACATCGGCGTACAGTTTGCACTTCTCCTCTTGGAGGTAGAACTTGTATTCTCATAGTTTACCAAACATGAGACCCAAGTGTTGTTCGTGCTCCAAGACGGAAGCACTATAGACGAATAGATCATCGAGATAGGTATGCATGAATATGCCGATAAAATCTTGAAAGATCATTGTCATTACTGTCATGGACACTTTTTTCCTTTTTCCTTTTAGTCATACTTGATTAGTCTTTGTTCCATTCACCTTCCGCTTTACTGCTTTATATATAAAGACTAGTCACATGTACCTTCTTTCCGACTCTTCATGAGTCACATTCCGTTTCCGTTATTCTTTTTGTGACTCTTCACTAGTCACATTCCGGATTCCGCTTTGTAATCATACATACGACTGACTCATGGCAACTCAGGTAGTTAGTATATAAAGCCTGACCTCTAGTCAGTAGGTTAAGTTCGATTCCTAGTTAGCTCCCCCACTCTTTAGTCGAATTCATATTCCTTATCAGCCCCTCCAACGTGAGAAGTAAAACCCTCGACTACCGAATTATAACAAGAATCAAACTTCCTTCTTGTGCACCAAATCACTTCCACTCTGGATCCTGCCAAAGACTTAACAAGGTCAATCTTCTCATCTGCAGATTCAGATACTCCCTTTCAACCCATAGTATTCCAAACCCCTGCACAATCCATCATCCCCCTTTCCCCCTCATCATCATCGCTAACATCAATGTCTCAAACATCTCAACAAGAGTATGAGGCCGATCAAACCGTTCCCATACCCAGACCCAGCAACATCCCCGCTACCATCCAAGAAGAAGAAGAAGTCGTCGTCCCATTCAACATGGAACAAGAGCTCAGAGACCTAAGAGCACAAATCAACCAGTTCCGTGGCTGGTACTACAACGAAGTCGACGTCAATGACGAACTCCGAAAGGAGCTGAAAACCCTCAAAGAAAGTCGACGAGAAGAATCTGAACCAGCCACCCCTCCCCCATGACGATGATCTGTACTTCAAGGACCTGGACTTTCCCCCTCGAATCCTTTCGTTTATCCTCAAAGAAGAACCCAATCCGTCCAACCAACTTTTCCCACTCAACCTCAACCTCAACCATCCACCCAGACAACTGTTCCCCCCATACTTCCAGCCCCCACGAAAATCAAAATTGCCGATCCAACCGAATACAATGGAACCTCTGAGAAGCTTGAAGATTTCATTCACCAATGTCGACTCAATTTTGTGGTCAAGGACTACAACGACAAACAGAAGATCATCTACATGCTCTCTTATCTTGGTGACAGCAATCCACGGGCTTGGGGACGACTGTTCACGGAAGGAGTTGATAGAACGAGAAACTACGTGTGGGACTACGCAACATTTTTGGGCGATTTTCGAGAAGCTTTCGGAAGGATTAACCCAGCGGCGAAGGCGCGGATCGAGCTAGAGAAAGTGAAGATGACAGGAACGATTGAAGACTACAACCTTCGGTTCATGCAACATGCAGCAAGAACTGAGTACAACGAGGCCGCCCTACTTTGATTTTATAAAGCCGGACTCCCCCAGCCAATCCGAACATGGATTTACTCGATGGACAATATGCCGTCAACCTTGCTGGACTGGATGGCGAAGGTGGCCCAGTTCGAGGAACAGTACCAGGAGCAACAAGCCGAACAAGCCTTGTGGTCAAGTCGAGATTAAAAAGGAAAGAAGCCCGAAGCCAAATCGAGTCCCCGAGGAAACCCTTCCCGCTCCGCCACTACCACTTCATCCCCGATCAAACAAGAATCAAGAGAAGCCTCTCTCAAAACTGCGAAACGAGACAACTCCTCCATCACCTGCTACAACTGTGGCAAAAAAGGATACTATGCCAATGAATGTCGAAGCCCACGTGCTGAAGACGTTCCGGCACGTCATGAGACCTCAACTTCTACTCGAGGAAAAGGAGGAAACCGCGGTTGAGGCAAAGGACGAAATGTCCGAACAATCAATCAGGTCAACACAGAAGAATTGGAAGTGCGGATCGAGGAAGTACTGGAGGATGACGAGAAAGAGAAAAGAACAGTGAAGGATGACTTGAAGGATATGGGAATTGCGAATTGGGACAAGGAGAGATGGGCTGCGCTAGCTTGAGCATTAAAAGAGCAAAAGGATTTTTAGTCCGGCCAAGTGCTGAGAGCCCAAGCACTTTGGCTGTGTCCCATGTATGTGTACCACCATCTATGAAAAGTTTTTGTTTTCTTGGCACACTTGAACAGGGCAAAGGCACTCTCGAATTCTATCTTTGGATCACGAGTGCCAACAATCTTCGACGAGTGGCTATCATAGCACTCATTGACTCTGGCACCTCAGGGAATTTTATTGACGAAGCATTCATTCGTCAAATGGAGATATCGACCTATCCGTTGGATGAGGTTGTACCAGTACGAAACGCTGATGGTTCCGAGAACCGAGGAGGTCCCATCACGCATGATACAGACCTGTTTATCGAGGCACCAGATTTATCTTTTCGAGAACGAATACAGTTGGAGGTCACCAACTTAGGAAGAAAACAACAGGTCATCCTCGGCTTCCCATGGCTCTTGCGACACAACCCCACCATCAATTGGACAAAAGGCACCTTAACTTTCACGTCTGGTGACATGCTGTTCAGTAGTATGCGAGTCGGAGTGTTGCCCCCACAGGAAGAACTCTATGTCTTTGATTCAAGTCTGAAACATGACTCCTTTATCCACTTGGTTGGAGTTGACCACTCCCAACCAGTTTCCATCGAGGAGGACATCAAATCCTTCATTCCCAGTCGTTATCACATTTTCTGGCGTGTTTTCCATACCGCAGAATTCGACAAACTTCCTCCTCGACGTTCCTTTGATCATGCGATCAACCTCTACCCGAACACCAAATTTCAAGTCGGAAAACTCTATCCCCTCTCTCCCTACGAGCAGGTGGAACTTAATAAGTTTATTGACGAGAATCTCAGAACAGGTCGAATACGTCCATTGAAATCACCCCAAGCTGCCCCTTTCTTCTTTGCGAAAAAGGCTGAAGAGATCAATGCCAAAGGTCTCAGTGCTGGTCTACATCCTATCCAGGACTATCGCTACATCAATTCAAGAACCATTCCTGATCGTTATCCCCTTCCCCTTTTGTCGGAAATCCTCCAAGTACCGAAGCTTGCTACTGCTTCTCTCTTTACTGTTATCGATATTCGATGGGGATTTAACAACATACAACTCAAGGAAGGCGATGAATGGAAAGCGGCTTTTATCACCAATCGAGGACTCTTTGAACCGACCGTTATGTTCTTTGGACTACGAAATTCCCCAGCATCTTTTCAACGAATGATAGACGTTCTTTTCAAACCCGTCTTGGACTCTGGCTGTGTCCACATTTATATTGATGACATTCTTATCATGGGCGACACCCCTGAAGAAATTCGCCACTGGACCGACGAAACACTCAAACTCATGGAGAAAAACCAATTATCCGCTAAACCCGTCAAATGCCAAATGGAGAAGACCTCTGTTACCTATCTTGGTACAATTATCAGCAAGGGTTAACTCGCTATCAACCCAAAAAAGGTGGACACCATCATCAACTAGCCGACCCCCCAGAAATTGCGAGATCTCCAATCCTTCCTTGGCACCACCAACTTTTGGCGTCGTTACATTAAGAGTTTCTCCTCAGTCGTTCGTCCCCTCTGTGGCCTTTTGCGAAAAGACCAACCTTGGGATTGGTCTCCTTTGTGTCAAAAAGCTTTTGAACAGCTCAAACATCTCGTCACTACAGCCCCTGTCCTTCTTACCCCCCAACCGGACCTTCCTTATCTCTTGGAGACCGATGCCTCTGATTTCGGTATTGGCGCAGTCTTGTCTCAGAAACACGACAATGGTTGGCACCCTGTTGGCTTTTTCTCGAAATCCTTGCTCCCTGCCAAGTACAACTATCCTACCCACGATCTGGAGATGCTTGCGATCGTCACTTCCCTCAAGTATTGGCGCTATCTTTTAGAAGGCGCAAGGGATACTGTATTGATAAAAACGGACAATTTGGCGCTCAAATATTTCATGCAGAACAGATCCCTCTCCAGACGACAAGCACGTTGGATGGAATTCTTAGGCAGATTTGACTTCAAAATCGAGTATTCCCCTGGAGTCAAGAACAAAGCTGATGGACTCTCCCGCCGACCCGATCACTGTCGTACAGAAAAAGAAGAATTAGAAGGTCGAGCCCTCCTCCCTCCTGAACGTTTTATCAATGCTATCATTTCCATGTCCGAACCCTCTTTCATGTCAAGACTTCGCTTCCCCAACTTCAATCGAATCCCAGAGGATATTCGCATCAAACTATCCGATCCCTCTTCCTGCTACTCCTTCACTGACGGAATTGTGAGAGATGCAGGAGATCGTATTGTCGTGCCAGCGGACGTATCACTATGCACAGAGATAATTCGATTGACCCACTCCCTACCCCATGGAGGCCATCCCGGAATTGAGAAGACACGTGAGCTTGTGTTGCGGAACTACACCTGGAGTAGTGCTGCCCCTGACATCCGTGTATTCGTATCATCCTGTCCGACCTGCCAACAAGTCAAGCTTTATCCTTCGAAGCCTGCAGGTCTCCTGGAACCCATTCCCCCTTCATCTCGACCTTGGGAAGAAATCACCACCAATCTAATCATGGAACTCCCCCAATCATCTGGCTACGATGCTGTCTTAGTTGTTGTTGATCGCTTTACCAAACGCGCTCATTTCATTCCGACGACTTCAAACATTTCTGCAGAAGGAGTCGCAAAACTTTTTAGGGACAATGTATGGAAACACCACGGCTGGCCAAAGAAGATCATAACCGATCAAGGAACTCAGTTCGCTTCTAAATTCGCAAAAGCTCTCAACACTCATTTGGGAATCATCTCTGGTCTATCCACCACTTATCATCCCCAAACTGATGGTCAAATGGAATGCACCAATCAAGAACTTGAACAATACCTTCGTTTATATACAAACTTTATACAAGATGATTGGTCCAACTGGCTATCCCCAGCTGAATTCACATATAATAACTGACAACACTCTTCGATGAAACACACTCCCTTTTACCTTGATACTGGCCAACATCCCTTTGTCCCATCTATCCCCGCAACCCCTACTCCCAATCCCACAGCAGATGCCTTTCACGATCATCTCATAGAAGCCCGTGAAGAAGCCGCAAAAGCTCTGGAGACAATGGCCGAAACCATGAAACGCTTCGCAGATCGCAAACGGAAAGATACCCAACTCCAAATAGGTCAATTTGTTTATCTTGATACCCGTAACTTAAAAACAGGTCGTCCAACTCTTAAACTCAATGTCCGACGCACTGGACTATTCAAAGTTCTAGAAAGAATCGGAAAAGTCTCTTATCACCTGGCCCTCCCCTTATCATGGAAAATACACGACGTCTTTCACGTTTCACTCCTGAGACCCGCTAACATTAACTCCGATCTCCATCCAGAAGAAGTAGACGATAATCTCTGCCCACCTCCGGATGTCATTCAAGAGAAAGAAGAATATGAGGTCGAACAAATTCTCCAACACCACGGGTCTACCCGACGTCGTACGTATTTGGTCAAATGGGTCAGCTATCCCATTGAAGAAGCAACTTGGGAGCCGAAGAAGAACCTCCTCCATGTGAAAGAATGAATTCTAGAATATGAACAATCAATTCGAACGGCGACCTAATCATTCTTTCACAGTATCAACTCCCCTCGTTTAAATTTTTCACCTTTATCACCTTTTCCAAACTCCGACTCATCCTTATAATCTCTTTCATCTCCATCTTTCACCCTCAAAAATCGACATCGCTATGCCCGCAGAACACTCTCACCAAACTGCCCGCAAGTCTACTGGTGGTCGTCCACCCCATGCTCCTCGTATGTCCACTGGAGGACAACCCCCTCGTCGCGCTCTCCCTCCACTCACTTCTACCTCCTCCGCCTACGGTGAAGCTGAGCTCGCCGGACAACTCTGGCAACACAACCGACGCGCATGTAATCGGGACCTAGCCACATGGCCAGAGGAAATCGTCGCACCACCCATCCCACCTGAGCAGATCATTGAGTCGTTCAAGAAGGACGTCGAATATTACAAGAACGAAATCGCGAGATTGAACGAAGAGTTATATAATCAAGGAATGAGCTTGGACGGAAAGAGAAGAGAGAGCGAATATTGGCGAGAACAGGCCAAGCATTGGGAGGCGAGATACGAAGAAGTTGCAAAGGTACTTCCCCATCTCGATTCCCCCACTCCCCCTGTTTTCCCAGGTCCGCTCATCGTTCCCCCCGGTTCGTCGTCAAACCCCATCACCATCCCCAACGACGACGATACTTTCCTGGCCGACATTATTTCCCTGTCGACCGCCGTCTCCGACAAGGACTTGTCTTAGTCCTTCCCCTCCTCCGCACCCATCAACGTTCTCAAAGGTTGCCTCGAATTTCGGGACGAAATTCCTTTTAGTGTGGGTGTATGTCATGGACACTTTTTTCCTTTTTCCTTTTAGTCATACTTGATTAGTCTTTGTTCTGTTCACCCTTCTGCTTTACCACTGTATATATAAAGACTAGTCACATGTACCTTCTTTCCGACTCTTCACGAGTCACATTCCGTTTCCGTTATTCTTTTTGTGACTCTTCACTAGTCACATTCTGGATTCCGCTTTGTAATCGTACATACGACTGACTCATGGTGACTCAGGTAGTTAGTATATAAAGCCTGACCTCTAGTCAGTAGGTTAAGTTCGATTCCTAGTTAGCTCCCCCACTCTTTAGTCGAATTCATATTCCTTATCAGCCCCTCCAATGCGAGAAGTAAAACCCTCGACTACCGAATCATAACAATTACCTGCTGGAATGTAGCGGGTGCGTTGCAGTCTCCTATCTGCATTGTATGGCTCATGTAGGTGCCATATATAGTTGCAAATGCGCTTTTATGCACGTCTTCAGGTACTGTCTGTACCTGCTCATAAGCATCTGATAGGTCGATTTTTGACCTTATTGTTCTACCAGCCACATCATATCTGATCTGGTCTTGGTCAGGAAAGGGTGTAACGTCCTTCAGAGTATTGTCGTTGCACTTACTGTCATGAAATTGGCGTTCACTCTCTTAAAATTCCTCTCTTTTGTTCATTCTTTTCTTTTCTTTCTTATGCCTGTTCTCTTTGGAAGGGGGGGGCTGTCTTTATTGGCAGCAGAGACTACTTGTACAAAAGGAGGAGTCCATGTCCGACTAACTATTTATACTAGTCCGTCTTGGCAATCTCCTGCACCATACTGTCCCTCAAAAACTCTACGAAACTAGAAACTACTTGACCATCTAAAGTGGCCAACTTATTACCCCAGTAGATTGCCCCATTAGTGTCACCACCGGAGGCCTGCAACTCGGCAGCCTTCCCTTCGACAAAACCCATTGCTATCTTTCTCGCTTCCTCACCCAACCAATCGTTAGTGGGACTCCATAATAAACTAGGAGGAACTTCTTCCTCCTCGATCTTGACGTTGACATTGGTCAATGATGACAAATCTTCCACTGAGAATAAAGAGTCAACAATCATGAAGAGGGCGAGAGAATTGAGAGCTTACCACTAGATAAAGAACTCATTGGACCAGGGGTCCAAGGACGGAAAGGGGGACTGGCAGCCCAGTTGACTGCCTCCTTCTTGACAGAAGGGAGAGAGTTGGCCCACTTGTCGGACCCCCAATTAACCTGCTCCTCCGAAGGGAGCTGGGAAGTAGGGGGAGGGGCGTCATCATCCCAAGCTAAGAAAGGGAAAGCCTATTATCAACAAACACAGACTAATAAAGACAAAACAAAGTACTTACCAAGCGGATCCTCCATCAAGGCGCAAGCATGCTGGATTGGCCAGTGAACGAACGGACACTTCTTGACTTTGTGCTTGCCACCGCAGGCAAAGCAGGAGAAGGAAGACCAACAGAGGTCGGCGTTGGAGGGGATGCGCTGGAGGTAGTAGTGAAACAAATTGCAATCAAGAAAGACAGGAGCAGTGCGGTGCACCACTCCAGACTGCTTGAAGAATCGGACATAGTGGCCTTGGTGGGAGGGAGTCATGATGATTGACAAGGATTGAACTGAAGTGTAGGGATATAACCCACACCTTTTATACACCCAGACATAAAGGGAGGACCAAAAAGAGGTTCCTCAGTCAAAGAAGAGAAACCCGATACGCCGGACAAGAGATAGAAACAATGGCGATCTCATGACTAGAAGAACAATAGAAACCAGTCATGAGACAACACAGCCCCATACTGCGGAAGGCTATGCCCAATAGAACTGAGTCATTGGAACAACACAGCCTTCTGCAGAATGACTAGGAACAATGGCAAACCTTAATTGAAGGCTGTGAACAATAGAAAATGGGGTGACTGTGGAGGCTGACTCATAATGACTCCTAATTTAGAAATACTATATAAACCCTGAGGGTGAAGCGGATCATCACTTCGTCCTCCTGTGAGATTACTTGTAGTAGCACGAACGCAATCAGAATCATCAGACTTCTTTTCCATTAGAACAAGAAAAGAGAAACACAAACCCATAACTACTGAGCCAACCGTTTGTCACAACTGTAGTTGCAAGTCTTTTCATCAATCACAAGGCAGGCCTTGGAGCTTAATAAGTCTAGTAGGATGTAGAAGAAAGTCCTGACGGGGACGTCCTCGTAAAGGGTGATGATTCCTTCTGAGTTAAGTTTTACTTCTACAAAGAAGTTGTTCTGTGAGTTAAATCCATTGCGTGCCTCTGCTGAGAGTTTAGGGAATATGGGCATGAACGATTGGCTCAGTAGTTATGGGTTTATGTTTCTCTTTTCTTGTTCTGATGGAAAAGAAGTCTGATGATTCTGATTGCGTTCGTGCTACTACAAGTAATCTCACAGGAGGACGAAGTGATGATCCGCTTCGCCCTCAGGGTTTATATAGTATTTCTAAAATAGGAGTCATTATGAGTCAGCCTCCGCAGTCACCCCATTTTCTATTGTTCACAGCCTTCAATTAAGGTTTGCCATTGTTCCTAGTCATTCTGCAAAAGGCTGTGTACTTCTGATGACTCAATTCTATTGGGCATAGCCTTCCGCAGAATGAGGCTGTGTTATCTCATGACTGGTTTCTATTGTTCTTCTGGTCATGAGATCGCCGTTGTTTCTATCTCTTGCCCAGCGTATCAGGTTTCTCTTCTTTGACTGAGGAACCTCCTTTTGGTCTTCCCTTTGTGTCTGAGTGTATAAAAGATGTGGGGTTGTATCCCTACGCTTCAGTTCAATCCTCGTCAATCATCATGACTTCTTCCCACCAAGGCCACTACGTTCGATTCTTCAAGCAGTCTGGAGTGGTGCACCGCACCGCTCCTGTCTTTCTCAATTGCGATTCGTTTCATTACTACCTTTAGTGCATCCCTTCCGATGCCGACCTCTGCTGGTCTTCCTTCTCTTGTTTTGCTTGCGGTGGCAAGCATAAGGTCAGAAAGTGTCCGTATGTTCGCTGGCCAATCCAGCATGTTTGTGGCTTGATGGAGGATCCGCTTGGTATGTATCTTGTTTTGTCTTTATTAGTCTGTGTTTATTGATAATAGGCTTTCCCTTTTTAGCTTGGGATGATGACGCCCCTCCTCCCCCCTCCAAGCTCCCTTTGGAGGAGCAAGTTGATTGGAGTTCCGACCGTTGGGGGTATCCCCTCCCCTTTGATGATGCTAAGCCTGAGGACTTGGCTACCAGCCCCCCTTTCCGTCCTTGGACCCCTGGTCCAACAAGTGTTTTGTCTAGTGGTGAGCCTTTAACTCTCTCGCTCTCTTCATAGTTGCTGATTCCCTGTCTTTTTTAGTCGAAGACTTGTCATTGTCGTTGACTAACGTCAACGTCAAGATCGAGGAGGAAGAAGTTCCTCCCAGTTTGTTGTGGAGTCCCACCAATGATTGGTTGGGTGAGGAAGCGAGAAAGATAGCGATGGGTTTCGTCGAAGGGAAGGCTGCCGAGTTGCAGGCCTCCGGTGGTGACACCAATGGGGCAATTTACTGGGGTAATAAGTTGGCCGCATTAGATGGTCAAGTAGTCTCGAGTTTTGTAGAGTTCTTGAGGGATAGTATGGTGCAGGAGATTGCCAAGACGGACTAGTATAATTAGCTAGTCGGACATGGACTCCTCCTTTTGTACAAGTAGTTTCTGCTGCCAATAAAGACAGCCTCCCTCCCAAAAGAATCGGCATAAGAAAGAAAAGAAAAGAATGAAGAAAAGAGAGGAATTTTAAAAGAGAGTGAACACCAATTTCATGACACCGTTCATGCCCATATTCCCTAAACTCTCAGCAGAGGCACGCAACGGATTCAACCCGCAGAACAACTTCTTTGTAGAAGTGAAACTTAATTCAGAAGGAATCATCACTCTTTACGCCCAGAGGGTGATATCAAAATGCAAATAATTGCATTGTGGTCGACATCAATCTGGCCAGCCAGATAGTACTGGGACGATGAGAGCATCTGTTATAAACTGGTTATTTAGAACGCGTTTTACTTCAGGTGTTCTGTCCCAAGAGAAGAGGGTATGGTTCTAAGTCCTTGTTATGAGTAGCTAACGAGGAATCAGACTTAAGGTCTGATACGTACAAGAGTACTCTTTATATACTGACTACTTATCTGTGTGAGTCAGTGCAACATAAACATGTGTTAGAGATAAGGATGAGTCATCATGATCGATGACGAATCATAAAGGGGTTGAAACAAGAACGGAAATGAAAGGTGTCCGCATATAGGTAGAGTAGTGGGGAATCCCGAAGAAAGGTAATGGGGAATCCCAACGACAAGTGTGGGGAATCCCAAGATAAGAGATAGGTTTGTATACGATTAGATAAAGAAAAGAAAAGAAAATTCCGACCGTGACAGCATCAAGACAGCAAGGCGATGCATCAGGGTGAATATATCGGTGAAAGGGTATGGCAGTGGGGTCTTAGGTCTCAGTGATGTCTCAATGGGAGTTTCTCTCACTGTACTTATACTCCCTTGGTATTGTCGCTACTATTCTTCATTGCTAATGAACCTGCGGCATATCTAGTCATCACAAGCACCTGATCAAAAGTCATCGGAGGTAACCAGATACCCACAAAGGTCACAAATTACATTCATACCCGTTGCCTTAGTATCTTGCAGCTGAGGCAGTCTTTCGCATTGTGCACCTGGGTTTACTGCAGCCACAAGGATCGAACAAAGGTTGCGATGCAAGTTAATGCATCGTGAATTGTCGTCCATTCATTGCCGTGCATTATGTGCCGCAATCGGCTAATAGGCGAAGAAATCGATGATCCTATTGTCCGCACCATAGTACTGGATAATGTTCATTCGACCCTGACTTTGGCAAATTTGGTTAGACTGGAATGGAGTCTGACTCGCTAGCAGATAAGGGCTTTACCTTTATTCATCGCCTGCTGCACATCCCCCAATGTACCAATCTCATCTATCACCCACCCTAGTCATGATATCTAATTTACTTGTCCCATTCTATACACCTGCTCATCCCCCCACTCTCCCTGTTCTGATCGCCCACACATCGATTAGCGATGAACCTGAGCGTCTGCCACTTGCACACGAAGAGATCCGAACTGTGCCTCCCTTCCAAGCTACACCCCAAGTCCACCAAAAGTCAAGTTGTTGAACAGGAGCACCTATTCGACCTGCATCCCCATGCTCTTCTGTGTCCTCTTCATTGTCTGTGGCCTCATTGGCATCTGAAGTTGCAGAGCTTATCAAGAAGCCACCCGGAGAAGCTGGAAGGCCAGGCCGGGGGGGTTACAACCTAGAGACAGCCATTCAGTGGAACAAACATGATTATAGGAAACTGAGGGTACAATCGGTGATTTTATCAAGATCTCACAATGACCATTCTCTTAGGATTTCATCCATGAATTAGCCACCGAACATCTTAATGAACGCCAGTCATTCTCTAAGCAGACCTTACCATCAATCCGACTTATTAAAACGACGGTAATTTTTCACTCCTCTTAATTTATGTATTCTCCTCAACGATAAATATCCAGGCACTCGAAAGATTCCCTAGGCTCAAAGAATACGAGAATCAATGGCCTGTGACTGACTTGCTGAAACTGCGACTCAAGGCTACTGCTGCACTTGCAAAGAAAAAGAAGCGTAGAGTAGTACCCGATGATGAATTGTAATTAGTTATCGCACCATGTTCGAATACCTGTGCTTTGGATTAAACTTTGGAATCAACAGTACCTTTTTATTGCCCACTGGCTTACTCTGTGGGCATTCTTCGCAAGTTCAAGGACCGCTGTTTTATCGCCCATCATAAAGTATTTCCATTGTACAAGTTTAGTGAATAAACACAAGTAATTACTTGAACCTTTGGTTGCTAGGATTCCTCTGGTAAAGGAGCGTCATCAACGATGGTAATCTACCACCACACTTGATGCGGTTGATTGATTTCACAAACCTGAAAAGACCTGATCAGTATCAACATCCATATCGATTTCAAAGACTCACCGAATGACTGCAAAATCACAGAGAGAGGCATCGCAACCGCGCAAGTTAACGTATGAGTTGGGATTCTTGGAAGATATATGCAGGATCAATATATCACCACGAAATTTCACCGGCAATGAGCCCTTTTGAGGAGGGAGCGAATTATTCCATGGGAGGCAACAGTGACGCTTGTAAAAGATGGCAAATCGTGCCAGAAGTTGCCCATCCAAAACTTCCACCATGCAGTTGTGAATGTAAGGTTGAGGCGACGGATTAAATTTGGATTCGACAAGAGGATACCGCATGAAACGGGCATCAGGACCTTGATTGCAAGTCCTAAGGAGCGAATTCTGAGGCCTGTCCTTGTCTGAGGCGTACACCCGACAGCGGAGTTTGCTTTCAATGCCCTAGAGCGAGGATTTAGTTAACATGTAGTAAAGAGTAATCGATCATTTCTGACCATGTCAACAATGAATATGCGGGTATTAACTATAGTCGATCAAGGTAGGTTGGTATTGGAGGCAAGTGCAGGCAGTTGGTATCTAGGATTTGGGTTGGGCGATAATTTGGATGATTTAGAGTAGGCAATGATTTGGAGTGGGCAATGATCAGCATTGCATATAAAACTGGGGTGCCCACAATGAAATCCATGTGGCTAATGATCGTGAGCCATACCAAATAGGGAAGCCAAGCTCAGGGTAAAGCACATGGCAAATTGTACAATGTTGGGTAGACAATAGAATCTGATTGTGCTTGGGCATGCCGCTGCGATGCAATATTTGGAGAATAGCAGACTTTGATGCTAGATCTTGCGTTCCCAGAGTGAAGACAGCAACCATCGCTGTTGCAGGGATGGACAATGACGATGCAAGGACAGACAATGACGACGCAAGGACAATGACGATGCAAGGACAATGACGACGCAATGAGATGATTGAAGATCGCGCATATTTCTGGCCACAGTTCATCAATAATCACAGTCGATTTTCTCCTACAACTGATTCTCCTGTGTTCACATAGCAGAATCCTTCCCATCTTCGAAGAGTAGACCCATACTTCTGAATCGTACACTACCACCATGAACTTTAGCTTTAATCCATGGTCCCTACTGACAATGGCAGTTACGGATGTCCTCATGGCCGAAGATCGACTGGCTGCGGCAACGTCTGTGGACGTGGAGAATACTGCAGAGTCCGAGACTGGGAATGGCCCAGAATCCCAGAGAGCGGTGATTGCCCTGATCATTGGACATGGGTTGGCGCAAGTTGAATGCACTAAGCGCAGGGGCTAGCTTGAGGAGTCTCCTCCATCTGTGTCGAAGACATGCATTGTTGAGGTAGACTACTCCAATAAGCTTCGTGAAAGATTCCGCCTGGCTAAGAAACAAGCGAGTGAAGTGAACAAGCACTTAGATGCAAGGGTACATGTTGCGGAAAAGCACACTGGTGAAACCAATGAACAACTAGTGAGTTTTTATCACTTAATGATCTAGACAGAATAAATTAGATGTGGCTAGAATCTATTCCGTCAAAAAATAGCCGAGCTTCAGCAACAGCAGACCGAGCATAGTACTGTGGTAACAAAGATCGAGGACGAATGTAGAAGGGAACTCGAACTGATGAGAGAACTAAGAATGAATCTACAAAGGGATCAAGAGGAGTGGGAAGCCGACAAGCAGAGGTTTATGCAGGTAAGAGCATTGAAAGACATTTGGCAGTGATCACCACACTTGACACTCAGGAGCAGATGAATACGGCCCCACATTCATGCAGGGGCAGTCCATTCCCTGGAAGCCCCATGCCAGACTCATGTCCCGGAACCCTTATGCCAGACGCGTGTCCTCAAGCTAAACAGAGCCTGCACAAGCTGCGACATTCCAGACTGCCAGATCTCACAACTGAGATAACGGTATGGGTCAATAATGTCTGATTTCACAAGCCTTCGACTGACAGAAGTGCTAGAGTATGACAAGTGATTCGTGGGAGCCAACTATGCCCAGACATCCACCCCCAGCCAATAGATTGTCCCAGGATGAGGTGACAGCAATTGCGGAAGCGGTCGTTTGTTGTATGGGGTCTAGGGCTAAGCCCGAAAGAAAACAGCAATCGAAAACAAGTAACTTGGAGGTTTACATATGAAACAAATAACAGCATATCGGATTTTTGGTGAGCTGCTAGTTAATGCTTAAACACCCGAACTAATCGATGACCCAGCGCGAAATGCGACTTCTATTTAAAGAAGTATTTGACGTGACAAAAGACAAAGATTTTGCGTTCTACGACCCTCCCATGAAGGCCGACGTTGACATCTTTGACAAGGGGGAGGAGCATATAGGCACTGGCCCAGATCCTCTGAAACTCAAGTTTGACTTCGACAGAGATGCGACTTCTCTGTGGAACAAGACAGTCATTGGCCATCTTGTTGATGACTTGACAAGTCAGTGCTATGAAGACAGTCTCGCACAGGTACCCAGGGCGTATCTGGAATATCTGGTAACCAACAAGTTTGCAAGGTGTAGAGGATTCTGGAATCAGACGAAGCAACAGATCATAAACCAGAACATAGAGACTCCACAAGATATCAAGGAACAAATGACAGAGATGAAGGAAAGGCAAATGACAGCTGTAAGACATCAGGAGAGGCGCGTGAAGGTTAGTGATCCTGACTCACTATGAGACCCCAAGCTGACCTTAGCATCAGAAATATGGCTGGCGCATGTGTACTCTCAAGGTGATTATCGACAAGAAAGATGAGGACGGAGGCGCCGATCTCAACCTATGGCAGTGGTTAAGAAACATTATTGAATGGCTTGGAGAAGATGGAATGAGTTCAGAGGAAAGCGACATAGAGACCAATGTGGAGGGGATGGAAGTCACCATGTACCACGTGAAGATATTGAGGTGGCGTCATCTGATTGAAGAGGAATTATCGATAATTGATCGATGTCATCAATATGCAAGGTACGGTTGAAGAGGGATGACTCCCGGCAAACGTAGGCAGAGCATCACAAATAGCCGAAGTACGTGAGACCTAGTACCTGGCCTACCCGAAGTATTCTACAATGCCGAGTAGCTATCAGATCATAGCAGGGACTACAAGGAGCAGAGTCTTCGTGTATTGTGAGAAGAGTTTCGATGGCTCAGTTTGAAGAGGCAGGGCAAGGCGAGAGAGGTATGATATTACAGGCGTGGTAGTTGAAATCTGTAGTATTGTGTAACTATAGTTGTATATAGACCATTTCCGATGAACCGCCCGATACGGGTGTAGATGATCGAATCATCCATCAATCAAAGTTTCTGAAATACATACATGGATAGTAAGATTTTTAAATGCACTATGGATAACTAGATTACTGACTGTGACTCAGGGACAGAAGAAAAAACTGTTAGAGTCAAAAGAGGACGCGCTATATGACAGTCAGTGCATCTCCACACTCCCAGAATTCATTGCACTTACCAGGCATTGAACTGAGGTCTGTACGCGCGATCTGCATGGCAAGACATGGGTGCCCGATTGACTAGAAGGGAGATGCCAGATGACGTTACACGAAAACGAAGGAATTGTTGCCAGCAATGATGAGGATAACTTCACCAGTGTTAACACTGATGAAGTCTGAGAGAAAGATTGAAGCGGCGCGTGTCGCCTTTTCTTTGAGTAACACTATGTCACAAATCGTGACATAGTGTTTCACGTCAGCTTTCATCTCTACCTCGATTTACTGGTGTTAACACTGGTGAATTATTCCTATCCCTACCTTGGTTTACTCTCGTGGTTTTTTTTCCCCCCGTTCTCAGCCTCCATAAGTTTTTTAGTTGGTTCTACCATGATCCTCGTTGACCATTTCCCAAGACAGTGCAAAATCACTAATTTACCCGCTGTTTCCTGTACTTCATATTGCCGTGCTTTGTTCCATCAGTAAATGATTTTATCCACCCTGTCTATCGCTTTCTGACGTTGCAATAGTGAATCCATCGCATGAAATTCTGATTAATACAATTTGTGGTATCGATCGTATCTTCACCTCTCCTAACGCTTCCAGCTTGCCTATCATCTCCAATTACACCAATGCGCCTTGCAAATCCGACTTCCTGCTACACCTCTTTCGCCCCCACTGGGACCTGCATGCACACCCTTCCATGGCATTTATCCCCATATAGAATTGCCATTCGAAGGCCCAATTTTTGGTCGGCTCTGGTTTAACACCCCCAATGGCCAGCCTCCACTTGTCTTACACAAAGTGTGCCTCACAGAATCCTCATCCAACTTTTACACTGTCTGGGGCCTCCCTCTCAATATTATCGCTATGTGGGACCATCTAGAAACCGGTCTCAACATTGTCATGTACCTCTTGACGACATCAGCAAAGTCCGAAAACTAGACCTTGCAAGGTCCATCCGGTAAGGTCTGGCCAACCAGGTCCGGCAGGGTAATGAGTTGTAAGGCCCTCATCTTCCAGGTATTCACCCGGAAAGGTTCTTAGACGCTGGCAAAGTCTATTAGCAACTTGTAATGAGTTTAACTTGTAGATTTCAAGATGTATGACCATTGTAACAAGATGAAACGACAAGTTATTGTAGGGTATTGTATAACAGAATCTACTAAGTTACAGCGGCGCAAAACCTGCCTCGTCTAAGATATCTCCCGGCATATCCACCCCGCCGTCTTCGTTATGCGATTGTGAGTCTTCTTCGTCGTCTTCCTCGTATCCGTAGTTGTACAACTCATCCTCGTCAGGGGTTTCAGCGCCGTTGGATCCCATGGGATCGTCGTCTCTGGGTTCTTCAAGATTTTTGTGAGGTTGTTGGTCTCCTGTCGAGTCACCCTGGCTAGGGTTCTCGTCATCTTCATCCGAGACCTCTCCGTCTTCATTTCCGCAAGTCGTTGTGACTGGGGAGTTGGAGCCTGAGACAGCGCGGCTCCCATTGTGACCGACACCACTGCCGTAGTATCGCATAAACATATCTCGATTGACGAATCTGTTTGAGCCAGAGTGGGTCAATATGCAGTAGAGTAGAAATAAGATAGATAACCTACAGATTCACATATAAATAAACCCAGTCTTCGTCATCCTCAGATAGCCATCGAGCTAAAGGGGATGGACCGAGAAGGTCAGAGCGGTGGCCATACACAAAAGCTGGGATAAAGTGTGAGCTGCGAATGACGTCTCTTGGATCAATGAAACCAAATGCGTCAGGGTCGCGGATGTCCATAAATCCCACCTGGTGCAACCGTTGTGCATTCCAACCGGCGTGGTAATCGAGATCACGCCCGTACCACCGGACCCAAAGGAAAACCATCCTTTGGGCATCCATGGAAGACCCTGCATGTCGGACAAGGGCATGAAAGATCCCAATGATCCGGGCGTACCAGTAGGGATGAGGCGATGCCTCATTGTCGTCCTCTTGTGATAAGACCATGACATTCGCATGGCCTGGAACCCGCGGGTTGAGCGTATCTTGACACCTCCGCATATCGTATGTAGTATAATTGATTCGGAGGACCTTGTGTCTGAAGATGCGGTTATTTGTGAATGAAATACTTCCGCGATCTTCATCAGTGAACTGGGGTGGGTCACCGTTGGAATCCCCCAAGATGCGAGTGAGTAGATGGTCTTGAAGCTTCGGTAGAAAATCCTAGAGTGCATATTATCAGTAAAATCTCAACTAATGTTGAACAGAACGCACCCTAGTAGCAGGATCACCTGCATTGTCAACAAGAAACTGGGTTACATTCTCAGGATTACCATCGCGAGAAATATGGTGATGCCGGCTTGGATCTTCTGAGTCAAACGTGTCATTATTGGCAGGTGGTTGTAGGCGGAGCGAAATCTTTCGCAAAGTCTCTTGCCGTCGCTGATGCTTGGCAATTTGTTCTGTGAATGTTCTCATTTTGTTCGTGCGAGCGTAGAACTTCTTGACACGTTTGTGCTCTAGCTCTCCCTGAATAAAAATAGTTAGCCAGATCATATGCTCTTCCATTCAAAATAATGATTGGGACTTACCACTTGAGTTGTGAAGTTCTCAGTTGTTCCAAATGAGCGTATCGCTGAAACGTAGTCACCTAACGCGTGCAGCTTGTATGTAGCCATATTAAAAACCCGGGCCTTGGGCCCACCGCCACTTGCCCGCCCCTTTCCTTTAGATCTGGATGCATTGGCAGCTGCACGACGTCCGTGTGCAGCTTCTTCACTAGGTAAGTCGTATGTTGTAAAGGCTTGACAAACGGTTTGAGAAAAGCGACGCAAAATGTGCCCCACAGCTGAAGTAATTGATTCAAAAAATTCTAGAGTTGATTCATTATGTAGACGTAGCTTTGCAAGGGCATGCCATGTGGAAAGTATAAAAAGGACGTTGAGTACCATCTCATTGTGTGGAGATGGCAGCAGGTCTTCAAATACAGGAATCGCACACTGGATACAGCATGAGCATTAGACGAATGAAATATTTGATGAACTCACCTGGAGTAAGTCCTCGAAATCTCGGGCAGCAAGCTTCTTCATTCCAGAAGCGTTGTTGTTGAATTTCCGTATGGTGTCACATCCAAATGTCGGAACTTGTCGATACCTGTAAAAAATGTAAGCCTATGGATGATGTATTTGAGCAGTCAAAATGTACCTCCAATTAAGTTTCTGTATGGCATCACCACTGGATGCATACAGTAGACGCAAGAGATGGGTGAAAGTGGCCTTCCATACACCGAGTTCAAACTCGTGCAGGAGGTCCGGAACAAAGAATGAATAAAAATTGATGCCATAGGGAAGAAGACGGTGTGAGAATGTGTTCTAGAAAAACAAAATAGGTGACATTACATTTCAAAGAACAATGATGCACTTACATGCACAGGGACCAATGAATTATCGCCTAGCATACGATCCACAGCTTTGCTGTTGACGGCATAGCCCTTCTCAAAAATCCATCCTCGTGTGGTCTCAACCTTCTCCTGCCGCTGTTGGTTATCCTCTCGCATATTTTCTCGACAGCGCATATCCTGTTTTGTGCCCATTTTATGTATTTGCTCTTTCAGCACCATACAACGTGGGCAAGGACACTGCCCTAGTGATCGGATTGATGCGAGAAGTACTCTAATAACAATATAGATTAGATACAGTAGATACACAGAATAAATACGACTCACTTTTCAGGGTAGTTGCAAGAGTAGACAAAGAACCGCGGAAATACTTGCCTTAGTATCCCATCCCAGAATCTGATAATGATCCCATGTTCATATGCATGCATGAACTCTGGATCGAGCAATAGCTCCCAGATCGCATGCATGAGATCTCACTTGAGTTGAGTGAGCACTGGGGCGGTTGCGCTTTTGCCAAAAATTTTGCAGTATACATCTTGTATTATGTCAGGTAACTGAAATGCAATATATCATTAAGTCATGTAACATAGAAAAAAAAACTTACTCCAGGCACATAAGCCAGGTGATTGGCTGAGAAGGATGTTGGCTTACTGCAAATATACTTTGAAATATTGCCGAAGAAAAGATAAATCGGCCACAGAGATGCCGTCCCAAAGTCAGCAAGGTGAGTAGAGTCAGAATACGGCATGAGGGCAGCAACGACATTTTCAAGGGGGGGCTCATCGTGGTGATGTTCAGATTGGACTTTGTTATGTTCAAATAGGAAAGCGTCAGAATTATAGACTTCACTGTACAAGCATTCGGGCCGCTCATTACCAGACTTCTTCTGAAAGAGCTTGAATGGGGCAAGATGGAAATGGATTGAATCGGCCTGCTGGCAAGTTGAGGCGATAATCTGTGTGAGCTTTCGGTACCACACTCCATCAACTTCGAATTCAGGAGCATGGTATTCGGATGTAAATTTGGCCTTGTCAGCAGGTAGTCGGATCTTGACAGATCCCTTGATCCAGCCATCTTCAGCAGTGAATTCAGGTATGTTCAAATCCTTGTATTCGTCTAAGTTTTTGAGGGATCTTGTTGTGCTAAAATCCTTGAGGTCATCTTGCTTGAAATCTTCGGCAAGAATTATATTGTCCATGAGATTTTGAAGATCGGCAACAGACTTGGTAAGTGACCTGTTATAGAACCAATTTATGAGACAGTAAATGGTTGCATTAAGAAAGGGACCAAAAGGATTTGTGTTAGGTAGGCGCGGGACAGAGTGTTGGGGGATATCGTCACAGACACTGTCAAGGGAAATGGCCTCATCTGGATCATGAGAAGGTACGGTATCATAGATGTGAAAGAGACCAAGCTGATTTGGTTCAGTTTCAGTGATAGGCGAGTATGAATCTTCACTTGGTGAAGATGGCAACCCAGGTTGTGAAGCAACTGGGGAATCCAGAGTGGGAGATGGTGCACTATTTTGCACTGGACGTATGGGTTTGGGCATATGTGGAAGTGGGCGTAATTGGGATGGTAAAAAATCATCATAGCGGCATAGAAACCTCCGCTGACATCCGGAGGCTGTAGGTAGTGGTCTATACGCCTCAGGTGGGTCTGGTAAATCTATATTGACATCCATAGAGTGTGTCTATAAGTACAAATTATTAGTATGATACGAAATAGATGGGTACTTGACGAGATCAAAGTCATACGTCAAGTCCAGTAGAAATATCCTCCCCCTCCTGCTGCCGCCGCTCTTCTGCAACATCCCCTGCAAGCCTACGGGCAACCTTCGCAGCTGTTGCATGCTCAATTCCCTCCAAGAGGCGGACATTCCCAACTTGTGCTTGTTTACAGGACGCGCGATGTCTTGAGAGTCCATGATTATTCTTGAAGGTAGCATGACAAGATGGACATAGAACCATAAGAATTATGAGGGACAGAAGTATCGAATGAAGGGAGATTGTAGGCATCGATGAGCACAATGAGCACAAAAACCGTGAGAAATTAGACTTTGGCGTTTTACTTCCAGGCGTTTTACTTCCACACTTATCATGATGTATCTCTGTGCTTCTTTCTTCCACACCTCCATCTGCCCCTCCATTCACATCTCCCTTTGCTTGCTATGCCCACAAATGACTGCAACAACTCTGACTACAAAAGCCATGGAGGAAATGAGGTTTCAACACGGCTGAAAAGGACATTATCTGACGATTTAGAATCCAAGTCTCAAAAGAAATCAAGGTGAGTCAACACAGACCTCTGAGCTGGGCAACTTAGAGTTTATTTTGTAGGATGTCACCGCTTGACCCTTACCTGAAAGTTGCGAAATGGATTGGAAGAACCGAAGACCTGTTCATGAGTTTTATTCAAGTTTTTTACGCAGGCATGGCAGTACACGGAGCTGAGCTTTCGGATGAGCCATATGATGATGGGTACGTGTCTGTCTTCTCAAGAACATGCACTAACATTTTTGTCAGAGATATATTTTTTTCTTTTTCCTTTGCTCGTCTATTCCCATTTACATCAGACAGTTTACACCAATAGCCACTTAGCCACCCAAGCTCCGCTTAGTAATACAAGGTGACCAAGCCATATCTATATTTAGTCAACCATCACTCTCCTTATCTACATGACTCATCCATAGTCGTTACGACTCACACGTAGTCAATATGACTCATACTTAGCTAGTATATAAAGCTAGCAGTAGATAGACTTAGGATAAGTCTGTTTCTTTCGTTAACACCCCAATCAGTAGTCTTCCAACCCTTTAAAACCCTACACCCAGAGCCTGAAGTAAAACCTTGTGATCAACCCTAGACTGCCGTCTAACAATTTTATTATCACAGCATTACCCAAGAACAACGTCAAGATTTGCAACGTATCTTCAATATCATTCTCAAGAAAGTTCCCTCGTTTGAAATGCACTGTCGAAAATTCAAGTCTCAACCACAGCAACTAGACGAGCTTGCGAAAACAGTATAGTCTACTCGTTTACACATTCCTAGTATTACTGACATGTTTACTTCCACAGATGACCCGGGCTGTTGGTAGCACACGGTCTGACGATGTACGCAGCCTGCGTGATACTAGTCTTACCTACGCTGCCCTCAGCCTGGACAAGAAGGTCCTTGAACCCATCATCAAGCCAAGTAGCGATAAGGCGACATCCCAGGGTTTCAAACACCCCATGCTGGGCTTTTTGCTTTGTCCGCTAAAATACATCAATGTGTTTGAGGGCAATCGCTTAGGGTGAGTCTTATGTCTATCTATTCAATATACGTTAATTGACATACATGATTCAGCACACTAAAAAAGCTAGAAGATGGACGCTTAGTCGTATCTCACGACGACATGCCTGTATTCTTATACGACTACAGCATGTATGATCCTAGCAACTTAGAGCAAGGACTGTTGCAAGGTCCTTATCTCGTTTGTGTGAGTACATCTACTTGACTACTAAACCATTGCTCATTGTACACTCTAGATATGGCGTCATATTTTTCAGGGACCATCCACTGCCATGCTCGTGTCAAAACCCAAGGCAAAGGCTGGCCAAGCAAAGTTGAACAATATGGAGCGAGTTACTCCAAGATCAATCGCATATGCTGCAGTTCAGGTATGTTATTGATCAATATAATTAAGCTAGAACTACTGATCTATACTTATTGTCTAGGCACGTTGGGCTATTTGCGTGCAAGATGACTGGAGGCTAGATGATGGCAAGTTCGACAAGGAAATGTTTTTCAAGAATATCGTCAAACTCTTTGAGCTGAACCCTGAGGATGAATGGTGTGTGGACACGATAAAATGGTGGAACGAGTGAGTACCTGCTACTATATTTCTATTGCTAAATTATACTGGCCCAATAGGACTGTTTTCAGACCTCTATCTCAACCTCAAGACGATATGATCTCTCCCTCAACTGCAAGCTCAACCTCCGATTTTTCAAGCATCCTCGCTCGCCGTCGTGCCCGCATTGCTAACAAAGACCACACCCCCGCACCTCCCACCCCATCTCCCACCCCATCTCCTGCCCCATCTCCCACACCTCCCACATTGCCCCCTCCGGAACCTTGACTGCCCATGGGCACTGGTGAAGCTGACTGTCAGCCTCATACTGACCGTTGGTCCATCGACCCTGCCCTTTCAAGCTTGCAGACCAGGGCATCAGTGCCTACTACCGGGTCCAGGTGTCCCTTCATCCCACCCGCGCATCGGCCGTTGTCCCCCATCCCCACTCCATGCGTCAACCAGGACCTCTTTTCTGGAAGCCCTCTTTCCAATGCATCACAGGAAGATCCTGTTCCCTCACCCGCCGCACCTTCTAAATGTCCTCAAGCCAAAACTAAACCGACTTCCAAGGCCTCAAAGGGCAAAGGATGTCGATGGAACTGATATTGAGCCTTTATTTTTTTTCTCGCATCCCCTTGCTGATTCACCGTTGTATCAATCCATGTTTTCTGCCACTTACATTCTCTGAATCACACCTTTCCCTCGCTTTCGTCGATTACGCATGTCCCAACCTTTTCTCGTGTTGCACTCTGGACTTAGCATCGTATTGGTATCGTGTGTATTCGTTAGATACTCGGACTAATAAAAACATCTTGTACCTTGCAAGGAATGGTGCGAACTAAATGAATTGATCATACAATGCAATATAAACATGTAACATAATGGGTGAGAATACCCTGTTCTCGCAAACCGACCAGGTTAGTCGAACCTGGCCTACAAAAGATGTGGGGGTTTTGTATTACAAGGTGGGGGTCTTCCAGGTGGTCCGGGTGGACAATACCTGGCAAGGTCCGACCAGGTAAACTTCTCCGACTTTTGCTGATGGAAGAGACAAGAAGTTCTATCGGCCTGCTGGAAAACTCCTTTTGAGTTTTTCGAGTTTCCGCAACCGCATTGGTTTGGCTACAAGAAAACATATTGCACCGAAGCATTAGCAAGACGAGCAGTATACAAGTCGCGACATGTGTTTAGTGCTCTCGTCGGCATGTGCTCATTCACAATCGCCCTCTGTGGTGGTAACCACCATGCACTCGTCCCCGATTGGCTTGTGTATCTTCGTTACTGGATACATCCTGGTTGGTTGGAGGATCTTCGTTCCTCTGTGGTTGGGACTCTGGATCATACAGTGCAATGTCGGGGTGTCCTAATTCATACTGGAAACTGTGTCTGGAAAGAGGAAGTTGTTTCGTCACTGATTACTGCTGACATTCCGGTTTGGTTCTATTGGGGAACTATCACGACGCATTTCAACCCCAATGCTGACTTTCTTGCGATCTATAAACCTCATGGAGCTGCTGTCGTTGCGATGTATGAAAAGTACCAGAAGGAAAAGAAGCTTCTCTTTAATCACTCAGCCGACGACTCCCTTGATCTACTCGGCTCCACTTTGGAATCCATTCCCAGTTGGTCATCTAAATCATCTCAACACGATTCATCAAATGCTCTCTTCTCTATCCCGGCTCCTAGGTCCACTGATCTAAGCTCTGTGTCATCTCACGCTGGCCGTACGTTTCCACCTGTCCAACCCGGCGGTAGGCAGAGATCTGGCCAAGATTGGCGTGAGTTCTTCGAGGCGCAAGATCTCCACCACTCTGAGATGGTCAGGAACGCGGATCCTGCCCAAGTCAAGATCTGGGAAGATAGGATGAAAGCAAATGCCCATCATCCTATACCGGGAAAGTCGGGTACTATGGTCTGGAAGTGGGTGGAAGTAAATAGCTTTCACATCCGGACCCACATTTCAAGGAAGGAAGCAGAGGACGTCTTCCTCGAGTACGGCCCCACTCACAAGCGGTACAATCCCATTGCAAGGGAATGGGACCTCAATTATGCTTTCAATCTGGATACACCTCCCCCCGAGGATGACGACTACGATGATGATGATGATTACATGCGTCCTAATCCTAATGTTATAGAAGCCATCTCTATCGGTAACATTCCCATCAATTCCGCAGTTACTCAATCATCCCCTCAAGACATTGCTGCAACTTTTACCATTGACATGGAACACACATATGGGCGGATCGAACAACTTCCCACCACCATTGAATTATGTTTATTGCCAACTCTAAACATACTGCGAAATCAGTATGGTTTGATCCTCAATGACAGCTCCATGAATTTTCCACCACCCTCTGTTTTCATTCCCCACACCCATTCGGCCCTTGAAAATTTGTTTCTCTGTTTTGACCTCCCAGACAATGCCATTCCCAAGATTTCATTATTCCACTGGTTCGTCTCTCACTGATCTGGGCTGCCCGATTCAAGTCATGGTGCTCGATTAATGTGGGACTTGAGCCAATCCTGTCGCAACACTCTAAACATTGCCCTGTCTCTGAAATACATCTGGGTGAGTCGAAGGGTCGAGAGCACAGACATGGAGGATGTTAGGTTCGTTATGCAAGGGAGTCCTCACCAAGACATACATTGGTACCTTCTGTTGGATGATCCCGTTGCCCTTCTCAAGTGTTGCCAGCAATTCTATGCCCACTCCTCCAGTCGCGACATAGTCCTTCACTGTGTCCATACTGGTATACCATTCAGCAGGGTCCTAGAACCTGAACGTATTCCAGCGGCTCGCCCACTCTATTGTTTTGGCCCACCATGACTCTTGCCTTTCATTGCCGATGACCAGTCCAATATGTTGGGTCACCAGTGGCCTGGATACATCCCTGATCATACGGACTATGTGTCGTACTGGAAGAAACTGGTGACCTTCCTTCACGGCCCTCATGGACACTTCGCTTTGATGATGGGAGGTATTATTTGGCAGCTTGCTGTTCATGCACTTGGTTTGGATGACGCGTGCCATGCCATTTTGTCTGGAAACTGTCCCCGATCACCTTGCCCATCTGTTTATGGTTCCGATAATTGAACGTACCAATTTGGGGAACTTGATCGACTCACTCTACCTAAACTAGAGTTTATATTGGGCACATATTATGTCTATACTGACAAAGGTGTACAGGTTGCCAAACGATCATGGTGGCCTTTGCATCATGTTTGGAAAGGAAACGGTCGTGACATGGGTTACTGGACTCAAGCTGCAGAAGATTGGTTCTACAAATGTTTGGCTGCAATCAGAGATGAACCGGGTAAGGAGTTAAAGACACCAACCATATGGGACAATCACCTCAAGTATCAAGTAAAGCTCCTGCGACCATTCCTGAAAGGTTGTAGCAGTGGTGCAGCCAATTTTTTGCATCATGGGCTGTTACAATAATCGGTAAGACACTTATTTCAACTCTTTTGGCATCTCGTCTAACCAGACCTCCTACCCTGTAGCTTTTACCTGAATTGATTATATCGCCTGCAATGTACATGTAAAATATATGTTGTATAATAACAAGGCTCATCTCTCAACTGCTGAAGCTCGCATAAGAAATCATTGCACACCCAGTAACCCATTCAGCAATGGAAGTGGGAGATCATTGGGTGAGGGTGTGGGCAGGAAGTGGGCACTCAGCGGGCACTCAGCAGGCAATAGCTTTCAGTGGATGGAGAAAGTATGACTTTCAGGAGTCAGTCTAAATATATTCTTAAATAGGTACTTTCATTTGAATTGAAAGCCAAATAGAAATTCAATATTTAGTTTACACTTTCGATACATTTAAAGTGACGAATTAAATACATATTTCGTGGCTGTGAAAACTCGACCCAAATATCTTATTTCAGTAACTATTTAATTGTGCATAAAAGGGAAGGTTTCAAACCAATAGAAACCAGTTCATTAAATTCAATCTTTCACGAACTGGTTTCCAAATTGGTTTCTCTGGACTTAAATATTGATGGCCCCGGTGTGTGGTGTTTGAGAGTTGCCATTTGGTAAGAATATTTTTACATCTCCTATTCCTGACGCCTTGAATGTTCACCCATCTGCAGCGGTTACTGATCATTCCATTTTGCGGAAGTTTGAAAATTTCGATCTGTTGGCGCAGATGTGTCAGCTAGCGCCAGAGTTGAGAATGGCTCCATCATTTTGCAGTTGCATATTTGGATCTTCATAGGAGGTGAAGGCGTAATCATCACTCTCCTTGGTGGAGGCAGAGTTGGCAGTTGTATTGGATGGTCTGTCTTTATTTTTGGGTTTGAACCACGAGGGGGCTTGGCCTTCCTTACCACTGCCTTCCTGCCAGCAATCGGGTTTGGTATGTCCGTTCTTGTCACAGTTTGAGCATTTGACGTTCTGCTTCTCAGGTTTTGATTTGCGTGGATTGGGCTTGCTCCCAGAGTCTTTTGTGGATAAGGCCGCATCAGATGTTTTGTCCCATCGCTTTCGATCAATATGGTTTTCATACTCTTCAGTGAGCCAATGGATCAGATCGAATGGTGCGATGTCCTGCTTTGTGACTTGTGCTGACGCCACTATTGATTGTAGCAATGATCAGTAGGAAGTGGGTGCTGACGCCATGATTATGGCAGTGAGGTCAGGATCGGCAATAGTCAATCCCATTCCAGCAAGCTCCTGGGTAAGCCTGATCAGTTCCGTAAGGTGGGATTTTAAGTTGCCGTCCTCGGGGCATCTCATTTCATGGAGGCGGCGGCGTACATCCACTTGATAGAGGAGGCTTTTTCCTTCAAACTCTTTGATGATCACATCCCATACCTTTTTGGGGTCAGCTTCATCTTTGACTTGCTGGGACATTCGTGTAGGTATGGTATTGATCATTATGTGTCTAGCAAGATATTGGTGTGTTTCATAATCGTCAATTCTTTTTTCTCTGGTTTCGATTTGTTCTTCAGATGCCGTTGTGGTCCTATCGGCCAAGACGAAGTTTCTGGAGGCGTTGGTTTGATAAGGGGTGGGCTTGGTGGTCTGGCCGGTGATGTGTCCCATCAGTCCTTTTGATCCCATAGCAAGAGTTGCCTTGGATTTGTATTCTATCCAATTTGAGGCATCATCCTTTAGCTTTGGGATGTTTATTAGTTGGGATCTGGAGAGAGACATATCAAGCCGGTCAACAGGGCTCATAACCTTTTACGAGGGGAGATGATGGGATCTTAGGATCTAGGTGGTATCCTCAGTTTTGGGGGTACAAAACTGAGGGATAAGGTTACAGTCGCAAACTAAATAGTCAACGCAAAATAGGCTTTAAGCTCGGGACCAAACACCACTAATACTGTGCCTTCGTATGGGCTAGCATACCTCTAACAATGTCCACCTGCAATTGTGACCAGGAAGATAGGAGCAGCTGCACTTGTATTGGGAGGTATCATGGTGCCTTTTTCCTAGCTTTACTGAGGGTCTTATTACCTTGCTAGGCAAGGTTTCTCCACCCCTTTAATTGGCACAGGTTTTCATTGAACCTGGAGACGCCCGATTCTTCTGGTGACTCCCTATATTCTACTTCTTCGTGACTGCGTAATGGCGTTTATACCAAGTTTATACCAGGCCATGAGGCCGAGAAGTGAGTAGGGATTCTCTCCTAGTGTATATGTATATTTTAAAATTGAAATAAAATAAATTCAATCTGTCATACATGATTGGAGTCGAATCATTTTGTGTCATTCTTACATGGGCTTTCATCCCATCCTTGTCCACCATCCTAGCGTGGACTCGTTTAGTTTCTCTGATCTGTCATCTTCTGCAAGTAAAGCCATGTCATGTTTCTGTTTGAATAGTTTCTCATCAAAGTCCCGCAGTAAATGTATGGTGTCCCATCCTGAACTTCGAGACAGTGCTATGTATAGGTTGAACAGTGTAAGTGTTCCGTGAGGCAGTGTTGCAATATCAATGAGCACGTATGGTATTGTTTGTCCCTGTGAGTGGTAGTCAGTAAATGCGTAGGCTCCAGTAATGGGATATTGCTGGCATCGAACCATTTGTGTTACTGTCTTCCCTTGTGGTGTCTTGACTTTGATTTGCATGGTGGTGGTTACCACCTCCACTGGGATAACGCCTTCGTCCAGTCCTTGGAGTTTGGATGCTCGTGTGTGGGAGAGTTTGACAAGAAGATAGGATGGTAGATAGTTGAGCTGTACAATGGGGTTGTTACCAATAGACGGTTCATTGGGATGCAATATGATGTCCACTATTTCTCTGTGAGCTCCATTCATCACATCAAGGTCAGTTTCAACATTATTTGTTACCAATACTTTCATCCCCCTTGCAAGTTCTATTTTTTGTGGTAAGTCCTTGCGCTTCCTCCCTTTGTCAGTTTTAGTGCATATAGCAAGGCTATATCTTTCAGCCAATGTGAGTTCTTGATGCCCGATTTGGTCTTTCGCAGTGCATATGAATAATCGTTCGCTGCTGCTCTGGCACCATCTCCTTGTTGCTTCTTTGTTCCATCTTATCTGAACTGTATGGTGTGGGGTGACCAGTGCTGCAGATGCCCAAGGCTCATCTCCAAAGTTTGTGCTCTCCACCCCAGTCTTGCTTATGATTAGCTTCCTCAACATCTTAATATGTCATTCTTGAACTTGTCCGTTCCATAGATGGACTAAAAAATCATGCCAAATGGTGTCCGTTATACACATCTGTTGTTTTAATATTACGACCATCGTGAATTCTTTGTATATCGCTCATCCAATTTAATACTCTGTCGAGTCCTTCTCTAAGTTTATAGTATGGTACAAACTTTCAGCTAGAGGTTGAGCAACTGGAGGGAATTGATGCAGGTCTCCACAGATTATCACATTGAGGCCTCCAAATGAGTATCCTGCGTGTGCAAAGTCTGAGCCTTGGGTCCCGATAGTGATATTTTTAGATAACAAAGCCAGAAAGGTTTTTGATAATATTGAGTATTCGTCAAGGATGAGATAACATTTGTGTTTCCAAAATGCTTGCAGTTTCGCCTTTGTCTGGTCACCGACTTTGCCGCTTGACCCAATCAAGAGACCAGCAACCATGTGCATTGTTTTCCCGTTGATAAGAGATGCTGCAACACCAGTGTATACTGCCTTCATGAGAATATGTTGAGCTTTTTTTTGTATAAATGCTTCAGTCATTGTTTGAATGACCTTCAACTTGCCAGTCCCTCCTTCTCCAAAGAGGATCATTTGGAGAGGTGGAGGCTCATCTCCTGTGAGGGTTCATTCCAGATGCCAAGTGATGATATCGTAAGCTCGAAATTGATCAGGTTTTAGCTGAGAAGGGTCAATAGGGGGGAGTGAGGCCTCTGGGGCAAGTAAGGAGACATTGGGTTCTTGGTTGTTTGCATCCTGTTCAGTCAGCATACCTACAGTTGCGCCATTGTCGACAGGTTCTTCAGTTTGTGGGTTTTTAACTTCTGAATTTTGTTGTGAAACATCTTCTTTCATTTGTGCTCGCCATGTCTGCAGTAGTGCCAGGTCTGCTCCAGTTGCGTTCACTACAATGGGGCTCCCATCTATGTTCCATCTTGATACGTCGTTAGTAAACATGTTCGCTCATTTAGCGATTTCGATAGCGATATAGGCATGGTTGTCCTCTAGTACCAACCTCTGGGTTGCGATCAAGTCAATAAGCCCTTCCTCGCTTAGGCCTCCTTGTTTGGTGGTCACATAATCTTCGCCCAACTCATCATCATGCTCATCACAGACGTTTCAGGTGGTTTGGCCTGTATCATCTACCATAGCATCTGCATCTTTTTCCTTCTCTTTAGCTGCTGATTCACATTCATAGAAATATTGTATCCTGGATAGTATGAATGATACATGGCTTGCGGCTGTTGTCATGAACTCATCGAAAGCTTCTATCCAAGTGTGTGAGGGTAACTTCAGTGTTTGCACAGATTGCCAGGGCTTGAATAGCATGAGCATAGATGCGCAGTAGAAAGGTTAGATTTTTGGGTCATCTCGTCTTGGAAAATAGTGTCCAATGAAGTTTGGCAAATTGCAATGCCCATGTGATTATCGAATGCGCTGTTTTTCATTTGCTTTTGGATGCTGCTTGAGATATCATATGCGAGCATTGCGAGGATGACCAATAATCGGTTGTGATTCATCACCTTGGTCATCTGAATCTTCAGATTAGGCATTTTTTGGTCTATCTTCTTCATATGTATCGATGAAGAAATCAAGTAGATTGCATGAGGACAATGTATCGCCATGGAATCGATAGTCAGTGACCTGGCATTTGGGGTATACATGACCAGTGGAATCTAGGTCTAATGTGACATTCTGTTCTCCCTCCTGAAATGCGGTGAGTTTTACTTTGACTTTGATGGACAAGGATACTAGTTTACCTCAGTGTCTTGATATTCAGTTTTGATAATGACTCTGGCTTCTTCATCTCCTTGACCTTCATTGATATATTCTGTATGACTATCACACAATATATATATTTCAAATATTGAACGAAGTAGTTTTGATTACATACAGTAGTACCTGGTTAATGTTCCCTATGTTCAAGGTATCTCCATGTGCGGTGGTCACACTGTCCATTGAGATTAGCTGTGTTCTTTGCAGCTACAATATGTATTGACTTACTTCATGTCTTGTCCGAGCTCTAGAAATGCCTTTAGGAGTTCTGCAATAAATGAGGACCAATAGATGATGGAGTACGTATGTGATTTGTATGCATCACCCCATGGCATTATATATGAGATAACCATCGGGGCCACAAATTCCTGCTCTCGGTTGATAGCATGTACAAGGTGGAAAAGAAGCAGTTGTTGGTTGTCACGAATGCTATCGATATAGTTGGCTTTGGGATGATCGAGATGGTATGCATAGCTGTTAGCTAGAACAGCCGACATGTTGAAGTTCTGGCCTTGTTTCTTTGCAGCATAAGAGGTGACATAGTATGTGATATTCTTTATATCCTCTCCATTCATTAAAAGTTTTGCATCGTTGTTGCATTGCGCATTGACAAGAATCCCAGGTATCCATCCATTGACATATTCGTACAATCGCTTAGAACCCCAGTTCCCAGTTTCTGTTATAAAATCATCTGGAGCACAGGTAAACGGTGCTCGACGCTTGCATCTAAGTTGCCTGAATTTGTTTGGTAATAGGCAATGGCGAACCTTGCAGGTGTGGATTTGTTTGGTCCTCACGAGACGAAGTTCAAAGGCATGAATCTGAGTATCATAGTCTGCTGCATTGGGATTTGGAGGGTGACTGTAGGTGACGTCCTTCTCTCTCGATATTTGCTTGACTGACTGAACTAATTCCAGACCTGGGAGATAGGATCGAAGATTGGTCTGTATGTATGTCACGATCCATGCACAAAACTCTTTGATTTTCAGCAACTCTGAAATCTCCTCAAAGGAGGGCACATTCTTGAGCTAAACCAGGAGATAGAGGTGGAGGGTTCCATAACCTTGAGACTCAACTGTCCCAAAGTACGCCGATATCAATCCAAGTATTCCTATTTCACTTCTGACTTGATATTTCATGCTCTTGACTTGAAATAGCATCTCGATAATAGTCTTGATCATAAAATGAAAGAATTTGGTGGTGGCATATGGATCCGCAGTGATATTTTGTGCTCGCTGGTTGGCATTAGGTCCCTTCATTGAAATGAAGTCTTTAAGGTTGATATTTTCACCAGCAAATACTTGGGCAATGGGATTGTGTAAGTTGCAAGGATTAATGGTGATCCAAAGATACAGTGGGCTAAGGTATATTGCTGTTGACCAAATCTGGCTGTGTAGTTGAAGCCTTGATTGATTTGATCCCACAACATGCCTGACAGATGCATAAACATGGCGTTTCAACAGGCAAATGGCGGGATCTGAGATTGGCTTGTTGAGTTCTTCCTCAGCTGCAGCTTGCTTAAGATTCGCTAGGGTAATGGAGGAGAGGATTCGGGTGTCGCACTCAAATGTCTTTTATTGCATTTGAACTTGAGCAGTCTGCAGAGCCTCACAACACTGGAGTATACCAAATGAGAGGAAGGGAAACATCTCATGCTTCCGAAACCGCCAGTCAAAGTATTGCATGGCCCATTGTATGTGTTCATGAAATTCGACAGGATTTTCTCTTTTAGCCTCGATGCCGCCTCTCCTGTAAGGGAATAGACATGGAAAAGCTTTTTCAAAGAAGTTAGGAAGACTTGGATTGTATATATTCTTGATGAGGGATTCAGAGTTTGTCCTCTGGGAATATCCAAAATCATTCACAGGTTGCTGTCCATAGTGCATGATGTATCCACCCTCTCGACCTTCTTTCTACAAGTTTGATAATCCCCACAGCATCATTTCGTTTGTTATTAGGTTTGTCAGGTCAATATCTAGTCCACTGGTGACTTGTAATGGAATCACTTCAGGGCCATCTAAGGTGTGTCTTAACATCCAATAGTAGATGTAATATGATGATGAACTGACCACTGTCATCTGTTTCTGTAATATGCATACTCTCGGTTGTTCGCATAGCTACTCCATCGACATCTGGTTCAAAGGTAAGGACTGAGTCACGGTATGAGTATTCTCTAGTCTTACCTCCTGATGTTTCAGTAGGTACATATCCATTAGCTTCCTGGTCCACAATACCCATGTCAGTTGTCTGCCACATGATTCCTATAATCTCTGCTGGTACGTCATCTTCCAGTAATTGACATATGCGATCAGGATCAATCATTATATCGCAGTAGTATTTGTTGTGGCTTTTCAGCCAATTCAATACCTCGAAGATCAGTTGACGGCGGATGCAGAATGTTGTGCATAACCAAAGTTTAGGTAAACTTCCTTGCCCAATAAATGTAATGGAAATCACTAATGGAAGAAGACTGGTTGACCGCGGCAGCATATCCCCTTGAACCATGGATACCGCCCCTTCTACATCTAGGTTATAAGTGCTGACTGTCCCCCACATCCTGTGCCAGAGGGTAGATGCATCTGGTCAAGTGTGGATATCCTTCAGGAAGAGCTTGAAGATGTATACACATAGGTACAGAAGCGCGATAAGGAGTTGTTCAGGGAAGGTCAATGTTTCCAACTGCTAAGGTATTCTCCCAAGCCATAGGTTATTTGCTAGAGAAAGATGAGGGGGGCAGTTGTGATTTTTGGACTTCAACTCCATCATGCACTGGTGACATACTTTTACTTGTAGGTTTTCTCCACTCTGTGTGACTCCTTGTGGTTCCAACAATAATCCCTGGAACAGATCATGTGCATAGTGCTGATTTTTGGGGATTAGTTGATGAGCATGTGGGAGTTCAGTTAACAAATGGATGGAGACTTGATCTTCTTTAACCGAAACCTCTTGAGCACATACTGCATATGTCACTGTTGCTATAGCTTTGTCTGATGTGGCTTTGTAGAATTGACGATAACACTGCTTTATGCGATCGCTACTTGGCAACTCCAGAAATTTGGATACGTCTCGTTTCTCCTCCCTGATCGAGTCCATTTTTTCTAATCTTGCTGCTTTTGATGTTGAAAGCATTCGTCATTGTGTTTCCTCTTTTCTTTCACTGCCCGAGTGTTCCATTGACTGATTTTCTAATCTACAGCGTCACAGAGTGAGTCCAAAAGTTGAGGCAGGGAGTTTGCAAGAACAAAATCCAGCAGTACGTCTTTTCAATAGTGCACACAGGATAGCATTAGATCATTCTTAACTAAATCTGTGATTTCTAGAATAGAGAGATGCGCCAATGATTCACAACTGAGGTTAGCCATAGAGAAGAATATTATTGGTTGGGTAACGGTAGGTTTATCCATTCCATATCAGCTTACAGTTTGACTTATGCTTTCTTTTGTTTTATCTTTTCAGGAAGTGGGGGTCTCAAGGAGATTCGCGGATTCACCTGTTTTCAAACAGGAATGCTGTCTAGAACTTCTCAAAAGCTAATTTAACATCAATATGCCATCTGGATTTCGCAGAAGTAGACTAAGACACCATCGCTAGTACAAAAGGTGAGCATGTCGCTAGTGTTTGTCTTTAATAAATCTCCTCTCAATGTTTACGCCCATCATGTCTTCAACCACTGCATCTGAAGGTTTCCTTGCAGAGATGCTCAAGAATGCCCGTGATGCTCTCGTCATGAAAGGGTGCTATCTTGGAGTGCCCAATATCATAACCGGAGTGGCCTGGTGCCATGTCAGAAAAGTTCATATTCTTTCAACTGCTGAAGAAGTCAAGAAAGTGAATGAGCTTAACACTGCTGCAGGCCCAGATGCACCCCTCTCCGAACTTGAAATTCCTGGCTATGCCATTCTTTCGGCTGTGGTTTTCATTCCTTCGGAGGACTACTGGCTTACTTCTTGTGGAATGTGGAGAGGACCTGACAGTGGGTTTGCATTTTCTCAAGTGAAGCCTATGTGCACTGGAGAGGCCCCACGTCATGCCATCTTCTCGGAGGATTTCAAACATGTTCTGAAGAATATGGATGAGATTATAGAGAATGCTCATGCTAAAGGTGTTTCTGTCACGAAGGGTGCCATAGTGAACTCGCCATCCACTGGCGACAGAAAACTGAAGTTCTAGCATATTTTATTTCAAGTATAACTCACCTGTTCTTTGTGTGTACCTCAATTGATTTACAATGTAGGTCCTCAACGACATGCCCAGCATCAACTCAGTTCTGTCTACAACTGGTGTGTTCATCTGAAATTGTTCATTCAGTCTTTTGATTATCTTGCTGCTGATAACAGACACGCCTAACTCTGGAGGATTGGAGAAAGATACGGCAGAATCTGAGACAACTACGGAAGAAGCGGAAGAGGCAGATCCTGGTAAGGCCACCTGTTTGAATGTCTATGTATCTCAATTAAGGGTTTAACAGATGCTTTACCCTTTGAGTATACAATCGCAGGATGGCCTGTGGAGTCTGACCATGCCAAAGCGGCATTGGAGAAGATCAAGGAGATGCACCACGTCAACTATCTTGAGGCCTTCGATGTGAGATCCAATCTCATCTACCCACTGAGGTACCAGCAAACCCTCCAGGGTGTGATCATTCAGGTGCATTTCTATTTGACTCATTGGGCCTTCCCTGCGAGGAATGGCATTGCGGCCTGCAACACTTTTGTATCAGATATTGTCTCTATGAGGGTGCTTGTCCCTCCCAGCATCCCCAAGGTACCATTGACGCCCAAATGGAAGTTCAGAAGAACAGACCCAATGATGCCTGACATCACGCCCAAGAAATTCAGGAATTTTGCTGACCCTTCTTGTAGGTTACCTTCCATCTTGATGTAACTCACTTATATCGCATCTGCAGAATTGTCTCGCTAGTAGACACGTTCTTGGAAATTTTTGTTTGTTTTGTTTTGTTCTTGGGGTCCAATACATCTTTTCTTGTTTGGCAAGTTGAATGTCTGTTCGTAGAGATGAACTTTTTCATTTATATATTTGAGCATGTGCGTGAACAATATTAAGAAGTGCGCCTAGCAAGGTCGTCGCCGACGAAGTCAGCATTTCCCTCATACTTCTAAACATGTCGAAAACTCAGCACAGTAGTGTGAAAACTAGAGCATATATACCTTTTTGGTTGCAGCATCTAATGCATTCCACTGTAGAGGAATGAGTCTTGAGGTAGTTGACATAGCATTCATGTCCAGACTGCTTCAGGCCATACATGGCTTTGAGGAGTCGGCAAACCTTCCTATCTTGCCCAGGTTTCAAGACTCCTTTTGGCAGCTTCATATATACTTCCTCCTTGAGGGGAGCATTGAGGTAAGCCTTTTTGATGTCTACCTGGTGGATTTCCCAGTCTAATTGGGCAGCTAGGGCAATGATACGACCCCTCCATCCCCTGAGCACTGTATATTCAACTATATGAATACTAGACGCCTATCAAGTCCTTTGAACATGAACTCGAACCCTCCGAACACTCCCGATAGCTCCCAAACGTCCTGAACAACTTCAAGAATCATCAAACACTCCGAACGCGATCGAAGCTTTCCAAACGCAAATGAAAGTTTGTATATCAAAGGGAAGACACTATTCAAAGGCATCAGTTCTCTTCTATTTCTCCCTTTTCATTCGATTTCTTCATTCCCATTCACTACTTTCCCCTTAGATCATTAGAGAGGCTTCCCTTTTATCATATACACTTAAAGGGATCCTTGTACTAGAAGATATATATACTGTATGTTGTAGCTAGTGATAGAACAAGTTAGATATTCGCTTCTCTCTCACTCTCGAGTCTAGATCCTCTCTAGATCTTCTAAAGACTTCCTCTTTCAACTTTCCGATCCTTCCGATTCCCCAATTGATCATGTTCGCGAATGATCAAAGACTCCCTTTCCATGATTATCAATCATAGGCTGTGTCAAGACCCTTTATAGTCATCCTCGCACCTTGTTCTGTGTTCGGTTCTCATACACGAAGCAGACGTATCAGCAAGTATAACTTGGACAGATGGCATTTTGGCAGCGGAGGAGAACATTTTGGTGTAGTTGATGCCATATGTCTGACAGTGACTGCCTGCTACTATTCATACATAGCGGGACTCAACAACTTCATAGGCATTTCGTTTTTCTCTCAAGACTTTGGAGTGCGGGATTACTGGTTTTCCTAGTGGTAAGTCGACGATTTTCCAGGTGCAGAGTTTCTGTAGCTAGCCTATCTCATACATAAGTGTGTAATTCCATGCTTGACCATGAGGGCCTTCAAGAGCCTCAGTCATCAAGGACAGTTCAGTTCCCATGGATCCAGCAATGGCATAGAGTGGGTCTAGGCATTCATTGTTAGGGTGGATGTAAGCAGAACTACATCCTCCATCTTGTTCATTGAGGTCAAGGTCTATTTCACAGATGAATGCTTCAGCATACACTATGGCAGCAGGCTTGTAGATGCCTTTCTGCATATTGTGATATGATCCAGGTGGTGGGCATGCACGCATTCCTAGTCCATAGATAGGTTCAGCCTCAGGGATTCCATCAGCAGGTGGGGCAGTAGGCTCGGGGGTTTCAGTGGTTCACGCTGGGGCTCTCCATCTTTAGTGGGCACCTCAGGCTGGTTGGGAGGTGGTTGTATGACCTTCTCCATCTCTCCTTCATCCAGGATATCACTAGGGATGACAAGGTTTTCATCCTCAATGGTACATGAATCTTCAGAATTGAAGATGACATGTGTTAGCTGTGGGAAGTAGAGGATTGAATGTACTTACTGTGTATGTTTGCCTCTTCCTCTCCTTCCTCCCTATACCACTGCGCTTGGTGGCAGTGACATTGGGTCGTCCAGTCTCTCACTGATGGTGGAAGTACCCTTGATGGTACTTTTCGTCGTCTGCGATATTTTCCATCATCGTCAATATCGATGTCAGAGCCATTGGGCTCGTCTCAATGTTGGAGATGTCATTGGTCGCGTGGGGATGGAATCTAGAGCTGTACAGCTCATCCCAAGGTTGAGGATGGGAGCCATACAGCTTGTCCTCATCTATGTCTGGGGATGTCGGCTGTTTTCCAGTCACTACGTTCCATCTGCGACATCTTCCATCGTTGTCGTTGTCACTTCTGGAGCCATTGGGCTTGTTGTGGCGTTATAAACATTGTCAGTCATTGTGGTGGCGATAGACAGAGCCATAGGGCTTGCTGTCATCTATGTCCTCGTTGGGCCACTTTGCTGTGGTTATGTCCCAGCCATAGATGTCATATCGTATGTACAGTGGGCTCGTGGATGGACCAGGGGATGTAAGTCCCATCCGTGTCATACTCCACATGGTGTGGAGATGGTGCCTGATGTGGGCGGCAATGTGGCACCTTCTGTGCCTCGCACTGGCCTCATTAGCCTCCATTGACATTTCCTGGGACCTCAGACCTATGTGGGGTAGAGCCATTGGGCTCGGTGCTCATCGCGCAGACGTAGTCTGAAGTCATCGGAACCATCATTGGACAGTGATGTAGCACATCCTGTGCCATTCGCTGGCCTGGGTAGGCCTCGGACTCATGGATGTTGGCTCTTCATCAACGTTGCATGGAGCCCTGGGAAGTCCTCGCTCACTGACCGTGAGCAGTAGTGGCGCCGTTGATGATGTGGCACTCATTGTGCCTCGTTGGCCCTGCTTATGTGCAGGGACCTTTGTGAAGGTGGTCTGGGACTACCTTGGTCTTCATAGCATGGTTTGTGCATCCTGGTGGTAAACGTGAGGGGGGGTGCTACTAACTTAGCTTTGATCGGGACAGTTTTACTGCTCTCCTTCTTGCCAGCTCACAAGGCCTTCTTGATTGGGCTTGAGTGTAACATGTGAGTTCAAAATCAGCCTGAAGTTTGATTGGTTGGGTGTTAGTCATTGTGCAATCGTGTTCATTAGGATCACCTGAGTGGAAGGAAGAATGGAAGTCACCAATGATGTGAATACACTCTCTGACTCACTGAAAAGGTGTGATGAGATTGATTGTCAGCTTGACAAAGGTCAAGGCATAAGGGATGGATACCTGTCAGGTGACCGTAAGCCTGTAGAACTAGCTAAAGTCAAGACCGCTCACATTCTAATTTCCTTCCCAGTAGCCTTTCAGGGAGGCACAGTGTGCCCTCAACAAGTTTGTGGAAAAAAACCAGCGGGAAGGATATCCATCATTGGAAATGTTGTTACATTTCCAATGATGGATATCCTTCCCAAAGAGAGCCTCGCTCTTGGCAGTTTGAGATTGGGCATGTGTAGTTTTTTGAATTCACCCAAAATCACCTGTGGAATACACACATCAGTAAAAGTGCAAAAACATTGACTGACAATCACTGCATTAAAGAAAGAACTAGCTGGACCCTAGATAGCCCCCAGTTATTGGCTATTTGACACTGTTGGAAGTAAAATCAATGAAAGACAGTGACAAAATCACTGTCTGTGGTTTAATCAGTAACTAAATCACTGAATCATTGCCTCGTGTTTTCATAATCTTGACAAGTAAGCACATATGATTATAGTACTTCTCATGTGCAAAACAATGTTTCAATACTATTGGGCTTATATACATGAACTAAAAGGCCCATGTTTTAGCTGTGTAATGCGATCAATCTTTGGCAATATTGGGAAGGATGTAAACATAAGCTAATGGGATATCTTTGACTGCATTCGCAGTCTCTAAACCAATGTCTTTCCAGACTTCTGCAGAAATTTCATAGTCTTCAGTTCCAACATCAAGACCTTTGAAATTTCCTGACCACAAGTCTACAAGATTGGGTATAGTGTTTTCACAGAAGATATGGAGCCATTCTCATGGAAATGAGACTGCGAAGTCAATAGATGATACCTGGTGCAAAAGGGGGAGATAGCCAACACCATTGTTACATCGGCAGCAGTGTCTCAGGTGGCTTCTGGGGACAACAAAGGGGCTATCGCATAAGATGGCAGAAACAATGTTGAAATTCAAGACTAAGGAAGATACAAGTGTATCATACTCTACTTATATCTATCTGAGTCTAGAATGTGATTGTGATCATTATGGGGATGTTCCATGGAATGGCTGACAAATGCACAGCAATGCGCAGCCTTGCGCAGCTACTGCAGAATAACTGTGGAGCATGTCTTCATTGACCAATGGCACAATTGCCTCCAATCTACGAGGATTAGTGATTAGATTAGATGGAGAGATAAGATAAGATAAGGAAAGGAAAGATTGAAGGGAAGACAAGTGAGTGGAGATCCGATTAGGTAAGTGTCACATCACGCCGACCAGTCGGTGTGACAGTCACAGAAGTCGCAGATAGGGGACAAGAGGACCAAAATCGAAGTAGCTATAACAACCATAGTATTTAGCAAGTGCATCTCAAGTTCCTTTTGTCTTTGCTAATTTGAGTTTTTCATGAGCAGATACATAATATTCATGTGTATGCAAGGGAAGAGATTGTGGGTTGACAGAAGGTTGCATCTGATGATTGAGGTTAGGTGTTCTGAGAGGGATGTAATAGATCTTGCCATAGTCTGTAATCATTCACACACCCTTTATCTTGCAGGAATGGCAGGGGAAATACCCATTATGGCCTTTGAGACCCAGCATTGTCTCCACTGCGATAATGTCCCCATGTTTAAGGATGGTGTATGCATGTAAGTTGAAGAGGCTTCCACAGGATGCATCAAATGTTGACACACCCCTAGCCAGTTGTGCACATTCCTCATCAAAAGGTACAAGGAATGATTCAAGATCCTTGGGTTTGTGAATGACGCCAAGACAGATAATATTTTCTAGGTGAGTGCAAATTTGCAGAGGTAGATTGTAGTTTTGGAGGATAATGGGTATCATGCTTGAACCATTTCTTCAGCGCTTGAACAACAGGTACCCATTAACTGATAATCCAAAAGCGATATCACATCTATTGCAGAAGTATTTGTAGGGTCTTTCTACCCCATCAATAGTAACTCAATGATGCAAAAGCTTGCGATAATGCATGCAATCAAAGACATCATGAATTCATTGGGGGTCATATTGGTAATAGTGTCGATATGAGAGTTTTTCGATTATAGCCATGCTCTAGTAGAAGTTTTGGAGTCTGGGGATAAGGGGGATATAGCTGTAACTTTGCCGAGGTCATTAGTTGCAAGTGAATTGAGCCTGGCTATAGAACAGGCAACTTTGGTATAGTTTGTATTTTCCTGTATAAGCAATGCAAAAATTAATACAACAGTCATATTTGGCTAGCTCAACACCAGCCAGTAGCACAATCTGGAAGATCATAACCCACTCAGAATCAATCTTGATTTTGTGTTGGAATGCATAGTGCATTTGATTAAATGTGCAGTGGGTTACATTGCCAAACATCTTGAGATTGAAGGCACAAATGTTGTCTCTATCTCTTTTAGTTAGGATATTATTTCCTGCTTGCAAGAATGTAAGTGTGAACCAAGTGATCACCCTGATATTGTCACAACTGTAGTTGCAAGTCTTTTCATTGATCACAAGGTAGGCCTTGGAGCTTAATAGGTCTAAGAGGATATAAAAAAAGGTTCTGACAGGAATGTCTTTATAAAGGGTAATGATTCCTTCAGTGTTAAGTTTGACTTCTAGAAAGAAATTCTGTTGTAGGTTAAATCCATTGCATGCCTCTGCTGAGAGTTGAGGGAATATAGGCATGAACAGTTGGCTCAATTGTTTCGAGTTTGTGTTTCTCTTTCCTTGTCTGATGGAAAGGAAGTCTGATGATTCTGATTGCATTCGTGCTACTACAAGTAATCTCACAGGAGGATGAAGTGATGATCCGCTTCGCCCTCAGGGTTTATATAGTATTTCTAAAGTAAGAGTCATTATGAGTCAGCCTCCGCAGTCACCCCTTTTTCTATTGTTCACAGCCTCCAATTTAAGGTTTGCCATTGTTCCTAGTTATACTGCAGAAGGCTGTGTGCTTCTGATGACTCAACTCTATTAGGCATAGCCTTCTGCAGCACTGGGCTGTGTTGTCTCATGACTGGTTCCTATTGTTCTTCTGGTCATGAAATCGCTGTTGTTTCTATTTCTTGTCCAGTGTATTGGGTTTCTCTTCTTTGACTGAGGAAGCTCCTTTTGGTCCTTCCTTTGTTAGTAGGTATATAAAAGGTGAGGTGTTGTATCCCTATGCTTCAGTTCAATCCTTGTCAATCATCATGACTCCCTCCCACCAAGGCTATTACATTCAATTCTTCAAGCAGTCCAGGGTTATGCATCACACTGCCTCTGTCTTTCTTGACTGTGATTCGTTTCATTACTACCTTCAGTGTATCCCCTCTGATGCTGACCTCTGCTGGTCGTCTTTCTCCTGCTTTGCTTGCAGTGGCAAGCACAAGGTCAAGAAGTGTCCATATGTTTGCTGGCCAATCCAGCATGCTTGTGGTTTAATGGAGGATCCGCTTGGTGAGTACCTTGTTTTGTCTTTATTAGCCTGTGTTTGTTAATCATAGGCTTTCCCTTTCTTTAGCTTGGGATAATGATGCCCCTCCCCCTACTTCCCAGCTCCCTTTGGAGGAGTAGGTTAATTGGGGGTCCAATAAGTGGGCTGACTCTCTTCCCTCTGTTAAGAAGGGGGCAGTTGACTGGGCTGCCAGTCCCCCCTTCTGTCCTTGGACCCCTGGTCCATTGAGTTCTTTGTCTAGTGGTAAGCTCTAAACTCTCTCACTCTCTTCATGATTGCTGACTCCTTATTCCTTAGTTGAAGATTTGTTGACATCATTGACCAATGTCAATGTCAAGATTGAGGATGAGGAGATTCCACCCAGTTTGTTGTGGACACCAATGATTGGTTAGGTGAGGAGGCAAGACAGATTGTGACGAGTTTGTGGAGGGGAAGGCTGCTGAGTTGCAGGCCTCTGGTGGAGACACCAATGGGGCAATCTATTGGGGAAATAAGCTGGCTGCATTAGATGGTCAAGTAGTCTTGAGTTTTGTGGATTTCTTGAGGGATAGTATGGTGCAGGAGATAGCCAAGATGGATTAGTCTAAAATAGCTAGTCAGATATAGACCCCCCTTCTTGTATGAATAGTCTTTGCTGCCAATAAGGGCAGTCCCCTTCCAAAGAGAATAGATGCAAAAACAAAGAAAAGTGAAGAAAAGAGTGGAATTTTAAGAGAGTGAATGCCAATTTCATGACAAATATCTACTTATGAACTCTCCATAATTCTGCATCATTTTCTGGTCCCATTACACCTCTCAAGTCCTTGTAGATCTCATCAAGAGTTAACCTCTCTTGTCTAGCTGGTTCCTGTTCTACTACATCCTCAGAATGGGTAGAGTTGTGATCCAAGCTATTATGGTCCTCAGAACTTGAGGTGTTGGTTTTGTCTGATGAGGATTTCAGTGATTCTTGAAGCCTAGAAGGTGAGCAGGACATGCTGGTAGGGTCTTGGTCTCCCAGATCATCGCCTGACTCAGAGGTGCCAGTTTCAGATTGGAGGATGTAATCTGGATCTGCAAACTGGTAATGGCAGAGACAGGTCGAGTATGCAAGCTTTTTGAAGCAACCTGGATGGCAGTGACAATGCTTTCAATGTTTCTGAGAGGGTACCCTGGCCATAAAGAGCTACTTCCACAGTATGATAGGTTACATGATCTAGTTGATACATGTATTCCAACTCTGTCCTAAGTCCCCTCCCTCTCTATTATCATCCACTACCATGCCTAAGCTATCTAACCCCAAATCCAAGTCAGCCAACAAGGTAGACCATCTGAGTGCAAGGATGAGTAAACTTCACCAAGAAATGCATAAGTTAAAATGTAAGTACCACTTACTCGTGTCCTGTTTGCTGATCTGACTTTATCCTACAGGCTAATAACAAGCTTGGAGCAAGCCAAATGCCTACAAGGAAACCTTTGTCAAGCTAATAACAAAACTAAAGGGGTTAGCAGGCTATACACCTCTAAACAGTTATAATCTGCAAGACACTATGGGTCTTACCTAGAACAAAGTGAGATATAATAAGATTGCAGTATGTGGCCCAAAACAATGTTGCTTGGATGCTAACACATATACCTTAAAGGCTATCTACCATTATCTGACAATGAGGTATCTAGATGTTTTGTAGACAATGAATATGCAGGACAAGCTTGTTATAGCCAAGGTTGTAATGTTTGTAAGGCTTCTCAGTTGATTTCTCACTGCATATATAACTTATTTTAACTTAGGCACAAGATGAATGTCCCTCCCTAAAAACATATGCTGAAGGATAGCCTATCTGTAACTTCCTTGGGAGATTTTTACACAACCATGTATCATAAAATAGGTGAAAAGGAAGGGACACAAGTGATGATGAGAACAAGGTTGATGTGAGTGATCATGAATTGTAGTTTTGATATGTTGATTGCTAGCCACTTTTCAGAGTAACAACAAGGACATAGGTAACGATGATGAGGATAGCAGGGATGACAGCAGTGAAGAGTTAGATGAGGATTCAGATATAGATGATGATGATAATCCTTATTGTCTTCAAACAGTATGTCTTTTGGTTTTATTATATACAGTCTAATCTAAGAGGGACAGACTACTCATAACCTCAAATCAAACCTCAGCAAATCCTCAACTTAGAAAAGCAAACCTGCTGTGAGAATGCAGGCTAAGGCATCAACTAAAAAGTGGCTTATATCCAATGCTGAGGCCAACATTTCTGATCAAGATGACCAACCTATCTACAAGAAACATCATGTACAAAAGATGATTGAATGTGAAAATGAAGATAGTTCCAATAATGAAGAATCCACCCCTAATAGAGAACTAAGTGAGGATGATGAAAGGGATAACTGCAAGCAAGACATTGATGGAGCACAGCAAGCATGTACCCAGGGAAAGATAGTGAGTATCTCAATTATAGGCTATTGCAAAGTACAAGGTGGGGGATGATTACCACTACTCCATCCTAGACTGCCACCAAAGCTATGCTAATAGTCTGCCTCCTTCTCCCAATAACAACTAAGATAGCTAGGAGCAGCAAGACAACTACCACTGCCTCTGTGAAGAGTACCATTGCTTTAGAATCCCAGATGGCACCTGCTATAACACTCAAGATGGCAGTTAAAGTGAAACCAAATACCAGAAATGCAATACTGCTGAAGATGGCTTGAAAGAATGTAACAATAGCAGCATCAAAGACTACCGCCAAAGCCAAGGTGACTAAAGCTAAGGTAACCAAAGTTAAGGCAACCATTAAGGCAAAATAAATCACTCTTCACCAGACTGATGAATGAAGCAAAATGCCTTGTGAGCATCTTGAAGACATTTACCAGAATCATGAAGAGGAGGTAAGTGTTACAATGACTAGGCACAATCAAAGGTGGTTACCACTATGCCAAAAGCATCACAATATCAAGCTCGTCTTGGTATGTAGTACCCAGTATATATATAGTTGCACATTGCATGCCAAGGTTATAACTAGACCCTAACAGTAAGCATCCCAGAATCCTGCTGAAACTTTCACTGAGTATTAGGAGACAGGATGAAGAGGTACATCACCCTATGGGCTCTACATTTGCATACACAGCTAATTTATCATTGGAGGATGACAAAGAGATGAAGCTAGAGAAGGAACTTGCCCAAGTTGACATTCCAACATTGTGTCCAAGTGAAGGCTGCAGCAACAAAATCTCTCATGTGAACCAGCAGCTGTGTATCCTGTTCAAGAGATACTAGGATATCATCCATTCTGAGGGCTGCAATTCAGCTACTATCTTCAGGTAGGAAACCAATATCTGTGTATACATCAAAAGGCAGCAAAAGGAACTCAAGTGCTGAGAGGATGCACAAAGGAATGGCTGGCTGATGGATATTGACTTCACAGATTTACCAAATCATATCATAGTGATGAAGGAGCAACTTCACCGCTTCCTCTTCCTTTAGAGCATTAAGTTAGACAATTCCATTCTACAGCAATTCACCATGGATATCAAGGGGAAAGCAAACACTGTTCAAAAAGCTCTTGAAAATTTTACTTCCCTCACACAGCTATTAGGGATCATTTTGGCACATGCTTGACCTGGATAGTAAGTCAAATGTTTATTGACTTTGTCCTCACATCACTTGTGTGCCTACAGCTATAGGGCAAAAGGTGGTGCTGTTATTGAAAGCACCATTTATTGCTTATTCAAACCAACTACTTTGAGTGATGCAATATAGCCTATCAAGTTTACGTTATTTGCATCCTATGTCCTTCCTTTTGTTGGTCACCTTCTAATCACAGAAGATCTTGGCTATTCTACTGATGAAGCTCTTAAAATCATGCACACAAGCAGCAATGTCAGAGCAGGTATATATCCTTTGAATGACAACAATAAACAACTAGAAGATATCATTGTGCAAAATTCTTATTTGGGTAGCAGGGAAAGGACCAGCCAGGTGCATGCCCAATTACACCTCTATTTTACTTATTTGCTTCCCCTCCATACATGTCCAGAGAACTGTTCATACAGATGGGTGATCTATGCTAACTAGTGAGCCTAAGAAGTACCTGCTGCCGAGAATGATCAAGGTATGCAATTCCTTCCAACTCATACAATAATTCATAATAGATTAGAAAGCCTGTACAGCTGATATTGCAATAACAGCATCAATTCATCCTCTCTGGCTGGTTTCCTTGATCTCTCTCCCTTCCTCTAGCTTCTCTCCACTACCTCCAGAGCTTGTCTTTCTGGTGCATAATTTTCTTGGCACACTGGCCTCTGCTTTCACTCTCATGAATGTTCTCACTGCTGTGATGTTCTGGATAGTCTCTCCATATGCAAGGACTCTCTTGAGCCTGCTGTTTCCAGGCCCTGTATCTATAGATAATCTGTCAATGAAATTCATTCCTGATGTGTGTATAAATCATTGTGTGATCACTACTAATCAGTGACAAGTGAACTGTTTATCAAGGATTTTCTGACTACATTACAATGCTTAAAACACTGCAATACAACAATAAAGTCACTACTATTCAAACAGGAAAATGAGACCTTCAGTGATTTCATGTTTAAATAGTGAGGTGGCTGAATATTTTTCAGTGATTTCTATTATTGCTTTTCATTGATTTTACTTCCAATGGTGTTGAAAGGTAGCTGGATGTTCAGTCAATCCACTCTCCTATATTATCACCTAGGACTATTTAGCTTAACATACTTGTACAATGTATAACTAGCTTGCTGTTCAATTTTCTCATATACCTGCTGCTTTATTTTGGCACCATTGTAGACCTTGCTCAAGCTATCTGAACACTTTAGTTATATCAATGTATTTCTTAGATATTCTCATTTAGGTCAAATTACTGACTGTCAGTTATACTTCAGTTCATGTGAGTATGCATTCCCCTCCTCACGCACATGCTCCGCACTCCCCCCCCCACATCCAAATTGCCTGAACTGAGTCTATCTTACACTGATGTCTAGCCAATAACCCCCCTCTTTTGTGGACCCTATTGCCTGGGCTGTGATACTGCCCCAAATGTGTGAGGGCCTCTTGGCTTTGGCATTGGAATGGCTACCAGCTGCACCAAGTCCATTCCAATCCCAAATAGATCCTGTAATACTGAAGGCATCAGCACATTCACATGATGGGCCTCACACACCATTGCCATATTCCTCTCCTGCTGTCACAACTGTAGTTGCAAGTCTTCTTGTTAATTACAAGGCAGGCTTGGGAGCTTAATAAGTCTAGAAGGATAGAGAAGAATGTCCTAACAGGAACATCTTCATAAAGGGTGATAATTCTTCCGCTGTTTAACTTAACTTCTATGAAGAAGTTCTGTTGTGGGTTAAATCTGTTGCATGCCTCTGCTGATAGTTTTGGGAATATAGGTATAAACAATTGGCTCAAGTAGTTCTTGGTTATGTTTCTCTTTCCTTGTCTGATAGAAAGGTAGTCTGATAATTCTGATTGCATTTGTACTACTACAAGTAATCTCATAGGAGGATGAAGTGATGATCCACTTCACTCTTAGGGTTTATATAGTATTTCTAAAGTAGGGGTCATTATGAGTTAGCCTCTGCAGTCACCCCTTTTTCTATTGTTCACAGCCTCCGATTTAAGGTTTGCCATTGTTCCTAGTCATACTGCAGAAGGCTGTGTGCTTCTGATAACTTAACTCTATTGGGCATAGCCTTCTGCGGCACAGAGCTGTGTTGTCTCATGACTTGTTCCTATTGTTCTTCTGGTCATGAGATCGCCATTGTTTCTATTTCTTGTCCAGTGTATCAGGTTTCTCTTCTTTAACTGAAGAAGCTCCTTTTGGTCCTTCCTTTGTCTGTAGGCATATAAAAGGTTAGGGGTTGTATCCCTATGCTTCAGTTCAATCCTCATTGATCATCATAACTCCCTCCCACTAAGGCTACTATGTCCAATTCTTCAAGCAGTCTGGGGTTGTGCATTGCACCACCCCCATCTTTCTTGACTGCGATTTATTCCACTACTACCTTCAGCATATCCCTTCTGATACTAACCTCTACTGGTCATCTTTCTCTTGCTTCACTTGCAGTGGCCAGCACAAGGTCAAGAAGTATCCATATGTTTGCTAGCTGATCCAGCATGCTTGTGGTTTAATGAAGGATCCGCATGGTGAGTATCTTGTTTTGTCTTTATTAGTCTTTGTTTGTTGATAATAGGTTCCTTTCTTTTAGCCTGGGATGATAATACCCCTCCCCCTACTTCCCCACTCCCTTTAGAGGAGTGAGTTAATTGGAGGTCTGATTGTTGGGGGAACCCTCTCCCCTTTGCTGATCCCAAGCCTGAGGACCGGGCTTCCAGTCACCCCTTCTGTCCTTGGACTCCTGGCCCTATAAGTCCCTTGTCTAGTGGTAAGCTCTCAACTCTCTTGCTCTCTTCAGGATGGCTGACCCCTTATTTCATAGTTGAAGACTTGTCAACATCGTTAACTAATGTCAATGTCAAGATCAAGGAGGAAGAGATTCCTCCTAGTTTGTTGGCAAGTCCCACCAATGATTGGTTAGGTGAGGAAGCAAGAAAGATTACAATGAGTTTTATGGAGGGGAAGGCTGCTGAGTTGCAGGCCTCCAGTGGAGATACCAATGGGGCAATCTATTGGGGAAATAAGTTGGCCGCATTAGATGGTCAAGTAGTTTTGAGTTTCATGGAGTTCCTGAGGGATAGTATAGTGTAGGAGATAGCTAAGACAGATTAGTTTTAGATAGCTAATTAGATATGGACATGGACTCCCCCCTCTGTATAAACAGTTTCCACTGCCAATAAAGACAGCCCCCTTTCTGAAGAGAAATGGTATAAAAAATGAAGAAAAGCAAAGAAACAAATGGAATTTTAAGAGAGTGAATGCCAATTTTATAACACCTGCTAATCAAATGCAAAGGCTAGCAAAAAAATTATAAGTTATCATCTAAGTGTTCAAAACACACTCACTATCACTTCCTCCATTAGAAAGAAAGGTGCAAGAAAATCCAAATGTTGTAAGCTAGCATACCTTGGAGAAAATGAGTAGGCTGATTCGTACTTTAATTAAAAATAAATATGCACTCACATGTTGGAAAAGTAATCAAGGACATTCCCCATCTGTCCCTGCTTCTGCCCAGCATCTGCCTTCCTCCCCCATTTGCAACTAGTATCTGCAAAGAACCTAGAAGTAAGTCAAGATTGAATATATCAGAATTATATATACTCATGATGTCACCTAGCTTTACTTCTTCTCCCTTTCATCCATCCAGTGACTTTGAGCCATTTCCCCATCAATACATCAGCTTGCACCATCCACCAAGGAATCAAAATGTGTAAGTTAATATTCAACTGTATTAGGATGAATACACACTTACCATATACCTATAGGGATTATTCCCCTACTTTGTCATGGCATAGCCATTGCTCCTATTCACAATCTCACTAATGAGATCATTCTGCATCTCCCATCAGACTACTATCTGTATCTGAAAATACTAATATAACTTGCAAGCTTGACTTTATCATTTCTGCAATCACTGCAATCAAAGATGACAACACCAAATTCAATCAGCAGTTGAATGCACTTGAAACAAATCTGAATGAACATACTGATACCTATAGCAGGGCTTCTGCCAATTCTAGGCCTACTTGTGGTCAATAGGGTATGAATGTAAAGAAGAGAGGACACCCTGGGAAGGAAAATGAAAGTAACAATGAGAGTAGCAATGAGACCAACAAACGACTCACCCAAGACCTCAAGAAACTGAAAGAGACTCTCTTGAAACTGGCCCAGAAAGCCTAGAAATATTTGCATGTAAGTGAATATTAACTAAAAGTAGGATGATCATATTAGCAAAAGCATAATGGAAAGGTCATGATAGGTAAGTGCCAACATTGTTCACCTGCTTGGTACCACAATGTATTTCATGACACCCACTTAAAAAATGACAATGTGCTGTACAAACTCACAATTTAGTTGCTAAATGACAAAGTTGCCAAAAATCTGTAAGGCTATCCAATGGCATACCTTGCTATACCTTGAGGGCAAAGGTTAGGTCTATGCAATAAAGGTATACAGCAATGAGGCAGCAAATGCAGGAGAGACAAGCACAGGAAGTAGTTGAGACAGTGTATTTAAGATGATTGTTATGGCCACTTCATTTTGTCGCCCCACCAACCTTCCTTTTTGGTCTTATCTAATCTCACTTTCGATCTTATCTTATCTTATCTTTCTTCTTATCTAATCTCTTATCTTATCTTCTCATAGATCAGAGGTGATAACGCCGTTGGCTGATGAAGACGTGCTCCACAGTAGCTGCGCAAGGCTATGCAATACTGCGCATTAGTCAGCTGTTCCATGGATCGTCGCTGTGGTTATCACAATCACAGCCCAGGCCCAGGTAGATATAAGTAGAGTACAGGACACTTGTATCTTCCTTAGATTTGTCCTTCAATGTTGTCACTACCAGTTTATGCGCTGGTCTCTCTATGATTTACGTCAAGCGACCTAAGTCCCTCTGCCGACATAACAGAAGGACAAATCTCCATCCTCACCTTGCTTCTTTTCTCAAGAGTCCCTGGAGAAGATTCGTCTGACACCAACCATCGTTGTTTTGGGTTACCAGACAAAGACTGTCGCTGTTGCCTCCCCGGAATCCCACTAGGCTCCCCTCGATCGACCCATCCTCTCTCGCCTTGAGAATCATGAGAGATGCTTCGGCACATCCTCGCACAGTATCAAGAGTGATCACCACCCTGGATCGTTCTCCCTCAACTCCGCCCCTGTCCTACTCACCTCCACACCTATCCCCTCAGGCTTCTTCCAGTATGCTTATTAGCTACTCGGAGCAACAAGCCGTCGATGCGCTAGATATCGAACGAGAGCAACTCAAAGCTCTTGTGCTCGAGTTTTCCCACCTCGCTTTCGACCTCACCCCTCCCGTTTCCACCAAACCTTCCCCTGCCTCATCCCATTCCTCTCTGGACTCTTATTATACTGCCCCATCTCCTTCGGATTCTTCAGATGATAGCCTAGACCTTTTCATTGAAATCGAACTGCAAACATTCAATCGCGTTCGAATCAGAGTTTATCATTCCCCCGCACTCGTTGCAAATTTTCTTGCCTCCTCTATCCATGTTTTCTACCGTCGCGGATCTTCTCGCATCAGAGAGATCCACATCCGAGATAACCTGTGACCACGCCTCCCCGTGCAGGATCCCGTCGATCAAGCTACGGGCTCACAGACGATGAATTAGAGTTCCAGGACGCCGTCGACACTACTGAGATTTTCTCACCCTTATCATCTCAGATTCTCGACCCCTCAACTCCCTCCATCTACTCCATTCTCGGACCCACCACTCTCCCTGCCCCTTCTCCACGACCCACGGATATATCTTCGCCTTTTGTGTTTGGATGTCCCCGTTTCCTCTGAACACCACCCCAACCTCTTTCTCGTTCGTCATCCACTCCTGCGATAGTAAACATCTCCACCTCCCCGCAATGACCACTTCCGGAACCCCCCCGGAAACCGAAAGACTCTCCTCCACCAAAGGAGTCCTCTCCCTCCCCTGAACAGAATCCTTCCCCTCATTCCTCTCCGGCTCCTTCCCCTTCTTCGTCCCCCCCACCGCCTTCGAATCCCAACCCACTTCCTCCCTCACAAATGCCACCCATGGCTTCCATATCAAAAACAATCAAGCTCGCCCAACCTGACGTCTTCAATGGCGACAAGAAACTATACAAGAATTGGTTTCGACAAGTCATCATCTTCCTTCGCGGCAGTGAAGTCACAGACCCAGAGAAGATGATCCTTGTCACCTTGTCATATATGAAGGAAGGCATTACCGCCAAGTGGGCTCAACAGTATGTGGACGCCTACTTTGGTCGAACAGACCCCGTCACCGGAAATCTCCTTCCCCTCGGCCCCTGGAAGGATTTCACGGATGTTTTGGATGTTGTTTTCACCGACCATGCCACGGAGCAGCGCGCCCGTGAGGAAGTCGAACATTTCTCACAAGAACGATTGGGAATTGTAGATTATTTTGTCAAATTGGAACTCTTGTTCCGCCAAGCTGGCCCCATTGGCTAGGATAAAGAATGCATCCGGATCCTCGAGAAAAATGTCAACCAAGGCATTATTCATCAAATTTACATGTCGCCCCCACTCCCCACCACATACCCCAGGTACCACGAGAAGGTCGTGGCCATTGGCCAGTTGTTGGAACGTTTCCACGATCAGGAACATCGTCAACGCCCATCAGCTCCCCCTTCTTGCCCGGCTTTCCGTCCCTCTGCTCCACGTTTCCATCCCTCCCTCCCCCAGGACAAGCAAGTGCTGTTGGGCACCATCCACAGAGGACAAGGCCTGCCTATGGATCTGAGTAAGACGCGCCAAACCAATCGGTGCTACAATTGTGGTCAGATTGGACATTTCTGTCGGGAGTGCCTACAAGAACTCAAGAAGGTCAACGTCTGTGCTCCCCAGCACAAATTGACCATCGACGAGATCACGGAGTTGATGAACTTCCTTTCCACAGAGGAACACAACTCCAATGAGCCCACCCCCGACAACGACGAACAGGATTTTGGCGACGGTCGATAGAGATGCGCTCACTCTATTCGACGGAATCATACCTACTCTGGCATTGTGAACAGACAGTATCGGACACCCCCTTTGTTACCCCTTCTCCCCTTTCCATTCTTTGTACCACTACGACGGCATGTACAATATTAAATACCAACAGGCCCGTCAATGAAATTTGTCCAAACCTGTCTATGTTAGATGAAAGCTTTGAGTGCCCCGAATCCCCCAACTCTCCCATTCCCGAATCATTGTCTCTCCCTTCTGTCGATTCAATCGACATCAACTCTCTTTCTTCCCCCTTAGAAATCATTAACGCAATTAAGGAACAGGCTAATTATGCAATCCCCATTCTTTCAAAATAGTCTCACCCTGCCTGATCACTAGAGATGACTCAGACCACGATCAATCAAATCAACGCTCTTTCAATGGAGAATGCTATTCGAGCCCTCAATGAACTCAAAGAACCTCATGTATTCGTTCATGGCTCAGGCTCAAGAAATCAATTGACCCTTAAGACCATCATTACCACCTTGGATAACTGTACTGAACATCTCGCCACTGCTCTCATCGACAGCGGTTGTGAAGGTTCATATATCGACATCAAATACATCTGTGAGAACAACCTCCACACAACTAAACTTGCCCGACCCATTCTGGTACACAATGCCAATGGACAACCCAATTCCGAGGGGCCCATCTCCAAAATGGTCACGCTCGAACTTAAGGTCAGCACCCATGTCGAACAGATTAACTTTGGTATCACGAACCTCGGCAAGTCCCAGATTTTCCTTGGACATGACTGGTTAAAAAGTCACAATCCCTCCATTGATTGGAAAGCCAACTCTCTTGTTCTCAATCGATGCCCCCCTGACTGTCATCCCTCTCCTCTCCCTGACTCTGTCAACATCAATGAACTCAACCCCGAAGACACCCTCGAGGATGGCAATCAACTACTTATGGTTGATTTCAACCCTGCCATCCAAATTCGTTTGATGGGAACAAAGTCTCAAGACCTTGCGATCAAGGCCTGGGAAGCCCAGAAGAAGGACTGCAACTGGAAGGAAATTGTACCCGAATATCTCCATGAATTCCAAGATGTCTTCACCAAGGAAGACTTCGACGAACTCCCTCCAAGTCATCCCTGGGATCATGCAATCGAATTCCTCCCCGGAACTGAGGAGAAACTCGACTGTAAGATCTACCCACTCTCCATGGATGAACAAGCTCAATTGGATGAGTTCCTGGAAGAGAATCTCCATACAGGATGAATTTGGAAATCAATCTCCCCCATTGCCTCTCCGTTCTTTTTCATCAAGAAGAAAGATGGTCGATTACGCCCCATCCAGGACTATAGAAAGCTCAACGACATGACTGTTAAGAACAGATACCCCCTTCCTCTGATCAACGAACTGATTGACACCCTACAAAACGCTCGCTATTTTACCAAGCTAGATGTTCATTGGGGATACAACAATGTCCGGATCAAGGAAGGAGATGAACACAAAGCTGCATTCTGAACCAATCGTGGCTTGTTCGAACCCCTTGTCATGTTCTTCGGTCTCACTAACTCGCCTGCAACATTCTAAAACATGATGAATGACATCTTCCATGTCCAAATCATCGAAGGACATGTCTTGGTCTACATAGATGACATCCTCATCTTCGACAAGGATCTCGAGATGCACCACCAACATGTTTACGAAGTTATGACCACACTTTGCGAACATAAGCTTTACCTCAAGCCAGAGAAGTGCGATTTCGATCAATGCCAAGTGGAATACCTGAGTGTCATTGTGTCTGAAGGCCACGTCAAGATGGACCCTGTCAAGGTCCAAGGGATCACTGACTGGCCAACCCCCGAATGCAAGCGAGATGTCCAAGCTTTCCTTGGATTCTGCAATTTCTACTGTCAATTCATCCACCACTTCGCTGGGATTGCTCGACCCCTCAATACGTTAACCGGAAACACTCCTTTCAATTGGACCACCGAATGCCAGGATGCCTTCGACGCCCTGAAGATGATCATTACAACCTCTCCCATTCTCTCCATCGCCAATGATAACAACTTACTCTGTGTGGAAACAGATGCTTCAGACTATGCTTTAGGTGCTATATTATCGCAAAAACAAGACAATGTTTGGAAGCCCATTGCCTACGTTTCCAAGGCTTTTACCCCCATGGAATGAAATTACCAAATTTACGATCGCGAGCTGCTCGCAATCATGACTGTGCTCCAGGAATTCCGCAAATGGCTGCTGTCTGCCAAGCAAGTCTTTGAGGTTTGGATGGATCACGCCAACCTCCAGTACTTCAAGCTGCCCCAGAAGCTGAACAGACACCAGGCCAGGTGGCTCACGGAGCTTCAGGATTATCATTTCACTCTCCACCATGTCACCGGCAGGGCCAATTCCAAGGCCAATATCCTGTTGAGATGACTGGGTTTTGAGAGGGGGGTGGATGATAATGACGATGTTATTTTACTCCCATCTAGTCTTTTTCCCGCTTCAGATCACCCTACTGTAGACCTTCGTCAGGTTCAACATGAGATTGAACCCACTAATTTCCACTCTCGTATTCGGAATTCATACCGGAACTCCAAAAAACAAGTCACACTCCTTCGAGAAAAACGTAAAACCAATTGGAAAACCTGAGACGATGGCATCGAGACCTTCTTGGACCGGACTTATGTCTCAAAGGACACCCCACTCCGTGGCAAAATCATCGCTCAATACCACGACAGCCCTCTGTCATGATCCCAAACTGATTTGGTATCAAACTTAACCAAAGATCATGCATTCAGCAAGTAGCATCCATAGCTCAAATATCCTTTATCTTATCTTATCTTATCTTATCTTATCTTAGATAAGATATCACTGTCCCTCACACATTATCTTATCTCAGATAAGATACACTACTATCTTTACTTATGCTATCTTATCATGGACAATAGCATTCTTCCCCATTGTTCTCTGAGTCAGAATGACTCATATCCCATTTCTCTATTGTTCTGTCATCACTCCATTGTTCTCTGAGTCACTATGACTCATATTAATCTTCCCCATTGTTCTCCTCATTGTCTGACTCATAGTGAGTCACAATTCAAACTCCTCATTGTTCTTTTATCCATTGTTCTTATTTCCTATTGTTCTCATTGCCCATTGTTCTCAAACATATATAAAGGGCCCCCTTTTCACCAGTGAGGAGTTCAGTTCACTTTTAGTTCACTTTTCCCCCACTTTATCCCCCCTCCCCCTCTTCCCTTGAACTCACCCCTAGTACTCAGTACCTAGTACTACCTCTTATTGATACTACTTGTCTGTAGTCAATACATCCAATCTAGTCTAGTCTATTAAGCTTATACCCTGTGTGATTTCGCCTAAGCCCTCTTGCGTTAAGAACCAACTTAGGAATCACCCCTTGACGTATTTCTGTAAGTTGAAGATAGCCACCGAGGACTATCTTATCTTACCTCAGCCCCTGCTTATTCATCACATTCTCTAAGCCTCAGTCCTTATTGGAGAGACCTCACTGTGATACATATTCTTCTAAGTCAGCCGTTGACTTCATTCTTGCTCTCCCAGTCAATACTATCCATTGAGTTTGGATAGCCTGCTCATCTGTACATCCTAGCCAAGGATTACTCAAGCCCCATCAAAGGAGGAAGTGATCATTACCCAATCAACTCACATCTCCCCTGAACAACTAGGACCTACTTGATTGACGTATAACTCCAGTAGTCCTAGAAGTGAAGTATCTATATTTCACCTGATACCTCTCTCCAGACACTATGGCTCCTTCAAGACTTCCGAAGCCGTATGTTGTGATTACTGGTGGCCTACCATCAGGAGAGACATCGAAACCTACGTTCGTGGTTGCGAAACATGCCAACGCACCAAAGCATCCCGATTACCTGCGAAGACTCCGTTACATCCCTTTGATCCTCCTCCTCGACCCTGGGATACGATCACAGTTGATCTCGTAGGCCCTATACCTGAATGTCAGGGCTACAATGCAATCCTCACGATTGTCGACCACTTCTCCAAGGCTGTCAAGTTTGAAGCCACCCACATCGAACTGAACTCCGAAGGATTCGCAAAAATCATTCGGGATCGCGTCATCTGAGATCACGGTGTCCCCCAATGTATCATCCACGATCACGACCCGCGATTCATTTCTAAATTCATGACTGATCTTTTCCGCCTTCTGGGCACCTCCCAGAACATTTCCACAGCTTACCATCCCCAGACTGATGGTCAATCCAAATGAATGAACCAGATGCTCAAACAATACCTTTGTGTCTTCATCAATCATTGTCAAGATAATTGGAAGGAATGGCTTGCGCTGGTGGAGTTTTCGTACAATAACTCAGTTCACGCAGCCACACGACAAACTCCCTTCTATGTCAATTATGGTCAGAATCCCTGGAAAGGAAATGACACCAACAGAGAAGTCTGAAATGAGTCTGCGACCCAATTCGCTGATCGGATGAAAAACGTCCACCAGGAAGCCAAAGCTGCCCTCAAGAGAGCAAACAAAGCTATGAAGACTGCTCACGATAAACACGTTCGAACTGCTCAAGAATATTCACCAGGAGACAAAGTATGGTTGGCTGCCACCAACATCAAGACCAAACGACCAATGAAGAAGCTTGACAACAAATGCTTCGGTCCCTTCAAGGTTATTGAGAAGGTTGGCCATTCCGCTTACAAACTTGATCTCCCCTACGAATAGTTGGGACTCCACCCAGTCTTCAACGAATCCTACCTCTCCCCCTATCGATCTCCCTTGTTCCCCAATCAGAAAAAACCTGCTCCCCCTCCCCCTATCCAACTGGAAGGCGACTCCGAATATGTCATCGATGAGATTCTGGATTCCCATCTGCGACGAGGAAAACTCCAATACTTGGTACACTGGGAAGGCTACACCAGTGAGGAAAACACCTGGGAGCCTGAGTCAAATGTCAAGAACACTCAAGAGCTAGCCGATGAGTTTCACACTCTACACCCCGAATGACCAGCCCCTCGACTCCAACTGTGCATCATCTGTATGGATGACTTCTTCAGAATTGATGAACGTCTCTATGACCCAATCACGGACTCCACTGGTGAAGATTACAAACCACCCAAGGACAGTGATAACATTGATGTTCTCATCCCACTCTACCCCACAGAAGTCAACCAACTACTCGAACATGATTTCGACGGTTCCATCCTCCTCCCCCACTTGCCCTCATCTGCTCGTCGAGCATGGATCTACGAATCCAGCCCTGTCAATGCGATCACAGCTGTCCTGCAACTGGATGGCCAAGGTCAAATGCTCCGGATGTATCAACTAGTTTCTCCTCTGTCTGCTCTGGAAATTCGTCGACGATACCAGTATCATCTCCCCACTTCTCCCTGCTATGTGCCTCGATGGTTATTACGAGACTGTTCAAGACATCTCCAACGCCTGTTCTAACATCGCGCAGACACGAATTTGAAGAGAGGGTGATGTTACGGCCACTTCATTTTGTCGCCCCACCAACCTTCCTTTTTGGTCTTATCTAATCTCACTTTCGATCTTATCTTATCTTATCTTTCTTCTTATCTAATCTCTTATCTTATCTTCTCATAGATCAGAGGTGATAACGCCGTTGGCTGATGAAGACGTGCTCCGCAGTAGCTGCGCAAGGCTATGCAATACTGCGCATTAGTCAGCTGTTCCATGGATCATCGCCGTGGTTATCACAATCACAGCCCAGGCCCGGGTAGATATAAGTAGAGTACAGGACGCTTGTATCTTCCTTAGATTTGTCCTTCAACGTTGTCACTACCAGTTTATGCGCTGGTCTCTCTGTGATTTACGTCAAGTGACCTGAGTCCCTCTGCCGACATAACAATGATAGAAGTATGTGAGATAGTGAGATGGTGAATATTGTGAGACAGTGCATGTGAGATAGTGTGAGATAGCAGTGAGTGATTAGCAATGAATCTGAGTAGCAAGAAATAGTTAGCAAGGGAGGGGGTTAGTTTGGCCTAGCTTTTTTGCATTGCATGGTCTTCCCCTTAGCAACCATCTTATAAGCCCTACTGATGTCTCAATGAGGTGGAGAGGACTCCCACTATGTGCTTGAGTTGTTTTCAATATTGCACAGGGGTGGGGAGGTATCGCAGTGGCAAAGCCCATTTGTATCATCCTCTTTAGAACTGAGTGGAGAGGGAGAATGTGATCTACAATATGAAGGCCTAGGGGATGGTTCATGGTGGTTCTCTCATTGTGTCGTGGAACTTTCCTCTTGCCTTAACTAGTCTGTGTGTTGTAGAGGCTCCTGTGCATAGCCTTCAGTATTCTCACGATTAGCTACTATAGCCAATTCTCAGTGCCAACAATGTTGCTCAAACATGTTAGAGATGTTGTTTGACCCTGGAGCAGCCTCTCTCTGTTGATCCTCTGCAATCATTCCTTTAAAAACTTGTCTGTAACATAATATGAGTAGTAAATCAAGTATGAAGGAAAAGCTAAAGTTACTCATTCCACCATTTGAGGGTGTCAATAACCCATTCATCTTTGGGATTTTTCTAGAATGCCTCCACAATTGTGTTGAAAAAATCTTCTTTATCAAACAATTTGTCCTCAAGTTTCCAATTGTCTTCTGCACAGAGGAGCCAATGGGTCTGCAAAGTATTCACCATTTGATATTAATAATGTGAAAGAATAAACTTACCTGTAGTGCAGCATAAGCAATTATACAGCCTGTTACAGATGTTAGGGTATTTAACTTTGCTTGCCCTGCCTTCATGCATATGGGGTTAGATGAATCCTTCATGGCCAATGATGGAGATATGAAAATGTGTCGCCAAACCTAGATGATGGTGAATGAATAAAAGACCATGCACGAAAGTAACTTACTTGAACAAGGAGAGGCCCTTGACAAAGGCCTTTGTTGATTTCATCCTGAGTCCACATTTCTAGGTTTTCGAAAAGAAAAACTGGTAGGTCATTTGCAATAACAGCCAGAGTACCCATCACAAGCTTTTCTAAAATTCTAGAATGGCGGAGTCAGATCAAATAGGTACTAGATAAGGATAATGTACTTCTCACTAGGCTTGTCAAAATCTTTGAGGTACTTGATAGGGCAGAGAAGTTAACTGAGCACTTTATGATTGAAACCTTGCATTGCAGCTTTGAGGCCCTTGGCAGGAATAGGTGGGTAAATTACCTTTGAGGGAAGGTTGAGAGTAACAAAGCAAGTCTATTATTGCATAGACTGCTAATATTATCAGAGCATGCCACGCAAGCTCCTGTGTTCATCTAAAGGGAAGCCAAGTCTTCAATCTAGGGTGTGGAACATTAAACTGTATATACTGTTCTTGCCAAATCCTCCAACATTTCTAGCTCCTTCACATAGCTTGCCATGTTGTTCACAAAGTCAGGTACCCCATCCAGGATCATCTTGTATGCTGTGAGAAGCTCTACACATTGTGTATTGGTCAACCTATAAGTTATTAGAGTAACCATCCATAAGCAATTGATATTAATACTACATACTGGATTGTTACTTCCTTGTCATCAATGCAAATATTGGCCTGAAATCTAATATCAAAGACTGATGGATAAAAAAGGAATAGGTTATAGCTGCATGCCAACCAAAGCACAAGCTTTAAATATGGTGAGAGACGCATCAATCTGAAATTAGAAAACCTGAATACATTTTATTTGCTTGCATTAAGATAGGTGCTTACTTCAGTTGCTTCTGGATTCTGTCCTTGAGGTCCTCATCATGTGTATGTCTCTGCTGTTCTTGGTATTCATTGTTATCACCAATATCAGATATAGTGGGCATGTTAGCAGACAAAGGCATTAGTGGGGAGGAGGGGAAGGTGGACTTTGAAAATTTTCATTAGGGCTCACGTGATATATAAATCTACTTCCATAGTGTTTACTCATAACCTTGGTGTGTTCAGGATGCAGCAGGCAGTTCAGAAACAGCTAAGGACTCACTAGGCACTACAATCCATGCAAGAAGGCATTCTAGAGGATTTCAAGGATCATCCAGAAAGATTAAGATGAATTGGAGGCTCAATGAGTAGCAAAAATTGCTCTCTGGTCTGGTTCTAATGTTGGGGAGGAACTGGGAGGTCTGGAAGTAGATAATACACAGGTATATCTTACTATTTTTTCATTGGGAACTCTTAGCTTATAATAGAATAGATGGGTGATGATCATATTGAGGCATCCCCTGACCCACCTCTATTTGTACCACAAGCTACATTGTCTAACTGAGTATGGCGATTTCCAAAACAATATAATGACTACCTTCCACCATTGACTACACATGTGCCCCATATGCCCCCCCTAGTTCCCTGCAGTTCATCACAAACAATTACCAACACTGCACTGCAATCCCCAGACCCTCCATCTCAGGTTTCTGACCCACCCTTCCACCTACTATTCTATAAAACCAAGCCAAATGAATATAGCTTTTTCTGATGATACCCTACCATCCTAACCCACAAACCTGACCAAGATATCTTGCTAGATGATTTATGTAATGCCCCTGGTCTTGCTACTGGCGATTGCAGTGCTAGAAGGTGGTGGTCTGGGCTTGGTGAATGTTTTTCTACCATTAGGGAGAATCTATATACACTATTTCACAACTCTACCATTTCCAATTTAATAAGATGGTACTACAATGGCTTAAGCACAAAATTGGTTGCTGACCTCAATGCTCTTGTTAGCAAGGTCATTCACACAGATGGATTCGATGCAGAGCACCTAGCAAACTTCAGTGCTACTCGAGAGAACAGACATCTCAATCTATACATGGGTACTGGGTTTTCAGAGAAGGATAGCTGGAAGGAGATGTCAGTTTTTATTCTACTCCCTGCCAAAAACTGCGACTGCATATCAAATGAGAATTCTGCACCCAAATTTGAGGTGAAAAATGTTTTCTACAGATGTATAATTGAAGTCATCAAATCTGCGTTTCAAGACACAACTGCCAAATCTTTTCATTTCACACCCTTCCAGCTCTTTTGGTAGTAGTCTCCAGATACACTACCTGAATGAGTGATTTTGGAACTATATAACTTGGACACTTTTTTAGATGAACACAAGAAGATCACCTCCCATCCATGAGAACTGGCGTGCAAATGCAAGGTAGTAATTGCAGCAATCATGCTGTGGTCTAATGCTACACACTTGGCCAATTTTGGGATAGCATCCCTATGGCCAATCTATCTATACTTTGGGAATCAATCCAAATACATGTGAGGTAGACCTACCTCATTTTCAGGTTACCATCTAGCCTATATTCCACCAGTATGTCTATTTTTTTCACAGATGGTAATGACCCTCGCATGCCCACAAACTTGACTATAGTTACCAGATGAAGTATAAGATGCTTACAAGGAAACTTTCGGCAAAACTGCCAGCCCCATGGTGCTCACCCAGTTGAAACATGAACCTATGCATGCAATCTGGAAAGTGATCCTTGATGGCAACTTCGAGTATATGTACAGTCACATGTAAAAAGTAAATGCGCGATATCTACGTCGTGAATGAAAAAAAATCATAGTAAATCGAAATCAATGAGAATAATTATTCTAATATTTCGTGGGTCCTCCCTTTGCAGCATAGACTTCATGGACACAGCTGGGCATGGATTCTATAAGGGAATTAATGAAGCTGACATCAATCTTTAACCACTCCTCCTGGAGGGCTACCCAAAGTTGTTTGAGGTTTCGAGGGCGTGTTGGACGTTTATTGACCAAAATCTTGAGTTGCTTCCATACATGTTCAATTGGATTCAGGTCGGGTGACTATGCTGGGTGAGGAATCGTGTCTATTGAATTTTGCAAGCAGAATTCCCTCGCAAGCTTGCATCTGTGAACCGGTGCTCCATCTTCCATAACCAATAGCATCCCCATTTCTTCCAAGTGTTCCACATAAAAATTCCAGAGGGGTCCAGCTATGATAAGGTTGACATAGTCAATCCCTTTGCGCATGTCGGAGGGTATCCGCACCAGTGGTCCACGCTTTCCATAGCTGATGCATCCCCACACCATAAGGCTTGACCGACCCGACTTGAAAGTTGGGACCAAACACTTCTCCTTATACCTTTCACCTGGTCTTCGCCACACTCTGCAGGCCCTTGACTCCTTCCCAACTTCAACTGATGACTCGTCTGTCCAAACAACTCTCTTCCATTCCTCCATGGTCCACCCCAATTGCTCGCGGGCCCAAATCAGTCTTTTCTTGCATTGTCCCTCATTTATAAAGGGCTTCTTAGCTGCCACACGACGAGACATATTGAACTGAGTCTTCAGTAAGCTGCGAACAGTTGGTGTGGTCACAGGAGATGAGAGCACGAGGTTGAGGGAATGAGTGATATTGGAAAGAGATTGGCGTCGGTCACGTTCAACCATGATATGGACATGTCGGATAGCTCTCTGATTGAGCTTTTGAGGCCTTCCGGTTCAAGGCATGTTCTCATTGTGGCCCCTTTTGGCACCCCTTCGGACAATATCTTGAATAGTGCGAAGTGGACACCCAAAGTTGGCAGCAATTTGTGAAAGTTTGTGACCAATAGCTGCTTTGGCACATATGAGTTGTCAAAGCTGAGGAGCAATCTCATGAGATCCAGGGTGTCTGGGCATTCTTAGTCATTTGTGGAATAAGATATTGGCTTAAATATGCAAAAAACAAGGCGTGTTGTGCATTTACTTTTTACATGTGACTGTACAAACACAGTATCATTATCCAATTTAGCAATAGAATTGAGTGTCAAGTATTCCCACACTTCTTCACATACTCAGCAGATTATCCAGAAAGTGAGTAGTATTATTTGTCTTGACAAATCAATCTGACCATTGTATGTTAGAGTGCTTCTTGCATCTATCAAATTGCTAGTGTTATGATTTGGTAGTTGAAGGTTTTACTTCTCACATTGGAGGGGCTGATAAGGAATAGGAATTTGACTAAAGAGTGGGGAGCTAACTAGGAATTGAACTTAATCTACTGACTAAAGGTCAGGCTTTATATACTAACTACCTAAGTTGCCATAAGTCAGTTATAAGGACAATTACAAAGCGGAATCTGGAATGTGACTAGTAAAGAGTCATGAAAAGAATAGTGGAAATGGAATATAACTCATGAAGAGTCAGAATGAAGATACATATAACCAGTCTCTATATATAAGTCAGTAAAGCGGAAGGATGAACAGCTAAGAGACTAATCAAGTATGACTAAAAGAAAAAGAAAAAATACATCTGTAACAGCTAGGCAGATGTCCCTGCCTGTGATGTTTCATCATGAAAGGTGAAATCTCAAGTCTCAGCACTAAAGTAGGTATGTGATAACATGAAGGTATCTGGGAAGATAACCACTAACTACGAAGCACCATCTCAATGGTTTGGAGGTGGATATTTGAGAAAGGCTATTCACTTACTAGCACACCTATTGACAATGTACTTGGTGGAACATCTTTGCCCCCATTCAGGTAAGTAAAGGCTTCGTATTATATATCTAAACTAGCTAATCCCTCTCAGAATGCTTTCTCAAATGTCTTGTTAAAATTTGACTTCAACTTTTATTTGATATTCATACCAGATCTATTGCACAAGTTTGAATTGGGCATCTGGAAGGTGACATTCACACATCTGATTCACATACTTGACCCTGTTAAGGGGACCGCAATCCAGCAACTGAATAGACAGTAAGTTTTTTTTATTCTTTATACCAGAGACTATGTCTAATACACAAACAGATACTAGCAAGTACCTACTTTTGGATAATCTACAGTATGACACTTCAGCAACAACACATCTGAAATGAAAAAGTTAGCAGCACAAGATTTTGAAGACTTGCTCCAGGTACATCTGAGTTTCTCCATGGTCATATTCACCTCTTATTCACATTCTTGCAGTATGCAATTCCTGTTTTCAAGGGTCTCCTCCCTACTCAACACAATGAGATTGTACTGGATCTCCTCTTCACCCTTGAAACTTGGCATGGGTTTGCCAAGCTTCACCTTCACACTGAGTCAACAATTACTTTTCTGGAAGCAACAATGACTGACCTTGGCAAGGTCCTCTAAAAATTCAAGAATATCACATGCACCAAATTTGTAATATGTGAGTTACCTTGAGAAGCTGCAGCTTGAGTGCAATGCAAAGCAAAAGGTTTAGCAAAGGGGAAGCAGAAGGCTCTTCCCAGTGGCAACAACTAGCCAAAATTAAGTAACCCGAAAAAGAAACAATTCAATCTAGCTATGTACAAACTTCACGCCCTTGGTGACTATGTCAAGACCATTCAATTGTATGGTAGAACTGACAACTATAATACTCAGGTGGTGTGTAACATGTAATCTGTGTTCTCTTTATTTTTAAGCATTGTTTTTTCTTTGCAGGGAGAACTTGAATACCACCAGGTCAAGCAGTTCTACACAAGGATGAACAAGATCCAATTTACACAACAGATTACTAAACACTAGTGGTGTGAATGAATCTTGCAAAATATTTGAACCTAACATGAGGCTGCAAAACCAAGAGAAAACCTCATAGGAGAAAGTGCTGCACTGCACTTTGATGAAGAAGACCCACTACTATACACCACCCCTTCAGCTCACTATCATATCTCAGAGTCAACCTACTATCTATTAGATGTTTTGTAGTGGGTTTTGACACATCAAAATGATGCTGCTCTCAAGGTAAGTAATTTACTTATCATTTGTATCTCTGCATCTCACTTGTATTCTAGGACTTTGTGCCAAAGTTGAAGGATCATATCCTTTGTTAACTGCATAGGAAAGCATACAATGGGGATGAGGAACCCTTCCCAGATGAAGAAAGAGCTGCAATTTCATTTGTCCATGGCCAAACCTACTGACAAAAAGCTATTTGCATCAATTATACAACATACAATATGCTCTAGCCACAAGATTCACTGAACGCTCACACCTATGCTGATATCATGGTTCTCGCTCATGAGGATCCAATTGAGACTGACTAACACCCCTATTAGTACACTTGTATCATTGGGGTCTTTCACACACAAGTTTGCTATAAGGATTCTAAGACACAGGTGGTCTATGGGCTACAAAAGATTGAATTTGTATGGGTAAGATGGTTTGGGCATGATTTATCTTATAAATCAGGTTAGCAGGCAAAGCAACTGCATCACCTTGGATTCCTACTTACTGGGGATGACCCAGAAGCTTTTGGGTTTCTAGATCCAAAGGATATTATTTGCGGGGTTCATCTCATACCTGCATTTGCATACAGACAAATAGGAGATCTTCTCAGGCCATCTATTACTTGGCAACCACACAAAAATGATCAAGACTGGTGTTGTTATTATATTGCTATATAAGTTACACATTTATCATTCTCTATGAAACTTACATCTAATCTAAGTTTTCTGATCAAGATATGGTAATGTATTACTTTAGTAGTGGGATCAGTTATAAAGCAATGTGGAGCCTGAATCCCAGCCAGCCAAATACTAGCAAGAGCAACAATAATGGTAACTCTGACAGAGACAATGGTAATACCTGCAGAACCAATAATGACAACCGCAGTGATAACAATGGTGGTAAGAATGATGGCAGCAATATTAACAATGGTAACAGCAATGTGGGGGAGGAATTAGACTATGGATACATATGTAAGGATGTGGAGGATTTAGATTCAAATGCAGATTCAAATGCAGATCAAGAGGATGATGGCGATGACACAGACTTGGGTCTTGGAGATGGTGAGGATGAAGAGGATGCATATGGTGAGTATTATAGGGCACTGTAGCCATAGTACTCCTCAATATGACATTTTGTCTTTCACTGAATTCTCAATGAAATTTATTTGATATTACAGTACAATGAATGGAAATACTGTGCCACACCCAGGTTGGTATTTACTTTACAAGGTTACCTATTATAGTGACAATGATCCTATGTACACACTATCTTGGTATCTACATTTTCAGGACTTCCCAAGTAGATCCCTGCTTGCACTAAGATTGTATTATTACTAGTTAAATGGTATGATATTTTGACTCATAGATTACAGGTCAAGACAAGGCTATGGAAAGTCTCACATGTTTGGTCAGGCCTTAGCAGGCTTGGAATAGCTATTGCACTTTTGCTAATGCAACTTACTACACACTAGAAACTTGTTACATCTAAATTCCGTGTACTGTGTAACACTGTACAAGGCTAGTGCTAGCTGACACCAAATGAGAACTGTGTCAATCCTGACACAGGCGAGAAATACTATACCCCTCAGTTTGAATATAGGGTCCTTCACTCTGCCAATATGCAGCTTATTGAGAAGATTGTATCTGAGGTAATAGAGGATATAAATTTCTTTACGAGGAATGTTTGACCAGATGACTTACTATGCATCAGGCTCAGAAAAGTCTTATACCTGAGTTAGCAGTGCCCCACATCATTTGGGACAAGTCCACACTGGTAATAATAGCAAAAGGATTATTCAACAGCTTCAAGGATGTATGGAAGAAAGAGACTGACCCTGTAAAAGCCACAAAAGGGGCTAAACAGAATTGCAAGAACCATTGGAAAGGAAGACATGAGGATGTACATACCTCACATCTGTGCCAATTGCACAAGCCTTACTATGAACTGGACATAGAAAATGAATCATCTCACAAATGCAATTGAAATGTATATTGAAAAATGGGAGAGGGATCCAAGGCCATTTATCTACCCTGATTTTGCATTAGATGAAGCCTCAGGCCCCAAAGAGGACAGTAACAAGTCAAAAGATGACTGAAAGTGGCAGATGGCAAGTTTGAATGGGTTAGAACCAAATGCATCACTCAACAATCTCAAGTTCTTCAAAGTGATTCAACCTGAATAGCACTCAGTTGAGGTAAGTGTAAAAACATATCAAATATCTGGTATTGAGGAATTACCTAGATGTCAAACATGTTTCACAAGCTATATGACCTCTGGTGGAATAGCTTAGGTGCCAAAAGCCATGAAGGGTTTGTTGCAATCAGGATTTGCAATTCTAGCTACAAGTCAAGCATGCTGCTAAGTTAGGCCCCCTTTGACTTTGGGATCGATTAGGCATGGTGGAACTTAGCTGGAAAACATCTGCCAGATTTGCAGAAGGACAGTTGGATGGCATGGGGTGATCCACCTAGTTTTGGTACCAAATCAGAGGAAATGCTCTCTGATCCTAGGCTGCAGGAGGGGACAGAGGGAGAACCTACTAAAGAAGCACTCACTGCTACATTTCACAGAAATGTCAAAAGTGACACTGAAGTATCAAGCAACAACAGCAACTCACACTCAGAAGACTGATTAAACACTCCATGTAACTTATTAGATGAACCATTGCAGACAAGGGAATTTGCATCATTTCTTATTGTTTACTGATGTTCTTTAGAGTACAAAAATTTAATGTATTGAGGTGAATGTGAAGTGACAATGGCAGTGAGATGTATCATTCCCCTCAGTAGCTGCTTAGATGCTTCCTAAAAGTTAGAACAAGATAATATAACAGATATAATACACACACAATCCATAGATATCATAATCCACATATGTTGTTTTGTCATTTGGACAATACCTTGAGACAGCTGGCACTGGATGTAATGACAATGGACAGGGGATATATTGAATTTGATAGCTAAAAATTGTTGAGCTCAAAATATGACACTTTGAGTTCAGGGCTATCAAATATCTGTGAGTAATGTAGTGCATGAAATGTGGAACTCACAAATCACTCCAGGAATCATCCAATAGTGGGGTCATATCAAGTTCTTTCATCTACCGCACTTTAGCTAGGAGAGGACCTTGTGAGAACCCTGGTTGAATGTGATAGAATAATACCATAACCTCACCTGCCCATATGCCTCAGTTATCAATGTACTTGATAATAGATGATCCAGCAGATGCTTGGAGGTTTCTTGTAAGTGGTGTAATCTGTTAGCCATTCAAAATCCCATACTCATAGAACTGTGCAATAGGGTTGAAGTATTGAGAATTTGCAGAGACTTTGCATACAGTGGGGAAATGGACATGTGTAACTTCAGAGAGGTTGTATTGACAATATAGTGACCCTCTTGCAGCATCTAACAATATCCCAGACAGTTGAGAAATAGCTCCTGCCTGTGCAGGGAGAGTTATACATTCTTTCATCTAGTTTAGCAATAAGAATGATGCTTAGAAGGAGAGTGTACCATCATGAAATGCACCAATCAGGTCCTGAATGGTTCCAATACCCTCTTGGTCATTTCTGTATAGAGTGTTGAGAATTGAGGTAATAGCAGGGTTATCAGGACTTGATGTAAGGGTGTCTCTCTACAATTGATTAGTTATTAGAGTGTATGACACACTGTAGAATCACATACTATAGCCTCAAGACAGACATTATGCTGGAATTCTTGCATCATTGAGATTTCAAGTTGTTCTGCTTTCCAGTTATTTGAGTTTGTACCCTTGAGTACTTTATTGAGCTGCTTAGCCAAAAACACCCAAAAGTTGTAGATGGGGCTATAATCAAGAATTTGTTCAGAGAGGTGAACAGTGTAATAATGATTTGGCTTCATAGCCTTTTCACTATACAACTAAAGAGAATATTAGTAAGATTAAACTACCCTTGAATAAATTAGCTACCTGTATGAGGGGCCACATTGGACAAAAACATTTGCATTGCCGAAGTGTAAATTTATATCCCAAAGTATAATTTACATGACAAATGGATCATTTTTTTGACAACCTTCACCCAAACTTTCCAAAAATCCTGGGCAACTTCTCAAGATGAACTGAAATTTTATTGATGTTTCTGGCACTGGTGCCTACTTTTCCACCATTGTCTAGGAACTTCCCAGAGATGGTTGTGAACTTGCCACAAAAGTAGTCCAAACTTCCCAGAAAGTTGTTTAAATTTTCTAGGAAGCACTGCAAACTTTCCACCAGTGTGATGCATACTGTTACATAGTAATATTGTCACTGTCAAGCAGGAGACACATCTAGGTGCTTATGTTGGTGAGTAACCTTGGAAGCATTTACTACTCACAAGGATGATACCATAAGGCTGAAATACTCTTCATACAGGTGTTAGCTGGTAGGGAGGACTATCTGGGTACTGACCACCCATTCACACTTATGTTGGCCAACAACCTCACTGGTATTTACAAGTCACAAGGACAATTCGATGAGGCTGAACCACTCTACAATTGGGTATTAGCTGGTTGCGAGGACCATCCAGTGATACATCTGCTTCGTGTATGAGAACTGAACACAGAAAAAGGTGTGAGGACAACTATAAAGAGTCTTGACACAGTCTATGATCAACGATCATGAAAAGAAAGTCTTTGATTGTTTGCAAACGTGATTGATTAGGGATTGGAAGAGTTGGAGAATTGAAAGAGGAAGTTGAGAGGAAGTCTTAGAGAAGATCTAGACTCAAGAGCGAGAGAGAAATGAATATCTAACTTGTTGGATTACTAGCTACAACATACAGTATATATATTTTCTAGTACAAGGATTCCTTTAAGTGTATATGATAAAAGGGAGCCTCTCTAATGATCTAAGGGGGATGTAGTGAATGGGAATGAAGAAGTTGAATGAAAAGGGAGAAATAGAAGAGAAATGATGCCTTTGAATAGTGTCTTCCCTTTGATATACAAACTTTCATTTGCATTCGGAAAGCTTTGATTGCATTCGGAGAGTTTGATGATTCTCAAACTTGTTCAGGACATTCGGGAGCTATTGGGGGTGTTTGCAGGGTTCGTGTTCATGTTTGAAGGACTTGATAGGCATCTAGTATTCATATAGTTGAATATACAGGGCTCAGGGGATGGAGGGGTCATATTATCTCCTCCTCACTGAGATATTGACTGTCCTCAGTTAATCACATGATTTGCTGGTAATTGCCAAGGTGCATTTATAAGTGTGACAACTGTGTTACATTCCTCTTTAGACATGACCATCTTCCAAACCGCGCACCACAACATCAAGAAAACTGCATCAAGTTGCTCAAAATGTCGAAGAATGTAATAACCATTGCGAAACAGAAGATAAGTGACCAAATGAAGTTGCTTCTGGACACTGTTGCTGAACCCAAAGATGATAAAGTCTGGGGGCAACAATTTTGTAAATTGCTGGTAAGTTTTTGTTTTTCTAATCATCTTTCTCGCTAATCTATCTCTTAGATTATGTATAATCAGGTCATAAAGGCCCTGAAAGAAACATTGATGGACAATGAGGTCATTGCATGGCAAAAGGAGGCCTGTAAGACCTTCAACATCTTCAAAGAATGAGGGTGGTTGGAGTGGGCAGGGGAGTTGTTAATGCCAAGACTGGCAGAGGTGGTGCATCGAGAGGTTGAGGAGAAAGCAGAGGTGGAGAGGCTCAAGCGAGAATGAAGGGAGGAAGAGGAATGCGAGGTGAGGGAGAGGGTGGAGGTGGAATGGGTTGAGTGAGAGGTGCGAGAAGAACTAGAGTGGGTGAAACGTGAGGAATGAGAGAAGCGAGAGGAGTGGGAGCAGGTCGAGAGGGCGGAACAAGAGGAGCGAGAGAAATGAGAATGAGAGGAATGGGAGGTGTGGGATGTGGAGGTTTGGAAGTAGATAGAGGAAGCCCAGGAGAGGCTCCTCCAGCTGTTTCTGGATAGTAAAATTGGGGAGGATGAGTTTCATCGGGAGACAGAAAGGGCTGAGGGCAAAGGTGGAACAAAGGCAGCAGAGGTGTCAGTAGACACGCCAGACATGGCAGGGGTGATGATGGAGCAGACAGAGGAAGGGCATGAGCCCTCAATCAGCGAAGGAGAGTCAGTGGCAGCAGTGCAACCGCTGACTAAGGAAGAACTGGTCAAGCAGTTGAAGGTGGCCTATTGGGAGAGGATGGCAGAGAAGGGTCGTTCCATTCTAGTGATGACGATGCAGGAGTACTACAAGAGAAAGAACATAGAGGAGGCCTTGCACCCAGTTGAGGGCAAGGTAAGTCTCCTTCTTTCTCTATTTTTCTTTTTAATAATCTCTATTTTATTTGCAGTGCGATTTTTGTGAAAGGGTCAGTGCTGAATGCAAAATTGACCCTGCCGATCTGTCATGCATCAAGTGTGTGACAGATAAATGCAGGTGCTACTGGAAGGGGGAAACATGGCTGGGCAAGAAGTTCAAGCTGTGGCCCAAGCCAGTACCAATGGGTGTGGACAAGTCAGTAATGGCAGGGGAATCATTGAAGGGGGTTCAAAAGTCAGTGAGGGCTGTGTCTCATAAGTTTTTCTTTTTCTATCATTTGTTTTTTTTCTTTTCTAATCTCTTCTTTCTATAGGTCCAGTAGTCTATATTGATGAGACACCACCTTTTGAGGAGGAGATGGCAGGCAAGAGTTCAAAGGGAATGATGCAGCCAATCACAGGTTGGAAAGGAAAGGCAAAGGCAACAGCTGCCAATGAAGAGAAGTTGTGAGAGGTGTTGGCAGCAATCACAGAGGAGAAAGTGCATATAAGAGTGTGGATCATCATTCTTGAGGAGATATATAGGGGTTTGGAGGAAAAAGAGGAGGAAATGGTCTTAGAGCATTTGTAGATTTATACTTTGTATACTTCTGTAGCCATAGTCTTTTCTTCTTTAAAAAAATTGTATTTCTGTCTCTAGAAAAATGAAAGAAGGACTTGAAATAAAAAAAATATTGCGTAGAGATGCATTACGGCAGGTTACAAGTCCTCGATCACAACACTATTGAGTGGTTCACTAGTTAGCAAATGTTCCATGTCTCTAAGTCGTGAAGTTGATATATTGAGGAATCATTTGGGAATTGAGATCAATCTTTGAGTGAAGTATGGGATGACTCTAAACGCAGTGATCAGATGATGTAAGACTGATCTGTCAAGTTCTGCAATGATATAAGCTTTTCCTAAGTTCTGCGATATCACAATCAGGGGTCCTAGGTATCAAGGATGCATCTTTCAATTGAGAGACTTCTCGATTTTCGTGTTCCGAATGAGTATGAGATTGCCAGTTTTGAAGTCATAGTCGCAAATGGTTTTCTTGTGTCTCTTCTTGAATCATACTGTGGATTGTAGGCGAGCAGTGAGAACCTTCAATCAAAGTTGCTCTAAGTCAGTATCTCATTTCTGTAGAGCAATCGCACATTACAATATTAGATTAGTCATTAAGAGAACTGAATCTGGAGTGGGAAGAAGATATGTTGCTTCGGAAATATCTAAAGGTAGCAATGGCTGAGATCCAGTGACAGCAAAGTAGGGTGAGTATAAGAGTTCTTGATCTTGCAGTACTCACAACCAGCTGGATACAACCAATATCTATTGGATATATCTAAACCTGGTATGAGTAGTGGCAAGATATAAAAAGAACTACCTAAATAAGGGTAAATACTGCCTATATACTGCTCTCTGGTACAAATACCAATACATAAGGACTACATCCCTAATGTACACACTGTAACAGTAATATCTGTTACAGTTGTTATGATTCGGTAGTTGAAGGGTTTTACTTCTCGCGTTGGTGGGGCTGATAGGGAAATGGAATTCGACTAAAGAGTGGGAGAACTAACTAGGAATCGAACTTAACCTACTGACTAAAGGTTAGGCTTTATATACTAACTACCTGAGTCGGCATGAGTCAGTTGTATGTACGATTACAAAGCGGAATCCGGAATGTGACTGGTGAAGAGTCACAAAAAGAATGGAGGAAACGGAATGTGACTTGTGAAGAGTCGGAAAGGAGATACATGTGATCAGTCTCTATATATATAAAGCGGTAAAGCGGGAGGATGAACGGAACAAAGACTAATCAAGTATGACTAGAAGAAAAGGGAAAAAGTATCCGTGACATACACCCATACTAAAAGGAATTTCGTCCTGAAATTCGAGGCGGCTTCGAGAGTGTTGATGGGTGCAGAGGAGGGGAAGGACTAAGACAAGTCCTTGTCGGAGATGGTGGTCGACAGGGAAATAATGTCAGCCGGGGAAGTATTGTCGTCGTTGGGGATGGTGATGGGGTTTGACGACGAACCAGGGGGAACGATGAGCAGACCTGGGAAAACAGGGTGAGCAGGAGAGTCGAGATGGGGAAGTACCTTTGTGACTTCCTCGTGTTTTGCTCCCCAGTACTTGGCCTGTTCTCGCCAATATTTGCTCACTCTTCTTTTTCCATCCAAACTCAACCCTTGATTGTACAATTCTTCATTTAACCTTGTGATAATTGATATCCTTCTTCAACGACTCAATGATCTGCTCAGGTGGGATGGGTGGTGCGACGATTTCCTCTGGCCATATGGCAAGGTCCTGGTTTCATGCGCGGTGATTGTGTTACCAGAGTTGTCCAGCGAGTTCTGCCTCACTGTAGGCAGAGGAGGTAGAAGTGAGTGGAGGGAGAGCGCGACGAGGAGGTTGTCCTCCAGTGGACATGCAAGGAGTACAGGGTGGACGACCACCAGTGGATTTGCGGGCAGTTTGATAAGAACATTCAGTGGGCATAGTGATATCAATTTTTGAGAGGGGAGACAGAGGTGAAGAGGATTATAAGGACTGGTCGGAGTTTGAAAAAGGTGATGGAGGTGAAAAATATAAACGAGGGGAGTTGATACTGTGAAAGAGTGATTAAGTCGCCGTTTGAATTAATCGTTCATATTCTAGAATTCGTTCTTTCGTGTGGAGTAGATTTTTCTTCAGTTCCCAAGTTGCTTCTTCAATGGGATAGCCGACCCATTTGACTAAATACGTGCGACGTCGGGTAGACCCATGATGTTGAAGGATTTGTTCAACCTCGTATTCTTCTTTCTCTTGAATAACATCCGGAGGTGGGCAGAGATTATCGTCCACTTCTTCTGGATGGAGATCGGAGTTGATGTTAGTGGGTCTCAGGAGTGAAACATGAAAAATGTCGTGTATTTTCCAGGAGATAGGGAGGGCCAGGCAATAAGAGACTTTTCCTATTTTTTCTAGAATTTTGAATGGTCCAGTGCATTGGACATCGAGTTTGAGGGTTGGACGGCCTGTCTTTAAGTTACGTGTATCGAGATAAATGAATTGACCTATTTGGAGTTGGGTATCTTTCCGTTTGCGATCTGCAAAGCGCTTCATGGTTTCTGCCGTGGCTTCTAGGGCTTTTGTGGCTTCTTCACGGGCTTCTGTGAGATGATCATGGAAGGCGTCTGCTGCGGGATTGGAAGTAGAAGTTGCGGGGACAGATGGGATGAAGGGATGTTAGCCAGTGTCAAGGTAAAAGGGAGTGTGTTTCGTCGAGGAGTGTTGTCGGTTGTTATATGCGAATTCAGCTGGAGATAGCCAGTTGGACCAATCATCTTGCATAAAGTTTGTGTATAAACAAAGGTATTGTTCAAGTTCTTGATTGGTTCATTCCGTTTGGCCGTCAGTTTGGGGATGATAGGTGGTGGATAGACTGGAGATGATTCCCAAGTGAGTGTTGAGAGCTTTTGTGAATTTGGAAGCGAATTGGGTTCCTTGATCGGTTATGATCTTCTTTGGCCAGCCATGGTGTTTCCATACATTGTCCCTAAAGAGTTTTGCGACTCCTTCTGCTGAAATGTTTGAAGTTGTCAGGATGAAGTGAGCGCGTTTAGTAAAACGGTCAACAACGACTAGGACAGCATCGTAACCAGATGATTGGGGGAGTTCCACAATTAGATCAGCGGTGATTTCTTCCCAAGGTCGAGACGAAGGGGGAATGGGTTCTAGGAGACCTGCGGGCTTCGAAGGATAAAGCTTAACTTGTTGGCAGGTCAGACAGGATGACACAAATACACAGATATCAGGGGCAGCACTACTCCAGGTGTAGTTCCGCAACACAAGCTCACGTGTCTTCTCAATTCCGGGATGGCCTCCGTGGGGTAGGGAGTGGGTCAATCAAATTATCTCTGTGCATAGCGATATGTCCGCTGGCACAACAATACGATCTCCTGCATCTCTCACAATTCCATCAGTGAAGGAGTAGCCGGAAGAGGGATCAGACAGTTTGATGCGAATGTCCTCTGGGATTTGATTAAAGTTGGGAAAACGAAGTCTTGACATGAAAGAGGGTTCGGACATGGAAATGATGGCATTGATGAAACGTTCAGGAGGAAGGAGGGCTTGACCTTGTAGTTCTTCTTTTTCTGTATGACGATGATCGGGTCGGCGGGAGAGTCCATCGGCTTTGTTTTTGACTCCAGGGGAGTACTCGATTTTGAAGTCGAATCTGCCTAAGAATTCCATCCATTGTGCTTGTCGTCTGGAAAGGGATCTGTTCTGCATGAAATATTTGAGCGCTAAATTGTCTGTTTTTATCAACACAGTATCCCTTGCGCCTTCTAAGAGATAGCACCAATACTTGAGGGAAGTGACAATCGCAAGCATTTCTAGATCATGGGTAGGATAATTGTACTCGGCAGGGAGCAAGGACTTCGAGAAAAAGCCAACAGGGTGCCAACTGTTGTCGTGTTTCTGAGATAAGACCGCGCCAATACCAAAGTCAGAGGCATTGGTCTCTAAGAGATAAGGTAGGTCAGGTCAAGGAGTGAGGAGGACAGGGGTGGGGGGCAGAGTGGCTAATCAGTAACTCTGTCCCAACTGGGGCAGGGGTCTGCCAGGAGCTCAGTGGTTCGAGCCTGGCTCAAGCCAAGTGGTGCAAACCCACTTGGATTGACTGTGAGACTATGGATGCGGTCAGTACTCTAGAGGGTCTTCTGGCTGTCTAGGGTCAAACACCCATGAGTTAGTCCATGGAAACGTATGCAGGAGTGGTAACTGTGGGTGGTGCCACTAGGTAACTGCATGAAATGACCTTGGGACCCTAGGGGAAAAACCCACGCCTGGCTAGGATCACTAACTAGCAGTAGAATATTGGGTAGGTCTCTAAGAGACCGACTGGTAACCTGTTCCCAGTTATAAATATATTGGGTACACGTATCAGGACTCCCTTGGTGGCATTGACCCCCTTTGAAAAGGGAGGGCCTTGGCCCAACAGCCGTGAGGCAAAACCGCTTAGGGGATGTACTCACTGAGGGTTAATGAGTTGTCGTGGATTGGTCCCTGGTGTGCAACCAGGGGCCATTTTCACCGCGTCTTAGCACATTTGTTTGCTTGTTGCGGTATATAAATGCTGAATACAAAAAAAAAAAAAAAAAAGAGGACAGGGGCCATGGTGATGAGGTGCTTGAGTTGTTCAAAGGCTTTTTGACACAAGGGGGACCAATCCCAAGGTTGACCTTTCCACAAGAGGCCACAAAGGGGACGAACGACTGAGGAGAAACTTTTGATGTAGCGGCACCAAAAGTTGGTGGTGCCAAGGAAAGATTGGAGATCTCGCAGTTTTTGGGGTGTAGGCCAATTGATGATGGCGTCTACCTTCTTTGGATTGATAGCAAGTTGACCTTTGCTGATGATCGTACCAAGATAGGTTACAGAGGTCTTCTCCATTTGACATTTGACAGGTTTGGTGGATAACTGGTTCTTCTCCATAAGTTTGAGGGTTTCATCGGTCCAGTGGCAAATTTCTTTAGGGGTGTCGCCCATGATGAGAATGTCATCAATGTAGATGTGAACACAGCCAGAGTCCAAGACAGGTTTGAAAAGAACGTCTATCATTCGTTGAAAAGATGCTGGGGAATTTCATAGTCCAAAGAATATAACGGTCAGTTTGAAGAGTCCTCGATTGGTGATAAAAGCCGCTTTCCATTCGTTGCCTTCCTTAAGTCGTATATTGTTGAATCCCCATTGAATATCGATAACGGTAAAGAGAGAAGCAGTAGCAAGCTTCGGTACTTGGAGGATTTCTGACAAAAGGGGAAGGGGGTAGTGATCAGGAATGGTTCTTGAATTGATGTAACGATAGTCCTGGATAGGATGTAGACCAGCACTGAGACCTTTGGCGTTGATCTCTTCAGCCTTTTTCGCAAAGAAGAAAGGAGCAGCTTGAGGAGATTTCGATGGACGTATCTGACCTGTTCGGAGATTTTCGTCAATAAACTTGTTGAGTTCTACCTGTTCATAGGGAGAAAGGGGATAGAGTTTTCCGACTTGAAATTTGGTGTTCGGGTAGAGGTTGATTGCATGATCAAAGGGACGTTGAGGAGGAAGTTTGTCAAATTCTGCGGTATGGAAAACACGCCAGAAATTATGATAACGACTGGGAATGAAGGATTTGATATCCTCCTCAATAGAAACTGGTCAAGAGTGGTCAACTCCAACCAAGCGAATAAAAGAGTCATGTTTCAGACTCGAATCAAAGACGTAGAGTTCTTCCTGTGGGGGCAACACTCCGACTCGCATACTACTGAACAGCATGTCACCAGACGCGAAGGTTAAGGTGCCTTTTGTCCAATTGATGGTAGGGTTGTGTCGCAAGAGCCATGGAAAGCTGAGGATGACCTGCTGTTTTCTTCCTAAGTTGGTGACCTCCAACTGGATTCGTTCTTGAAAAGATAAATCTGGTGCCTCAATAAACAGGTCTGTATCGTGTGTGATGGGACCTCCTTGGTTCTCGGAACCATCAGCGTTTCATACCGGTATAACCTCATCCAATGGATAGGTCGATATCTCTATTTGACGAATGAATGCTTCGTCAATAAAATTCCCTGAGGCGCCAGAGTCAATGAGTGCTATGATAGCTACTCATCGAAGATTGTCGGCACTTGTGATCCAAAGATAAAATTCAAGAGCACCTTTGCCCTGTTCAAGTGTGCCAAGAAAACGAAAACTTTTCATAGATGGTGGTACACATACATGGGACACAGCTAAAGTGCTCGGGCTTTTAGCACTTAGCTGGACTAAAAATCCTTTTGCTCTTTTAACGCTCGAGCTAGCGCAGCCCGTCTCTCCTTGTCCCAATTCGCAATTCCCATATCCTTCAGATCGTCCTTCGCCGTTCTTTTCTCTTTCTCGTCCTCCGGTACTTCTTCAATCCACGCTTCCGATTCCTCTGTATTGACCCGATTGATTGTTCGGACATTTCGTCCTTTGCCTCAACCGCGATTTCCTCCTTTTCCTTGAGTGGAAGTTAAGGATTCTTGACGTGCCGGAACGTCGTCAGCATGTGGGCTTCGACATTCATTGGCATAGTGTCCTTTCTTGCCACAGTTGTAGCAGGTGATGGAGGAGTTGTCTCGTTTCGCTGTCTTGAGGGAGGCTTCTCTCGGTTCTTGTTTGATCGGGGATGAAGTAGTGGTAGTGGAGTGGGAAGGGTTTCCTCAGGGATTCGATTTGGCTTTGGACTTCTTTCCTTTTTGATCTCGACTTGACCACAGTGCTTGTTCGGCTCATTGTTCCTGGTACTGTTCCTCGAATTGGGCCGCTTTTGTCGTCCAATCCAGCAAGGTCAACAGCATATTGTCCATCGAGTCAATCCGCGTTCGGATTGGCTGGGGGAGTCCGGCTTTGTAAAACTGAAGTAGGGCAGCCTCGTTGTACTCAGTTCTTGTTGCGTGTTGCATGAACCGAAGGTTGTAGTCTTCAATCGTTCCTGTCATCTTTACTTTCTCTAGCTCAATCCGCGCCTTCGCCACTGGGTTAATCCTTCTGAAAGCTTCCTGAAAATCATCCAAAAATGTTGTGTAGTTCCACACATAATTCCTCATTCTATCAACCGACTCTGTGAACAGTCATCCCCAAGCCCGTGGATTGCCGTCACCAAGATAAGAGAGCATGTAGATGATCTTCTGTTTGTCGTTATAGTCCTTGACCACAAAATTGAGTCAACATTGGTGAATGAAGTCATCAAGTTTCTCAGGGGTTCCATCGTACTCGGTTGGATTGGCAATTTTGATTTTGGTGGGGGCTGGAAATGTGGGGGGGGCAGTTGTCTGAGTGGGTGGTTGTGGTTGAGGCTGAGTGGGATAGGTTGGTTGGATGGATTGGGTTCTTCTTGGGGCATAAATGAAAGGGTTCGATGGGGAAAGCCCAGGTCCTCGGAGTATAGATTGTCATCGTGTGGGGGGGGGTGGGGTGGCCAGTTTGGATTCTTCTCGTCGACTTTCTCTGAGGGCTTTTAGCTCTTTTCGGAGTTCATCATTGACGTTGACTTCATTGTAATACCAGCCACGGAACTGGTCGATTTGTGCTCTTAAGTCTTTGAGCTCTTGTTCCATGTTGAATGGGACGACATCTTCTTCTTCTTCTTGAATGGTGGGGGGAATGTTGCTGGGTCCTGGTGTGGGAACAGTTTGGTCGGCTTCGTATTCTTGTTGAGATGTTTGAGACATTGATGTTAATGATGATGATGAGGGGGAAAGAGGGATGATGGATTGTGCAGGGGTTTGGAATACTATAGGTTGAAAGGGAGTATCTGAATCTGCAGATGAGAAGATTGACCTTGTTAAGTCTTTGGCAGGATCCAGAGTGGAAGTGGTTTGATGTGCAAGAAGGAAGTTCAATTCTTGTTATGATTTGGTAGTCGAAGGGTTTTACTTCTCGCGTTGGTGGGGCTGATAGGGAAATGGAATTCGACTAAAGAGTGGGAGAACTAACTAGGAATCGAACTTAACCTACTGACTAAAGGTTAGGCTTTATATACTAACTACCTGAGTCGGCATGAGTCAGTCATATGTACGATTACAAAGCGGAATCCAGAATGTGACTGGTGAAGAGTCACAAAAAGAATGGAGGAAACGGAATGTGACTCGTGAAGAGTTGGAAAGGAGATACATGTGATCAGTCTCTATATATATAAAGCGGTAAAGCGGGAGGATGAACGGAACAAAGACTAATCAAGTATGACTAAAAGAAAAGGGAAAAAGTATCCATGACAACAGTGAGCAGCCCAATCGCTTTCAGGTAGTAATGTGCTCAGCCCAGAATACAGACACCTGACTGTTACCGCTTATGTACCTAACTAGAATAGAACTCTAACCCATTACATCATTCTAGTTAGAACAACTGATGGTGATTTTGCTGCACCAGGGATTGCTCCAGCAATTAGCTGTTCCTGACTGCCTTATACATCTGATCCCTTAGTCTATAAGTGGATACAGGCTGTGGGCCTCTTGGCAGAGTTCAACTGTGGCAGGAATACCCGTTCCTACCCCCATGTGACCTCGTTGAGTATACAACTGGGCAGGAATACCCATTCCCGACCCCTCTAAGGGTTTGTGCTCATCGTTGCCAACAATGAGCACACTTATCTCAGTGAATATATCACCCAGGACACCTGTGTTTCTTCCCATATAAACCTAAGCACAAAGTATTTATTGGATTGTGTCAAGGAAATCTGTCAATCATGTGAGCTCATCCCCTATGCTATCATTGATGGTTGAGTCAACATTGCAATCCATTTCATCCTCCTTCATTGATGGCTGAGAACCCGAGTAGCCCTTTAGGCTGTATATGGTGCTGAGATGAATGTGATGCTGGTCATTGACCCATTTGTGGGCAGCTGAAACAGCCTTAATCTCCTCTGCTAGATGAGGATGTGTTGTTGAGAGAGTGGCCAATACAACTGTGTAGTGTAGGTCTTCGTCGTTGATCCACGCAGTAAGGTACTGAATCTCAACATTTAGCCTAACAATCTCCTTGCATGTGTGGAGTATCTTGAAGTATTTTGCTGCGATATCCTGGTTGTACTGAACTGACTATGGCTTTTTCAAGATCTCATAACACGAGTGCTTGAGGAGGATCAAATCACCAAGCCACATGTAGCTGATGACATCTGCATATTTAAGGATAGGTTGGGGAGGTTCTTGGAGAGGTGTGAGCCGATTATATTTGTCGAGTGTAGTATGGAGGGTGGAGGAATGACAAGCAATCACTTTTGTGATGTGCTTCTGCAACTTGTACCCTTAAAGATAGTCAGTACATAGAATTATAAACAGAATGACAGAACATACCTGTTGATGAGAGATTGGACTTCAATAATTCAAGTAACCACTGTATTATCAGTCCTTCAAGAGTTTCAACAGTGCAAATGAAGTGATGGTTATTGAGGTATGCAAATGCCTTCTGGAATTTGTTGCAGGCGGGTGTCTAATGCTCTGTGATACCTAGTTTACATTCAAGATCTTCAATAGCATTCAAAGACAGGCTGAACCTGTTGTACGCTATCTTCTGTTCAGCTTCAGTAGTTCTTGCATTTACTATTAGAGCTGACTGTGGGTTGAGTGAACTGGTTAGAGAAAAATTGGTGGGAGCATATAAAATAAAACTAAGTGGGATAGATGTGGTCATCTGATAGTGGATCCTGAAACAAAACTGTGAGTGAATCAACTGAAACAATATATTGACAGACTCAGCCTGGTTCAGTGCTTCTAAGGCTTCCACATATGCTGTTGTGAGTACATCTTGTTCCAGTTCATGAGAGAGGTTCCAAAGGTACTCAGCTTCTTCCTCGCACCATTTCACAAAGTCTTCATCCTTATAGCCATACATCTTCTTCAAGTTCTCCACTTCTGGGGTGTAGTTAGCGATTATTTTAAGTGCTTGCTGGTAATTCTTGTACATAAAGTTGTTTACTCACAAAACCATGGGAAGACATATGATAGTGTTGAATCTAAGACTCACTAAGTTCAGAATACTTGTCAATGTCCCATTGATCAAAGTGGAGGTCAATGAATTGTCACCAATGGAAGTATGAGGCATGTTGGATTAGATGTGCTACAGCATTTGAAGATGAGAAAATCCTTTTGCAGGTCTCAAGGTCCTCAAGACTGAGACCTTCACAGTACAAAGGATGGAATTGGAGCTGGCAAGCTCACTTGTGAGTGTGTCCATGGAAAGCATTGAGGACCAAGTGGAGATGGAGGCATTATGCTTCACTTCCTAGAGAACTATGTGCCACAGTACCTGTAAATGAACATCCAATGTCAGACCCAACAGTCTGGTCATCCCTGAATGTCTTGAGAATAGTATTGAGGGTAGCAAGTCTGTACCTCGCTCTGGGAAGCCAATTGAGTTGGCATTGAATGGTGGAATATATAATGTACTTACAATTCTCCACTTCTATGAATTTCTGCAAATGTTTCAACTATTCCACAATGACAGGCACAGATAAATATTCCTGTCTGCTCAAATACCTTCACAGTCTCTTTGGATACAGAGCTTGCAGCAGTCCAGTTGTCTGTACACAAAACAATCTGGTCAGACATGGACATTGGTTGCTTTACAGATTTTGGCTGTGTCTTAACATCATCTTTAAATGCATCAACATCTTCTGGAATAATAAGATAGTCAGTTACAAAGCTATGGGCATCCAATTCACCTGATCCATCAACACATTTGAGGGAGAAATTCCTATCCATTGCATGGAGGTGAGCTGGGCTAAGCAGTGGTTTGTCGGAGAGCTGTGGAAGATAGCATTGGAGAAGTAGGAAATAATAAAAGAGTAGATAGATTCACCTTGTAACTGCATGGCAGACAACTATTCAGAAGACACCAGCCTGGTGTGTCTCAACCCAGTGCCTGATCCATAAGATGTTTGACATAGCATTTGATAGCAAGATATGCATCAAATGTGCTTGAAAACCAAGTGCAGAGATGCTGAGAATATGTCATCTAGGCAAAAAAAGTCTGAACTGTTAATACGAAGATGTCAAGACCAACAGCTGATTTTACAGTGTTCATTGAGCAGATAACTTTGATCATGGCTTGAATGCTGAAAGATGCTTGGCGGCAGTGTAACTGATGGTAAAATTTAAGGATTTTGAGAGTGAATGCTGTTGTCGGCTCAAGTAGAGAACATCCTAAAAATCCTTGAGAGATTAGTAAAATATTTGCAGGTTGGTCATCCTCTTGTGGAATACACTCCCTCTCATAGTACTCTTGAGTAGGATATATCAAAAAAAGGGTGAACTATGCTAGGAGTTGACTTACCTCGCAAGCTAATAACTTTGACTTGGAAGTAACACTTTGGGGCAACTGACGATGACTGTATGGCAAGGGAGGGGTTGGATTGATGTTTGAACTTAACATAGGCAGCTGAAAGTGATGGGATTTGTTCAGACCATGCAAGTTGGGTGGCAGCATTTCAATCTGTGCGAGTCCACTGGTCAATGCAACCACGGTGGGGTTTAATGACATGAAGACTGTTTTTTGAAGGTGTTAAACAATGCCCTGGGAAGAGAGAGGGACATACTCAATTAAAACATCCTTTTGAAAATCTTCAATGAGATCCTCGTCATCTTATTCCCCTTCAATGTCTTGCCAGCCATTATCCTGGCCACTCTGGTTATTGAGCATGGGGAAATTATTGGCTAGTGAAGAGCCATTTTCGAGAGTTGCATCAGCCAGCAATTGATGGGCATGGGTAGTAAGTTCTACACAATACAATAAGAGTTTACAATCATAAGAGATAGTTCAAACCTTGTGAATGCTACTGCCACTTTTTTTGAGAGATTTCAGCTTTCTTAGAGACCTGCGCAAGGGTGAGTGTGTTCTTTTGAGTTCCATATGTCATACTTTTGCAAATGTGGACATGTCGAGATGTTGTGAGACCGAGTTGCTTGCCAGCTATTTGGCAGGAAGTAATCAAAAAAAATAGATTTAAAGGTGTTGCCAAGGAATGAAACAGAATGAGTGGAAAGGGAAAGTGTGGTGGAAGAAGAAAGATGGTAGGAGGGTTAGGTGGTATATATCCATTGGGGTCCCAGTTTACCACACATATCCACACCACACATTATTGATTGTTCATCTGAGGCACCCAACTGTCCCCAAATGCAGCTCTATAACAATGCAGAGAATCTGCTAGAGAGCAGCACCAAAATGTTGACCAATCTTGAAAATGATAGCCCTTGAGGTCAGAAAAAGGTATTCTAATGTTCAGCGTAGCTTCGAATAAGATACTCACTTCGCTTCCAGATCAAAATTGGCCTAGCCTTCTCAGCAACCTTTGAGAAGGCCATAGATAATAATGGAGCAGTTAGGCTACTATTTAGTAGCCAATTTACTGCATGGGGGTTTTCTAAGAACAATGTCAATCTAGACACCTTGATGTTGCTGGAAGATGTCTTCAAGTAGGAAGTCATTGGGAATGTCCAGATGAAACTTGCAGACTCATTCGCTATCAAGGGAGTCGAAGGAAATGGTAAGCTTATCTCATTATTAATATACTAGGAGTACTTATGTATTGAGAATCAGAAGGATCTGCACCACTGGTGCAAACTCCTAATCAACCACATCTATCCGATACCCCTTCTAGCACCATCAACCTTGGCCCTGCCAGCCACACAGTCTTCAGGTATCTGATCAATCCTGGCTTTCACAATGCCCCCCCCTCAGTACCTACCTCGACCCCTGACGTCACCTCCCAGTCTCTAGAAATGGGTGCTTTCCCTCCCCCTTACAGTGTAATACTTCCTCTGTTGGCTCCAACGACCCCTTCTGTTAACCCTACTGTCCAGACCTTGCTCCTATCATCCCGACTTCTGTACACCCACTCATAGCAACCTAGCCCCATATCATCTGAAGAATTATGGGATCTTTTTGGAGACATCATTCTATCAGTGAGTGACATCAAGCATCTTGATCAGGCAGAAAGGGATGCTCCACAAAGCTTTCCCTCTACTCAAGTGAGTGATTTAAATTCTTTCTAAATTGGATGAGAGGTGACCAACCCCTCCCCCTCCCCCAAGCGAACTACACTACTAGCTCTTGGCACAAGTCTCCCCCCCTGTTCTCCCCCTACAACAAGATTTTTATCCCCAATACCCTCATGTGGGTTCCGCCGCTGCAGAGAATCACAGTCACAATCGCTTCCCTCATCCAATGAGCCCTTCATCAATGCTCAACATGAGCTTCTCAGAAGCCAACCAATTATCCTTCCCACATGTACCCGTCCCATACTCAGTCTACCATCTACCAACATCCTCTCCTATCCCATCTTCACTAGGACCAATCCCTATCGATCAACTCAACTATGATGGTTTAGAGGCTCATGGGATAGGCAAGGAGTGCGCACACACCACACAGGCCCAATTACTACCTCCTAGTGTATCACCCAACCTGCTTTTCACTCAGCTCACCAATGTCCTCAATCGCATTGAGGCCCCCCACTACATGGTTGATGAGGTCTACTATTGCATTGGTTGCTATCCTGGCTATGAGCTAGGCAATTAGGTGGACATTCTCTTGGGACATGGAATTAATACCCTCAACTGTCAAGTGCTGCTCTGGCTGATGCAGAGCATCATGACTGAATTTTGAATGGTACATGCTTCTACTTGCTCCCAAACAGTTACTTGTACTATGTATTTTTTTTTCTTCCCCTTTCTTCCCTCCCCCCTTTCTTCCCCCCCTTTCTTCCCTCCCCCCTTTCTTCCCTCCACTCCCACACCTCCCACTTCTTTCTAGGTGAGATGCCTGCTTCAATGCATAGGCACATGATCTTGTTGACTGCTGTTTGTTAGTAATCAACTATTTGCCCATATGAAAACCTCCAAGGCAGCCAATCATCCTAAGCTCACTGCAGCTTACAAAGCCGCCCACGCCAAAAAATCCTTGTGGCTTGCAGGCAATGTGCTGGGGGTACAAAATGAAATCTGCAAGAGAATCAAGACAATAGCAAAGGAACATGGGAGGTACATCTGGAACATTATCATTTCCATGCAATTGCTTATGGCACTTAAAGATCTCAAGAGTGGATAAAGAAGCAGCTTCACATTATTTTGACCACACAGAAGTGTGGTCCTAATCCATGGAATGGGTTCATTAAAGGGCTACTGGCATAAGGCAACTCCAGTGGGTATTTCAACTATATTCAACCTATATTCTCACTCACAGGTATCACAGACTATTCTGGTAATAAACAGATGACACTCCCAATATTCCTGAAGAGCGAGGAAGGTTAGAAGGTTAAAAAAGAATGGTTATCAATGCTTGATGAGGAGAAAGAGATGTATCAAGATGATATCAAGCATTTGTGGGAAGAAAAGAGCAGAATTATCTGTGACAACCCCTAGGTGACTTTAGCCGATGTGAATCATACCTTCAAATGGATAGAAGATGAGGTTTGTCTCCTGTTCAATTTTACCATTACTCAGTCATATCTGTTCTCAGTGGTGGGGAATTGAGAACAGAACCAGAGGGGAAGGCATGTATGTCTTTGTCCATCAGAAACTTGATCAAATCCACACACCCAAAATCTACTACACTGCAATGATCAAACACTTTCTTAAGGAGGTTTTCAATATAGAACTGGAGGAATTTGCATTATGTTTGGAGTCATACCTGGTTGGAGGACAAGGTATTCTGTTGACCACTATGTTTGTGTGAAGTTATCCATTATTTCTTCTATAGCCCACATGAAGGTTTCATGTTCTTGGCCCCTCACTCAACTCATCAGCCATTGTTGCGTGCTTATCCAGGATGGACTCAGTTGAGTTTGAGATCATCTTTCTGTCTATATTACTAATTCACTGCAGACCAGACTTTACAATGGGAGAAGGTTGCTGTTCATGCCCTTATAAACTATAACAACTATGAATGGAAGATCATTGAGATGCTTGGCGTTGCCTTGGTTGGGTAGCCAGAAGGCAAGGTCCACAATCCCGCAAAGGTTGGCAGATACACAGAGGTTTTGCATCTCCTTGTGGCTCTCAAGGAGGGAACTTGCAGATGGATTCGACTGGATGCCAATGAACTGGCTGCAAGAATTAGTAGCAACCAAGCATGCACAGCTTCTGGTGAACTTGTCTACAAACCACACAAGAAGGCAATCCACTCAGCCCCCTCTGCCAGCCCTAATGGTGAAACTGCTAGTGGTAATTCATCTTCAATTATGTAGTTGTCTTTGTGTACAACATTAGTACCTTAATCAAATGTAGTGGGAAGAAACCTGGGTGTCCTGGGTGATATATTCACTGAGATAAGTGTGCTCATCATCACCAATGATAAGCATGAACCCTTAGAGGGGTTGGGAATGGGTATTCCCACCCAGTTGAACACCTAATGAGGTCACATGGGGGTGGGAACAGGTATTCCTGCTGTGGTTGAACTCTGCCAAGAGGCCTACAGCCTGTATCCACTTATAGACTAAGGGATCAGACATATAAGGCAGTCAGGAACAGCTGATTGCTGGAGCAATCCCTGGTGCAGCAAAATCACTATCAGTTATTCTAACTAGAATGATGTGATGGGTCGGAGTTCTATTCTAGTTAGGTACATAAGTGGTGACAGTCAGGTGAATACAGAGTAAGCTCCAATTGACTATTGTTTCTAATCACTATCAATGGCTTTGGATAGCGATTGTCATATGTTGAAGTGAGATCATTCAACTATTCCATTTATGTGAGAGTTGTATCTGCTGATGTGAATGTGGTTGATTTGATAGTGCTTAGCGAGGTAATCTACAGCTCCCAAGGGGGCTGTTCCATTGTCCATGACAATTTCTCAAGGGGAGCCCCATCGGCGGATTATATCTTTAAAGATCCATTCACCAATTGATTTTGCTGTTTCCGATCAAAGCATTCAGAATTTGGGATAGTAGGTGAGGGAGCATCATCCTTGAACTATATATTGAAATGGACTGGATTGGGGCATGTGCATAGTGTCGATGTAGATTTTGGTGAATAGGGGAGCTGGCATAGAGATGGTCAGAGGGACGAGGGCTTGCGTAGTTTGATGGACCTGACAGGTATGACATGTCTGAATGAACCAGACTATGTTGGGGGCCATATGAGGCCACCAGAAGTATTTGGAAACAATTGATCAAGTAGCGAAAATGGCCTTGTGGCCTGTTCAATTATGAAGTTCCATTATGATTGCTAATCGGCGATCCAGATTAATGACTAATTGGTGAGTGCCTTGTCTATCTTTTCGCCATAGTCAGTCATTCTCAATAAAGAACTCTTCACAGTATAAAACTCACGTAGTCATTGTCAGACATGTTGCTCAGTCATTTGAGATCTGAGAGCCACTTTCAAATGAGAATGAGTTGTCGATCGTCTTGTTGAGCTGTTGTCATGGTCACAATTTTTCTTCTTTCCTTTATCTTATCTCATGTAAACCTTTATCTTATCTTGGGATTCCCCACAATCTTTCATTGGGATTCCCCATTACCTTTCTCTGGGATTCCCCATTACTCTACCCATATGCGGACTTGCTTCATTTCCATTTATGTTTCATCCTTTTATGATTCATCATCGATTATGATAACTCACTCTTATCTCTACCTCATGTTATGTCACACTGACTCATATGATAAGTAGTCAGTATATAAAGGGTACCTCTTGTATATATCAGACCTTAAGTCTGATTCCTCGTTAGCTACTCATAACAAGGACTTGGAACTATACCATAATCTCTTGGGACAGAACACCCAAAGTAAAATGCATTCCGAACAACTGGTTTATAACAGCTGTTTCCGATCATGGAATGATGTTGTAGGAATTAGTATGTGGATAGATAGGGTACTCCTCCTCCTCACTGAAATGTTTACTCTGTGAGTAAACTGAGGTGGGTGATTGGAGGGTTTTTGTTCAGAGTGTGAGTGAATCATTGATATTGTGCATTATTGTCTATTTCAGGAAAGTTGACAGAGTGCGAAAATAAGCCTAAAATAGTAATTGAACAATAAAAATTCAATATCTGGCCGAATACTCGATAGATTCCCTTCAGAATAGGCTCCATGAAATCTAATAAATTAGTACCATCGAAATATAAGGCTCCGGGGTGAAAGGGATTCAAATCTAAAATTTCGATTTTTGACAGTAGGTGGGAAAACCTCCATGGAGCTCCGACTCGACAACAACAATGCCTAGAGGGCGCAAAATCCCCCCAGCAGTCCATTGGATCATTATTCAACTATCCACACTGTTCAAACCACAAGATATTGCTGTCTACACTGGAATCTCAGAACGTTCCATTGAACGTATCCTCTGGTACTTCGCTCTCCATCATACAATTGAACCTAAGGAAGAAGAACGGAGGGGGGCGAAACGCCAACTGTGCCACACACATATCCAGGTATTCTTTGTTGTTTCTTGCATGTTTACTTATCCATTTCATCTAGTTTCTATTCCGGTCTCTCAGGCAGATTCCCGACTTGTACATCAATGAGCTTCAAGAGATGCTCAGTATTTCCTGTGGCCAGGATGTCTCCAAAGCCACTGTTTGATGCACACTTCACAGGGGAGGATACACCCTCAAAAAGGCAAGCGATTTCCATCACTTTTTGACAAGTACACTATAATAATGTTCTATTTGTAGGTAACTCGACTTGCAGCAGAGCGCTCTGCAGAAAAGCGCCTCAATTACCTTGTCAGGATTGGCAAGTACGATGCCAAGCAATTGGTTTTTGTCGACGAAAGCTCTGTTGATCAAAGGATGACATACTGTGGATGTGCATGGTCCATTCATGGGTCTCAAGCACAGCATAAGGCATTCTTTGTGCATGGAAGGCAGTATGAAGCATTATCCTAATATCTGATGACACTGACCTTTTCTTAGTTTCTCAGTACTTCCTGCCATATCATTAGAAAATGGCTTCCTGCATTGCAACATCATCGAGGGCTCTTTCAAAACAGCCACATTCATCAAATTTATCCAGAGTCTGCTTGAAAACATGGATCCATATCCCGCCCCCAATTCTGTCATTGTAATGGACAACTGTCGCATCCACAAGCATCCTTATATTTTGGACCTGATCCATTCAAGGTAAATTTTCACCCATTCTTATAATAACGAACACTGAAATATCCTTTAGGGGCATGCGTTGTGAATTCTTGCCCCCCTACTCCCCCGATTTTAACCCAATCGAGCTCGCCTTTTCAGCCATGAAGTATCACCTCCGTCATGATGGACAATATGTCTGCCTGGTTATGACAGCCATGATGGATCAAGAGATTTACCATTGCCTTCTCAAGGCTCTGTACATGGTTCATCCTTCTGATATTTATGGTTGGTACCAGTACTGTGGTTATGTATAGCGCTATCTACATCTGTATTGTAACTGTAGTTTTGTATTATTTGCGGCATATGTGATGTTGCATTGAGTTACGTACTACTGCCTTGCTGAACAACACAGTGCAGCATCACCATGTCAATGGCTACAAGAAGCAAGAAATGCAAGAAAGGAATACCCGCTACCTCCCTAAAGCTATCTGGTGGGTCAAATGTCGACATCTTGAGGTCTCTATAACAGTGCAGCCTTCAAGGCCATCTCCTGCACTCAAAGCCCAAGTGCAAGCCTGTACACGTTGTAGGGCCAAAAAATCGAAGTGTGAATATACTCAAGACAGCAAGAAATGTGATAAATGCATAGCTCTAGGGCTTGACGATTCCTGTGTCCCTCATCAGCGAACCTCCCTTCTGCCTTCCAAAAAGAAACCAGTTGCGAAGCCCATACAGAGTCACAAAATGTTGTGTCAGCAGCCCATAGCTGTTACAACAGACCACGGCCCACTAAAAAATACCACGTTGCAACCCCCACACCCACCATCTCCATCACCTCCACCCAATATAGATGAAGACCCATGCCTAACTCCTATTGATGAACTTGAAGAGATCTACAAGACTGATGATGATAATCCGATCCAATCATTTGTGCAGTTTTTGGCTGATCGACCAAAACGTAACCCTCAATGTTTCAAACTTTGTTCGATAAATTCGCTATCTAGTGGTGACGACGAGGATGAGAGTGATGGTATGGATGAGATGGAAGAGGAATACTCTCACCTTGATGACAGCATCCTCCAATGGGAACAACCAGCCATCAGCCAGCCTGAGGAAGTTCAGGTGCAGAAGAAAAAGCCCGGACGTAAGCCAGGAAATTCCAAGGCAGCTCAAGCACCCAAGTCCAAGTGCTCAGATTCTGAGCAAGTCGTAAACAGCGCTGCTGACTCTTACAATCCTAGCACATGCGGTATGTCCACATCTATATATTTTTCACAACAATGCTGACTTTCCTTGTTCCCTAGAGTTCACTATTCCTGCAGCCGTCAAAGGCCGCGGTAGGAGTAACCTCCCATTCACTCTCCTGTCTATGATCTCATTCAGTAACCTTCAACAGCTCATTGCAGAGAAGCTAGGATGCTTCCCTGGACACCTGGAACTGCGATACCAGCTTGATACTGACAAACCAAAGACTGCCGTGACTTCAATACAATCCAACGATGAGTTCAGAATATTCAAGGATCGCATGAGATCTCTGCTTGTGCCACAGAAGCTTGCAAATGGCAAGATCTCTGCTCGTCCACTCAAACTTGTGTCTGTCCTTTTTGAGAATGCATCTGAAGATGGTATGGCTAAGGAGATGACCACAGACACCAGTAAAAAGGTATGTTCCCTCTCATCTCAGCATTGATTCTATTTACATTGTCTACAGAGTAAATTGTCAACCACCCACTCTAGTGTGGACATTGAGATGAACGATGTGTTCAGCGAAGTATGGGACAGGTGAACAGCGGTTGTTGCGGATCTGCAGAAGCAATAGCAATGCGAGGCTCACTCAAAAGACAAAGATGTCTACTGTTGGCAATCTGATGGTGTTTGTTTCGCACTCACACATAGTAATATTAGGTATTGGGCAATTGAAATCGTAAGTTTCCCTGATCTCCTTATGCTGAAACAAAATAACCATGTCCCTAGCTTGAAAACCGTGCAACCATTGAGAGTAAACCTCTCACTTTGCACCTCCACGAAGCCCAATCACGTACGCGTCTCCCAAGTGCGCAACCTGGACTGGAAACCACTGGAGGCCTTCCTTATGGGTTACAGGGGGGTAACCAGCTCCCCCTCATGCTTTCGCACCCTCCAATGCCATTCTACTACCCCCCCTTTCTGAGCCAACTTGGCAGCAATTATCAGTTCCCATATCAAATGGGACCCATGCCCCTTCCCCCCTCTATGACTGCCCCCTCCTCAATAACCCCTTTGGCTCCTGCCCAAATGGAGGAGCTCACTTGTGAGTATCCAGACATCATCTCCTGGTTTCGGTATCTTGACAGGCACAAAGGTCGGAACAACGACGGTATTGTTTTCTCACCGTTTGGTGCTTTGCTAAAGAGCAAGGGTTTTATCCGTATCACACAACTCACATCTGGTTTTATTGGCTTGAAGGACTTACAGGAGTTGTTAGACATTCAGGTAGGAACTGCAATTCTTATTATGGAGTATGCAAAAGTGGACGTCGAGGTGATAACATTGGGGAAGTTGATTTTCCCAAAAGATATCTAGTATATAATTTGATCAATCTTGAATACAATTTTTTCTCTTCCTGCTTGAAGCAAGACATGCATGGAGTCCTCTAAGACACTGCTGGGGGGATTTTGCACCCTCTAGGTATCATTGTTGTCGAATCGGAGCTCCACGGAGGTTTTCCCACCTACTGTCAAAAATCAAAATTTTAGATTCGAATCCCTTTCACCCTGGAGCCTTATATTTCGATGGTACTAATTTATTAGATTTCATGGAGCCTATTCCGAAGGGAATCTATCGAGTATTCGGCGAGATATTGAATTTTTATTGTTCAATTACTATTTTAGGCTTATTTTCGCACTCCGTCAACTTTCCTGAAATAGACAATAATCCATAGATGCGATCGATCCAATTGTTGAAGTCTTTATTGATTGGCTCTTCGTCGTTTTGGTCATTAGGCTGTCGGGGGCATTGGGAGAGACTGTGGGGACCATGGTTTGATCCAGCAATATGTACCAAAGTAAAATGGAATGTTAGGATCACTATGATCCATCTGTTAATACTAGCTTGGGGTGCGATATCTAGGTTCACTAGTATTCCTTTGATATAGTGAGCGTCAACTTCTATAATAAGGTTTTGAATACCAATAAGGTAGAGTCCAAGTGATTGTAAGGCTCAATAGAGACTATAGATTTCAAGTTTCAGCTGAAAGAACCTTCTTTCTTGATCATTCAATGTGATCAAACCGAATTGATTATAGTACCTTTTCTTCAGGTTGTCAGGATCGCATTGGTATAGGTGAAAGCCAATAGCGATATAGGAGGTGTCGATGGCAAGTATTACAGGGGCATCAGAAGTATAATCAAGAACTTGTATAGCGGGCAATTCTAGAAGGGCTTGTTTTAAGTCTTCTTAAGCGGCGAGCTGATCTGGACTGAATTCGAAGGGCATATCTTTCCTAGTGAGCTTGACTAGGTGGTGCACTTGATGCGTGAAGTTGCAAATAAATATTCAAACAATGCCAATAGTGCCAAGGAAGGCTCAAACTTTGGAGAGGTCTTTACCGGGACCCCAGTTTTGGATTGCTGACACATAAGATTTGTTGGGTAATCATCCTAAATAAGTACATCGATATCTGAGAATGGTGGTTTCTTCCGCACAGAAGAACAATTTATAGCCTGACATGGTTCCGCCGCAATATTTCATTCACTGGACTATTCAATTAAGATTCCTGAAGTGTTCCCACATGAATCATCAAATTCTGTCATTTTCTGGAATCATTTCATAGGATCCGTTGGGTAATATGTATTGAGTTGCGGGACCCTTCACAGGGATATCATTGATATAGGGGATTGTAAACTCAGGAATTTCCGGTTGGAGGATATAGGTGACGTCATTGTGAAAAACAGGCACAGAATTTGTCCATCCCATGGGTAGGGTAACTAGTCAATGAGCCCCATAGGGTGTTTGGAATGTGGTTAGATCGCAAGATGAAGGTGCAATCACTCATTCATTATATCCAACATAAAGATCAAACATAGCGCTACAGGATTGACTGCCAAACTGTTCAGCCAAGTGTTCAGGAATTGGAGTGACTCCTAAGTGTCAAATCATAACTTGATTCAGTGGTTCAAGACTATGAATGATTCTAAGTTCTTTCCCTCCTTTCTATAGAATGGTGAACTATCGCAATCAATAGGAGGAGTTCGACAGTTCATAGACACTAGTGTTAATTTTTTGCTGGATGATTTTGCAGACTTTGTGGTAGATACCTGGGGGAATTGGGATATTCTTTTGCACCCAAGGCATATGTGGTACTACTAGAAGATCGATGGGAGGGAAAAAGTCAGATCTGAAACATCCTCATTTGGAGTCATTCTGTTAGGTCCGAAGTTTCGGAGTTGATTTCAGAGATCGGAGTTGAATAAACGACAGGACTTAGTCGATATTCTGTCTACAGATACAGGAAAAAATGCAGTACTTATATACCTGCTAGATAATTATATCTGAGACATAGTGACGACAGAGGACGTCATAAGTAGGAAACATGTGAAAAGTACGGAGTGTTCGGAGTTGTTGGAGTAATTGGAGTTCATTGGAATTCATTGGAGTTCGTCGGAACTGGGATGTAACAGTATCTCCCTCTTAAGGGTGAGCCCTTGAGACCACATATTTGGTAATGACCAAGAAATCGGAGTTTCAGAATGTGGCGGATTTCGGAGAATCGTCGGAGTTTGAAATCAGAACATATATAATAAGGTCCGGTGAATCACTCTTCTTCATTAACAATGCCCACTTGCAATGAGATCCAAGCCCAACTTGCACAACTGCAAGTCTTACTCGAAAACAAAGAACAATGAGAGCGCGAGCAAGCAGAGCAAGCAGAGGAGGCCCGGAGGGTGGAGGAAGAGCATCGGTTGGCAGAGGAGCAACAGGCAGCCAGAAAGGCAGCTAAAGCTGCAAAAAGGGAGGCAGCAAGGAGGGCGAAGGAGGCGGCTCGAATAGTGGAGCCAGTGGAGCAGGTGGAGATGGCGGCGGAGGAAAGATCAGGGCAAGAGGCCTTGATCAGACGGCCGTAAGTATTTTTTTTCTTTTATTCGCTTTGTTCCAGAGTTGACCGGAGTTCGTTTAGGAGGGCTCCATGCAAGCCTTGCATCAGGAAAGGGAGCACGGAGGGGTGTGTGTGGCCGACCGGACAGGGGAAGGCCCAGAGTTGTACCACCTGCCAACAGGTAAAGGCCAAATGCTGGGTTGGGGAAGAACCAGCAAAAAGGAAATGCGTCTGGAGTGCCATGGAGGAACTGGAGCACGGAGGAAAAAGGCAATGAGGAAATGCGGAGTCGTCAGAGATGGCAAATTTGAGGGAGGAGTTGCAAGGAGTTCGGGGGGAGATGAAGAAGATGAGAATGGAGATAAAAAGAATGAGGGAGTCCATGGAAAGGACTGAGGAGTTGTTAGACAGGGATTACAAGGATAGTGGAGAAAGCGGAGAAAGTTCGGAGGGGTCAGAGGAGTTGGAGGAGTCAGAGATGTCGGAGGAGGAAATGCCCATAAGGGATGTAGAAATAGTCCCTTTGGAATAGATAATGATTTTTGAATTGAAGAAAAGAATAAATAAGAGTGAAAGAAATCAATAGTCAGGTCTGGGTTTCTCCAGATAAGTGGAGTGGAACTCCGAGACGAGTTCCAAAGCATGTCCTAGCTCAGTAGCAAGGATCCATGAGGTTTCTTCATCGGTACCTTCATAGCCTTCCCAACGAACCAAATACAATAATTTGCATAAGCGATGCCTATTATCAATTTTTGAGTCTAGGATTTTGGAGATCTCGAACTCCGGTTCTCTGTCTATGATTACTGGAGGAGGCAGAGGTTGTACTTGGTTCGGAATTGTATTCGGTGAGGCTGGTTCCAACTGTGATATATAAAAGACAGGATGGATAGCTTTCATAGAACTAGGCAAATGGAGAGTATAGGAATGGGTTCCAACTCAGGCAATGACCTCGAAAGGACCTAAGTTCTTCTCTGAGAGTTTTTTGGAGGGTCTGGTAGTTCGGAAAAACTTGGCCTTTATGAAGGCTTGAGTTCCTATTTCAAAATCAGGGGCCAGAATGCGCTTTAAGTCAGCGTAGTGCTGATAATGCTTTTGAGCTTCGGAGATGGTATTTCGGAGTTCGGAGTGGAGTTTGTCCAAATCAACAGCTAGTTCTCTGGCTTGAACAGAAGTAAGATCGCGCTTAGGGTGTACTGAAATATTTGGATGATAACCCTTGTTAGCGAAAAAAGGGGATATCCCAGTAGTAGCATTCAGAGTGTTGTTATATGCAAATTCTGCAATAGCCAGGAGATGGGGCCAGTTGTCCTGTTGATAGTTACAATACATCCATAGGTATTGCTCCAAGGTTTGATTGACTCATTCAGTTTGTCCATCACCTTCTGGATGATACCTGGAGGTAAAATGGAGATGAATGTCAAGGACTTTACCCAATGACCGGAAAAAGTGGGAGACGAATTCCAAGCCTCAGTCACAGGTGACATGTGAGGGAACTCCATGTTTGGAGAATACATGGACAAGGAAAAGTTGAGTGAGTTGAGGAGCAGTGATAGTGTCGAAGGTTGGTATGAAAATAGCTTGTTTGGAGAATCGATCAACAACAACAAGAATAGCAGAGAATCCATTGGAGTTAGGGAGTTGCTCAATGAAATCCATGGAGATGGAATTCCAAGGCTTCTCCTGAATTGGGAGTTGCTTGAGCAAACCATAAGGTCGATGGCGAGGGACTTTGGACCTAGTGCACATAGTACAGGAGTTACAGTAATCCTTTACAAAGGTCCGGAGTTTAGGCCATGTGTATTCTCGTTGGATCAATTCAAGCATTTTGTTTTGACCAAAATGACCAGCAATTGGATGATCATGTTTCATACGCAAAATTTGAAGTCGTAAGTCATCTAAGTCAGGCACATAGATACGACCATCATGATGAAGGAAACTGGAAGTGTCGATAGCCCATTGGAGATCGGAGTTGGCATCGGAGTTGGCATCAGAGTTGGACTCCGCAACCCTCAGGTGCTCCATAGCCACTGGATTTAATAAGGATAAAGCTCGTAGGGACAAAGCCAGTTGCTCCAAGGTAAAAACTGGTCAGAGGTTCTGAGGATTGATACTGGCGTAGTTGTTATCCCCCTCTTTAGGATTTATGTCATATCGAGGTGTTAAGAAGTCCGGTTTTGCTCTGAGTTTTCCAGGGCAAAAACGAATGACGAGATTAAAGCCCAACAAAAATTCAGACCAATGAGCCTGACGCCGTGATAGGAGTTTGGTTGTAGAAAAGTATACCAAATTTTTGTGATCAGTGACAACATCGACCGGGTCAGAAGAGCCTTCTAGGTAATAACGCTAGTTGCGAAAACTATTGTGAATGACTAAAAGCTCCTTGTCATGAATATCATAATTCAGCTCTGGCGGAGTTAAAGTCCGAGAGTAGAATGCAATGGGATGTAAAGATTCATCCTCAGCGTAAGTTGATAAGATGCCTGCTATGGCCTAGTCGGAGGCATCTGTTTCTACCACCAGACGTGATCCCGGAGTGAAATTGACAAGAACCGGAGCAGAGGTGAAGGCCTGCTTCAAAGATTCAAACGCAGAAGGCCTGTCCTTGAAATTCAATTGAAGTTGAACTAGGAAAGGTCGGAGTTTCATCGGATCAGAGCCATCAAAAGGATCAGGCTCTCAGACTTTGGATTTTGCAGGTTTGGCTCCAGAAGAAGCTTGAGCGATAGTGGCAATATTTTGAAAAGCCATGATCAATCTCTCTTCAGCTGTCTCCTGTTCCGGAGCTTCTTGAGTTGGCTGGACTTGAGGTGTTTCTTCAACCGAAGTTGATGCTTGACCTTGAGTAGTCCGTGGAGTTACAGGTCGTAATGGATTTTCTCAATCATGAAAAGCAGTAGGAAGCCTTTCAGATATATGCGTAGTTAGAGACACAGGACTTGTTTCAGAGTTGGTCAGAGATAATCGACTTCTAGTTGAAAATCCTGTGAAACGTTCAAGAGTATGTTGTGTCATCGTGAATAAAAACCCGAGCTATAGACAGAATATACTGTTAGGTCCGAAGTTTCGGAGTTGATTTTGGAGATCAGAGTTGAATAAACAATGGGACTTAGTCGATATTCTGTCTACAGATACAGGAAAAAACGCAGTACTTATATACCTGCTAGATAATTATATCTGAGACATAGTGACGACAGAGGACGTCATAAGTAGGAAACATGTGAAAAGTACAGAGTGTTCGGAGTTGTTGGAGTAATCGGAGTTCATCAGAATTCATCGGAGTTTGTCGGAACTGGGATGTAACACATTCCAGGTGAAGGTGAGATCTTGCTTTCTTATGAAATCATGAAGGAGGGCCCTTTCTTAAGGCTAAAAAAAATCTCTGGGGTGAGCTTTATTGAAAAGCTCCTTTCATTTAATCATATATTGTTCAGTTGGGGTAAACATCAGGGGGTTTGGGTCAAGTTTTGGCATGTCCACAAGTGGATCGCCAAGGATTTTTCTGATTATTTGGAATTTGTTGGGGAGCTCAGCTATTATGGAGCAAACTTTCTTTGAGGCAGGTTTATATTTCTTTTTCGATGTGAGGAAGGTTGCAATTTCCATTGATCGATTGAAATGATTAGAATCGGAAGGTCAATTACTAGTTGATTGAGATTTATAGATTAGGTCGGGAAGGTCACAAGCAGATAAATAGGCATGGGAAACTGTTGAAACTTTATTTAATGTGTATAATGGTCACAGGAATTGACAGATAGTATAGATGTAGCATAGTCATAATCTAGAATTATTGTGATCTCTCCTTGATCATGAATCAAATCCTCAATGAGCAAAAATCTGAATGATGTTTTGGTAGACCTCATGGAACCATCGGAATTGTGACAGTCTTACTGCTATTTGGATTGCAAATACTGATTGTTTGGTTTTCATCAGTGAAATTCTTGATGAGGCTTTGAGCTAAAATGTTGAATGGTCTTCCAAGCAAGATATCATAGGTGGGAGTGCGAATGACATGGATCTGAAGGTAGAGGGTTATGTTGCCAATCTGATAGGGGACATTCCTCACAAGACCTAAGGATTGGTCTATTTCGCTATTGGCCGATTGCACGTTGAGTTGGATAGTCGGGTCATAGATCAGTCCTAAATCGTGACAAAAGTCTTTGGACATGGCAATAATCTGAGATCTGGGATCAATAATACATTCAATTGTTTCTTTATGATCGATCAGCATGACAATTGATTGGATAGTATGTGATTCCTTTGCAATGGTAACAGTGTGAGGAGTCTCATTAGATGAGAGAGTGTTCAGATATGATTTGTAGGGGTTAGGAACAGTGATGGAATAATCGTTGTTATTGCAATAGGGGAGAGCATCATTTGGAATCACTTCTACTTTAACAGTTTTGACCACGATCAGTCAACCAGTAGGCTGAGTTCATTTAGGGGTTACTGCCTCTTGAACATTTGATCGAACTTCAGGTGAGAGAGATAGCAACTCTTTGGGGGATAGCATGACACAAGGGGTTTTCATTGAATGAATATAGATGTCAGAGGCAATTTTCAAGTCTTGAATCAGCACTTGGGTATGGTACGAGGGGTCTTTGTCTCTCTTTGCCATTGGAGAGCCAAAGTTTCAGACATGGGGTAGTATGTAGTTTTTTTTTTACTTTCGAGAACAGATATTCTGGCATAGCTGGTTGAGTCAGGGTGGTTGTGATCAGAGCACTTGATGGTTTATTGGCTGCTTCCTCTCCCCCTGGTCCTTGTTATTGGGGCCAAACGATCTCTACTCCATTGAATGTCTTTTTGCTCCTTAGCATGAAAATCTCTTTTTTGAGAGCAGCAATCCATTTGTCAGTGGATAGTTGGTAAGTTTTAGTTGCTGGATTGTGATTGGTACTGGCTGAAATTCCATACATCATTCCAGTGATCAGAGTTGGGTTTTGCTTGTACCATTCATCCATTTGTTCTTTCAAGGTTTTTCCAGGCATTTGCTGGGGGACAAACCTGTCATTTGGGAGTACAATTCTTCCTTTGAAATTCTTCTTGCATTGACTGTTTTGAATATATTCGCAGCAGGTTTGGCAGCTTCCAATGAAATGATCGGGACTTCCACAGAAGATGCAAGTTTTTGGCTCAAATGGGTTGGGAGTGTTGGGTTGTCTTTCTGAAGACTGTTGCAATTGAGGGGGCAGGTTTCATTTTGGGGGTCCTCTATTATCCAGGGTTTTAATGAGCATTGTCATAAGTCACTCCATGAAGACGCTGAGGTCTTCTTGCTTAGTGGCAGGGGAGGTAGCCATTATAGAAGTCATAGTTTTATGTGGTAGGAAAGTGTTCAGAGACATTCCATAGAGAACAAAATGGGCTGCCTCATTGATATCATTTACCCTGTAAGGATCATCAGGGAAGTGATTGGGGAACTTGATTTCCAGTCATCAAATAATTCTAGACCAGAGTTCAGGTTGGAATCCTTGGATGAAAGCGTGACTTTGTTCCACTTTGGAGATTCTGTTCTTTGATTGCAGGAATTTAGTGATCACAAGGAATGATCAGAAATATGCTCCGAGTTCATTCATATTCATAATCCCTAGTCAAAGTTGTTCTCTGACTATTTTGTCCATATCAGTGATGGACCACTTTCAATCATCTTCCAATCCTGGGTAGAGCTTATAGGTGGCAGTGACAAATTTGTTGAACATGTGTCTAGCTTGGAACTCTGTTTGGTATTCCCAAAGTTCAGAAGTATCAATGTCGATGTATTTGCAGGTGTAAGTCTTCTTAGCATTGTCGTCATTGATGCTACAGTTAGTGAAAAGGCCTCTAAGGTCTTGAAAGTATCTTTGAAGTTCTCAAGGTTGTTTGGGATTGAATTTTGGGGTGGTCAAGTGACCACGAGTGGGCATAACTAGTGTTGGTGGGGTCATTATAGTCATTGTAGAAATAGAAGATAAAGATGAAAGGGATATAGTAGAGGATGGTTCATTGGGTGAATCGGGTTGGTTGATTGAAGTTGGGTTTCAATTTATTAGAAAGTTAGGAAGTGTTAGTTAGGTCAGATTGATGTTCTGAGTTAATCTATCTCATAGGGTTGTGCTTCGAGTGACTTGATTGTGCATCAGGAATGGTGGTTCGAAGGACTGAGTTGAAGGAATCTTTAAGATTTCTAGTGGGCCCTCATGGTAGGCTCTAAAATGATATGTCTGCTTTGTGTATGAGAACCAAACACAGAACAAGGTGCAAGGATGACTATAAAGAGTCTCGATACAGTCTATAATCAACAATTGTGAAAAGAAAGTCTTCGATTATTTGTGAATGTGATCGATCGGGGATCAGAAGAGTCAGAGAATCGAAAGAGGAAGTTGAGAGGAAGTCTTAGAGAAGATCTAGACTTGAGAGTGAGAGAGAAATGAATATCTAACTTGTTGGATCACTAGCTACAATATACAGTATATATATCTTCTAGTACAAGGATTCCTTTAAGTGTATATGATAAAAGGGAGCCTCTCTAATGATCTAAGGGGGATGTAGTGAATGGGAATGAAGAAGTTGAATGAAAAGGGAGAAATAGAAAAGAAATGATGCCTTTAAATAGTGTCTTCCCATTGATATACAAACTTTCATTTGCGTTTGGAAAGCTTTAATTGCATTTAGAGAGTTTGATGATTCTTGAACTCGTTTGGGACATTTGGGAGCTATCAGGGGTGTTTGCAGGGTTCGTGTTCATGTTTGAAGGACTTGATAGGTATCTAGTATTTGTATAGTTGAATATATGGGGCTCAGGGGATGGAGGGGTTGTATTACCAGGTACCACCCACCTATCCACGCTTGCGTTGGTGAGTAACCTTGCAGATGTTTACAACTCAAGGATAATACAACAAGGCTGAAACACTCTACAAGCACCCATTAGCTAGCTGTGAGAACCATCTGGGTGCTGACTGCCTATTCATGCTTACATTAGTGAGTAACCTCACTCTTGTTTACAAGGATGACACAACAAAGCTGAGTCACTGTTCAATTGGGTGTTAGCTGGCGATGAGGACCATCTTGGCACTGGCCACCCATCCATGCTTATATTGGCAAACAACCTCACTTGTGTTTCTACTCATGAGGATGATACGACAAAGCTGAGTCACTCTTCAAGTAGGCATTGGCTGGTAGAGGGATATCTGGGTGCTAATCACCCATCCAAGCCTATATCAGTGAGTAACCTTGTAGACATTTACAAGGATGATACAATAAGACTGAGACTCTCTTCAAACGCATGTTGGCTGGTGAGGAAGACCATCTGGGTGCTGATCACCCACTCACACCTATGTCAATGAACAACCTCACTGGTATTTATGAGCCTGAGTCACTCTACAAGCAGTGTTAGGATCTGGGTGCTGACTACTCATCCATGCTTACATCAGTGAGTAACCTCGCACCTGTTTACAACTCATGAGGACAATATGATAAGGCTAAAACAATCTTCAAGCAGGCATTAATTAGCAGAGAGGAACATCTGGGTGCATACTAACCACCCATCCACACCTACTTCAGCACACACTTGGAGCCATACTTGCCTGATTTAGGCTACAGTCCAAGGATAGTTAATGTTAGAAATCTCGAACCCAATACCTTGCACCTGTTACATCCCAGTTCCGACGAACTCCGATGAATTCCGATGAACTCCGATTACTCCAACAACTCCGAACACTCCATACTTTTCACATGTTTCCTACTTATGATGTCCTCTGTCATCACTATGTCTCAGATATAATTATCTAGCAGGTATATAAGTACTGCATTTTTTCCCCTGTATCTGTAGACAGAATATCAACTAAGTCCCGTCATTTATCCATCTCGGATCTCCGAATTCAACTCCGAAACTTTGGACCTAACAGTATATTCTGTCTCTAGCTCGGGTTTTTATTCACGATGACACAACACACTCTCGAACGTTTCACGGGATTTTCAACTAGAAGTTGATTATCTCTGACCAACTCCGAAACAAGTCCTGTGTCTCCAACTACGCGTATATCTGAAAGGCTTCCTACTGCTTTTCATGATCAAGAAAATCCATTACAACCCGTAACTCCATGGACTACTCAAGGTCAAGCATCAACTTCAGTTGAAGAAACACCTCAAGTTCAGCCAGCTCAGGAAGCTCTGGAACAGGAGACAGCTGAAGAGAGATTGATTATGGCTTTTCAAAACATTGCCACCATTGCTCAAGCTTCTTCTGGAGCCAAACCCGCAAAATCCAAAGTCCGAGAGCCTGATCCTTTCGACGGCTCTGATCCGATGAAACTCCGACCTTTCCTAGTTCAACTTCAATTGAATTTCAAGGATAGGCCTTCTGCGTTTACTTCCGATGAAGCTAAGGTCAATTATGCTATGTCGTTTCTCAAGGGAATGGCGTTATCTTTATTTGAACCTTACCTTTTGGAGACTATTCCTAACCCTCCATTGTTCCTCTTGGAATTCTCGGAGTTCTGCTCCGAGTTACAGGACCAATTTGGACCTTTGGATCCAATAGGAACTGCCAAAGCAGAATTGGAATCTTTGAAGATGTTCGATAATCAACAGATCGCCAAATATATTGTGCACTTCAATAGGCTAGCGGTTCAAGTCCAATGGGATGTTGGAGCACTGCGGCATATCTTTTACTGTGGTCTTCCAGATTGAATCAAGGGTCAAATGTCTCAAGTCGGAAAACCAGCTACATTGGTAGCTATGAAGGAGTTAGCTCAAACAATTGATGCTAGGTATTGGGAACGTAAAGGAGAGCTTAAGCGGGACTCCGGTCATGCTCCACCACCTCCAACGAATACTCCTAAACCACCTTCAACTCCAGCGACACCTTCTACCTTTAAAAAGACTCCTATAAAATCTGTCCCGACTACTTCAACTCCGGAGCGTCCTAACCTCTCCGATAAACTCGGAAAAGATGGAAAGCTTACTCCAGCCGAATGAAAACATCATTTGGATAACAACTTATGTATGTTTTGTGGATCCCCAGGTCATATGGCAAAGGAATGTCTAAAGTCTGGTTCCTCTGCTTCAAAGAAGGCTTCTGGACGTGCCACTACTGTCGCTGAACCACCCACTCAGGAATCCCCTACTCCTATTCCGAGCGCCCCTCCGGCTGCTCCAGAAAAATAGGAGGCAGTCTGCATGAGACGCGGAATGTGGACTGCATTGAAACCGTTCCTGCGTCTTCTATTGTAAAGCTCAACGCTTCCGTTCCTTGCCCTGATTCCTTTTTGATCACTTTATTTATCGATTCATTATCTATTCTGACTCTTATCGATTCAGGATCCACACACTGTTTCTTGGACTTCGACTTTGTCCATCGAAACAAGCTCAAAACATCTCCGCTTCCTCCGAAGCAACTCCGATTATTTGATGGATCTCAAGGGAGAACCATTGATGCGGGAGTTATCCTCCCTGTCTGATTTCCATCTGGAGAAACTCTAGATATTGAGTTTTTGGTCACTCCATTGGATGCATCATGTTCTGCTGTTCTTGGATTCAACTGGCTTACCCACTACAATCCATTGATTGACTGGGTTACAAGCAGTATTTCATTTGGGACACCAAAACTGATGTATTCGTTTTCATCATCGACACCTATGCCCTCCAAGGCAACTCTGCTTGACCCTCCAGCTCTGACTCCGACTTCACTTCCTCCTGTGTCCATTATTTCGGCAGCCACATTTGTACATGCTAGCAAGCAAGAAGAATCTCAGTCATTTGTTCTTCAAACTGCTGATATTGTGAAGGCGTGCTCTGTCGACATCTCCGATGTTCCTCCGGACCCTACGTTTTACGCAAAAGTTCCTCTGGAATATCATGACTATGCTGATGTTTTCAGTGAAGGGAAATCCAAATGTCTTCCTCCTCATCATTATAGCGATCACTATATTGATCTAGAGGAAGGTACAACACCTCCACTGGGATGCATCTATTCTCTTTCTGTTGCGGAACAAGAAGCCCTTCATATATTCTTGGATGAGCACCTTAGAAAAGGTTGGATACGTTCCTCCGGATCTCTGGGTGGTGCTCTGATTGTTTTCATCTGCAAGAAAGATGGTTCTTTATGTTTATGCGTGGACTATCGAGGCATCAATAAAATCACCAAGAAAGATTGTTACCCACTTCCGCTCATCTCCGATCTCCTGGACCGTGCCAGCAAAGGTCATATCTACACCAAAATCGATCTGCGAATTGGATACTTCAATGTACGGATCGCGGAAGGGGATGAATGGAAAACCACTTTCCATACCAGGTATGGTGCTTTCGAATTCTTGGTTATGCCCTTAGGTCTATGCAATGCCCCATCAACATTTCAACGTTTCATGAATGAGATTTTCTCTGACCTCTCTGATATCTCCGTCATAGTATATCTTGACGATATCCTTATCTACTCGGATAACATTATGGATCACTGGAGACATGTCCACGAGGTACTCCCAAGACTCTGACTTAACAGTCTTTTCGGAAAACTCGGGATCATGTCTGGTGGTAGAAACAGATGCCTCTGACTACGCCATAGCAGGCATCTTATCAACTTACGCTGAGGATGAATCTTTACATCCCATTGCATTCTACTCTTGGACTTTAACTCTGCCAGAGCTGAATTACAATATTCATGACAAGGAGCTTTTAGCCATTCACGATAGTTTTCACAACTGGCATCATTACCTAGAAGGCTCTTCTGACCCAGTCAATGTTGTCACTGATCACAAAAATTTGGTATACTTTTCTACAACCAAACTCCTATCACGGTGTCAGGCTCGTTGGTCTGAATTTTTGTTGGGCTTTAATCTCGTCATTCGTTTTTGCCCCGGAAAACTCAGAGCAAAACCGGACTTCTTAACACCTCGATATGACATAAATCCTAAAGAGGGGGATAGCAACTACGCCAGTATCAATCCTCAGAACCTCTGACCAGTTTTTACCTTGGAGCAACTGGCTTTGTCCCTACGAGCTTTATCCTTATTAGATCCAGTGGCTATGGAGCACCTGAGGGTTGCGGAGTCCAACTCTGATGCCAACTCCGATGCCAACTCCGATCTCCAATGGGCTATCGACACTTCCAGTTTCCTTCATCATGATGGTCATATCTATGTACCTGACTTAGATGACTTACGACTTCAAATTTTGCGTATGAAACATGATCATCCAATTGCTGGTCATTTTGGTCAAAACAAAATGCTTGAATTGATCCAACGAGAATACACATGGCCTAAACTCCGGACCTTTGTAAAGGATTACTGTAACTCCTGTACTATGTGCACTAGGTCCAAAGTCCCTCGCCATCGACCTTATGGTTTGCTCAAGCAACTCCCAATTCGGGAGAAGCCTTGGAATTCCATCTCCATGGATTTCATCGAGCAACTCCCTAACTCCAATGGATTCTCTGCTATTCTTGTTGTTGTTGATCGATTCTCCAAACAAGCTATTTTCATACCAACCTTCGATACTATCACTGCTCCTCAACTTGCTCAACTTTTCCTTGTCCATGTATTCTCCAAACATGGAGTTCCCTCACATGTCACCTGTGACTGAGGCTTGGAATTCGTCTCCCACTTTTTCCGGTCATTGGGTAAAGTCCTTGACATTCATCTCCATTTTACCTCCAGGTATCATCCAGAAGGTGATGGACAAACTGAATGAGTCAATCAAACCTTGGAGCAATACCTATGGATGTATTGTAACTATCAACAGGACAACTGGCCCCATCTCCTGGCTATTGCAGAATTTGCATATAACAACACTCTGAATGCTACTACTGGGATATCCCCTTTTTTCGCTAACAAGGGTTATTATCCAAATATTTCAGTACACCCTAAGCGCGATCTTACTTCTGTTCAAGCCAGAGAACTAGCTGTTGATTTGGACAAACTCCACTCCGAACTCCGAAATACCATCTCCGAAGCTCAAAAGCATTATCAGTACTACGCTGACTTAAAGCGCATTCTGGCCCCTGATTTTGAAATAGGAACTCAAGCCTTCATAAAGGCCAAGTTTTTCCGAACTACCAGACCCTCCAAAAAACTCTCAGAGAAGAACTTAGGTCCTTTCAAGGTCATTGCCTGAGTTGGAACCCATTCCTATACTCTCCATTTGCCTAGTTCTATGAAAGCTATCCATCCTGTCTTTCATGTATCACAGTTGGAACCAGCCTCACCGAATATGATTCTGAACTAAGTACAACCTCTGCCTCCTCTGGTAATCATAGACGGAGAACCGGAGTTTGAGATCTCCAAAATCCTAGACTCAAAAATTGATAATAGGCATCACTTATGCAAATTATTGTATTTGGTTTGTTGGGAAGGCTATGAAGGTACCGACGAAGAAACCTCATGGATCCTCGCTACTGAGCTAGGACATGCTTTGGAACTCATCTCGGAGTTCCACTCCACTTATCCAGAGAAACCCGGACCTGACTATTGATTTCTTTCGCTCTTATTTATTTTTTCTTCAATTCAAAAATCATTATCTATTCCATTGAAGGGACTATCTCTACATCCCTTATGGGCATTTCTTCCTCCAACATCTCTGACTCCTCCGACACCTCCGAACTTTCTCCGCTTTCTCCACCATCCTTGTAATCTCCATCTAACAACTCCTCAGTCCTTTCCATGGACTCCCTCATTCTCCTCATCTCTATTCTCATCTTCTTCATCTCCCCCCGAACTCCTTGCAACTCCTCCCTCAAATTCGCCACCTCTGACGACTCCGCATTTCCTCGTCGCCTTTTTCCTCTGTGCTCTAGTTCCTCCGTGGCACTCCAGATGCGTTTCCTTTTTCCTGGTTCTTCCCCAACCCAGCATTTGGCCTTTACCTGTTGGCAGGTGGTACAACTCTGGGCCTTCCCCTGTCCAGTCAGCCACACACACCCCTCTGCACTCCCTTTCTTGATGCAAGGCTTGCACGGAGTTCTCCTAAACGAACTCCGGTCAACTCTGGAATAAAGCGGATAAAAAAGAAAATACTTACGGCCGTGTGATCAAGGCCTCTTGCCCCGATCTTTCCTCTGCCGCCATCTCCACCTGCTCCACTGGCTCTGCTATTTGAGCCGCCTCCTTCGCCCTCCTTGCTGCCTCCCTTTTTGCAGCCTTGGCCGCCTTTCTGGCCGCCCGTCGCTCCTCTGCCAACCAACGCTCTTCCTCCACCCTCCGGGCCTCCTCTGCTTCCTCGCACTCTCATTGTTCTTCATTTTTGAGTAAAACTTGCAGTTGTGCAAGTTGGGCTTTGATCTCATTGCGAGTAGGCATTGTTAATGAAGAAGAGTGATTCACTGGACCTTATTATATATGTTCCGATTTCAAACTCCGATGATTCTCCGAAATCCACCACATTCCGAAACTCCGATTTTTTGGTCATTACCAAATATGGTCAAGTCCAATATGCGGTCTCAAGGGCTCACCCTTAAGAGGGAGATACTGTTATATCCCAGTTCCAATGAACTCCGATGAATTCCGATGAACTCCAATTACTCCAACAACTCTGAACACTCTGTACTTTTCACATGTTTCTGTCCTCTGTCATCACTATGTCTCAGATATAATTATCTAGCAGGTATATAAGTACTGCATTTTTTCCCCTGTATCTGTAGACAGAATATCGACTAAGTCCCGTCGTTTATCCATCTCGGATCTCCGAATTCAACTCCAAAACTTTGGACCTAACAGCATCATCTGAACACACTCATTTCGTGCACCTTTGGATGATGTCATATCATCTTGCGTGATCTGAGTGTACTTGTCCTGCACACTTATCACGGTTTATCTAACAAACTACTAAACCAAAGATAACTCAAGATCTACTGATCGGATTCATTCCAAAATTGGTTCATTGGAATCCCTAAAGCCGTGTGCCATCCGAGTGCACTCGTCCTGCGCACTCTGAGCCACTCCACCATTCGGACCATCTATAATGGTCCCTTTCTTCCCTTTCTACTTTTCATCCTATACATTCTGTTAGAGTCCCCTTTGAAGGCTATATTGAAGATGACTTCCCCTTACATACAAGGTCCTTATGACCCTTAGATGTTCGTTCCTCTTAGTCCTTCATAAAATCCCTTTATTTACTACACATATATAATATACACATTTTATAGTAGACTACTCTAGTTTTGACTTACTTGTCTACATACTGTGGTTCTGTCTTGAATCCAACTGTCCTTTGGAACACTTGTCAAACCTAGATTGTGTTGTGTTAGGCCCAGAGAACCCCCTTGGAACCTCGGTCCTGACAGTTAAGTACTAGGGAATGATGCAAACAGGTTTTCTTAGCTAATGTCTAACCTGTATGATAAAACCAATGTGAAAAGATATCTGGTTTGTCTCTACTATTGCTTTGACCATGCATCTGTCACCCCATATTTGTACACTTTCTTCTGTCCCATCTGTGACCCTCCTCCACTTTTAATATTTGCTGTTTCTCACCCCACTTATAACTTATAAAATGCAAAGATATAACTGTTCACATTGTAGAGAAGGTGGAGAGCACTGTGCCAAGTTCATACCAGTGCCCAATCAGATGGTGTGTATGCTCACACATAGTCTTGACATAAACACTTGAACTATTAACTTGCAGGGTATACCTATTGGCCAATGTCTCTGCCTCTGTGCACATCCTGAAAATACCCATTCAACAAGTCCCACTGCACCCGATATACCATTACCACCTAAAGGAGGATGCTCCGAAACAAGATGTCCATCCTTCCGTACTGTAAGGCTGCAAGTTTATATTGCTTGTAAAACACTCAGACAACCATGTGCTAGGATTCTCTTACTGTTTCCCCATGTACACTTTGTGTGTGTGGCCAAACTTGGTTAGCTCATTCTAGGTGCATAAATCGTTGTTACCATGTTACTCTGATAATCAACAGTGTTCAAACTGCCAGTGTGAATGCTCCCCAAGGTTCTGAACAACCAACAACAAAAATACTAGCCCCAGCCCCATTTCCAATATGGGAACCACTGCAACTACCAGATACTAATACCTCCACTAATGGGCGATGTGTTAATGCCATGACCTGATACTGCAGAGTTACTCCCACCACATCTTTAACTCATGGTTCACATTGAACCAATGGGCGCATGAACCATAACACAACATCAATGAATGACCTTTTAAAGAATTATAAGTTTAATATTGCAATCATTGCCAATCTAGTGGGTGACAAGGTATTCATTGCATACTCACTGGTATAAATGACTTGTTGCCTTTGTAGCTATCACCTGTGACTAGTGTTCAGCTAGATTAATACTTTTTAAATCAAATTTACTCAGAACACCTACCTGAAATGATTAACCACCTACTATCCCATAACCTAATGATCTTTGTTAACACTGATGCCCTTCCTTCCGATAATGCAACCAAATTTCTAAATAACTCAATCAACTAACACCTTGCAACTTATTTTCTCGAAATGCCTGAGTCTTGCTGACCACCAACATTCCCCTCCCCTGGACAGACATCTGAGCAGGCTGATTTTTATTGCCTCTCATGGAAATTGGTAACCTTTGGGAATTGCAAATCATACCCTAACTCTGGGGTATATTACACAATCTCAAATTCAGTTATCCCATATCATCTCATGATGTGGCATGAACTGTTTTCTGGGGCGAAGAGCACAGCTGGAAAGGACTTGCACAAGCTTCCAAATATTGAAGACCATCCATTACTATTTATTAGTATGTCATTTCTTATTGTTCTCTTGCAAAACTCATCACTCTTGACACAGCACCAAGCTTCAGTTTGCTGAAGGGACCTATTGCACTAGGTTCACAAGTGCTGCACCCCTGCTTCTATGCTAGAGTATTTGCTAATTTTTGAAGTGCCTGTTTGCCAGAGGAACCTAGTAAAGAGCTAGGATGTGCTGATAATTGTCCTCCATCACCATCTATCCTGATAGCAACCCCACCCTTGATGCTTCCTAGTGATACTAAAGCTACTTTTAGTTATGCTCACTGCAGGAACCAGCCATTATTTATTCTATCACCTCGCAATTCCCCAACTCCACCACCTATCTACAAGGCACTTTTTCTCACTTGCAATTTGCCACCACAGTTTTCAGCCACCAACATACCCTCTCTATTATCCTTTCCTAATCACTCATATCTTATGTCACTAGATTCTTGGCAGCTTCAGGTGCAAGCTGACCTTGAAAAGTGTAATAAAGGAGGCCAATTTTTTTAAAGGCAGAAAATGTGGATGCTACTGCAGAGGCTCTTTTCGAGTTTGTTCTTGCTGTTCACTCTGGGAAAGCCAATCTTAGTCGTAAGCACCACACTGAATTGGGGGTTAAGATTTAACCCAGTTCATCAATTGCTGGCATGTTTTTTGACTATAATGTTACCTTTATTGTGTGAGTATCATTTAAAGTTTGAATTTACTGGTATCTAATTATCTGCATACAGTGGGGAAGGCACTGGGGAAGGTGTTGTCCACATTGTCTTAGAAGCAACCATCAAGAACATGCTTGTGAATGAATGATACTGGTGAAGTGGACTAGATGAGATATACTTTTCCCTGGCACCACATTGTGAGACATCACTACTATGCCAAACACAAATCAAAGCATATGCAATGCTTATTATGATATCAATATTTCATGGTATAACTCCCGATCCAGTCTCACCATTCCTTCTTGCAAGTGTCCTGCAAAGCAATCAAATTCTTGAGGATCAAGACTTTATTGCCCCTGTTGCCCCTGAAACAGCAAAATCATTTTCAGACTGGCCAATGGATAATTTACCAGTACCTTGATCTCAGAACAACTCAATGTTGTTGAGTAATCTTAGCATCAAGGTATGAGGCAGCTCACACAAGATATATCCTAAGACTAAACACATACAGCACTATGACATTACTGACTACACTCTAGCCTAGTTGCAGCAGCTGAGGTCTGAAGTTTTTTTTAGCACCCTAGTTGGACCAGCAGAGACATCAGAGGTCAAAGCATTTGATGAAGGACTGCATATCAAAATTGATGATTTAGTCCCTGATGTTTCATCTGTGCATATTTCCTTAGTACATAATAACTCCTAATAACCATGCTCTGTAGGCATTTCGTGGTCCATTTGGTTTATCATTACTAAAAGAACTGTACACCTGTCACATCATCAATCCTACCCAAGTTCTTGAGCTTGTCCATTTTAAGCTAATTCTGCACAATGACATCCTTCCCACAGAGTGGTCTAGTTAAGGACTTGAACCAGGTGCACTAGCTGATAAGCCTCAGCTAGATGTACTGTCCCAACAATTCATGAAACACCTAGGCCATTACTTGAATGGAGCTGGCCATCCAGACTGCAAACACTTCAATGAATTGATCCCTTTTGCAAAGTGAGAAGAGGTGAAAATAGATATCACTTTTTGTGCTCACCAATTCAAGTCACATATGATAGGCACCATTTTCCTTGATTCACCACCTCAGAAGATGGAAGTGAGTGTCATCGTGTCTATTACATCCTGCACCCTGACTTTTGATACTGCTATACACAGATTTAATTTGTACAATCTCTCACCAGTGAGCATATATGACCTGTGACAGCAGCAGCAGATTGGAAGGTATGTTCTAGGTTACTTCAAGATCTCAGATTAGATTCAAGTTGAATGCAACAACAGACACCTGCTCAACCACTCTATTTCCATTCATGTGGCCATTATGCTGAACTTGCTGTCACTCTTGGTCTCATTGATCTTCTTGAGGCTGAGGTCCCTGACAATCCTAACATTGTCACTGGATTTGACCTCTGGTTGCACCAAGCCATCTTTCTAATAGCTTCCACAATAGAGAATGGTTCTGAGACCTTCAATAAGGTGTGAACATGCTCTTTTACTATATACACACTCATTGTCACACCATTCACCCTACAAAACCACTACACCCCCATTCTTTGTTCCATTAACATTATTACATGTATGTGCTTTGCTATGTCATTCCATCATTGTATTTGTTTTGCCACTTAGCTGTACACCCTACATCATCACCACTCCTTTTATTACACACTATATCACCATTCATTGTATTGTAGTTTAACTATGCAATTGTACACCCCTTGAGACTTGTCTGAATCCAGAGTGAGGTTGTTTGCTGACATAAGTGTGGATGGGTGATCAGTACCTGGATAGTCCTCGCAACCAGCCAATGCCAGCTTGAAGAGTAACTCAGCTTCATCATATCATCCTTGTAAACAAGAGTGAGGTTGCTCACTAATGTAAGTGTGAGTGGGTGATTAGTGCCCAGATCCTCTCTACCCACTAACACCTGCTTGAAGAGTGATTTAGCCACATTGTATTGTCCTTGTGAGTAGCAAACATCTGTAAGGTTACTCACTAATGTAAGTATGGATGGGCAGTTAGTGCCAAGATGTTCTTGCACCCAGCTAATGCCCAATTGTAGAGAGTCTCAGCCTTGTTATATCATCCTTATAAAGAAGTGCAAGGTTACTCACCAACTTAAGTATGAAAGGGTGATCAGCACCCAGATGGTCCTATCTGCCCACTTGTAGAGTGACTCAGCCTCCTTGTATTGTCCTTGTGACTTGTAAACACCTGCGAGGTTGTTTGCTGGTGCAAGTGTGAATGGGTGGTCAATGCCAAGATGTTTCCTCTGCCAGCTAACACCCACTTGAAGAGTGGTTCAGTCTTGTTGTATCATCCTTGAGTTATGAGGTTACTCACCAATGTAAAGCATGGATGGGTGATCAGCACCAAGATGTCCTTGCAACCAGCTAATGCCCAATTGTAGAGTGGTTCAGCCTCGTTGAATTATCCTTGTAACTCATAAATGCCAGTGAGGTTGTTGGCCAATATAAGCATGAATGGGTGGGTGGTACCTGGATGGTCCTCAAAACCAGCTAATGCCTGATTGTAGAGTAACTGTTATGGCCACTTCAATTTCTTGTCATTCTGCCCACTTTCATTATTTCTTGATCTTATCTTATCTTTCCTTTATCTAATCTTCTATTTATAGTCTCATAGATTAGAGGCAATTATGCCATTGGTTAATAAAGACATACTCCACAGTCACTCCACAGTAGCTATGCATAGCTGTGCATTTGTCAGCCATTCCATGGAATGTTACCTTAGAGATCACAATCATAATTAGGACTCAGATAGTATAAGTAGAGCACAGATTGCTTGTACTTCCCTTAGTCTTGATCTTCAACATTGTCACTACTAGTTTATATGCTAGCTTCTCTGTGACTTACATCCAAGCAACCTGAGTGATACCTGCTGATATAACAGATACTATTGATAAGCTAGGATGAAACTAAAACTATAGAGGGCTCCCCTTCACCAAGGTTGAGCACCTTTCCAGGTGCCCTGAGACCTATATCCCTTTATTTCTAGAGTATGTCAATGTGAACTCAACTATACCTATTACTAGTATATGTTTAATAAGGGCAGAGACTTTGACAATAAGAAGAATCAACTCAAAGATTGGCTAGAGGTATACCAAGTTGGGCACCAACTTTTGATAGTTATACTGGACCAGGACAAATCTGACATTACCACCCCCACTATCCCTGAAGACCCCATCTTGCACCATATCCATCGCATTGCTGAGCAACTCTATATTACTGAGAATAGCTATCACTCAATCATGGATGCCAAGTACAAAAGGATCTTTGACCTGAAGGAGAATGCAGTGATGAGTAGAGAGATGGCTGAAACCTGGTTGCAGTGTGCCTGGAAGCTAGACAACTATTACTACTAGTTTAACCCAGATGGACACCTACTTCAACCCCTAGCTTATAACAGTGCAAGCTAGGGACTGGATGCTGTTCCCTAATGAATGGGTACTGCTTGCGATCCCTGCTAGAGGTGTGGTTAGAGAAGGTGATATCTACTGGAGAGTCTAGGAAAAGTATACCTAGTGATCTGACATCTGTCCACTCATCCCCCCTCTGGATTGCTCTTCCCTCCCATCACCCTTCTGTCCACTCCTGCCATGCCCTGTACACCTCCCCTTAACACTGCTACTTTCCCTTCAGAGGAACATCTTAAAATTCAGAATGGATTTCCTTTTTGTGGAGGTGAATGTCAGAGATATATTTTTTCTTTTTCCTTGACTTGTCTTTTTTTTTTTTTTTTTTTTTTTTGTATTCAGCATTTATATACCGCAACAAGCAAACAAATGTGCTCAGACGCGGTGGAAAAATGGCCCCTGGTTGCACACCAGGGACCAATCCACGACAACTCATTAACCCTCAGTGAGTACATCCCCTAAGCGGTTTTGCCTCACGGCTGTCGGGCCAAGGCCCTCCCTTTTCAAAGGGGGTCAATGCCACCGAGGGAGTCCTGATACATGTACCCAATATATTTATAACTGGGAACAGGTTACCAGTCGGTCTCTTAGAGACCTACCCAATATTCTACTGCTAGTTAGTGATCCTAGCCAGGCGTGGGTTTTTCCCCCAGGGTCCCGAGGTCATTTCATGCAGTTACCTAGTGGCACCACCCACAGTTACCACTCCTGCATACGTTTCCATGGACTAACTCATGGGTGTTTGACCCTAGACAGCCAGAAGACCCTCTAGAGTGCTGACCGCATCCATAGTCTCACAGTCAATCCAAGTGGGTTTGCACCACTTGGCTTGAGCCAGGCTCGAACCACCGAGCTCCTGGCAGACCCCTGCCCCAGTTGGGACAGAGTTACTGATTAGCTACTCTGCCCCCTCTCCTTGACTTGTCTATTCCTATTTACATCAGACAGTTTACATCAATAACCACTTAGCTACCCAAGCTCTGCTTAGTAATAGAAGGTGACCAAGCCATATCTATATTTAGTCTACCATTACTCTCCTTATCCACATAACTCATCTATAGTCGTTACAACTCACACATAGTCAGTATGAATCATACATAGCTAGTATATAAAGCTAGCAGCAGATAGACTTAGGATAAGTCTGTTTCTTTCAGTAACACCCCAAATTAGTAGTCCACCAACTCTTTAAAACCCTGTACTGAGAGCCTGAAGTAAAACCTTGTAATCAACTCTACACTGCTATCTAACACTAGACATGTCTACTCCAACTTCAGTGGGGGATGTTTGGCAGCTTGGGACCATCTCTGTGTGATTTGGTAACCCTGAATGCAATGGAAAGTGGCAGCCATAAGTCCCCAGATAGACCCCTTCCATAGTGTAACTAGCTGCTCCATTTTATGCATTGCAAACTAGATATTTCTGCTCCAATCTCAGTGAGTGATATTTGGCAGCTTGGGACCACCTTTGTGAGATTCAGCAACTATGAATGCAATGGAAAGTGGCAGCAATAAGTCCCCAGATAGACCCCTTCCATGGCACAACTAGCTGGTCTATTTGATGCATTACAAACTAGGCATTTCTGCTCCAACTTTAGTGAGTGATGTTGCGCAGCTTGGGACCACCTCTGTGCAATTCAGCAACCCTGAATGCAATGGAAAGTGGCAGCCATAAGTCCCCAGATGGACCCCTTCCATGGCGCACCTAGCTACTCCATTTGATGCATCGCAAACTAGACATGTCTGCTCCAACCTCAGTGGGGGATGTTGCGCAGCTTGGGACCACCTCAGTGAGATTCAGCAACCCTGAATGCAATAGAAAGTGGCAGTGATAAGTCCCCAGATGGACTCCCTCCATGGCGCAACTAGCTGCTCCATTTGATGCATCGCAAAACTAGACATGTCTGCTCCAACTTCAGTGGGGGGATGCTTCGGCAGCTTCAGAACTGCCGCCGCATGATTCAGCAGCCTTTGAGTGCCATGGAAAGCGGCAGTGAGACAGAGCTTTTCCTTTTTTTTTTTTTCCCTTGCACAGGGGGGCGCGCGCGCGCGAAGATACTAATAGGAGGAAGATAGATTCCATCATCCCACGTCTATTCCTTCATGTTTGAGCCTCTTCAACCGCCTCTAGCACTCTAGAGAGTGCTCCGATTTTCCGATTTCTTCTATTTCTTCGATTTTCACGATTTCTTTGATAGCTCCTTTCTATTGTGCCTCCCATCATCTCTCGGGGCAGATCCCAGAGCTCAGACAGCTCCACATCGCATCAATGATTTGGCCACTTTGCCAGTTCTTGTCCCAATGCTCCTAGGACGAGTACTTCTGGTTCTAGAAGCCGCTCCTTCACCCTAGCAGCAAGAGGTCGTGGAGGAAAGAAACCTGGTCAAGGGAGAAACGTTCGAGTTCTGGAGACCTCAGCCTCAATTGAGGAGGTTAACTCCAATGAAGATTCTCGTCAAGACTTCGAGAAGTGTGGTATCGTCAACTGGGAGCCTAAGAGGAAAGAAGAGCTTTGGAGAAATAGGGTTTTTGAACAGTCCAGACAATAGCTTGTGTGTTGCGGACTCCTTTTCTATGTGTACCACTACCCCTATGCAATCTATTTCTCAAATTCTTGGTGCACTTGATTCGAGCGAAGAAGCTTTAACCATACCCCTTTGGTTGGAAACTACAAACACTGGTAAACAAATTGCCACCAGTGCATTGATAGACTCTGGCACCTCTGGATGCTTCATAAACTGGAACTTCATGCAGGAGCGCGATATCCCTTTTTATTGATTGGAAGGACTAATCCCCATGCGGAACGCAGATGGGACAGACAACCAAGGAGGTCCCATCGAATATGCTGTAGACCTGTGGATGGAGATGCCGGATTTTCCTAGGGAATGAACCCATTTAGAAGTGACAAATCTAGGAGATATGATACAGGTTATCCTCGGCTACCCGTGGCTCAAATGTAACAATCCCCTGGTTGACTGGAAAGCTGGAACACTAACTTCACGTCAGACTGTGGCCCCAACCAAGACTTCTCAGGCTGGAGTGATAGTGTCACAAGTAGGCTCTACATTGAATGGCGACTCCTACGCCAAGATTATCAGATTGGTCTCACTGGGAGACCATGCAAGACCCACTACCATGGAGGAAGATATGAAGAAGTATGTGCCGAAGAAATACTGGAGGCACTGGAAGGTGTTTATGGAGACTACCTTTGATGAACCTCCCCCACGATGACCAGAATTTGACCATGCGATTGATCTCGAACCTACCTTTAGACCCAAGATCAGAAAGGTGTACAAACTCACTGAGTACGAACAAGGAAAGCTGAATGAATTCCTGGCGGAACAACTTGCAAGTGGATAAATACGACGATCAAATTCTAAACAAGCCGCCTCGTTCTTCTTTGCTCCCAAAGGTGAAGAAGTTAATGCCCAAGGACAAGATGCTGGACTACGTCCAATCCAAGACTATCACTATCTGAATGCTCACACAATCCCAGATGCCTACCCCTTACCTCTCATCTCTGAGATTATTCAACAGACCAAGTTATTAGAAGCGGAACTGTTCACAGTCATGGATATCCAATAGGGCTTTAACAATATTTGTATCAAAGCAGGAGATGAATGGAAAGGAGCCTTCAACACTTGACGAGGGCTGTTTGAGCCCACTGTCATGTTCTTTGGAATGCGAAACTCGCCTGCCTCCTTCCAATGAATGATTGACATTCTCTTCAAAGAGGTTATCGATTCCAAACAGGTCCACATCTATATTGACGATATCCTGATTATGGGAAAGGACCTCACTGAACTCACCTATTGGACAGAATGAACTCTGGAGATCATGGAGAAGAATCAACTGTCCTACAAACCTGTCAAGTGCCAGTTCGAGAAAAAGGAAGTGATTTATCTGGGGATGATAATCTCTAAAGGCCACATTGCTATTAACCCCAAGAAGGTTGAAGCGATCAGAACCTGGCCTATCCCCCAGAAGAAACGAGACCTTCAATCCTTCCTTGGCACTGCCAACTTCTGGTGAAGGTTTATCAAGGATTACTCCCTGATTGCTCGTCCTCTCAATGAGCTCCTACAAAAGGATCAAGAATGGATTTAGACCCCTAGGCAACAACGTGCTTTTGATACCCTCAATAATGTGCTTACCTCTGCTCCCGTTTTGAGGACCCTGAAGCCAGACCTTCCTTACCTTCTGGAGATGGATGCCTCTGGTGTTGCCCTGGGTGCAGTGTTAACCCAGAAAGAGAATGACGAAGAAGATTGGCACCCCATTGGCTTCTACTCCAAGACCCTCCTCCCAGCTGAATGAAATTACCCCACCCATGACTAAGAGCTTTTGGCTATTATATCTGCCTTGAATGAATGGAGATACCTCCTACAAGGGACGCGACAGCCCATTATGATCAAGACTGACAACCAGTCCCTCCAATACTTCATGACCAACCATCAACTCTCCAGATGCTAGGCTAGATGGTCTGAGTTTTTAGCTCACTTTTGGTTCAGAATTAGCTACCAGCCTAGGATCAAGAATAAGGCTGATGGACTCTCCAAGCACCCAGATCATTACCCGGAGTCTTATGAGGAGGTGGAGGACAAGATCCTTCTGCCAAAAGAACTTTTTGTCAATGTGCTTTTTGTCAATGCGATTATCAGCTTATCATCCCCCAACTTTTTATCCAAGCTTTGCTTTCATTCCCCCCTACCCCTCGAGATCATGGCCAAAATTGAAGATCCCTCTTCCGGATACAGCCACGTAGATGGCATTGTGCGCGATGCTGGAGATTGTATAGTTGTGCCAAAGGAGATATCTTTGCGCATGGAAATTATTCGATTGACCCACGACACACCCACTGGTGGCCATCCCAGTATTGAGAAGACGAAGGAACTGCTCCTCCGTAACTACACATGGGAAGGTGCCCCACAAGATATCACCAATTACATGAAGTCCTGCCTTGCTTGTTAACAAACCAAGGTTTATCCACAGAAACCCACTGGACTTCTCCAACCGTTACCCCCTCCTACTAAACCATGGCAACAGATCACTGCTGATCTAATCATGGAACTCCCTAATTCAAAAGGATTTAATGCTATTCTAGTTGTGGTGGATAGATTCACCAAATGGGCTCACTTCATCCCAACAACTGGAAACCTATCTGCCAAAGGAACTGCTGCGCTGTTTCAAGAACATGTCTGGAAGCACCATGGATGGCCAGAGAAGATCATCACCGATCGAGGAACTCAATTCTCATCAACATTCGCTACATCATTGAATAAACTCCTAGGAACCACTTCTGGGCTTTCTACCACCTATCACCCCCAAACAGATGGACAAACCAAACGAACCAATCAAGAGTTAGAGCAGTATGTATAGCTCTACACTAACTTCATGCAAGATGATTGGAAAGATTGGTTAGCTCCGGCGGAGTTCGCTTATAACAACCAAGAACATTCCTCCACTCACCAATCCCCCTTCTGGCTTGAATATGGTCGACACCCTCACACCCCCTTATCAGTTCCAACCCAAACCTCAAATCCTGATGCCAATGAGTTTTATGTGCAGCTTACTAGAGCTAGAGAGAATGCTGAAGAATCTCTTCAAAAGACCGCTAACTCAATGAAGCTCTATGCTGATCGAAAACGTCAAAAGGAACCCATGTTTTACGAAGGACAAAGGGTCTGGCTTGATGCTAAGAATTTGAAAACTGGCCAGCCAGCAAAGAAACTGGATGTCCGCTGGCTTGGACCTTTTATAATTCTAAAACAAGTATCGCCTGTGGCTTACTGACTAAAGCTACCACTGTCATGGAGGATCCACCCCATGTTTCATGTTTCACTACTCAAGGCTCTAGAGGAGAATCTTGATCTCCACCCTCCAATCGAAGAAGATGACAATCTCCGACCACCTCCAGATGTGATCGAAGGAGAACCCGAGTATGAAGTGGAATGTATTCTGAATCACACCCCAGGAAAACGAAACCGACAATACCTAATCAAGTGGAAAGGCTACCCGATAGAGGCAGCCACCTGGGAACCACGATGGAACCTCAAGCATGCAAAAGACGTCTTGATGAATTATGAAAAGTCTATTCAAGCGGCGATTTAACTCTCTTTCATGAATACTACCGATATCACGATTATTGAATCTCTTTTTCTCTTTTTCAATCTCCGACAATTATAAGGACTCCCCCTTCCCGACAATCACCAAAAGAAGCACAAAATGCCCCACGAAGTTTGTTACGCCCGCAAGTCGACTGGGAGGCGTCCACCTCAAGGGAACCCCCCTGCTTCTACCTCCAACCTCCCCCCTGATTCCTCTTCTTCCTCTTCCTCATCCGACAGTGTCTTGGTTACTCAACAGTTCAAGAAGCCAAAGCGGCACACCAATACTATCGACAAGCCGGGATGAAACTGAAATTACCGAGGGCTCCCCTTTGCCAAGGTCGAGCACCTATCTGGGTGCCCCGAGACCTATGTCCCTTTCATTTCTGGAGCACGTCGATGCGAACTCAACTATGACTGTTACTAGTACACGTTTGACAAGGACAGCGACTTTGACGATAAGAAGAATCAACTTGAAGATTGGCTGGAGGCGTACCAAGTTGGGCGCTAACTTTTGATGGTTATACCGGACCAGGACGAATCTGACGTCACCACCCCCACTATCCCCAAAGACCCCATCTCGCACTGCATCCATTCCATTGCCGACCGACTCTATATTGCCCGGAATGGCTACTGCTTAATGATGGATGCCAAGTACAAAAGGATCCTTGATCTGGAGGAGAATGCTGTGATGTGTAGGGAGCTGGCTGAAACTTGGTTGCAACATGCCCGGGAGTTGGACAACCGTTACCACTGGTTTGACCCAGATGGACACCTGCTTCAACCCCCAGTTTATGATGGTGTGACCTAGGGACCGCATGCTGTTTCTGAACGAATGGCTATTCCTTGCAACTCCCTTCCAGAGGTGTGGTTAGAGAAGGTGATATCTACTGGAGAGTTGAGGAAAAGTATACCTAGTGGATAGTCTTTGATCCAACAACTATCCACTCATCCCTCCTCTTCATTGCTCACCCATCTTATCACCCCTCTACCCACCTCTACCATCCCTTTACACCTCCCCTTGACACCCTTCCTTCACTTCGAAGAGTCTTCTTAAAATTCGGGACGAATTACCTTTTTGTGGAGGTGAATGTCAGAGATATATTTTTTCTTTTTCCTTTACTCATCTATTCCTATTTACATTAGACAGTTTACATCAATAACCGCTTAGCCACCCAAGCTCCGCTTAGTAATAGAAGGTGACCAAGCCATATCTATATTTAGTCTACCATCACTCTCCTTATCTACATGACTCATCCATAGTCGTTACAACTCACACATAGTCAGTATGACTCATCCATAGTCGTTACGACTCACACATAGTCAGTATGACTCATACTTAGCTAGTATATAAAGCTAGCAGTAGATAGACTTAGGATAAGTCTGTTTCTTTTGTTAACACCCCAATCAGTAGTCTGCCAGCCCTTTAAAACCCTACACCCAGAGCCTGAAGTAAAACCTTGCGATCAACCCTAGACTGCCATCTAACAAATGACATGCATTATGTAGTCTTTGCAGACTTTACACCTCCAGTGACTGGAGTGTATCATGATGTTGATGGTGCTGTTACACACCCATATTTTCGGGGGTAACTCTGATGAGTTACTTGTGTTTTGTTGAGAGCGGTGCTCTCTCTCCCCTTCAGAAGAGGGCCCATACTGTGTCTGATGTGGTGTCACAACTGTAGTTGCAAGTCTTTTTGTCAATCACAAGGCAGGCCTTGGAGCTTAATAAGTCTAGTAGAATGTAGAAGAAAGTTCTGACGGGGACGTCCTCGTAAAGGGTGATGATTCCTTCTGAGTTAAGTTTTACTTCTACAAAGAAGTTGTTCTGCAAGTTAAATCCGTTGCATGCCTCTGCTGAGAGTTTAGGGAATATGGGCATGAACGATTGGCTCGGTAGTTATGGGTTTATGTTTCTCTTTTCTTGTTCTGATGGAAAAGAAGTCTGATGATTCTGATTGCGTTCGTGCTACTACAAGTAATCTCACAGGAGGATGAAGTGATGATCCACTTCGCCCTCAGGGTTTATATAGTATTTCTAAAATAGGAGTCATTATGAGTCAGCCTCCGCAGTCACCCCATTTTCTATTGTTCACAGCCTTCAGTTTAAGGTTTGTCATTGTTCCTAGTCATTCTGCAAAAGGCTGTGTGCTTCTGATGACTCAATTCTATTGGGCATAGCCTTTCCGCAGAATGAGGCTGTGTCATCTCATGACTGGTTTCTATTGTTCTTCTGGTCATGAGATCGCCGTTGTTTCTATCTCTTGCCCAGCGTATCGGGTTTCTCTTCTTTGACTGAGGAACCTCCTTTTGGTCTTCCCTTTGTTTCTGAGCATATAAAAGGTGTGGGGTTGTATCCCTACGCTTCAGTTCAATCCTTGTCAATCATCATGACTCCTTCCCACCAAGGCCACTACGTCCGATTCTTCAAGCAGTCTGGAGTGGTGCACCACACTGCTCCTGTCTTTCTCGATTGCGATTCGTTTCACTACTACCTCCAGCGCATCCCCTCCGACGCCGACCTCTGTTGGTCTTCCTTCTCCTGCTTCGCTTGCGGTGGCAAGCACAAAGTCAAGAAATGTCCGTTCGTTCGCTGGCCAATCCAGCATGCTTGTGGGTTGATGGAGGATCCGCTTGGTGAGTATTTTGTTTTGTCTTTATTAGTCTGTGTTTGTTGATAATAGGCTTTCCCTTTCTTAGCTTGGGATGATGACGCCCCTCCCCCTACTTCCCAGCTCCCTTTAGAGGAGCAGGTTAATTGGGGGTCTGACAAGTGGGCTGATTCCCTCCCTTCTGTCAAGAAGGAGGCAGTTGACTGGGCTGCCAGTCCCCCCTTCCGTCCTTGGACCCCTGGTCCAATGAGTTCTTTATCTAGTGGTAAGCTCTCAATTCTCTCGCTCTCTTCGTGATTGTTGACTCTTTATTCTTAGTGGAAGATTTGTCGTCGTCGTTGACTAACGTCAACGTTAAGATCGAGGAGGAAGAAGTTCCTCCTAGTTTGTTATGGAGTCCCACCAACGATTGGTTGGGTGAGGAAGCGAGGAAGATAGCAATGAGTTTCATCGAGGGGAAGGCTGCCGAGTTGCAGGCCTCCGGTGGTGACACTAATGGGGCAATCTACTGGGGTAATAAATTGGCCGCTTTAGATGGTCAAGTAGTTTCTAGTTTCATAGAGTTTTTGAGAGATAGTATGGTGCAGGAGATTGCCAAGACAGACTAGTATAAATAGTTAGTCGGACATGGACTCCTCCTTTTGTACAAGTAGTTTCCGCTTGCCAACAAAGACAGCCCCCCCTCCAAAGAGAAAAGGCATAGAAAAGAAAGGAAAAGAACAAAGAAAAGAGAGGAATTTTAAGAGAGTGAATGCCAATTTCATGACATGTGGGGATCTGATGATATCATCGGGACCAGCCATTAGCTGATCCCCGTTGTCTTCTACCATTTCTGGTAGTCTCGGTTGTTCAGGGCAGGGGCTTGTTCTTATGCTTGTGGGTGTGTTGTCTTCATTTGACATTGTTGTACGTGGTAGAAAAATTTCTACTATTGTTTTTTGTTTATCGTGCTTTTATACAAGTTATGCTTAGACTTGTGGCATCATTCTGGTGCCTCTAATTACCCCAATTGGGGTGAGTCCACCACCAGACTGGGTATGTCCAGTCCATTGATTACCGATTAAGGCAATTATCAGTTGTGCTCAGTTTAGCGCACATACAAGGTGTGCTTGTTGGCACACCTCAAGGCTCTGAGTGTGGTCGGCATTCAGTGCCTCTTAACTGGCCATCTCGGCAGTTGATAAGGGGTATCTACACCCATTAGGGTTAGATACTTGTCTAGAGCACTAAGCTCTTTACACAATGAGATAGGCTCCCATGTCGTGTCTCCAAGGTTCCAATGAACCTCCAGCTCAAGTTTTTGGTCGTCCCACCTATGGCCAACTATTTCATTGACTAACCATTCAGTTTGAAGTGGTTCGCTGAAGTCATAAGTGTTTACTAACACTTAGTTAGGGAATAACGCATTATCATTTGGATGGTGTGGATGCAGCAAATTTACATAAAAGCACAGATGAATCCACTGCTTCGCGAGCTCGTTGGGGAGTCCCAACTCATAGTTGGATTCATTAGGAAAGGCCCAAATGACTTTGTACAGCCCAATGAACCTTGGTAGTAGTTTCCCTGCTCTACCTTGTAGTAGTTTAAGGTTCTTGGTTGATAGATACATGAAGTCATTTACTTTTATCGATGGTTCTTCCCTTCTATGCTGATTAGCATAGTATCTTTGAAATACACAATGCACAATGATTGTGTTGTGAGCAGCTGCCAGATTCTGCAGCACTTGTTGAGCAAATGCTTGGACACCTGGCAGTGTCTCAGTGGTATTTTCTACTTGCTTAATCATAGCAGGCATATATGCTCCATTCAGCTCGAATAGGGTGAAGCCTGTAGCTTCACTGATACTTGCATTAATCGCAAATTCAGTCATAGGGATCTTTGCGATCCAATCTCATTGATCTGAGCTTACAGTTGCTCAGAGGATTTGACCTATTGAATGATTAGCTTGTTCAGTTGTGCCATCTATCTGAGGATGGAAAGATGTAGACATCAATAGTTTAGCTCCTAAGAGCCTATGAAGTTCGCTCCACCATTTAGAGGTAAATTTCGAGTCTCTGTCCAAGACTATACTTGCAGGAAGGGCGTGAAGCCTTACTACTTCTTTTAAGTAGATCCACAAAAGCTCTGATGCTTTCATTTTGGTATTCACTGGTATCAGGTGGATCATTGATGTCATTCGACAAATGACTACCCATAGGTAATTATACCTATCAATTTCGGGGAATGGACCAATAAAGTCTATTCCGATTGATTGCCACAGTTTTGTAGGTATTGGTAATAAGTGCAACAGTCCTGTTGGGTACTGCATATCGTCTTTCGACGTTTGACAAGTCTGACACGACTTGCAGAATTGTTTAACATGGCTAAATATCTTAGGCCACTAGTACCATTGTCTTACATAGTCAGCAGTACATTGTGGACCAAAATGGCCAACTATTGAGTGTGCTTGATCAATGATCAGGCTGAAAATTGATTCTTGTCCCATCTTTGCAGATGGGATACATAGTACTTCCTCTCCCCCCAAATTCTTGGACTAAATCAGGCCTTTATAGACAGTGAACGCCTTATGGTAATCAGGGTTTTCAAGAACCTTGCTGAATAATGCATTGGATATGTATCCTCCGCCAATCGCTACTGTCAGCAATTCATCATGCTCTATGCGAGCGCGCAAGTTCTCTCCCCATTTATGGGATTGGAATATCATTAGATTATCTAGGGACGATCTTAATTTTTTCATCGGTTCTGTTTCTGGAATCAGAACTAGTGTGAGTGCTGCCGCTTGCGCATCTCTATCTTCTTCTCTTTCAAGGAGATGATTGCTTTGATGTCATTGAATGTCTTCAATGACCTGGATAGCCTTCATTTCGATGGCTCTAGTACTAATTTCATTTAGATGATCCCAAGGGAGATCGTCTTTTTCAGGGTCTAGACGTATATCTACATCTATGTAGTCATTCATAGGATGAGCGTCATACCATGTATCACTTTCATAATAACGTGATAATGCATCGGCAACTTTATTCAGTTGCCCTTTGACATATGTTATGTCAAAGTCAAATCTTGATAGGTATTCTATCCAATGAGCTTGTTGGCTATACAGGCATCTTTGTGTCTTGAAAAACTCAAGAGCTTGATGGTCGGTCACAATGTGAACCCGATATCCTATCAGTTTGTCCTCCCATTTAAGGAGGGCTTTGAGTATTGCGATCATTTCATGCTCAAATGTACGATAATTTCATTGAGCATCTGTAAACTTTCGCAACATAAATCCTGCTAGTCTGCAGGTTTGCCAGGTAGGACCTTGTCCATACATTGCACCAACACCATGTATTGAGGCATTGCAGATGACCCATATAGGTTCATCTTTCTTGTAATGTATCGGTACTAGTATAGGTATCGAGCAGCATATCTGCTTTATCATTTCAAAGCATTTATTGTGGATTGGTCTCCACATGAACGGTTCCCTGTTGATACGACCCCTCCATCCCCTGAGCACCGTATATTCAACTATACGAATACTAGATGCCTACCAAGTCCTTTGAACACGAACTCGAACCCTCCGAATGCTCCCGATAGCTCCCGAACATCCTGAACAACTTCGAGAATCATTGAACACTCTGAATGCGATCGAAGCTTTCCGAACACGAATGAAAGTTTGTATATCAAAGGGAAGACAGTATTCAAAGGCATCTGTTCTCTTCTATTTCTCCCTTTTCATTCGATTCCTTCATTCCCATTCACTACTTTCCCCTTAGATCATTAGAGAGGCTCCCCTTTTATTATATACACTTAAAGGGATCCTTGTACTAGAAGATATATATACTGTATGTTGTAGCTAATGATCCAACAAGTTAGATATTCGCTTCTCTCTCGCTCTCGAGTCTAGATCCGCTTTAGATCTTCTAAGACTTCCTCTTTCGACTTTCCGATCCTTCCGATTCCCCGATCGATCACATTCGCGAATGATTGAAGACTCCCTTTTCACGATTATCGATCATAGGCTGTGTTGAGACTCTTTATAGTCATCCTCGCACCTTGTTCTGTGTTCGGTTCTCATACACGAAGCAGACGTATCACCGTTCACCATCATGGCTGCTAATAGCCCTGTATAACTTGAGATATCTAGCAGGAAATGTGCCAGATATTGTATGAGTCCTATAAATTTCTGGACATCATTGTAATTGCACAGTTGTTGCCAATCACGTATTCTCACCATTTTATCGGCGTCTGCGTGTAGCCCTTTGTCATCTATCTTATGACCTAGACAGTTGATAACATTGGCATACAGTTTGCACTTCTCCTCTTGGAGGTAGAACTTGTATTCTCATAGTTTACCAAACATGAGACCCAAGTGTTTTTCATGCTCTGAGACAGAAGCACTGTAGATGAATAGATCGTTGAGATACGCATGCATGAATATGCTGATAAAATCTCAAAAGATCATTGTCATTACCTGCTGGAATGTAGTGGGTGCATTGTAGTCTCCTATCTGCATTGTATGGCTCACGTAGGTGCCATATATAGTTGCAAATGCGCTTTTATGCATATCTTCAGGTACTGTCCATACCTACTCATAAGCATCTGATAAGTTGATCTTTAACCTTATCATTCTGCCAGCCACATCATATCTGATCTGGTCTTGGTCTGGAAAGGGTGTAACATCCTTTAAAGTATTGTTGTTGCATTTACGACAATCAATTAGCATCTGTAGAGTGCCATTCTTTTTTGGAATGCACAGTATCGGAGCTGCTTGATCAGTTTGCACTGATTCCTACCATCCGGCACACGTATACTGCGTGATCTTTGCCATAAGCTAAGGCTTTAGCGAATCCAGACATCTTGGTAGATAGTAGTTATACTTCTTATCTTCATCAATAAGAGGTATGTGGTGATTGACACCATGTACTGGAGGCAATTCCTCAGGTACTCCGTGCATAATATCCTGGCATGCTTCAATTCATTTGGCTCAAAGGCAAGGTCTGTCCTCATGTGTTAGGGATGTTTCAGTCCTTTTGTTCGGTTGAACAATTTGAGCTACACTCAGTAGCATCTTTTCATTAGACCTGGTAGGGGTACTCTCTTTTATTTTCTTTGTGTTCGCATCTGAACACCTTTTTCTTGAGAACTCCTCAACAAACTCTTTTGGTTTGTTGGTTTCTATGACATCCTGTCCAGACGTCTTCCCTGCAGAACCTTTCGGTTCTGCATCTGCTAGTCATTCAGCAGACCTTTGTTCAGTTCGTTGCAGCGATTGTCTGTGCATGATTTCATCATTTTCCTCCCTTTCAGTTAGAGCGGGAGCGGCTACCCTGCAGACCATTATCTGGTTTGCGCTAGGCTCTAGCATAATTTTGAATTCATGCATGAAACCGATGCCAATTATAGTGTCGAATCTGTCAATATTTACAATATAGAAGTAGTATTTCTTTGCGATACTTTCATACCGCATGGGACAGTAAGTACCATAGTTAATCCGCAATCTGCTACCGTGGCATCCTAGTTGGATCGGAACAGGGTCCTTCAACTGGTATATTTTCAAGTTTGCGACTCTTGCAAATTCTAGGCTAATAGCATCAGAGGTGCTGCCTGTATTGAACATTACAATAGCTACAAGGCTATTTAATTCCATGCAAGCCACTAAAGGCCTTACTTTCATGCTCAGCTTCACTGGGCAGTCCTGCTGTCTGCTGGACTTATGAACCCATGATTTGGGTTGAGTGTCCTCTTTGAACACTTGTTCATCATTTATAGATGCTATAAATTCACAAGCAGGGTTACTTATCTCTCTGATTGAATGTATCTGTTCATTGATGATGTTATTGTCATCTTCCTCTTGTGAGTACTCTTCATACTCATCATATTCTTGGAGGTGATACTCTTTACCTTGTGATGTATACTGTGATCCTTGTAAAGGATCGTCCTCTTCTTCCTCAACTACAATTCTGTAGTTGTTTTGAGGCTCATCTGCCTGTTGGTCATTCTCATCGATAGTGTCTTCTGCTACCATTTTGAATGCATCCTCCCCCTCTTGGATAGCTGCCATTTGGGGGTTCCCAAAATTGGGACATTTCAGGTTGGTCGCATAGTGGCTAAACTTGCCACATGTGTAGCATTTCACACCAGACAATCCTGTCTAGTTTTGATTATGTGCTGGCACCTGCAGCGTTGGTTTACTTCCAGAACCACTTGGTTGATTTGGTGGTGGTCTGTAAGGCTGACAGTTGTCAGTCAGTCTATACAGTCTATATGGACCTTGTTTGTTAGCGTACTTATTGTATGCTGGCTTCAAATACGATGGCGTCTCTTTATTCGTCATCTGATTTGTAGGCGGCCGCATATTCGCAGTTGCCTTCAGCTGACTGGTAACTCCAGATGTTGCCTTGCATTGCTCATTGTAGCAATGCTTTATTCGAATGCTCTCTTCAACATGTCAAGCCACTTTGAGAATCATATCAAGTGATGAAGTTTCGGCAGTAACACCTTTCTGGACAACTGCATCAGTTATCCATGCAGGTAGACCCAATAATAATTGGGTTTTGAATGTATATGAGTCAGGCTTGTGTATCATATATCCTGCGTACCTCTCAAGGTCATAGAAAAATCCTAAGACACCACCTTCTGTGGTGTACTTTCTTGAATAGAATTTTATTGTAGCATCCTGTATGGATGCTTCATGAATAAACTGGTCATACAGTCTGGTTATGACCTCTTTAAATGTCCATCGGCATTTCTGCCTAGACACACTGTCAACATTGTTGTTAAACCACTGTCTTGCTTTGTCCGCAAGACAAATAGCTGTTAAAGCGATACGCTCTGGCTCCATGTTAGGTCTAGCATAGTTGGACAATTTCAGCCATCTCAGGAATGATTGAAGCCACCCATTGAATTTCTCAATGTCCTCTTCACTGCTATACTCTTTTGGAGTAGGCAGTTTAGGTGATGAGGTTCAGAAACCAGATAGGTTTCCTTTTAGTGGTTTGCCCACTTGTTCATCTATTAATTTATGATATTTACGATGAATGTCTCTGAGGTAATCAGAGCGTCAATCTTTCCCCTCATATTTATAAGGGTTACAGCTATGACTTCTGTATCGTATTGTTGTTTTTGATATCTGTTTAGACATTCTCTTACTACTATGTCCAGTAGCATCAGAGGGTCGATTTCTCGACTGATCACTTCCAGTGTCCATCATTTCGCTATGATCGGACTCATCATCAGAAGATGATCCTTGATCTGGGTCATCTGAATCACTGTTGTCTGACTGGTGATACCGCCTTCTATCTGAGGGTAGCCTGTGGTCTTGTTTAGACTGCTCATTTTGTCCTTCTGCCCATAACTCTATGGTTTCTCCAGAAGCATCAAAGGTGATGCCTTGATTGTCCAGGCCAGATCTTCTAGTTTCATGGATGTCACCATTTCTCAACCTTTGGATGGCCACTCTGTCCTTGAGTGTGAATGTGCCTGGTCTCAAGGCTGCATCATTTTCTTGTTCGAATGACCTGTTCCGATCATTCCTCTTCTTACTTCCATGTCAATGTTTATCAACTCAATCAGCCGCAGCTCACTGTCTCTGATAGATGGAACTCATCTTGTCTTCTTGTTGAGGATGGTGAAGCTCAGCTTCTGCTTGTTGAAGAAGTTCATCTTCTTTGTCCCTATCTGGACGAATGGTTGTATCTGTCTTATTTCGACAGGTGTTGTCACTATTCTTACACACCATAACCTTATTAAGGTCATTGGCTAGCTTCATGAATTTCTCACAACTAATTCCACCTGTTCTCATCTGAATGAGTACATTGACCCGATCAACTATGTCAGAGAGCATCTCACTCGATGCCTTGCAATTCTGCAGGTGCTTTCTTGTTATCTCTTATTATGTGTGACAGTCGACATCTGACTGGGTGTGGGCGATGGGTCTCATCGCTCATATTGGTTGTCTATTTCATTACACTGTAATAGATTCAACATTTGATGAATGTATGCTTGTTCAATCAGGTTTCGTGATGAGGAAGGGTTTCCTGTCCTCATTTGACCCTCAGTGAGGGTGTGCATTAAAGTATTAAGCGTAGGGTCGATTGTCATGCTTACACACTGACTTATTGTTGGCGATGACTCCTCTCTTTCTGTGAGTTGGGAGCTGCCATCATCTAAGTTGGCACAATGTCTTTGTTCACTCTGGGGTGAATTTACGGCTGTTGCTGGCTGTCTTTGGGTGTTGCTGAGGTTGTGATGTGGCACACCTGAATCAGTGATAGCACTCATCTGCGCTGTTCCCAGGTTGTCATCATCAGGCAGTTTGCCTTGCAAGTTGCGCACCATTGAGGCCTGCATGATTCGAGTCTTCATGTGGGTCTTCATTATTGACAGAGGCTATGGCATCGATAGGGAAGCTTTTTCAATCAAAAGTTGAGTTACACAGATATTCCACAATTTCTTGTGGATGTGCAAAAAAGTGTAAGGGTTGGGGATAAGTTATCACACTTTGCTCAATACCAGGATATGCACAGAACCAATGTATTGGGGCAATCTGGTATAAGCGGGAGTGGGATGTAAACTTAGTGTTTACCTAAGCGTAACCAGTACTTAAGGTATCCAGTACAAATACATACAAACACAGCATGGTGGCTGTATGTAACATATCTGTTACAGCCTCAGCTCAATCTGCCTGACATGTTTCAGTATTGAGACAATCCTGGAGGATATCCATGCATGTGTAGGTCTCTCAGAGTTCAGCCTGGATGCTAGTAAGCTACACAATTTGCACACTCTAAGCAAATTTGTCTTCATCCTGCTGTTTGATCACTGATGGGTTTAACATGGATGTGATAGACATGAGTGCTTCAGTTGCAGCACCTGAATGCAATCATTTGGGAGGTTTATCAATAAGGGGATTGAGGGTACAGTAGGCCCTTGCAACCATAGCTTTTTCCTCTGGCAGCTCATTTGTGTTGCCCTTCTCTTCTGTATTATCCTCATCTGTGATTTCAATAACTTCAGCAGGTGCAGCATCCTCAAATTCTGGATTGTCGAGGGCTAGGGTTCTGGCCTTCATGCTGATTTTCTCATTGATATCCCATGCCTTCTAGATATGCTCTGGAACTTGTACATTACTAGTTGGTTTGGGTGTATTCACAAGCTAAGTTGCATCAGTATGTGTTAGGTAGGTAGCATAGATCAGGATGTACCACATCAAACTTTGTACGGAGGGCCTTAGCATTGCAGTCAGAGTTATACTTGTACTTCTTGGCCCACACATTATATGATTGCTCAACTAAATCCCAGCCATGCTGTCCAATTGGTAAGTTCCTTTCGATGAAATAGAGTAGTGCATTGATTTCTTCTTGACTATAGCCTGAAGCACCTGCCTTGCAACTAGGACACTTCAACCCCTTGGCATTTGATTTACCTTTTGTCACAGGTACCTTTGGATTAGCTAACTTTCCTGCAGCTCGCTTTTTCATAGGTTTCTCAATTTCATCATCTCTCTCTTGTTTAATTCCTTTTGTCATAAGACCAAGGGTGTCACCATGATTAGAAGTGGGCCAGGATGAAGGGGTAGTGGGTCTAAGAACAGGGAGGTGGGGCAGGTAGTATGAGCTGGCAGTTTGACATGATATTGAGAATGGTGGTTGACTAAATTGGTTTCCATCAACATCTGGGATTCTTGGCTATGAAAAATAGTTATGTGTGTAGTTAAAATCATTCATCCAAACATACAAGCTGATTTTCTTGTGCCATTAGAGGTTCAACAGCAAAAGTAAACTGGCTCATCGATTATTGTAATGAATGTGTACAAGTTTGTAGATGAAAGGATTGGTGGTATCAACCAGTGATGAGTGGATAAGAGTTGGGGGCAGTAAAGATGATTTAAAAAATAAGTTATTGAAGCGCCTTATAATAATTCATACTTAGCAGTACCGAACAAGATTCTTTTGTCTATACACATGGTTAGTAAATACAAGAGTTGCTAACATGAGTTTTACAGCAAGGGAGGGCATGTTTTGCATCAAGGGAGGGCATGTTTTGCATTGAGGGAGGGTATGTTTTGTAGTGAGGGAGGGCACATTGATATAACTTCCAAAACTAGCAACTGATAGCCAAAAAAGGTGTTACAGCAATTTGTGAAGGGGGTTAGACCCCTCTACAGATTTTAGGATTTACAATGCCTTGTTTAGGTCAGCTGAGTTCAAATCTCATTAATCTGGCCTCGGCATCTCGGCAGGTGGATACATTTGGATGTATTTACAGAAATCTCATCTGCAAATCCTTACAGGAAGTTATCCAATAGCTCAGTCCAGCTCAGTCCTACATTGGTCTAGGTTGACAGCTAAGCCATAGCCAGACTAAGCCATTACAATACTATTGCAGAGGTAGGTTAAGGCTTAACTAATAGGGGTTGTAATATTAGTATCTATATGAAACTTACTATTTCTTTGTAGATCTGCTTATATAACCTGCAGAACATACTTGCTTAACTTTAGACACCTTTATAACTATACCCTTAATAACTTAACAAGTTAACTAGTAATATAATCTATATAATTTCCTCATATGTTACAATACATTCTTATACACTATTTATTATAAGCTTTCTAATGATGAATTTATATAAAGAATATTGGAAAATTACATAAACTTACTAAACTTATAGTATTATATACCTATAGTACAGTAGGCTAAAAAACTATTCCAATATTTAATAAGTTTGAACTAATACTATTATATCCTATAATATAAAATAGATATAATCATGCAAATATTACAGAGGATAGCCCTTTATGTTGGGTTTAAAACAAGCCTCTGAACATTATAATTAGTATAGTATTTCTAGAGATATTCCATTTTGAATCTAGTAATATTATTAAAATAGTTATTTTATTGAGAGCTTCTACTAGTATTTAGTACTTGGTATAACCTTCCTTAGCCTTCAATATAGCTTCCCACATATCTAGGTATACTCTTCTATTGTATCCCACTCTACTTACACCCTTTCCTACAACTCTACAATTCTATTAGAGGATATGTTATAGTTAGCTAACCTTGTTTTCAAGTTCCTCTAGAGATACTCAATAGGATTGAGATCAGAGGATTGGGTAGGCTATAAGAGGACTTCATATCTATAATCCTTCAACCACTTTTAAGCCTTCTTGTAGGTATATTTAGAGTTATTATCTTGTTAGAAGATGAGTCTTCTAGCCTTATTATAGAATTGGATAATTTATTGAAGTTCCTTCTCTAGCATCTTAATATGGAGGTCTCCATCTATTCTTCTATCAAGTTTTTTCCATACCTATTTCCTACTATCTGATCCCAAGCAATTGATTTTAGTTTCACCTAACTACACTATCTTCTTCTAGTCCTCTCTAATCTAATCTTAATACCTTGAAGCTAAGTCTATTCTCTCCTTCTTACTAGGGGGATGTGGAGGTGTAGGTGGCAGTTTTGGTGGAGGAGCTGGAGGAATGGCAGGGTTGGTGTCAAGGTGTCAGGGAGCTGCTGGTGAGTCTCTGAAAAAAATTTCTTTTTGTTTTCTTTTCACTGACCTTTTTTCTTTGTAGGAATGGGAGGAAGAGAGAAGGTAGAGGGAGCACAAGGAGGGTAAACACAAGGCAGAGGCCTAGAAGAAGGCTAAGGGGGTTGAGTGGGGGAGTGTGGAATTATAGGTGGGGGTGGGTATAGGTAGAGGCTAGGGAGGTCTCAAAAGGGGCTAAGGTCAAGTGGGGTGATAACCATGTCACTTGATATCAGGTGAGTTCTTGGTTCTTTTTTTTTTTTTGAGTTTTCTGCATGCTGATAATTTGTTCTGCAGGGGAGGATTGTTTACTGGTGTTATAAACCAGTTGTTCAAAACACATTTTACTTCAGGTGTTCTGTCCCAAAAGTTAAGGTATGGTTCCAAGTCCTTGTTATTGGGTAGCTAATGAGGAATCAGACTTAAGGTCTGATACATACAAGAGGTCCCCTTTATATACTAACTACTTATTGGTATGAGTCAGTGTAACATAATATGAGTTAGAGATAAGAGTGAGTCATCGTGATTGATGACAAATCATAAGGTGATGAAACATAGATGGGAATGAAATGAGTCCATATATAGATAAGGTAATGGGGAATCCCAAGATAAGATAAAGGTTTACATGGAGATAAGAGAAGAGAAGATGAAAAATTATGACTGTGACATATCTGAGACATGATAATAATAGAGTGCATCATAAGTAAGAGACATGTGAAAAGTCCAGAGTGTTCAGAGTTGTCAGAGTTGTTGGAACTGGGATGTAACAGTATCTCCCTCTCAAGGGCAAGCCCTCGAGACCACATACTGGACTTGACCATATTTGGTAATGACTAAGAAACTGGAGTTTAGGAATGTAGCGGAATCTCAGAGAATCATTGGAGTTTGAAATCAGAATATATATAATGGGGTCCAGCTGTAAGAGTTCTTGATCTTGCAGTGCTCACAACCAGCTGGATATAACCAATATCTATTGGATATGTGTAAACCTGGTATAAGCAGTGGCAAGATATAAAAAGAACTATCTAAATAAGGGTAAATACTGCCTATATACTGCTCTCTGGTACAAACACCAATACAGAAGGACTATATCCCTAATGTACACACTGTAACAGTAATATCTGTTACATCCTCCCTTACCAGATTGACCCAAGGGGTTCAATCAATCAAGAAGAGCCTGAAATAAAGGCTTTGAAAATGTACATCAGAATCAAGACATGATCCTGAACAATATATACATTCTGAAAAATATATATATTTCTCATAACACTACTCTGCATCATGTACATTTATTAGTTGTATAGCTCAGCTCTGCTTCGCTATACTACCAGTATTCCCCTACCGAATTAAATCACAGGGGTTAAACCTTCCCCTCTAAAAAATATTATTCTCAGAGGGCACACATGTGATTCTACATGGTGCCAATCTTCTCTAGAATTGGGAGTTGCTTGAGTAAACTATAAGGTTGATGGTGAGGGACTTTGGACCTAGCGCACATAGTACAGAGTTCAGGCCAAGTGTATTCCCATCAAATCAATTCAAGCATTTTGTTTTGACTAAAATGACCAGCAATTAGATGATCATGTTTTATATGCAGAATTTGAAGTTGTAAGTCATCTACATTGGGCATGTAGATACGATGATCACAATGAAGGAAGCCAGAAGTGTTGATAGTCCATTAGAGATTAGAGTTGGGATTGGAGTTGGATTCCACAACCTTTAGATGCTCAATAGCCACTGGATCATCACAGAGTGAACTATGAATTCCTGAATGAAGGGAGTCAACATCCATAACAAATGCAGCTTTTAAGACTGGATCTAATAAGGATAAAGCCCATAGGGATGAAGCCAGTTGCTCTGAGGTAAAAACTGGTTGGAGATTTTGAGGATTAATACTGGCATAGTTACTATCTCCCTCTTTAGGGTTGACATCATATCGACGTATTACAAAGTCTGGTTTTGCTCCGAGTTTTCCAGGATGAAAACGAATGATGAGATTAAAGCCTAACAAAAATTCAGACCAACAAGCTTGACGTCATGACAAGAGTTTGGTTATAGAAAAGTATACCAAATTCTTGTGATCAGTAACAATGTCAATTGGGTCAGAAGAGCCTTCAAGGTAATGTCACCAGTTATGAAAACTATCATGAATAGCTAATAGTTCCTTGTTATGGACATCATAATTCAACTCCTGTGGAGTTAAAGTCCAAGAATAAAATGCAATAGGATGTAATGATTCATCATTGGCATAAGTTGACAGAATGTCTACTATAGCATAGTTGGAGGCATCCATTTCTACTATCAGATGTGATCCCAGAGTGAAGTTGACAAGAACAGGAGCAGAAGTGAAGGCCTGTGTCAAGGATTCAAATGCAAATTTGCATTGAGTATTGAAATTTCATGGAACATTTTTCCAGGTCAGTCGCATAAGTGGAGCTACCAATCCCGAGTAATTGTTGATAAAATGCCTATAGAAATTTCCAAAACCTAGGAACAACTGGACATCTTTGATTTTCCATGGTTCTAGCCAATCTAGGATAACTTGAACTTTGGCAGGATCTATAGTAATTCCATCAGGAGAAAGGATAAATCCAAGGTATTCAACCGTATCTTGATGAAAGAAACATTTCTCCAATTTTCCAAAAAGACTATTAAGTTAGAGTCTTTGGAGGACTTCGTGGACATGTTTCTGGTGATCTTCAATATTGTCCAAGTAGATGAGAATATCATCAAGATATACTATAACAGAGATATCAGAGAGGTCAGAGAAAATTCTGTTCATGAATCATTGAAATGTAGAGGGGGCATTGCATAGACCTAAGGGCATAACCAGGAATTTGAAAGCACTATATCTGGTATAAAAAGTAGTTTTCCATTCATCTCCATCTGCGATCCATACATTGAAGTATCCAATTCATAGATTGATTTTAGTATAGATATGACCTTTGCTAGTGCAGTCTAGGGGATTGGAAATGAGCAGAAGTGGATAATGATCCTTCTTGGTGATTTTGTTAATACCTCAATAGTCTATGCATAATTGTAAAGAACCATCTTTCTTGTGGATGAAAACAATGAGAGCTCCACCTGGAGATCTGGAGGAACATATCCAACCTTTTCTAAGGTGCTTATCCAAGAATATACAGAGAGCTTCTTGTTCTATACAGCAAGAGAATAGATGCATCCCAGTGGAGGTGTCATACCTTCCTCTAGATCAATATGGTGATTGCTATAATGATGAGGAGGAAGACATTTAGATTTTCCTTCACTGAAAACATCAGCATAATCATGATATTCTGGAGGGACTTTAGAGTAAAATGCGGAGTCCAGAGGAACATTGGAGATCTCGACAGAACAAGCTTTTGCAATATCAGCAGCTTGAAGAACAAATGATTGTAATCCTTCTTGCTTGTTAGCATGTACAAATGCTACTACAGAAATAATTGATATGGGAGGAACAGGGGTTGGAGTCAGAGCTAGAGGGTCAAGCAGAATTGCCTTGGAAGGCATAGGTGTTAACAACAAAGACAAACACATTGGTTTTGGTGTTCTAAATAAAATACTGCTTGTATCCCAGTCAATCAATGGATTGTAGCAGGTAAGCCAGTTGAATCCAAGAACAGCAGAACAAGATGCATCTAATGGAGTAACCAAAAACTTAATATCTAGAATTTCTCCAGACAGAAATCAAACAGGGAGAGTAATTCCCATATCAATGGTTCTCCCTTGAGAGCCATCAAATAATCAGAGTTGCTTCAGAGGAAGTGGAGATGTCTTGAGTTTGTTTTGATGAATGAAGTCAAAGTCTAAGAAACAATGTGTGGATCCTGAGTTGATAAGAGTCAGAATAGATAACGAATCAATAAATAGAGTGATTAAAAAAGAATCAAAGCAAGGAATGGAAGTGTTGAGCTTTATAATAGTAGATGTAGGAATGGTTTCAACACACTCCACATTCCATGTCTCATGTGGACTGCCTCTTATTTTTTCAGAGCAGTGATACATCTGCTTCATGTATGAGAACCAAACACAGAACAAGGTGCAAGGATGACTATAAAGAGTTACAACACAGTCTATGATCAATGATCATGGAAAGGGAGTCTTTAATCATTCGCAAACGTGATTGATCAGGGGATTAGAAGAGTCGGAGAATCAAAAGAAGAAGTTGAGAAGAAGTCTTAGAGGAGATCTAGACTTGAGAGTGAGAGGGGAATGAATGTCTAACTTGTTGGATCACTAGCTACAACATACAGTATATATATCTTCTAGTACAAGGATCCCTTTGAGTGTATATAATAAAGGGGGAGCCTCTCTAATGATTTAAGGGGGATGTTGTTAGGACAGAGGTTCCAAGGGGGTTCTCTGGGCCTAGCACGACACAATATAGGGCTGACAAGTGTTCCAAAGTGACTGTTGGATTCAGGATGGAACCACAGTATGTAGACAAGTAAGTCAAAACTAGGGAGTCTACTATGAAAAAGCGTATCTTTATATATGAAGCAATAAAAGGGAAATCTATGAAGGACTATAAGGGACGAGTGTTTGAAGGTCAGAGGGACCTGATATGTAAGGGATAATAGTCTGTAATATAGTCTTTAAAGGGGGTTCAATAAGAGTACAGAATGAAGTGAAACAAAAGGGTAAAAGAGACCGTCATGGATGATCCGAGTGGCACAGTGGCTCAGAGTGCGCGAAACAAGTGTGCTCGTTTGGCGCAGCTTTCAAGGAGTCCGATGAACCAAGTTTGGAGTCAATCCAATCACTAGTTCTTGAGTTATGGTCTCTTTAGTGATTTTGGTATAAATGCTATAAAAGGTGTGCAAAATGAGTATGCTCATTTGGTGCAAGGTGTCACAACATCACCTGAGAGTGTGCAAAATGAGTGTGCTCATTTGGCGCAGATATTTCTGACAGATGTAGTGAATGGGAATGAAGAAGTTGAATCAAAAGGGAGAAATAGAAGAGAAATATTGCCTTTTGAATAGTGTCTTCCCTTTGATATACAGACTTTCATTTGTGTTCAGAGAGTTCAATGTTTCTCGAACACATTCGGGATGTTCAGGAGCTATCAAGAGTGTTCGAAGGGTTCATGTTTGTGTTCAAAGGACTTGGTAGGCATCTAGTATTCATATAGTTGAATATATGGTGCTCAGGGGATGGAGGGGTTGTATCATCTCCTCCTCACTGAGATATTCACTGTCCTCAGTCAATCACGTGATTTACTGGTAGTTGCCCAGGTGCATTTATAAGTGTGACCAGTGTGTCACATTCTTCTCTAGACATGACCATCTTCAAACTGCATACCACGACATCAAGAAAACTGTGTCAAGTTGCTCAAAATGTTGAAGAATGTTATCGCCATTGTGAAGCAGAAGATTTGCAACCAGATCAGGTCACTCCCAGATGGAGTTGCCAAACCAAGACTATAAAGTCTGGGGGCAATAATTTTGTAAATTGCTGGTAAGTTTTGTTTTTCTAATTGGTTTGTTTTGCTAATCTATCTCTTAGATTGTGTATAATCAGGTTGTGAAGGCCCTGAAAGAAACATCAATGGATGATGAGGTCGTCGCATGGCAAAAGGAGGCCTACAAGACCTTCAACGCTTTCGAAGAATGAGGGTGGTTGGATTGGGCAGGGGAGATCTTGATACCAAGACTGGCAGAGGTGGTGTGTTGGGAGGTAGAAGAGAAAGCGGAGGCAGAGAGGGTTGAGTGAGAGTGAAAGGAGGAAGAGGATTGTGAGGTGAGGGAGAGGGTGGAGATGTCTGCATGGGAGGAGTGAGAGAGGGTTGAACGCAAGGAGTGAGAAGAATGAGAGTGGGTGGAGCAAGAAGACTGAGAGCAAGTGGAGTGAGAAGAACAAGAGAAACAAAAGGAGTGTGAGCGGGTCAAGAGGGTGGAATGACAGGTGTGAGAGAAGCAGGAGTGGGAGTTACAGGATGTGGAGGACTAGAAGCAGGTGGAGGAAGCCTACAAGAGGCTCCTCCAGTTGCTTCTGTATGGAAAGATTGACAAGGAAGAGTTCCATCGAGAGACAGAAAAGGTGGTGGGGGAAGGTGGAACAAAGGCAGCAGAGGTGTCGGCAGACACAGCAGACACGATGGGGGTGACAATGGAGACAACAGAGGAGGGGCACAAGCCCCCAATCGATGAAGGGGAATTGGTGGTAGCAGTGCAATTGCTGACTGCCGAGGAAATTGTGGAAAGGTCAAAGGTGGCCTATCAGGAGAGGATGGCAGAGAAGGGTTAGTCCCTTCTAGTGATAATGATGCGGGAGTACTACAAGGGAAATGCGATGGAGGACACCTTGCACCTGGTTAAGGGCAAGGTAAGTCTTTTTCTTTCTTCTCTTATTTTTGTTTTTCTAATGGACTCTTTTATTTTGCAGTGTGATTTTTGCGAGTGAGTTAGCACCAAATGTGAGATTTACCCTGCCAATCTGTCATGCATCAAGTGCATGACAGATAAATGCAGATGCTATTAGAAGGGGGAAACCTGGCTGGGCAAGAAGTTCAAGCTGCGGCCCCAGCCAGTACTGAAGGGTGTGAACAAGTTGGCGATGGTGGGGGAATCGTTGAAGGGGGTTCAAAGTCAGCAAGGGCCATGTCTCATAAGTAATTCCTTTTCTTTTTATTGTTTTTCTTTTCTAATCTCTTCTTTCTATAGGTCTAGTAGTCTATATTGATGAGACACCACCTTTCAAGGAGGAGACGGTGGGTGAAAGCTTGAAGGGGATGACTTGGCCAATCGCAGGTTGGAAAGGAAAGGCAAAGGCAGCAGCTGCCAATGAAGAGAAGTTATGGGAGGTTTTGGTAGTAATCACAGAGGAGAAAGCATGCATAAAGGCGTGAATCGTCATTCTCAAAGAGATGTTAAGGGGTTTAAAAGAGAAGGAAGAGGAAATGGTCTTGGACCAATTGTAGATTTTACTTATCTTGTATAATTTTGTAGCCTTTAGTCTTTTCTTCTTTAAAAATTGTATTTCTGTCTCTAGAAAAATGAAAGGACTTGAAATGAAAAAAAAAAAATATTGCATAGAGGTGCATTATGGCAGGTTACAAGTCCTCGATCACAACACTATTGAGTGGTTCACTAGTTAGTGAACATTCTATGTCTCTAAGTCATAAAGTCAATATGTTGAGGAATCATTTGGGAATTGCAATCAATCTTTGAGTGAAGTATGGGATAACTCTAAATGCAGTGATTGGATGGTGTAAGATGGATCCGTCAAGCTCTGCGATGATATAAGCTTTTCCTAGGTTTTGAGATATCATGACTAGGGGTCCTAGGTATTGAGGACGCATCTTTCAATTGAGAGACTTCTTGATTTTCATGTTCTGAATGAGTATGAGATTGCCAGTTTTGAAGTTGTAGTTGCGAATGGTTTTCTCATGTCTCTTCTTGAATCGAATAGCAGATCGTAGGTGAGCAGTGAGAACCTTCAATTGAAGTTGCTCTAAGTCAGCATCTCGTTTCTGTAGAGCAATCGCGTGTTGCAATATTAGGTTAGTCATCGAGAGAACTGAATCTGGAGCGGGAAGGAGATATGTTGCTTTGGAAATATCTAAAGGTAGCCATGGCTGAGATCCAGTGACGGCAAAGTAGGGTGAGCAGCCCAGTCACTTTCAGGTAGTGACGTACTCAGCCCAGAATACAGAGTAGGCTCTGATGGACTATTACTTCTGATCACCATCGACAGCTTTGAATAGTGATTGTCGTACGTCGAAGTGAGATTGTTCAACTATGTTACATCCCAGTTCTGACAACTCTGACAACTCCGAACACTCCAGACTTTTCACATGTTTCCTACTTATGATGTCCTCTATTGTCACTATGTCTCAGATATAATTATCTAGCAGGTATATAAGTACTGCATTTTTTCCTGTATCTGTAGACAGAATATTGACTAAGTCCCAATGTTTATCCAACTCCAATCTCTGAATTCAGCTCTGAAACTTTGGACCTAACAGACTATTCCATTTGCTCGAGAGTTGTATCTGCTGATGTGAATGTGGTTGATTTGATAGTGCTTAGTAAGGTGATATACAGCTCCTAAGAAGGCTATTCCATTGTCCATGATGATTTCTCAAAGAGAGCCCCAGCGACAGATTATATCCTTGAAGATCCATTCACCAATCGATTTCGCTGTTTCTGATCAAAGCATTCGAAATTCAGGATAGTAGGTGAGGGAGCATCATCCTTGAACTATATATCGAAATGGACCAGATCAGGGCATGTGCATAGTGTCGATGTAGATTTTGGCAAATAGGGGAGCTGGCATGGAGATGGTTAGAGGGACAAGGGCTTGCATAGTTTGGCAGACCTGACAGGTATGACACATCCAAATGAACCAGACTATGTCAGGGGCCATATGGGGCCACCAGAAGTGTTCGGAAATGATTGATCGAGTAGTGAAAATAGCCTTGTAGCCTGTTCAATCATAAAGTTCCATCATGATTGCTAATCAGCAATCCAGATTGATGACTAATTTGTGGGCACCTTGTCTATCCTTTTGCCATAGTCGATCATTGTCGATAAAGAACTCTTTGCAGTATTGTATAAAACTCGCATAGTTATTATCAGACATGTTGCTTAGTTGTTCGAGATCTAAGAGCCACTTTTGAATGAGGATAAGTTGTTGATCATCTTGTTAAGCTGTTTCTGATTGTGGAATGATGTTGTAGGAATCAGTATGTGGACGGATAGGGTCCTCCTCCTCCTCACTGAAATGTTTACTCTGTGAGTAAACTGAGGTGGGTGATTGGAGGGTTTTCGTTCAGGGCACAGGTGAATTGTTGATATGGTGCATTAATCTGTAGATGCAATCAATCCAATCATTGAAGTCTTTATTAATCAGCTCCTTGTTAATTTGGTCATCAGGCTGTTAGAGGCATCGAGAGAGACTGTCAGGACCATGGTTCAATCCAGTGACATGTACCAAAGTAAAATGGAATGTGAGGATCGCTACAATCCATCTGTTAATACTAGCTTGGGGTGTGATGTCTGGGTTCACTAGCATTCCTTTGATATAGCAAGTGTCAACTTCTATAATGAGGTTTCAAACACCAATGAGGTATAGTCGAAGTGATCATAAGGCTCAATAGAGACTGTAGATTTTGAGTTTTGGTTGAGAGAACCTTCTTTCTCGATCATTCAATGTGATCAAACCAAAATGATTATAGTACCTTTTCTTCAGGTTATCAGAATCGCATTGGCACAGGTGAAAGCCAACAGCAATATAGGAGTTGTCAATGGTGAGTATTACAGGGGCGTCAGAAGTATAATCAAGGACTCGTAGAGTGGGCGATTCTAGAAGGGCTTGTTTTAGGTCCTCTTAAGCAGCAAGCTGATTGGGACTGAATTTGAAGGGCATATCTTTCCTAGTGAGCTTGACTAGGTGGTGTGCTTGATGTGTGAAGTTGCAAATGAAAATTTGAATAATGCCAATAGTGCCAAGGAAGGCTCAAACTTCAGAGAGGTCTTTACAGGGACCCCAGTTTTGGATTGCAGATACGTGTGATTCATTGGGTAGTTATCCTAAGTGAGTACATTGATGTCCAAGAATAGTGGTTTCTTCTGCGCATAAGAACAATTTATAGCCTGACATGGTTCTGCTGCAATATTTCATTCACTGGACTATTCAATTAAGATTCCCAAAGTGTTCCCACAGGAATCATCAAATTCTGTCATTCTCTGGAATCATTTCATAGGATCCATTAGGTAATACATATCGAGTTGCAGGACCCTTCACAGGGATATCGTCAATATAGGGGATCGTAAACTCAGGAATCTCCAGTTGGAGGATATAGGTGACATTGTCATGAAAAACTGGCACAGAATTTGTCCATCCCATAGGTAGAATAACTAGTCAATGAGCTCCATAGGGTGTTTGGAATGTGGTTAGATCACGAGATGAAGGTGCAATCATGGAAAATCAAAGATGTCCAGTTGTTCCTAGGTTTTGGAAATTTCTATAGGCATTTTATCAACAATTACTCGGGATTGGTAGCTCCACTTATGCGACTGACCTGGAAAAATGTTCCATGAAATTTCAATACTCAATGCAAATTTGCATTTGAATCCTTGACACAGGCCTTCACTTCTGCTCCTGTTCTTGTCAACTTCACTCTGGGATCACATCTGATAGTAGAAATGGATGCCTCCAACTATGCTATAGTAGACATTCTGTCAACTTATGCCAATGATGAATCATTACATCCTATTGCATTTTATTCTTGGACTTTAACTCCACAGGAGTTGAATTATGATGTCCATAACAAGGAACTATTAGCTATTCATGATAGTTTTCATAACTGGTGACATTACCTTGAAGGCTCTTCTGACCCAATTGACATTGTTACTGATCACAAGAATTTGGTATACTTTTCTATAACCAAACTCTTGTCATGACGTCAAGCTTGTTGGTCTGAATTTTTGTTAGGCTTTAATCTCATCATTCGTTTTCATCCTGGAAAACTCGGAGCAAAACCAGACTTTGTAATACGTCGATATGATGTCAACCCTAAAGAGGGAGATAGTAACTATGCCAGTATTAATCCTCAAAATCTCCAACCAGTTTTTACCTCAGAGCAACTGGCTTCATCCCTATGGGCTTTATCCTTATTAGATCCAGTCTTAAAAGCTGCATTTGTTATGGATGTTGACTCCCTTCATTCAGGAATTCATAGTTCACTCTGTGATGATCCAGTGGCTATTGAGCATCTAAAGGTTGTGGAATCCAACTCCAATCCCAACTCTAATCTCTAATGGACTATCAACACTTCTGGCTTCCTTCATTGTGATCATCGTATCTACATGCCCAATGTAGATGACTTACAACTTCAAATTCTGCATATAAAACATGATCATCTAATTGCTGGTCATTTTAGTCAAAACAAAATGCTTGAATTGATTTGATGGGAATACACTTGGCCTGAACTCTGTACTATGTGCGCTAGGTCCAAAGTCCCTCACCATCAACCTTATAGTTTACTCAAGCAACTCCCAATTCTAGAGAAGATTGGCACCATGTAGAATCACATGTGTGCCCTCTGAGAATAATATTTTTTAGAGGGGAAGGTTTAACCCCTGTGATTTAATTCGGTAGGGGAATACTGGTAGTATAGCGAAGCAGAGCTGAGCTATACAACTAATAAATGTACATGATGCAGAGTAGTGTTATGAGAAATATATATATTTTTCAGAATGTATATATTGTTCAGGATCATGTCTTGATTCTGATGTACATTTTCAAAGCCTTTATTTCAGGCTCTTCTTGATTGATTGAACCCCTTGGGTCAATCTGGTAAGGGAGGATGTAACAGATATTACTGTTACAGTGTGTACATTAGGGATATAGTCCTTCTGTATTGGTGTTTGTACCAGAGAGCAGTATATAGGCAGTATTTACCCTTATTTAGATAGTTCTTTTTATATCTTGCCACTGCTTATACCAGGTTTACACATATCCAATAGATATTGGTTATATCCAGCTGGTTGTGAGCACTGCAAGATCAAGAACTCTTACAGCTGGACCCCATTATATATATTCTGATTTCAAACTCCAATGATTCTCTGAGATTCCGCTACATTCCTAAACTCCAGTTTCTTAGTCATTACCAAATATGGTCAAGTCCAGTATGTGGTCTCGAGGGCTTGCCCTTGAGAGGGAGATACTGTTACATCCCAGTTCCAACAACTCTGACAACTCTGAACACTCTGGACTTTTCACATGTCTCTTACTTATGATGCACTCTATTATTATCATGTCTCAGATATGTCACAGTCATAATTTTTCATCTTCTCTTCTCTTATCTCCATGTAAACCTTTATCTTATCTTGGGATTCCCCATTACCTTATCTATATATGGACTCATTTCATTCCCATCTATGTTTCATCACCTTATGATTTGTCATCAATCACGATGACTCACTCTTATCTCTAACTCATATTATGTTACACTGACTCATACCAATAAGTAGTTAGTATATAAAGGGGACCTCTTGTATGTATCAGACCTTAAGTCTGATTCCTCATTAGCTACCCAATAACAAGGACTTGGAACCATACCTTAACTTTTGGGACAGAACACCTGAAGTAAAATGTGTTTTGAACAACTGGTTTATAACACCAGTAAACAATCCTCCCCTGCAGAACAAATTATCAGCATGCAGAAAACTCAAAAAAAAAAAAAGAACCAAGAACTCACCTGATATCAAGTGACATGGTTATCACCCCACTTGACCTTAGCCCCTTTTGAGACCTCCCTAGCCTCTACCTATACCCACCCCCACCTATAATTCCACACTCCCCCACTCAACCCCCTTAGCCTTCTTCTAGGCCTCTGCCTTGTGTTTACCCTCCTTGTGCTCCCTCTACCTTCTCTCTTCCTCCCATTCCTACAAAGAAAAAAGGTCAGTGAAAAGAAAACAAAAAGAAATTTTTTTCAGAGACTCACCAGCAGCTCCCTGACACCTTGACACCAACCCTGCCATTCCTCCAGCTCCTCCACCAAAACTGCCACCTACACCTCCACATCCCCCTAGTAAGAAGGAGAGAATAGACTTAGCTTCAAGGTATTAAGATTAGATTAGAGAGGACTAGAAGAAGATAGTGTAGTTAGGTGAAACTAAAATCAATTGCTTGGGATCAGATAGTAGGAAATAGGTATGGAAAAAACTTGATAGAAGAATAGATGGAGACCTCCATATTAAGATGCTAGAGAAGGAACTTCAATAAATTATCCAATTCTATAATAAGGCTAGAAGACTCATCTTCTAACAAGATAATAACTCTAAATATACCTACAAGAAGGCTTAAAAGTGGTTGAAGGATTATAGATATGAAGTCCTCTTATAGCCTACCCAATCCTCTGATCTCAATCCTATTGAGTATCTCTAGAGGAACTTGAAAACAAGGTTAGCTAACTATAACATATCCTCTAATAGAATTGTAGAGTTGTAGGAAAGGGTGTAAGTAGAGTGGGATACAATAGAAGAGTATACCTAGATATGTGGGAAGCTATATTGAAGGCTAAGGAAGGTTATACCAAGTACTAAATACTAGTAGAAGCTCTCAATAAAATAACTATTTTAATAATATTACTAGATTCAAAATGGAATATCTCTAGAAATACTATACTAATTATAATGTTCAGAGGCTTGTTTTAAACCCAACATAAAGGGCTATCCTCTGTAATATTTGCATGATTATATCTATTTTATATTATAGGATATAATAGTATTAGTTCAAACTTATTAAATATTGGAATAGTTTTTTAGCCTACTGTACTATAGGTATATAATACTATAAGTTTAGTAAGTTTATGTAATTTTCCAATATTCTTTATATAAATTCATCATTAGAAAGCTTATAATAAATAGTGTATAAGAATGTATTGTAACATATGAGGAAATTATATAGATTATATTACTAGTTAACTTGTTAAGTTATTAAGGGTATAGTTATAAAGGTGTCTAAAGTTAAGCAAGTATGTTCTGCAGGTTATATAAGCAGATCTACAAAGAAATAGTAAGTTTCATATAGATACTAATATTACAACCCCTATTAGTTAAGCCTTAACCTACCTCTGCAATAGTATTGTAATGGCTTAGTCTGGCTATGGCTTAGCTGTCAACCTAGACCAATGTAGGACTGAGCTGGACTGAGCTATTGGATAACTTCCTGTAAGGATTTGCAGATGAGATTTCTGTAAATACATCCAAATGTATCCACCTGCCGAGATGCCGAGGCCAGATTAATGAGATTTGAACTCAGCTGACCTAAACAAGGCATTGTAAATCCTAAAATCTGTAGAGGGGTCTAACCCCCTTCACAAATTGCTGTAACACCTTTTTTGGCTATCAGTTGCTAGTTTTGGAAGTTATATCAATGTGCCCTCCCTCACTACAAAACATACCCTCCCTCAATGCAAAACATGCCCTCCCTTGATGCAAAACATGCCCTCCCTTGCTGTAAAACTCATGTTAGCAACTCTTGTATTTACTAACCATGTGTATAGACAAAAGAATCTTGTTCGGTACTGCTAAGCATGAATTATTATAAGGCGCTTCAATAACTTATTTTTTAAATCATCTTTACTGCCCCCAACTCTTATCCACTCATCACTGGTTGATACCACCAATCCTTTCATCTACAAACTTGTACACATTCATTACAATAATCGATGAGCCAGTTTACTTTTGCTGTTGAACCTCTAATGGCACAAGAAAATCAGCTTGTATGTTTGGATGAATGATTTTAACTACACACATAACTATTTTTCATAGCCAAGAATCCCAGATGTTGATGGAAACCAATTTAGTCAACCACCATTCTCAACATCACGTCAAACTGCCAGCTCATACTACCTGCCCCACCTCCCTGTTCTTAGACCCACTACCCCTTCATCCTGGCCCACTTCTAATCATGGTGACACCCTTGGTCTTATGACAAAAGGAATTAAACAAGAGAGAGATGATGAAATTGAGAAACCTATGAAAAAGCGAGCTGCAGGAAAGTTAGCTAATCCAAAGGTACCTGTGACAAAAGGTAAATCAAATGCCAAGGGGTTGAAGTGTCCTGGTTGCAAGGCAGGTGCTTCAGGCTATAGTCAAGAAGAAATCAATGCACTACTCTATTTCATCGAAAGGAACTTACCAATTGGACAGCATGGCTGGGATTTAGTTGAGCAATCATATAATGTGTGGGCCAAGAAGTACAAGTATAACTCTGACTGCAATGCTAAGGCCCTCCGTACAAAGTTTGATGTGGTACATCCTGATCTATGCTACCTACCTAACACACACTGATGCAACTTAGCTTGTGAATACACCCAAACCAACTAGTAATGTACAAGTTCCAGAGCATATCTAGAAGGCATGGGATATCAATGAGAAAATCAGCATGAAGGCCAGAACCCTAGCCCTCGACAATCCAGAATTTGAGGATGCTGCACCTGCTGAAGTTATTGAAATCACAGATGAGGATAATACAGAAGAGAAGGGCAACACAAATGAGCTGCCAGAGGAAAAAGCTATGGTTGCAAGGGCCTACTGTACCCTCAATCCCCTTATTGATAAACCTCCCAAATGATTGCATTCAGGTGCTGCAACTGAAGCACTCATGTCTATCACATCCATGTTAAACCCATCAGTGATCAAACAGCAGGATGAAGACAAATTTGCTTAGAGTGTGCAAATTGCATAGCTTACTAGCATCCAGGCTGAACTCTGAGAGACCCACACATGCATGGATATCCTCCAGGATCATCTCAATACTGAAACATGTCAGGCAGATCGAGCTGAGGCTCAGCTAGACATGATCAAGATGTTTGGTGGTCATCAATTCCAAGGGCCAGTATCACACTGACATGCCCATTATTCACCTCACCAGCACCTTCCCCCAGTCTATCACAACACCAAATTTTCGCCATACAAAGGCAATACCCACAGTGATGTGCAGCAACCTAGCTTCAACCTCCCTACTCCCTCAACACCCTCAGTGAATATGCTATCCCCTGTGGCTTTGTCAACACACAACCCAACTACTAGCCTCAGGATGCTGGCATCCATTGCATCTAGCATCTGTTACAACTAGCAAAAGGCATCTATACATACTTTGTGTCAGTAGTTACACTAAAGATTCAAATTATATTACCTGTCCTACTCCTCAACAACCTTTAAGTGAAAGCATGATACACAATCATTTTTCCAAATATCCTTGAATAAAACAGCACCCAGATTCCTCCATAATTCCTCATGTTCTGATTCTTTCCAGGTTGGCAAGTAGACTTGAAGAATTTGATTGATACCAATAAGCCAACAATGTATATTGCTTGAACAAACACAGGTTTCAAGTAAATCTCGTTGCCTATTATCATCATTAATATCCAATGGGACCTGAAGGCATGCATATGAACCTTGGAGCATCTGCATTCCCCACTCGGCAGTTTGGTGGTAAGAAAGAAGGTCATGATTGAAGAGGAGAAGTTCTTGGCATTCATGGGGATCATCAGGAAGGATAGTTCCACCCTTAATAGGTGCTTGTATCTTTCCTGCAACAGCTGCTATCCCACAAGGAAATGCTGAGTTGGCAACCAAGTAAAATCCATCAGGGACCTTGGTGCGTAGCTGCTCATAAAGGGGGCAGGCAATGCGGGAGTCATGCCAACTACCCAGTGCATTCAGGACAGCTGCAATAATTACACCTATGGAAATAATAAGTTAGCTGTCTAAATGAAAAGCAGTACATTTACCCACCTTGTGGAGAGAAAGCTAATATGTTATTGATGAAATGAGAGCTCTTCCAGCCATTGTAAGTTGCATTCTCAACTTCTGCATCATCCGCTGTCTTTCCAGGTAACCCAAGACCGTCTACACTCCCAAATGCCCCAGTGAGGTGAGGGTGATGCATGCAGATAAGAGTGCTGTCTTCACAAAACTCATCTCCCTGTGTAAAGGTAATAGCAGCATCAGGCATAGTCCTCAGAGTATCAAGATAGGCTGTGAGCCCAAATTTAAGATAGGGGGATGTAACAGTAGGGACCAATCCAAAAACCTCTTGCAGGTTGACTTTGGGCATTGATGAGCTAAGGTAGTGCAGGACTAGTTCTAGTGCACTAGCTGCATCTAGTGAACAACAACCTAAATGAGGCTATCCGACTTGTGAAACATCAGAGTGTGGAATTGGCCTTGAGTTCCACCTCTGTTCAAACCCACTATCAAGTATTAAATGGAAGGTTTCAACATCAAAACCCATTGTCATAATGAAAGTGCAGTCACTTTGGCTCTTATACAGAGTCTGCCAGGCTGAATCCACTTGAGGATTAGGCATCAGTTCTGCCTGACAGATGTAATAGCAGGAGGCATTTTGGTAGGCTACTGTCAGGACCTGAGCTTGTTCAGGTCTCAAGGCCTGATTAAGGATGAACTCATTGACAGGGATAACGAATGGATGAGTACAAAAGCTGTCGCAATACCAAGTTCAGGTATGCAGATGAGTAAGTCGAAAACTATGGATACAGGGGTAGCTACTAGTCTTATATAGTAATGGATAATTAGGGGTAGTCACATGTATGTGACTGTGTCGGAATATCTAGGGTGATCAGTCCTGAGACATGTATAAGACATGGTAAGCTATCATAAGTCTAAGACATAGTAAGTCATCATGAGACAGATAAGTCTAAGGCATGGCAAGTCACTATGAGACAGATAGGTCTAAGATGTAGTAAGATGGATAAGTCCTAATAAGGGAAAGAGTGGAAGTGGATGGAAATGGTAATCCTGACAGCTACATTCTGTAAATGAGCCTCTTCAGCACCTAGGATAAGAATGGCAGCAAGTACCAGTATATAACAGATATAGCTATTACAGAGCCTATAGAGGCAGGTGATCAGTGTTGATAGGTATTTGGCACCTCAGAGCAGTATAGAGGCTGTATTTACCACTATTTACAGTATGTTTTAACCCTTTGCCACCACTTGTACTAGAGATACTGCACCCAATAGATATTGGTCGTATTCAGTCTGGTCTTGAGCAAGGCAAGAACCTAAACCCTCACACAGTATGTAATTATCAAGTTCATCCTCTTCAAAGAGGGACATCATTTGGTGGGGAAGTATTGGAACTGCAGTTACAGGTTTGCAAATTTGCTGTAAATTTACAGCCAAACAGTTCAAATTATTTATAGCTTTGCTTTTTCCCCTAAAATCTTATGGGAAGTCACCCATTAGCTAACAGTCCCTAATAGCTCAGGAATGTAGAACTCACCTGATATCAAGTGACATGGTCATCACCTCACTTGACCTTAGCCCCTTTTGGGACCTCCCTGGCCTCTACCTACTCCCCCTTATTACCTATGCCCACCCCCACCTATAGATGACATCATCTAAAGGTGTGCAGGATGAGTATGCTCAGATCGCACAAGATGATATGACATCATCCAAAGGTGCACAAAATGAGTGTGTTCAGATGGTGCAGGGTGTTGGGGTTAGGATTTCTAACAATATGGCTATTGCAGAGGTAGGTTAAGGCTTAACTAATAGGGGTTGTAATATTAGTCTATATAAAACTAACTATTTCCTTGTAGATCTGCTTATATAAGCTGCAGAACATACTTGCTTAACCTTAGACACCTTGATAACTATACCCTTAACACCTTAGAGCAAGTTAACTAGTAATATAATCTATATAATTTCCTCATATGTTACAATACATCCTTATACACTATTTATTATAAGCTTTCTAAAGATGAATTTATATAAAGAATATTGGAAAATTATATAAACTCACTAAACTTATAGTATTATATACCTATAGTACTATAAGCTAAAAACTATCCCAAGTTTGACCTAATGCTATTATATCCTGTAATATAAAATAGATATAAATATAGGAATATTACAGGATAGCCCTTCATCTTAGGTCTAAAACAAGCCCTAAAACATTAGAATCGGTAAAGTATTTCTAGAGATATTCTATTTTAAATCTGGTAATATTATTGAAATAGTTGTTTTACTAAGATACTAAAATCTAGAAAAGATAATACTTTAACTTAGGGGTAAAGACTGTTTATAATATGTTTGGTTCCAAAAGTGAGCTGTAGATTATATTAATAGTAACAAACAAACCTAACTAACTAGTTAAACTTGACCACTATTATTATAAAAAGCCTTTCTACTACTAATTGCAATTACATCATTCTAGCTCCTAAATTTAGTGCTTCCTATACTACTATCTCTAGATTATACACTAGATATTACCCTGATCTTCAAAAGTCTTTTAGTAGACATCCTTCAAAGCTTTCCACCTCTAATATTTATTAAAGTTCCTCCTCTAGCATCTTAATATAGAGGTCTATTAATTTTTTTCCATACCTATTTCTTACTATCTGATCCCAAGCAATTGATTTTAGTTTTATCTAACTACAGTACCTTCTTCTAGTCCTCTATAATCTAATGTTAATACCTTGAAGTAAAGTCTATTCTCTCCTTCTTATACTTCTTAGTGAGTAAAGGTCTTTTCTTCTTCACTATAGCCTTTATCCCCACTTCTTTCTAAGCCATTATTAAACAGTTTGGGAAGAGAGAGGTTAGTTAGTAATATTCCTAAGCATTTAAGTAACTTCCATAGTATTTTTAACCTTCCCAGAGCTAATAAGATAAATAGTATAGGAAACTATCCAATTCTATAATAAGGCTAGAAGACTTCTAACAAGATAATAACTCTAAATACACCTACAAGAAGGCTGAAAAGTGGTTGAAGGATTATAGATATGAAGTCCTCTTATAGCCTACCTAAACCCCTAATCTCAATCCTATTAAGTATCTCTAGAGGAACTTGAAAAGAAGGTTAGCTAACTGTAAGGTATCCTCTCTAATAGAATTGTAGAGTTGTAGGAAAGGGTGTAAGTAGAGTGGAATAAAATAGAAGAGTATACCTAGATATGTGGGAAGCTGTATTAAAGGCTAAGGAAGGTTATACCAAGTACTAAATACTAGTAGAAGTTCTCAATAAAATAAATATTTTAATAATATCACTAGATTTAAAATAGAATACCTCTAGAAATACTATACTAATTCTAATGTTTGGGGGCTTGTTTTAAACCCATGATGAAGGGCTATCCTCTGTAATATTCCTATAATTATAGCTATTTTATATCAAAGGATATAATAGCATTAGGTCAAACTTGCCAAATATTGGAATCATTTTTAGCTCATAGTACTATCGGTATATAATACTATAAGTTTAGTAAGTTTATATAATTTTCCAAAATTCTTTATATAAATTCATCCTTAGAAAGCTTATAATAAATGGTGTATAAGGATGTATTGTAATATATAAGTGTCATGATTGTATTTTTTACACCTTTTCCATTTTCATCCTTTAGTTATTGTGATTAGATCATGCTTTCCTTTTATCTACCTCATGTCTTCTTATCTAGTTGCATCCCTCTTCCTTTCTATTTCCTTTATTGTTCTGCTAACTCTTCACAAGTCACATTCTATATTCCACTAACTTAGATTATTTCTTATCTCTGACTCATATAGTTACCTAGTAGTATAAACACTTAGTCATAGTTAGTAGATAGTTAAGTTTGGTTCCTAGTTAGCACCCAATTCTATCATTGGAACTCTTTCTCCTATCTCAGGCCCACTCAGCCAGTATTTAAAGTAAAACCCCAAGTCCCACTGATAATAGAATATAATAAAAATCAAACTTCCTTCTTACACATCCTAACTCTCTCACTCTGGAGGATTACCTATTTATATGATCCATCTTTTCTAAAACAGAATCCAAAGACTACTACTAACTACTAACTTTTGCTACTCCCCAATAATCACTCCACTCTTCTACCTCATTACCTTTTCCTCAAACAACTAAGTTATCAATATCTTAAGAATCCCAAACTGGTGTCCCTTCTAGTTCTCAAAACATCAAGACTACTCCTGCTCCCCCTCAAGGTCCCTACACTATTGAAGATCTTTGAGAAATGATCACCCAACCTCAATAGAACAAGGAACAAGCTGATAAATGGATTAGACAACTGGCTGAAGAAAGGGATAAAATCTAACAACAACTATAACAAGGAACACATACTCCCCCCTGACAAGAAACTCCTCCACTGCCAATCACCCTGCAACAATAATTATACACTATTCCTGAAACCCCCACAAATCCATTTGTTTAAATTTCCTAACAACCTCCTATTTCTTACTTAGCTCCACTTATCAAAATTGCCAAACTTGCAGAATTTGATGGCACCCCTACTGATGTTGAGAATTTTCTCTATCAGTTTTGACTTGTATCTTAGTGCTAGAAACTATACAGACAAAGAAAGAGTTCTCTTTATGAGAAAGGGGAATACTGCAGAATGGGTGAAAATGAATCTGGAGGCTATGATTGTAATAGGAAAATGGAATTGCAAGGATTTCAAGGAAGAAGTTAAGGGCAACTTTGGAGATGTAGATCCTGCTACTACTGCACAATTTGAGATTGCAAGACTGAAGATGACTAGGATAGGTGATGCCTACAATATCAACTTTGCCTATTATACTACTCAAACCAAATACAATAATAAAGCTCTCATCAACTTCTATTAGAAAGGACTACACTCAGGAGTTGTAGACCATATCTACAGTCTCCCCACTATACCTAAAGGCCTAAAACAATAGATGGAATGAGCTTTGCAATTCAATTAACAATAGTGATAATAGCAATAAGACATTCATGTGGCCTCAATAACTAGAGATTCAAAAGGAAAATGGGCCAACTCTAAACATTACCTATAAGGATAATCCTCTTCACAAATCACAACTTCTACTCCCATCAAAAAGGAAGAAATGAAAGAAGCCACCCTCTCTGCCACCTTAGAAGACATGTCTTCTATCATCTGCTTTAACTGTGGCAAGAAAGGCCACTATACTAATGTTTGTCAAAGCCCAAGGGCTAAAAATGTCCCCACTTAACAATCTTCTTCTTCATTTCAAGGACATAATGGAAATCAATGAGGGTATAGATGAAATGTTCAAATGATAAATTGAGTTGATACAGAGCAAACAGAAGTGCAAATTGAGGAGGTAGAAGCAAATCCAAAGGAAAAGGAATAAGCAGCTTGAAACAATTTCTAGGAAATGGGGATAGCAAAATGGTTGAAAGAGAGATGAGTAGCTCTTGTCTAGGAGCTTAATAAAAACAAGAACAAGGATTTTTGATTCATCATAGTGGTAAGAGCCCAGCTACTAAGGACAGTTTGCATGTATGTATACTACTACCTATTAAAGAATTTCACTCTCTTGGCACACTTTAATAGGGCCCCAGCGCTCTTGAATTTTACATCTGGATTATAAGTACCAACAATATCCAAAGAGTTACTGCAATAGCACTCATTGACTCTGGTGCCTCTGGAAATTTCATTGACAAAGATTTTATCCATCAGTTTGAGATTTGAACTTATGTGCTTGTTAAAGCAATACCAGTAAAAAATGCTAATGCTTCTGAGAACTAAAGAGGTTCTATCAGCTATAATACAGACCTGTTCATTGAGATGCTAGATTTATCTTACTATGAATGTATTCAACTGGAGGTTGTTACATCCCAGTTCTAACAACTCCAACAACTTTGAACACTCCAGACTTTTCACAGGTTTTTTACTTATGATGCACTCTATCATTATTGTGTCTCAGATATAATTATCTAGTAGGTATATAAGTACCACATTTTTTCCTGTATCTGTAGATAGAATATCAACCAAATCCTATGTTTACTCATCTCCAATCTTTGATATCAACTCCGAAACTTCAGACCTAACAGAGGTTACCAGTCTTGGAAGAAACCAATAGGTCATCCTTAGCTTCCCTTAGCTCAATTATCACAACCTGTAAGAGTTCTTGAGCTTGCAGTGCTCACAACCAGCTGGATACAACCAATATCTATTGGATATGTGTAAACCTGGTATGAGTGGTGGCAAGATATAAAAAGAACTACCTAAATAAGGGTAAATACTGCCTATATACTGCTCTCCAGTACAAACACCAATATATAAGGACTACATCCCTAATGTACACACTGTAACAGTAATATCTGTTACATCCTCCCTCACCAGATTGACCCAAGGGGTTTAATCAATCAAGAAGAGCCTAAAATAAAGGCTTCAAAAAAGTACATCAGAATTAAGATATGATCCTGAACAATATATACATTCCGAAAAATATATATATTTCTCATAACACTACTCTGCATCATGTACATTTATTAGTTGTATAACTTAGCTCTGCTTTGCTATACTACTGGTATTCCCCTATCTTCATTCTCCTCATTCATCTGCATTGTGGGGACAATGTGCGATATTGGGGAGTTGTAGGGGGTGGTAGGTGTCAGAAATATCTGCGCCAAATGAGCACAGTCATTTTGCACACTCTTAGGTGACATTGTGACACCTTGCGCCAAATGAGCATACTTGTTTTGCACACCTTTTATAGTGTTCATACCAAAATCACTAAAGAGACTGTAACTCAAGAACCAGTGATTGGATTCACTCCAAACTTAGTTCACCAGACTCCTTGAAAGCTGCGCCAAATGAGCACACTCGTTTTGTGCACTCTGAGCCACAGTGCCACTCAGATCATCCATGACAGTCCCTTTCACCCTTTCATTGAACTTCATTCTATACTCTTATTGAACCCCCTTTAAAGACTATATTATGGACCATTATCCCTTACATATCAGGTTGCTATGACCTTCAAACACTCATCCCTTATAGTGCTTCATAGATTTCCCTTTGATTGCTTCATATATAAAGATACACTTTTTTGTAGTAGACTCACTAGTTTTGACTTACTCATTGTAATAGATATTACTGTTACAGTGTGTACAGTAGGGATGTAGTCCTTATGTATTGGTGTTTGTACCAGAGAGCAGTATATAGGCAGTATTTACCCTTATTTAGGTAGTTCTTTTCATATCTTGCCACTACTCATACCAGGTTTACACATATCCAATAGATATTGGTTGTATCCAGCTAGTTGTGAGTACTGCAAGATCAAGAACTCTTACACTCATCTACATACTGTGGTTCCGTCCTGAATCCAACAGTTCCTTTGGAACTCTTGTCAGCTCTGTATTGTGTCATGTTAGGCCTAGAGAACCCCCTTGGAACCTTGGTCCTGACAGTAGGTCACTGGAGGGGATATAGGCAGTAGCTGGAGGGGTATTAGTCATCTATAATGTGGTGCACCTTCTACCTCTCGCTTGCATCCTCTTCTAACCTTCTTAGTTTCTGTGCATTCGCAGGACCATCTTGGGGAGCTGTGAGGCTCTGGGAAGTAGGTGCTTGCGAAGTTCGAGTGCCAGCAGCATCGGGGCCACTGATGACATGGTAGTTGAAATGCCTCATTGTTGCCAATGGGGCCAGTTCCTAGGTGGTCTAGGACCACCCTCGACATGCGTGTGTTGATGCTACATATTGGTCTTGAGTACAAGGGGGTTGGTGTTGGCAGTAGCTGTGCCAAAATCAATGACATCATTTAACAATGCCATCATTGCACCTATTTTGGGTGATCCAACAGTCTATGTTGGATATCCAAAAAGGTGTAAGAGTTCTTAATCTTGCAGTACTCATAACCAGCTAGATACAACCAATATCTATTGGATATGTGTAACCTAGTATGAGCAGTGGCAAGATATAAAAAGAACTACCTAAATAAGGGTAAATACTACCTATATACTGCTCTCTGGTACAAACACCAATATATAAGGACTACATCCCTAATATACACACTGTAACCGTAATATCTGTTTCACAACCCCACTATCAATTGGACAAAAGGCACCTCAACTTTTGTGTCTGGTTGTTACGACTTCTTCATTTTTCGTCCATCTGTCCCCTGTCCATGACTTCTGTGACCTGTCACGCCGACCAGTCGGTCACACGTCACATGTCACACGTGACATTGCCGATTGATCCTCCACTTACTTTCCTTTCGATTTCTCCTTCCTTGTTATCTTATCTTATCTCCCCAACTAATCTTATCTTATCGCTAATCCTTATAGATTGGAGACGTTTACGCTATTGGACAATGAAGACGTGCTCCACAGCTATTCCGCAGTAGCTGCACAAGGCTGCGCATTAGTCAGCCATTCCATGGAATGTCTCTATAGCGATCACAATCACATTCTAGACTCAGACAGATATAAGTAGAGTACGATACGCTTGTATCTTCCTTAGTCTTGAATTTCAACATCGTTTCCCCTGGTTTATGCACTAGGCTCCTTGTTGTCCCCGGAAGCTACCTGAGACACCACCGCTGATGTAACAGAAATTCAAGACTCGCTCTTACCTAGCTTCTTTCCGCAAGAGTCCCTGGAGAAGATTCGTCTGACTTCGACCGTCGTTTAACAACCGTCGTAGTTGCCCCTCCGGAATCTGCCAGGCTCCCCCTCGTCAGGCCCATCCTCTTTCATTTCAGAAACCACGGTGACTAACCACACGGTATCGAACTCGACCACCACCCTGGACCCATCCTCCTTCGATCCGCCCCCGTCCTATTCTCCCCCTCATCAATCCCCTCAGGCTTCCTCGAGTCAGCTCATTAGCTACTCCGAGCAACAAGCCGTTGACGCTCTAGACATCGAACAGGCTCAACTCGCAGCTCTTACACTCGAGTTCTCCCACCTCGCATTCGAACTCTCTCCTCCCGCCTCCGCCAATCACTCCCCCATCTCATCTCATTCTTCACTTTCTTTGGACTCCTTCTACACTGCTCCTTCGCCCCCGGATTCAGATGACGGTTTAGACCCTTTTGTTGAAGTCAAACCGCGAACGTTCAATCATGTTCGCATCAGAGTTTACTGTTCCCCCGTGCTCGTTGCCAATTTTCTCACCTCCTCCATCCGTGTTTTCTACCGTCGCGGATCCTCTCACATCAGAGAGATCCACATTTGAGACAACCTCCAACCACGCCTCCCCATACAGGTTCCCGTTGATCAAGCTTCAGGCTCACAGACAACGACCTAGAGTACCAGGACGCCGTCGACACCTCTGAGATATTTTCACCCTTATCATCTCAGATTCTCAACCCCTCGACTCCCTCCATCTTTGAGGTTCTCGGCCCAACCACTCTCCCTGCCCCAACTCCACAACCCGTAGATACATCCTCACCCTTTGTGTTCGGATGTCCTCGTTTTCTCCGAACACCACCTCAACCTCTCTCCCGCTCGTCGTCCTCCCCTGTGAAGGCAACCACCTCTAGTCCCCCGCAACGACCACTTCTGGAAACCCCCCGGAAACCGAAGAACTCTCCCCCTCGAGAGGAACCACCCCCTGACTCGAATCCAGCCCCTCGTTTCCCTTTCCCTTCTGCTTCCCCTTCTGGTACCCCACCGCCCCTGAACCCGAATCCGCTCCCCCCTTCGCAAACAGCACCAATGGCCTCCGCGTCAAACAAAATCAAGCTTGCCCAGCCCGACTCCTTCAACGGCGACAAAAAGCTGTACAAGAATTGGTTCCGACAAGTAATTATCTTTCTCCATGGCAGCAATGTCACCAACCCCGAGAGGATGATTCTTGTCGCACTCTCATACATGAAGGAAGGCGTAGCTGCTGAGTGGGTGCAACAATACATCGATATGTTCTTCGGTCGTACTGATACCGCTGGCAACCTCATTCCTCTTGGGACTTGGGCTGTTAGGTCCGAAGTTTCGGAGTTGAATTCAGAGATCGGAGATGGATAAACGACGGGACTTAGTCGATATTCTGTCTACAGATATAGGGAAAAAACGCAGTACTTATATACCTGCTAGATAATTATATCTGAGACATAGTGACGACAGAGGACGTCATAAGTAGGAAACATGTGAAAAGTATGGAGTGTTCAGAGTTGTTGGAATTATTGGAGTTCATCGGAATTCATCGGAGTTCGTCGGAACTGGGATGTAACAGTATCTCCCTCTTAAGGGCGAGCCCTCGAGACCGCATATTGGACTTGACCATATTTGGTAATGACCAAGAAATCAGAGTTTCGGAATGTGGCGGATTTCGGAGAATCATCGGAGTTTGAAATCGGAACATATATAATAAGGTCCAGCGGATCACTCTTCTTCATTAACAATGCCCACTCGCAACGAAATCCAAGCTCAACTTGCACAGCTCCAAGTCCTGCTCGAAAATGAAGAACAATGAGAGCGCGAGGAAGCGGAGCAAGCGGAGGAGGCCCAGAGGGCGGAGGAAGAGCATCGGTTGGCAGAGGAACGACAAGCGGCCAGAAAGGCGGCCAAGGCTGCAAAAAGGGAGGCAGCAAGGAGGGCGAAGGAGGTGGCTCAAATAGCGGAGCCAGTGGAGTAGGTGGAGATGGTGGCGGAGGAAAGATCAGGGCAAGAGGCCTTGATCAGACGGCCGTAAGTATTTCCTTTTATCCGCTTTATTCTGGAGTTGACCGGAGTTCGTTTAGGAGAGCTCCGTGCGAGCCTTGCATCAAGAAAGGGAGCGCGGAGGGGTGTGTGTGGCCGACCAGACAGGGGAAGGCCTAGAGTTGTACCGCCTGCCAACAGGTGAAGGCCAAATGCTGGGTTAGAGAAGAACCAGCAAAAAGAAAGCATGTCCAGAGTACCATGGAGGAACCAGAACACGACGGAAAAAGGCGATGGGGAAATGCGGAGTTGTCAGAGATGGCGAATTTGAGGGAGGAGCTGCAAGGAGTTTGGGGGGAGATGAGGAAGATGAGGATGGAGATGAAGAGAATGAGGGAGTCCATGGAGAGGACTGAGGAGTTGTTAGATGGGGAGTATAAGGATAGTGGAGAAAGTGGAGAAAGTTCGGAGATGTTGGAGGAGTCGGAGATGTCAGAGGAGGAAATGCCCATAAGGGATGTAGAAATAGTCCCTTTGGAATAGATGATGAATTTTTGAATCGAAGTCAAGAATAAATAAGAGCGAAAGAAATCAATAGTCAGGTCCGGGTTTCTCCGGATAAGCGGAGTGGAACTCCGAGACGAGTTCTGAAGCATGTCCTAGTTCAGTAGTGAGGATCCATGAGGTTTCTTCGTCAGTACCTTCATAGCCTTCCCAACGAACCAAATACAATAATTTGCATAAGCAACGCCTATTATCAATTTTCGAGTTTAGGATTTCGGAGATCTCAAACTCCGGTTCTCCATCTATGATTACTGGAGGAGGCGGAGGTTGTACTTGGTTCGGAATCGTATTTGGTGAGGCTGGTTCCAACTGTGATACATGAAAGACAGGATGGATAGCTTTCATGGAACTAGGCAAATGGAGAGTATAGGAATGGGTTCTAACTCAGGCAATGACCTCGAAAGGACCTAAGTTCTTCTCCGAGAGTTTCTTGGAGGGTCTGGTAGTTCGGAAAAACTTGGCCTTTACAAAGGCTTGAGTTCCTATCTCGAAATCAGGGGCTGGAATGCGCTTTAAGTCAGCGTAGTGCTGATAACGCTTTTGAGCTTTAGAGATGGTATTTCGGAGTTCAGAGTGGAGTTCGTCCAAATCAACAGCTAATTCTCCAGCTCAAACAGAAGTAAGATCACACTCAGGGTGTACTGAAATATTTGGATGATAACCCTTGTTGGCGAAAAAAGGGGATATCCCAGTAGTAGCGTTCGGAGCGTTGTTATATGCGAATTCCGCAATAGCCAGGAGATGGGACCAGTTGTCCTGTTGATAGTTATAATACATCCGTAGGTATTGCTCCAAGGTTTGATTAACTCATTCAGTTTGTCCATCACCTTCCAGATGGTACCCGGAGGTAAAATGGAGACACATGTCAAGGACTTTACCCAATGACCAGAAAAAGCGGGAGACAAATTCTGAACCTCGGTCACAGGTGACATGTGAGGGAACTCCATGTTTGGAGAATACATGGACAAGGAAAAGTTGAGCGAGCTAAGGAGTAGTGATAGTGTCGAAGGTTGGTATGAAAATAGCTTGTTTGGAGAATCGATCAACAACAAGAATAGCGGAGAATTCATTGGAGTTAGGGAGTTGCTCAATGAAATCCATGGAGATGGAATTCCAAGGCTTCTCCGGAATTGGGAGTTGCTTGAGTAAACCATAAGGTCAATGGCGAGGGATTTTGGACCTAGCACACATAGTACAGGAGTTATAGTAATCCTTTACAAAGGTCTGGAGTTCTGGCCATGTGTATTCTCATCAGATCAATTCAAGCATTTTGTTTTGACCAAAATGACCAGCAATTGGATGATCATGCTTCATACGCAAAATTTGAAGTCGTAAGTCATCTACGTCAGGCACATAGATACGACTATCGTGACGAAGGAAACCAGAGGTGTCGATAGTCCATTGGAGATCGGAGTTGGCATCCGCAACCTTTAGGTGCTCCATAGCCACTGGATCATCATGAAGCGAATTCCGAATTTTCGAGTGGAGGGAGTCTACATCCATAATGAATGCAGCCTTTAACACTGGATCCAATAAGGATAAAGCTTGTAGGGACGAAGCCAGTTGCTCCGAGGTAAAAACCAGTCGGAGGTTCTGAGGATTGATACTGGTGTAGTCGCTATCTCCCTCTTTAGGATTTATGTCATATTGACAAGTTAAGAAGTCCGGTTTTGCTCCGAGTTTTCCGGGGCAAAAACGAATGATGAGATTAAAGCCCGACAAAAATTCAGACCAATGAGCCTGACACTGTGACAGGAGTTTGGTCGTAGAAAAGTATACCAAATTCTTGTGATCAGTGACAACATCGACTGGGTCAGAAGAGCCTTCAAGGTAATGACGCCAGTTGCGAAAACTATCGTGAATTGCTAATAGCTCCTTGTCATGGATATCATAGTTCAACTCTGGCGGAGTTAAAGTCCGAGAGTAGAATGCGATGGGATGCAATGATTCATCTTCAGCATAAGTTGATAAGATGCCCACTATGGCGTAATCGGAGGCATCTGTTTCTACTACCAGACGTGATCCCAGAGCGAAATTGACAAGAACAGGAGCGGAAGTGAAGGCCTGCTTCAGAGATTCAAATGCAAATTTGCATTAAGTATCGAAATTCCACGGAACGTTTTTCCGGGTCAGTCGTGTAAGTAGAGATACCAATCCTGAGTAGTTGTTGATAAAACGCCTATAGAAATTTCCAAAACCTAAGAACAACTGGACATCCTTGATTTTCCGTGGTTCCAGCCAATCTAGGATAATTTGAACTTTGGCAGGGTCCATGGTAATTCCACCAGGGGAAAGGATAAATCCAAGGTATTCAATCGTATCTTGATGGAAGAAACATTTCTCCAGTTTTCTGAAAAGACTGTTAAGTTGGAGTCTTTGGAGTACCTCGTGGACATGTCTCCGGTGATCCGCAACGTTATCCAAGTAGATAAGGATATCATCAAGATATACTACAACGGAGATATCAGAGAGGTCGGAGAAAATCTCGTTCATGAAACATTGAAATGTTGATGGGGCATTGCATAGACCTAAGGGCATAACCAAGAATTCAAAAGCACCATACCTGGTATGGAAAGTGGTTTTCCATTCATCCCCTTCCGCGATTCGTACATTGAAGTATCCAATTCACAAATCGATTTTGGTGTAGATACGACCTTTGCTGGCATGGTCCAGGAGATCGGAGATGAGCAGAAGTGGGTAACAATCTTTCTTGGTAATTTTATTGATGCCTCGATAGTCCATGCATAAACATAAGGAGCCATCTTTCTTGCAGATGAAAATGATTGGAGCACTGCCCAGAGATCCAGAGGAATGTATCCAACCTTTTCTAAGGTGATCATCCAAGAATATATGAAGGGCTTCTTGTTCCGCAACAGAAAGAGAATAGATGCGTCCCAGTGGAGGTGTCATACCCTCCTCTAGATCAATATGGTGATCGCTATAACAATGAGGAGGAAGACGTTTAGATTTCCCTTCACTGAAAACATCAGCATAGTCATGATATTCTGGAGGAACTTTCATGTAAAATGTAGGGTCCAGAGGAACATTGGAGATGTCGACAGAATGCGCTTTTGAGATATCAGCAGCTTGAAGAACAAAGGACTGAGATCCTTCTTGCTTGCTAGCATGTACAAAGGCGGCTGCCGAAATAACAGACACAGGAGGAAGTGAAGTCAGAGTTGGAGTTGGAGTCGGAGCTGGAGGGTCAAGCGGAGTTGGCTTGGAGGGCATAGGTGTTGACGACGAAGATGAATACATCAGTTTTGGTGTCCCGAATGAAATACTGCTTGTAACCCAGTCAATCAATGGATTGTAGCAGGTAAGCCAGTTGAATCCAAGAACAGCAGAACATGATGCATCTAATGGAGTGACCAAAAACTCAATATCTAGAGTTTCTCCAGACAGAAATCGGACAGGGAGGATAACTCCCATATCAATAGTTCTCCCTTGAGATCCATCAAATAATTGGAGTTGCTTTGGAGGAAGCGGAGATGTTTTGAGTTTGTTTCAATGGACAAAGTCAAAGTCCAAGAAACAATGTGTGGATCCTGAATCGATAAGAGTCGGAATAGATAATGAATCGATAAATAAAGTGATCAAAAAGGAATCAGAGCAAGGAATGGAAGTGTTGAGCTTTACAATAGAAGATACAGGAACAGTTTCAATGCAGTCCACATTCCGCGTCTCATGCGGACTGCCTCCTATTTTTTCGGAGCAGCCAGAGGGGCACTCGGAATAGGAGTAGGGGATTCCTCAGTGGGTGGATCGGCGACAGTAGTGGCACGTCCAGAAGCCTTCTTTGAAGCAGAGGAACCTGACTTTGGACATTCCTTTGCCATATGACCTGGGGATCCACAAAACATACACAAGTTATTATCCAAATGACGTTTTCGTTCAGCCGGAGTAAGCTTTCCATCTTTTCCGAGTTTATCGCAGAGGTCAGGACGCTTCGGAGTTGAGGTAGTCGGAGTGGATTTCATAGGAGTTTTCTTGAAAGTAGAAGGTGTTGTTGGAGTTGAAGGCAGTTTAGGAGCATTCGTCGGAGGTGCAGGAGCACGACCGGAGTCCCGCTTAAGTTCTCCTTTACGTTCCCAATACCTAGCATCAATTGTTTGAGCTAACTCCTTCATAGCTACCAATGTGGTCGGTTTTCCGAGTTGAGACATTTGATCCTTGATTCGATCTGGAAGACCACGGTAAAAGATATGCTGCAGTGCTCCAATGTCCCATTGGACTTGAACCGCTAGCCTGTTGAAGTGCACAATATATTTGGCAATCCATTGATTATCGAACATCTTCAAAGATTCCAATTCCGCTTCGGCAGTTCCTATTGGATCCAAAGGTCCGAATTGGTCCTGTAACTCGGAGCAGAACTCTGAGAAGTCCGGGAGGAACAATGGAGGGTTAGGAATAGTCTCCAAAAGGTAAGGTTCAAATAAAGATAATGCTATTCCCTTCAGAAATGACATAGCATAATTGACCTTAGCTTCATCGGAAGTAAACGCAGAAGGCCTATCCTTGTAATTCAATTGAAGTTGAACCAGGAAAGGTCGGAGTTTCATCGGATCAGAGCCGTCGAAAGGATCAGGCTCTCAGACTTTGGATTTTGCAGGTTTGGCTCCAGAAGAAGCTTGAGCGATGGTGGCGATATTTTGAAAAGCTATGATCAATCTCTCTTCAGCTGTCTCCTGTTCTGGAGCTTCCTGAGCTGGCTGGACTTGAGGTGTCTCTTCAACCGAAGTTGATGCTTGACCTTGAGTAGTCCGTGGAGTTACAGGTCATAACGGATTTTCTCGATCATAAAAAGCAGTAGGAAGCCTTTCAGATATACGCGTAGTTGGAGACACAGGACTTGTTTTGGAGTTGGTTGGAGATAATCAACTTCTAGTTGAAAATCCCGTAAAATGTTCAAGAGTACATTGTGTCATCGTGAATAAAAACCTGAGCTAGAGACAGAATATACTGTTAGGTCCGAAGTTTCGGAGTTGATTTCAGAGATCGGAGTTGGATAAACGACAGGACTTAGTCGATATTCTGTCTACAGATACAGGGAAAAAATGCAGTACTTATATACCTGCTAGATAATTATATCTGAGACATAGTGACAACAGAGGATGTCATAAGTAGGAAACATGTGAAAAGTATGGAGTGTTCAGAGTTGTTGGAATTATCGGAGTTCATCGGAATTCATCGGAGTTCGTCGGAACTGGGATGTAACAGTCTGGGGGATCACATAGATATATGGAACATGTCCTCCAGAGCTCAAGGGACCAAGGGGTTGTATCAGCAGATGGAGATGAATGGAAAACTACTTTTCATACCAGATATGGTGCTTTCAAATTCCTGGTTATGCCCTTAGGTCTATGCAATACCCCCTCTACATTTCAATGATTCATGAACAGAATTTTCTCTGACCTCTCTGATATCTCTGTTGTAGTATATCTTGATGATATTCTCATCTACTTGGACAATATTGAAGATTACCAGAAACATGTCCATGAAGTCCTCCAAAGACTCTAACTTAATAGTCTTTTTGGAAAATTGGAGAAATGTTTCTTTCATCAAGATATGGTTGAATACCTTGGATTTATCCTTTCTCCTGGTAGAATTACCATAGATCCTGCCAAAGTTCAAGTTATCCTAGATTGGCTAGAACCATGGAAAATCAAAGATGTCCAGGTATTCCTAGGTTTTGGAAATTTCTATAGGCATTTTATTAACAATTACTTGGGATTGGTAGCTCCACTTACACAACTGACCTGGAAAAATGTTCCATGGAATTTCAATACTCAATGCAAATTTGCATTTGAATCCTTAAAACAGGCCTTCACTTCTACTCCTGTTCTTGTCAACTTCACTCCAGGATCACATCTGATAGTAGAAATGGATGCCTCTAACTACGCCATAGTAGACATTCTGTCAACTTATGCCAATGATGAATCATTACATCCTATTGCATTTTATTCTTGGACTTTATTATAACTCCACTGGAGTTGAATTATGATGTCCATAACAAGGAACTATTGGCCATTCATAATAGTTTTCATAACTAGTGACATTACCTTGAAGGCTCTTCTGACCCAATTGACATTGTTACTGATCACAAGAATTTGGTATACTTTTCTATAACCAAACTCTTGTTGCAACATCAAGCTTGTTGGTCTGAATTTTTTTTAGGCTTTAATCTCATCATTCATTTTCATCCTGGAAAACTCGGAGCAAAACTGGACTTTTTAATATGTCGATATGATGTCAACCCTAAAGAGGGAGATAGTGACTATGCCAGTATTAATCCTCAAAATCTCCAACCAGTTTTTACCTCAGAGCAACTGGCTTCATCCCTATGGGCTTTATCCTTATTAGATCCAGTCTTAAAAGCTGCATTTGTTATGGATGTTGACTCCCTTCATTCAGGAATTCATAGTTCACTCCATGATAATCCAGTGGCTATTGAGCATCTATAGGTTGTGGAATCCAACTCCAATCCCAACTCTAATCTCTAATGGACTATCGACACTTCTGGCTTCCTTCATTGTGATCATCATATCTACATGCCCAATGTAGATAACTTACAACTTCAAATTCTGTGTATAAAACATGATCATCTAATTGCTGGTCATTTTAGTCAAAACAAAACGCTTGAATTGATCTGATGAGAATACACATGGCCAGAACTCTGGACATTTGTAAAGGATTACTGTAACTCCTGTACTATGTGCGCTAGGTCCAAAGTCCCTCACCATTGACCTTATGGTTTACTCAAGCAACTCCCAATTCTAGAGAAGATTGGCACTATGTAGAATCACATGTGTGCCCTCTGAGAATAATAGTTTTTGGAGGGGAAGGTTTAACCCCTGTGATTTAATTCGGTAGGGGAATACTGGTAGTATAGCAAAGCAGAGCTGAGCTATACAACTAATAAATGTACATGATGCAGAGTAGTGTCATGAGAAATATATATATTTTTCAGAATGTATATATTGTTCAGGATCATATCTTGATTCTGATGTACTTTTTCAAAGCCTTTATTTCAGGCTCTTCTTGATTGATTGAACCCCTTGGGTCAATCTGGTCAGGGAGGATGTAACAGATATTACTGTTACAGTGTGTACATTAGGGATGTAGTCCTTCTGTATTGGTGTTTGTACCAGAGAGCAGTATATAGGCAGTATTTACCCTTATTTAGGTAGTTCTTTTTATATCTTGCCACTACTTATACCAGGTTTACACATATCCAATAGATATTGGTTATATCCAGCTGGTTGTGAGCACTGCAAGATCAAGAACTCTTACAGCTGGACCCCATTATATATATTCTGATTTCAAACTCCAATAATTCTCTGAGATTCCACCACATTCCTACACTCCAATTTCTTAGTCATTACCAAATATGGTCAAGTCCAGTATGTGGTCTTGAGGGCTTGCCCTTGAGAGGGAGATACTGTTACATCCCAGTTCCGACAACTCTGACAACTCCAAACACTCTGGACTTTCACATGTCTCTTACTTATGACGCACTCTATTGTCATCATGTCTCAGATATGTCACGGTCATAATTTTTCATCTTCTCTTCTCTTATCTCCATGTAAACCTTTATCTTATCTTGGGATTCCCCATTACCTTCCTTATCTCATCTTGGGATTCCCCATTACTATTTCTCAGGATTCCCCATTACCTTATCCATATATGGACTCATTTCATTCCCATCTATGTTTCATCCCCTTATGATTTGTCATCAATCACAATGACTCACTCTTATCTCTAACTCATGTTATGTCGCACTGACTCACACCAATAAGTAGTCAGTATATAAAGGGGACCTCTTGTATGTATCAGACCTTAAGTCTGATTCCTTGTTAGCTACCCAATAACAAGGACTTGGAACCATACCTTAACTTTTGGGACAGAATACCTAAAGTAAAATGTGTTTCGAACAACCAGTTTATAACACCGGTAAACAATCCTCCCCTACAGAACAAATTATCAGCATGCAGAAAACTCAAAAAAAAAAAAAGAACCAAGAACTCACCTGATATCAAGTGACATGGTTATTACCCCACTTGACCTTAGCCCCTTTTGAGACCTCCCTAGCCTCTACCTATACCCACCCCCACCTATAATTCCACACTCCCCCGCTCAACCCCCTTAGCCTTCTTCTAGGCCTCTGCCTTGTGTTTACCCTCCTTGTGCTCCCTCTACCTTCTCTCTTCCTCCCATTCCTACAAAAAAAAAGGTCAGTGAAAAGAAAACAAAAAGAAATTTTTTTCAGAGACTCACCAGCAGCTCCCTGACACCTTGACACCAACCCTGCCATTCCTCCAGCTCCTCCACCAAACCTGCCACCTACACCTCCACATCCCCCTGGTAAGAAGGAGAGAATAGACTTGGCTTTAAGGCATTAAGATTAGATTATAGAGGACTAGAAGAAGATAGTGTAGTTAGGTGAAACTAAAATCAATTGCTTGGGATTAGATAGTAGGAAATAGGTATGGAAAAAACTTAATAGAAGAATAGATGGAGACCTCTATATTAAGATGCTAGAGAAGGAACTTCAATAAATTATCTAATTCTATAATAAGGCTAGAAGACTCATCTTCTAACAAGATAATAACTCTAAATATACCTACAAGAAGGCTTAAAAGTGGTTGAAGGATTATAGATATGAAGTCCTCTTATAGCCTACCCAATCCTCTGATCTCAATCCTATTGAGTATCTCTAGAGGAACTTGAAAACAAGGTTAGCTAACTATAACATATCCTCTAATAGAATTGTAGAGTTATAGGAAAGGGTGTAAGTAGAGTGGGATAAAATAGGAGAGTATACCTAGATATGTGGGAAGCTATATTGAAGGCTAAGGAAGGTTATACCAAGTACTAAATACTAGTAGAAGCTCTCAATAAAATAACTATTTTAATAATATTACTAGATTCAAAATGGAATATCTCTAGAAATACTATACTAATTATAATGTTCAGAGGCTTGTTTTAAACCCAACATAAAGGGCTATCCTCTGTAATATTTGCATGATTATATCTATTTTATATTATAGGATATAATAGTATTAGTTCAAACTTATTAAATATTGGAATAGTTTTTTAGCCTACTGTACTATAGGTATATAATACTATAAGTTTAGTAAGTTTATGTAATTTTCCAATATTCTTTATATAAATTCATCATTAGAAAGCTTATAATACATAGTGTATAAGAATGTATTGTAACATATGAGGAAATTATATAGATTATATTACTAGTTAACTTGTTAAGTTATTAAGGGTATAGTTATAAAGGTGTCTAAAGTTAAGCAAGTATGTTCTGCAGGTTATATAAGCAGATCTACAAAGAAATAGTAAGTTTCATATAGATACTAATATTACAACCCCTATTAGTTAAGCCTTAACCTACCTCTACAATAGTATTGTAATGGCTTAGTCTGGCTATGGCTTAGCTGTCAACCTAGACTAATGTAGGACTGAGCTGGACTGAGCTATTGGATAACTTCCTGTAAGGATTTACAGATGAGATTTCTATAAATACATCCAAATGTATCCACCTGCCAAGATGCCAAGGCCAGATTGATGAGATTTGAACTCAGCTGACCTGAACAAGGCATCATAAATTCTAAAATCTGTAGAGGGGTCTGACCCCCTTTACAAATTGCTGTAACACCTGTTTTAGCTATCAGTTGCCAGTTTTGGAAGTCATATCAATGTGCCCTCCCTCACTACAAAACATGCCCTCCCTCAATGCAAAACATGCCCTCCCTTGATGCAAAACATGCCCTCCCTCACTGTAAAACTCATATTAGCAACTCTTGTATTTACTAACCATGTGTATAGACAAAAGAATCTTGTTCAGTACTGCTAAGTGTGAATTGTTATAAGGCGCTTCAATAACTTATTTTTTAAATCATCTTTACTGCCCCCAACTCTTATCTACTCATCACTAGTTAATACCACCAATCCTTTCATCTACAAACTTGTGCACGTTCATTATAATGATCGATAAGCCAGTTTACTTTTGCTGTTAAACCTCTAATGGCACAAGAAAATCAGCTTGTATATTTGGATGAATGATTTTAACTATACACCTAACTATTTTTCATAGCCAAGAATCCCAGATGTTGATGGAAACCAATTTAGTCAACTACCATTCTTAATATCATGTCAAACTGCCAGCTCATACTACCTGCCCCACCTCCCTGTTCTTAGACCCACTACCCCTTCATCCTGGTCCACTTCTGATCATGGTGACACCCTTGGTGATATGACAAAAGGAATTAAACAAGAGAGAGATGATGAAATTGAGAAACCTATAAAAAAGTGAGCTGCAGGAAAGTTAGCTAACCCAAAGGTACCTGTGACAAAAGGTAAATCGAATGCCAAGGGGTTGAAGCATCCTGGTCACAAGGCAGGTGCTTCAGGTTATAGTCAAGAAGAAATCAATGCACTACTCCATTTTATTGAAAGGAACTTACCAATTGGACAGCATGGCTGGGATTTAGTTGAGCAATCGTATAACGCGTGGGCCAAGAAGTACAAGTATAACTCTGACTGCAATGCTAAGGCCCTCCATACAAAGTTTGATGTGGTACATCCTGATCTATGCTACCTACCTAACACACACTGATGCAACTTAGCTTGTGAATACGCCTAAACCAACTAGTAATGCACAAGTTCCAGAGCATATCCAGAAGGTATGGGATATCAATGAGAAAATCAGCATGAAGGCCAGAGCCCTAGCCCTCGACAATCCAGAATTTGAGGATACTGCACCTGCTGAAGTTATTGAAATCACAGATGAGGATAATACCGAAGAGAAGGGCAACACAAATGAGCCGCCAGAGGAAAAAGCTATAGTTGCAAAGGCCTACTGTACCCTCAATCCTCTTATTGATAAACCTCCCAAATGATTGCATTCAGGTGCTGCAACCGAAGCACTCACGTCTATCACATCCATGTTAAACCCATTAGTGATCAAATAGCAGGATGAAGACAAATTTGCTTACAGTGTGCAAATTGCGCAGCTTACTAGCATCCAGGCTGAACTCTGAGAGACCCACACATGCATGGATATCCTCCAGGATCATCTCAATACTGAAACACATCAGGCAGATTGAGCTGAGGCTCAGCTAGACATGATCAAGATGTTTGGTGGTCATCAATTCCGAGGGCCAGTATTGCACTAACATGCCCATTATTCACCTCACTAGCACCTTCCCCTAGTCTATCACAACACCAAATTTTTGCTATACAAAGGTGATACCCACAGTGATGTGCAGCAACCTAACTTTGACCTGCCTACTCCCTCAACACCCTTAGCGAATATGCTATCCACTGTGGCTTCATCAACACACAACCCCACTACTGGCCTTGGGATACTGGCATCCATTGCATCTGGTATCTGTTACAACTAGCAAAAGGCATCTATACATACTTTGTGTCAGTAGTTATACCAAAGATTCAAATTATATTACCTGTCCTACTCCTCAACAACCTTTAAGTGAAAGCATGATACATGATCATTTTTCTGAATATCCTTGAATAAAACAGCACCCAGATTCCTCCATAATTCCTCGTCTTCTGATTCTTTCCAGGTTGGCAAGTAGACTTGAAGAATTTAATTGATACCAATAAGCTGACAACATATATTGCTTGAACAAACACAGGTTTCAAGTAAATCTCGTCACCCATTATCATCATTGATATCCAATAGGACCCAAAGGCATGCATATGAACCTTGGAGCATCTGCATTCCCCACTCAGCAGTTTGGCGGTAAGAAAGAAGGTCACAATTGAAGAGGAGAAGTTCTTGGCATTCATGGGGATCATCAGGAAGGATAGTTCCACCTTTAATAGGTGCTTGTATCTTTCCTGCAATAGCTGCTGTCCCACAAGGAAATGCTGAGTTGGCAACCAAGTAAAATCCATCAGGGACCTTGGTGCATAGCTGCTCATAAAGGGGGCGGGCAACACAGGAGTCATGCTAACTACCTGGTGCATTCAGGATAGCTGCAATAATTACACCTATGGAAATAATAAGTTAGCCATCTAAATGAAAAGCAGTACATTTACCCACCTCATGGAGAGAAAGCTAATATGTTATTGATGAAATGAGAGCTCTTCCAGCCATTGTAAGTTGCATTCTCAACTTCTGCATCATCCGCTGTCTGAACAGGTAACCTAAGACTGTCTACACTCCCAAATGCCCCAGTGAGGTAAGGGTGACACATGCAGATAAGAGTGCTGTCTTCACAGAACTCATCTCCCTATGTGAAAGTAATAGCAGCATCAGGCATAGTCCTCACAGTATTGAGATAGGCTGTGAGCCCAAATTTAAGATAGCAGGATATAACAGTAGGGACCAATCCAAAAACCTCTTGCAGGTTGGCTTTAGGCATTGATAAGCTAAGGTAGTGCAGGACTAGTCCCAGTGCACCAGCTGCATCTAGTGAATGACAACCTCAATGAGGCTGTCCAACTTGTGAAACATCAGAGTGTGGAATTGGCCTTGAGTTATACCTCTGTTCAAACCCACTATCAAGTATTAAATGGAAGGTTTCAACATCAAAACCCATCATTATAATAAAAGCGCATTCACTTTAGCTCTCATACCGAGTCTGCCAGGCTGAATCCACTTGAGGATTAGGCATCTGTTTTGCCTGACAGAAATAATGGCAGGAGGCATTTCGGTAGGCTACATTCTGTAAACAAGCCTCTTCAGCACCCAGGATAAGAACAGCAGCAAGTACCAGTATGTAATTATCAAGTTCATCCTCTTCAAAGAGGGACATTGTTCAGTGGGGAAGTATTGGAACTGTGGTTACAGGTTTGCAAATTTGTTGTAAATTTACAGCCAAACATTTCAATTTATTTACGGCTTTGCTTTTTTCCCTAAAATCTTACGGGAAGTCACCCATTAGCTAACAGTCCCTAATAGCTCAAGAACCTAGAACTCACCTGATATCAAGTGACGTGGTCATCACCTCACTTGACCTTAGCCCCTTTTGGGACCTCCCTGGCCTCTACCTACTCCCCCTTATTACCTATGCCTACCCCCACCTATAGATGACATCATCTAAAGGTGTGCAGGATGAGTATGCTCAGATTGCGCAAGATGATATGATATCATCCAAAGGTGTACAAAATGAGTGTGTTCAGATGGTGCAGGGTGTTAGGTTAGGATTTCTAATAATATGGCCATTGTAGAGGTAGGTTAAGGCTTAACTAATAGGGGTTGTAATATTAGTATCTATATAAAACTGACTATTTCCTTGTAGATCTGCTTATATAAGCTGCAGAACATACTTGCTTAACCTTAGACACCTTGATAACTATACCCTTAACAACTTAGAGCAAGTTAACTAGTAATATAATCTATATAATTTACTCATATGTTACAATACATCCTTATACACTATTTATTATAAGCTTTCTAAAGATGAATTTATATAAAGAATATTGGAAAATTATATAAACTCACTAAACTTATAGTATTATATACCTATAGTACTATGAGCTAAAAACTATTCCAATATTTGGCAAGTTTGACCTAATACTATTATATCCTGTAATATAAAATAGATATGAATATAGGAATATTAGAGGATAGCCCTTCATCTTAGGTCTAAAACAAGCCCTAAAACATTAGAATCGGTAAAGTATTTCTAGAGATATTCTATTTTAAATCTGGTAATATTATTGAAATAGTTGTTTTACTAAGATACTAAAATCTAGAAAAGATAATACTTTAACTTAGGGGTAAAGACTGTTTATAATATGTTTGGTTCCAAAAGTGAGCTGTAGATTATATTAATAGTAACAAACAAACCTAACTAACTAGTTAAACTTGACCACTATTATTATAAAAAGCCTTTCTACTGCTAATTGCAATTACATCATTCTAGCTTCTAAATTTAGTGCTTCCTATACTACTATCTCTAGATTATATACTAGATATTACCCTGATCTTCAAAAGTCTTTTAGTAGACATCCTTCAAAGCTTTCCACCTCTAATATTTATTAAAGTTCCACCTCTAGCATCTTAATATAGAGGTCTATTAATTTTTTTCCATACCTATTTCTTACTATCTGATCCCAAGCAATTGATTTGAGTTTTATCTAACTATAGTACCTTCTTCTAGTCCTCTATAATCTAATGTTAATACCTTGAAGTAAAGTCTATTCTCTCCTTCTTATACTTCTTAGTGAGTAAAGGTCTTTTCTTCTTCACTATAGCCTTTATCCCCACTTCTTTCTAAGCTATTATCAAACAGTTTGGGAAGAGAGAGGTTAGTTAGTAATATTCCTAAGCATTTAAGTAACTTCCATAGTATTTTTAACCTTCCCAGAGCTAATAAGATAAATAGTATAGGAAACTATCCAATTCTATAATAAGGCTAGAAGACTTCTAACAAGATAATAACTCTAAATACACCTACAAGAAGGCTGAAAAGTGGTTGAAGGATTATAGATATGAAGTCCTCTTATAGCCTACCCAATCCCCCAATCTTAATCCTATTAAGTATCTCTAGAGGAACTTGAAAAGAAGGTTAGCTAACTATAACATATCCTCTCTAATAGAATTGTAGAGTTGTAGGAAAGGGTGTAAGTAGAGTGGGATAAAATAGAAGAGTATACCTAGATATGTGGGAAGCTGTATTAAAGGCTAAGGAAGGTTATACCAAGTACTAAATCCTAGTGGAAAATCGAGTGATTAGTAATGATGGAGAACGATTGAGGCTGAATTTATTGTAGAGCATTAACCAGAGTTGAGAAATCTGGAATAGTGTAGATAAAAAAAGTGTGTTAATAATATTCATTGCTTCCCAGTGACGCATTCGATGTCAGTTACTCACAATCACCTGGCCTTGGAGCCTCGCTTTCACATCCTATTGATTTACATTGGGCCATAGCTATGCTGTACATGCATTTACAGCTCTTGTTTATTCCATTCCTATTGATTTACATCGTTTTCCAGCTACTCTGCTTCTGCCCCCATTCATCCCCAGCTTTCCTGCCCCCCTTCCTTCTTGTTCACATTCCCATTCCCGATCCCACTCCCGCTCACCTCCACCCTCATCCTCGTCCATTACCATCCAAGGCCTGAGTGGATTTATCGCCACTCCCACTTGTATTCGTACATTCTTGGTTCTCTTCGTAATCATACAAGTGTCCTGTCTGGAAGAATATAGTTAGAAAACAGAGAACAAGTGAGATAATGTGAACGTACCTTTCAGAAAGCTCAAGACGAGGCTCTCTAAACAAATACAGGTCAGGATAAGGTAGACGCAGGTGATATGGAAACTCACTGCTGCCCTTTCCATCTTCTGATATCTCTGAGAGGCGAATAAAACATAGTTAGTAGAGTTAAAACGAGGGTATAATGAGATATACATACTTTTCTGTCGTTACCGGAAAGCAAGTCCCAGTAAGTTTTGAAGCTGCTTGTGGAACCTCCAACGTTTGCTTGGCACCATTCATGATCACATAAGTTTCTGAATAACAGTTAGAACAATTAGCAAGAGAGATTGAGTTATGCACCATGTAGTAGGTTTCTCACCTGGGACCATCGTTTTCTCTCCCATTGATGCTCGAGCAACCCTTTTCTTGATGGGGTTGTCACCTTGGGTGGAAGTGGATGATGCGGATGGGGGAGTGGGATTGGGGTCAGTGGAAGGGTCATTAGTTGATGGCAAAATGCTTGAGGTGTTGATAGGGATGTCAGGAGCTGGGGACAGCTCAGGCATCTTGTTGTGCTCGTTTGAAATGGATGCGGAGACATCTGCCCTGTAATACAATCAGGAATCAGTAAACTACTTGATGTATGCACTTACAATGGATCTGAAATCTATATGCAAAAGCCCTAGTTAGTAGTAAGTCCAAACAACAAGAGAGACAAACCTCAGGGATAGCTGGAATGCTGCTGGCCATTGGCTTATCAATATCGACTATCTTACTTAGGTGCGAATCCATAACCAGATGCAGGTTTTCGATATCAGAGTCAGAATCTGGACTCTTGCATTTTTGCAGAATCAAAGGTACATTGATTGGTTCTTCTTTCTTTGCAACACTGCTCATTGCTTTTTCATCTGTGCAGTTCGCCAGGACAGATAGTAGTCCTTTGCGATTTGCTCAGGCTTCCATCCATTGTCACAGAGGCGGAGCTCTGGAAACCGTGCCTGCATTTTGTGGTTATAGTGGTCAGTGACACCCAGTCCCGCATCCATCATCCACTTATCTGGTGCTAGTCCAGCTGAAGCAATCTCGGCCCATATCGAATGCACAACTTTGCGCATTTCAGCTGCATGGAACCTATCCACTGGAGCACCCTTTTCATCAACAACATATTGCATCCCGATGTTTTTGCTATCAGCCGTCTGGGTTTTGCCAGGTATACTTGTCCTCTTGACAGGGTCCGTGATCCCTTTGGTATGTCCTGATTTATTCCAGGCCGTATACATTGACCTCTTCCAAAACATTTTTTGAAGTTGTTCTGTCATGTAGTAGGATTCCTTTGGCCAGCTTGAGGGAGGGTCAGAGGGGGTATTCGAGAATCCAAACAATGGCGTGAATGGGTTAGAAAGTTTGAGGGGATTCTTGATAGACAGGAGTTGCGGGACAGCATTTGCGAGTATAATATATACATTTCTCAAGGAATGTTAGTTATGATAAATATGATATAGAGAAATGCATACTTAAACGTTTCTTCTTCTATCTGCACTTCTGGATTGGCTTTTTGTTTTTGTAGTTCATTGATTTCTTTGTGTGCTTGATTGAGTTGTTGATACAGTTGTAGATAGGCCATATTGTGAAGTCGCATCAGAGTTGAATGAGATGCCATTGCGATTTTATGAGAGACGTCATATTCATTATTCTACAAACCAACCAGTCAACAGATTTCATGCTTATTGGATCATACCATTCCATTGTAGTGCCTTGATATATGTTGCTGATAAGAATAACTTGGATTGTCGGTTTGAGTTAATGAGTTCGTGCGATTAGGTAAATGGATACCGGGAGAGATGAATGCAGGGGTGAAAGAGGTCTAGCTGTCTTGGAATGCCTCTAGAAGACCAGGGAGGGGTGGGCTGGGGTGGGGTGAAGGTAAAGGCATCGAGGAGACTATCTCACATTGCAGTCAAAGGTCAAAGTAATGATTGCGTCATTTACTTCCAGGCATATGTATCTATATTCAATAAATATTATACATTTTCTCCTTCCTCTTGGTTGTCATTTTCTTCAAACCCTTCAAGGATTCCAACATCTAGCCCAAGCTTCTCATACACAAAATGTTTCTCTTCATCTTTGAAGGGAGGCATCGTGACCACTGAGAGGATTGTCTTCACAGGGACAACTTGGAGTCCAGTGTCGCCTTGGTATTTGCAAACCCAGAGAGTCTGGTTTGAGGCAGTTAGGAGCTCTGTGTCAGGTGGTCCATAGATTGATACAAGTGCGAGAGTGTGTATATTGTCTCACACTTGCAGGCAGAAGTAGAAGTGAACTTCCGCAAACACATGTTGGCTGTTCATGGATATCTGTAGACAGAGAAGTAGATTAGATGAATAAATATAGCAAGGTACTTACTTTGACATTTCGAGCCATCCGGACCTGCTGCAGCAACTTCTGTTCCTCTTTCTAAGCTGACCGTGCGATCTGTCTATTTAGGAGATGTAAGCGAGCCCACCGAATGATATCCTCCTGATCAAAATTGATTCCCAAGTCCTGCAAGTAAGATCGGATGGCTATTGCCTCGATTACCCGAACTGGGTGTGAAGCATGGTCCATTGCATGCAGGAGAATGTAATTGTTGCCAAGATCAACAGAGCCTCAGGGAAACAGCTTTTCAGGCTGCTCAAGCTCTGGAATCATTACCTTGAGAGCATTTACTTGAGAGCGATGAAGGGCCCGTTGAGCAAGGTTCAAGAATGGATTTGAATCTTGTTTGATTTCTTCCCCAAGGTTGCCAATCATCCATTCAATAGTCCATTGGGAAGAGCAAATCCTAGGTCCAACTCATGCTGCTTCAGGCGCTAAGTAACATAGCGTATGTATGCAGGGTCATACAAAATGGATCTGGGAAGGTTTGCGCTAGTAGTAAAGAAGCTCGAACTCTTCTGCAAATTTGAGGATCGCAGCATGCACGCAATGTAGTTGTTGGATAGGTATTCGTTTTTAATAGAGGATGCGAATAGCATAGACGAGTAGACAGTAGTGTTGCCAGTAGATATTGGGTAGTACACAATAGAACAGAGCGGGCCCAAGCCCAAAGACATATTGAATAAATTCCCAAGCTTTGTAGCTGCTATTGATTTTTTCTGCTAGGTTACGAGGGGGGCGATCAAACAAACTAGGCAGATATGGTGTTGCCTGTGCTACCTCTTCTCCATGTCTTTTCCAGACAAGACCTTTCAGCGTAGCCCACAGCCAGTCTTTGCAATCATTGTTTGCATCACAATCGAAGGTTCCTCACCACAGCTTGAGTAGGAGATCTGGGGCATTGAGAGCAGGTAAGTGCATTAAATCCAGACTGAAGATTCCAGGAATACTAAGCCATCGAGGAAGCCTAGTAAAGATCGTTGGCTTGCAAATTCCAGTCTCCAAGCAGCGGTTTTCATATTGAGTTTGGTTCCTTGACTCTTCTAGGAACTTGAGGTTACATTCAGAATTTTCCACAGTTCGAGTGTCCATTGTCAAGTTTTGAAGTGGAACATTAGGATGATCGCACCCATCAACTACATATCCAATAGGCTTGAGGCAGACTGGGTAGTAGTGAGATCCCCCAGGTTTGTGACAGCCTTTGAGGGGGCAGTAAGTATGACATCCAGCCTTGCCATGATGACCAACAAATCCATTCAGGGCTGCCATTGCAGGACCATCGGTGCAAGCAAGAAAGAAAAACGGGTCAGAGATGAAAGTCTCCTTCCGGCTTGCATCCCAAATTTTGAGTCCATCATTTTGGATCACTGCAAGATGGTGCAAGCTTGGGAAGTGGAAAGAGTTGCAGTTTTTGGGCTTGTTAGGCCCAGGGGTAATTGTACCAGGTAAGACATGTACTTTCTTATAGCAGGTGTCAGGAGGATGGTTGATGATGATCCAGATTTGCATCCAACAGTCAGATGCTTTGCTTCAGTAGAGCTGAGCACCATTGACTGAGAACATCAAGATCATATCGCGGTTCTTGATCCTACTGCTTTTTACCACTGAGAGGTAGTCACTTCCACATAGAACGTTATCATAGGCAGATATCTTGCCCCCATTTTCTTGGAGTTCAGTGAGTAGTTTGGCCGTCCATCTTTCTTGATACCTCATATTGATAGCGCCTTCAGGTGATCGCCAAAGTGCCTGGAGTTGGGGACCAATAGGGATGGTCAGGAATTGTTGGTGAGCTCATTTCTTTATCTTATTTCGTTTTTTCACTTCGGTATATCGATTCTCACTACACCTAGGATAGCACTCGCACTCAGACCAAGGACCAGTGAAGCCCACACAGGAGTTAATGCACATATCATTCATGATTGGAACGATACTGCTCAGCTCAGCAACCTTACATTTCACTTGGTCATATGACAGCATTTGGCTATCAGGGTATCAGCGAATCAGGTTCTTGCAGATGGAACTGTAAGTTTCCCTTGATGCACTGCCAACTGATAGATAGATATCAATTGACAGATGCAAATCGGGATCTTTGACAGTGAGGGTATGTTTGGGAGGGTTACGAAGATGCTCGATAGATTCTGTATCAAGATGGTTATGTGCATCACCCAGGGATGCATTTCGCAGAAGTCGGATGAGCTGGTGAGTGACGCGAATCTCCTCCATTTGAATGTGAGCTGACTCTTCTTCAATGTCTTGTTGATTCGAAGTATTTTCTGCAGGAGGATGGGTTTCCATCCCATCTCTAAGGCATTTGTCCAGATCAGTTTCCTGATCTGCAAGGCTTCCAGGATTAATTCCCCCCCAGTCTACACCAGAATTTACAGAGGATCCTGGAGGGTCTGGCAGGTTGTTGTCGATCATATGTTCCCCCTTAGGATGGACATGAAGGTAAGCTATGTATGAACAAAGATCACTTATAAAACATACTTGCTGATCTATCTGTGTACTGTCAATAGGACTATCCTCTGCCATCCTCTTCTGCCTTTTCCTTAGGGGTTGGTTTGGGTTTTCTCCAAAGCCACACAAGCGTATTTGACTGGAAGTAGGTAGTTTTTGGGTTACGTGCGATGAAATCCAATCATGGAATCCAGGGGTAAACGCATCCCAGTTGCGAAAGGGAGCGTGGCTGTAGTATGTTGCCCCTGAGACTGGTTTTGGAGGGTTTCCAAAGTACTTTGTGCAGTTGCAGATGTAGGATTTTCCTGGCATGATGTATTAGTGTACTGAAGCAAGCAGAATGTAAGGAACTTGATTGGATTTCTTTTTGCAAACTCTGTAGCATTGAAAAAATATCTTTTCGCATTTTTTTTCGTTTAAGAGAAAGCTTACTTCTATCCCAGCCAAAAGTAGTAACTACCTATCTCGAAATGGCCATTACATTATCTAATTGAGTCGGCACATGATGGCAACCAATGCCAATCAGATGATATCATTATCAATCACTACGACTCATTCTAAACAGTCGGCATTTTCCACTGGGACTAAATACTAGTAGAAGTTGTCAATAAAATAAATATTTTAATAATATCACTAGATTTAAAATAGAATACCTCTAGAAATACTATACTAATTCTAATGTTTGGGGGCTTGTTTTAAACCCATGATGAAGGGCTATCCTCTGTAATATTCCTATAATTATAACTATTTTATATCAAAGGATATAATAGTATTAGGTCAAACTTGCCAAATATTGGAATCATTTTTAGCTCATAGTACTATAGGTATATAATAGTATAAGTTTAGTAAGTTTATATAATTTCCCAATATTATTTATATAAATTCATCCTTAGAAAGCTTATAATAAATGGTGTATAACTATGTATTGTAATATATAAGTGTTATAATTGTATTTTTTACACCTTTTCCATTTTCATCCTTTAGTTATTGTAATTAGATCATGCTTTCCTTTTATCCACCTCATGTCTTCTTATCTAGTTGCATCCCCCTTCCTTTCTATTTCCTTTATTGTTCTACTAGCTCTTCACAAGTCACATTTTATATTCCACTAACTTAGATTATTTCTTATCTCTGACTCATATAGTTACCTAGTAGTATAAACACTTAGTCATAGATAGTAGATAGTTAAGTTTGGTTCCTAGTTAGCACCTAATTCTATTATTGGAACTCTTTCTCCTATCTCAGGCCCACTCAGCCAGTATTTAAAGTAAAACCCCAAGTCCTACTGATAATAGAATATAATACAAATCAAACTTCCTTCTTACACATTATAACTCTCTCACTCTGGAGGATTACCTACTTACATATATAAACCATGTTTTCTAAAACAGAATCCAAAGACTACTACCAACTACTAACTTTTGCTACTCCCCAATAATCACTCCACTCTTCTACCTCATTACCTTTTCCTCAAACAACTAAGTTATCAATATCTTAAGAATCCCAAACTGGTATCCCTTCTGGTTCTCAAAACATCAAGACCACTCCTGCTCCCCCTCAAGGTCCCTACACTATTGAAGATCTTTGAGAAATGATCACCCAACCTCAATAGAACAAGGAACAAGCTAATAAATGGATTAGACAACTAGATGAAGAAAGGGATAAAATCCAACAACAACTATAACAAGGAATACATACTCCCCCCTAACAAGAAACTCCTCCACTGCTAATCACCCTGCAACAATGATTATACACTATTCCTGAAACCCCTCCAAATCCATTTGTTTAAATTTTCTAACAACCTCCTATTTCTCACTTAGCTCTACTCATTAAAATTGCCAAACCTGCAGAATTTGATGGCACCCTTACTGATGTTGAGAATTTTCTCTATCAGTTTTGACTTGTATCTTAGTGCTAGAGACTATACAGATAAAGAAAGAGTTCTCTTTATGAGAAAGGGGAATACTGCAGAATAGGTGAAAATGAATCTGGAGGCTATGATTGTAATAGGAAAATGGAATTGCAAGGATTTCAAGGAAGAAGTTAAGGGCAACTTTGGAGATGTAGATCCTGCTACTACTGCACAATTTGAGATTGCAAGACTGAAGATGACTAGGATAGGTGATGCCTACAATATCAACTTTGCCTATTATACTACTAAAACCAAATACAATAATAAAGTTCTCATCAACTTCTATTAGAAAGGACTACACTCAGGAGTTGTAGACTATATCTACAGTCTCCCCACTATATCCAAAGGCCTAAAACAATGGATGGAATGAGCTTTGCAATTCAATTAACAATAGTGATAATAGCAACAAGACATTCATGTGGCCTCAATAACTAGAGATTCAAAAGGAAAATGGGCCAACTCTAAACCTTACCTATAAGGATAATCCTCTTCACAAATCACAACTTCTACTCCCATCAAAAAGGAAGAAATGAAAGAAGCCACCCTCTCTACCACCTTAGAAGACATGTCTTCTATCATCTGCTTTAACTGTGGCAAGAAAGGCTACTATGCTAATGTTTGTCAAAGCCCAAGGGCTAAAAATGTCCCAACTTAACAATCTTCTCCTTCATTTCAAGGACATGATGGAAATCAATGAGGGTATAGATGAAATGTTCAAATGATAAATTGAGTTGATACAGAGCAAACAGAAGTGCAAATTGAGGAAGTAGAAGCAAATCCAAAGGAAAAGGAATAAGCAGCTTGAAACAATTTCTAGGAAATGGGGATAGCAAAATGGTTGAAAGAGAGATGAGTAGCTCTTGTCTAGGAGCTTAATAAAAACAAGAACAAGGATTTTTGATTCATCATAGTGGTAAGAGCCCAGCTACTAAGGACAGTTTGCATGTATGTGTACCACTACCTGTTAAAGAATTTCAATCTCTTGGCACACTTTAACAGGGCCCCAGCACTCTTGAATTTTACATCTGGATTATAAGCACAACAATATCCAAAGAGTTACTGTAATAGTACTCATTGACTCTGGTGCCTCTGGAAATTTCATTGACAAAGATTTTATCCATCAGTTTGAGATTTGAACTTATCTGCTTGTTAAAGCAATACCAGTAAAAAATGCTAATGCTTCTGAGAACTGAGGAGGTCCTATCAGCTATAATACAGACCTGTTCATTAAGATGCTAGATTTATCATACTATGAATGTATTCAACTGGAGGTTGTTATATCCCAGTTCCAAAAACTCCAACAACTTTGAACACTCCAGACTTTTCACAGGTTTTTTACTTATGATACTATCATTATTGTGTCTCAGATATAATTATCTAGTAGGTATATAAGTACCACATTTTTTCCTATATCTGTAGATAGAATATCAACCAAGTCCTATGTTTACACATCTCCAATCTCTGATATCAACTCTGAAACTTCAGACCTAACAGAGGTTACCAGTCTTGGAAGAAAACAATAGGTCATCCTTAGCTTCCCTTGGCTCAATCATCACAACCTGTAAGAGTTCTTGATCTTGCAGTGCTCACAACCAGCTGGATACAACCAATATCTATTGGATATGTGTAAACCTGGTATGAGTGGTGGCAAGATATAAAAAGAACTACCTAAATAAGGGTAAATACTGCCTATATACTACTCTCTAGTACAAACACCAATATACAAGGACTACATCCCTAATGTACACACTGTAACAGTAATATCTGTTACATCCTCCCTCACCAGATTGACCCAAGGGGTTTAATCAATCAAGAAGAGCCTAAAATAAAGGCTTCAAAAAAGTACATCAGAATCAAGACATGATCCTGAACAATATATACATTCTGAAAAATATATATATTTCTCATAATACTACTCTGCATCATGTACATTTATTAGTTGTATAGCTTAGCTCTGCTTTGCTATACTACTGGTATTCCCCTACCTTCATTCTCCTCATTCATCTGCATTGTGGGGACAATGTGCAATATTGGGGAGTTGCAGGGGGTGGTAGGTGTCAGAAGTATCTGCGCCAAATGAGCACACTCGTTTTGCACACTCTCAGGTGATATTGTAACACCTTGCACCAAACAAGCATACTTGTTTTACACACCTTTTATAGTGTTCATGCCAAAATCACTAAAGAGACTGTAACTCAAGAACTAGTGATTGGATTCACTCCAAACTTAGTTCACCAGACTCCTTGAAAGCTACGCCAAATGAGCACACTCGTTTTGCGCACTCTGAGCCACTGTGCCACTCAGATCATCCATGACAGTCCCTTTTACCCTTTCATTTTACTTCATTCTATACTCTTATTGAACCCCCTTTAAAGACTATATTATGGACCATTATCCCTTACATATCAGGTCGCTATGACCTTCAAACACTCATCCCTTATAGTGCTTCATAGATTTCCCTTTTATTGCTTCATATATAAAGATATGCCTTTTTGTAGTAGACTCACTAGTTTTGACTTACTCATTGTAACAGATATTACTATTACAGTGTGTACAGTAGGGATGTAGTCCTTATGTATTGGTATTTGTACCAGAGAGCAGTATATAGGCAGTATTTACCCTTATTTAGGTAGTTCTTTTTATATCTTGCCACTGCTCATACCAGGTTTACACATATCTAATAGATATTGGTTGTATCCAGCTAGTTGTGAGCACTGCAAGATCAAGAACTCTTACACTCATTTACATACTGTGGTTCTGTCCTGAATCCAACAGTCCCTTTGGAACTCTTGTCAGCTCTGTATTATGTTGTGTTAGGCCTAGAGAACCCCCTTGGAACCTTAGTCCTGACAGTAGGTCACTGGAGGGGATATAGGCAGTAGCTGGAGGGGCGTCAGTCATCTATAATGTGGTGCACCTTCTACCTCTCACTTGCATCCCCTTCTATCCTTCTTAGTTTCCATGCATTCACAGGACCATCTTGGGGAGCTGTGAGGCTCTAGGAAGTAGGTGCTCACGAAGTGCGAGTGCTAGCGGCATCAGGGCCACTGATGATATGGTGGTTGAAATGCCTCATTGTTGCCAATGGGGCCAGTTCCTAGGTGGTCTAGGGCTACCCTTGAGATGCATGCATTGACGCTACATATCGGTCTTGAGCATGAGGGGGTTAGTGTTGGCAGTGGCTGTGCCAAAATCAATGACGTCATTTAACAATGCCATCATTGCACCTATTTTGGGTGATCCAACAGTCTATGTTGGATATCCAAAAAGGTGTAAGAGTTCTTAATCTTGCAGTGCTCACAACTAGCTGGATACAACTAATATCTATTGGATATGTGTAACCTAGTATGAGCAGTGGCAAGATATAAAAAGAACTACCTAAATAAGGATAAATACTGCCTATATACTACTCTCTGGTACAAACACCAATATATAAGGACTACATCCCTAATATACATACTGTAATAGTAATATCTGTTACACAACCCCACCATCAATTGGACAAAAGGCACCTTAACTTTTGTGTCTGGTATTACATTATTGTAAGGGTTTTGGTTCTTGCCTTGCTCAAGACCAGACTGAATACGACCAATATCTATTGGGTGCAGTATCTCTGGTACAAGCAGTGGCAAAGGGTTAAAACATACTGTAAATAGTGGTAAATATAGCCTCTATACTGCTCTAAGGTGCCAAACACCTATCAATACTGATCACCTGCCTCTGTAGGCTCTGTAACAGCCATATCTGTTACAATTATTTAGTAGTATGCAAGTCAGTAATAGAGCCTAGAGAGGAACTCTGCTTCTTTAGTTTAAGTCTGAAACATGACTCTCACATCTCTTTAGTCAGAGTTGACCACTTACAACCTGTTTCCATTAAGGACAACATTAAATCTTCTATCCCAGCCAGGGAGCTAGCTTCACTAATCAATAGGCAAAACACAATCACATTGTTATCAGTTCCATACAACTCCAGAGCTAGCCCAACATCTTCCTATAGCTTCTATTCTATGTCTATTGCTTCTGGCATATCTTCCACACAAAAGAATTTGAAAAACTCCACCCACATTATCCATTCAATCATGCAATTAATCTCTATCTGTTAGACGGCAGTCTAGGGTTGATCGCAAGGTTTTACTTCAGGCTTGGGTGTAGGGTTTTAAAGGGTTGGCAGACTACTGATTGGGGTGTTAATGAAAGAAACAGACTTATCCTAAGTCTATCTACTGCTAGCTTTATATACTAGCTAAGTATGAGTCATACTGACTACGTGTGAGTCATAACGACCATAGATGAGTCATGTAGGTAAGGAGAGTAATGGTAGACTAAATATAGATATGGCTTGGTCACCTTCTATTACTAAGCAGAGCTTGGGTGGCTAAGCGGTTATTGATGTAAACTGTCTGATGTAAATAGGAACAGACGAGCAAAGGAAAAGGAAAAAAGATATCTCTAACACTATCCTAGAACTAAGTTCCAACTTAGGAAAATCTATCCTCTCTCTTATGAATAAAAGGAACTCAACAAATTCATTAATAACAATCTACAAACTACCTATATACATCCCTTGAAATCTCCCCAAGCTACTCCCTTCTTTGCAAAAAATGCTAAAGAAATTAATGCAAAAGGTCTCAGCACTAGCCTCCATCCTATCTAGGACTATTGTTACCTGAATGCCTATACTATTCCTAATCAATACCCTCTCCCCTTGCTGTCTGAAATTCTTCAAGTGCCTGAAATTGCAATGGCTTCTCTCTTTATAGTAATCAACATTTGATGGGGCTTCAACAATGTACAGATGAAAGAAGGAGATGAATGGAAAGTAGCCTTTATTAGCAATCAAGGACTTTTGAACTAACAGTTAGATTCTTCAGACTGCAAAACTCTCCTGCTACTTTTTAGTGGATGATCAATATTCTTTTCAAGGAAGTGATTGACTTAGGTTGTGTCCACATCTACATTGATAATATCCTTATCATGGGTGACAACCTCATGGAACTATACTATTGGATAAATAGAATTTAGGAGATTATGGAGAATGACTAGCTCTCTGCAAAACCAGTTAAATGCTAGATTGAGAAGGAAAGTTACTTACCTAGGAACTGTTGTCTTGAAAGGTTAACTAGTGATAAACCCTCAAAAGGTAGATGCTATTATCAATTAGCCTACTCCCCAGAAGTTATGCAATCTTCAATCCTTTCTTAGTACTGCTAACTTCTAGCATTATTATATCAAGTCATTCTCTTCCATTGTTCATCCTCTCACTAATCTCTTACATAAGGACCACCCTTGGTTCTAGTCTCCTTTATATTAGCAAGCTATAGATACTATCAAATCTAAGATTACTTCCACTCCTATTCTTAGAACTCCTTGTCAGGATCTCCCTTACCTTTTGGAGACTAATACATCTAGATTTGCAATTGGCGCTATGCTACATGTATCTCAGAAGTATAATGACTAATAGCTCCCTATTAGCTTCTTCTCAAAATCCCTACTTCCTGTAGAGTGTAATTATCTGATACAGGATCTCAAGTTGCTCACAATTATCTTGGCTCTGAAGTACTAAAGATACCTTTTGGAAGGTGAGAGGGAACATCCTGTTCTTATTCACACTGATAATCTTACCCTGAATTTTTTCATGTCCAACTAGAGACTTTTAAGATGCCAAGCATACTGGATGCAATTTATTGCTCCTTATAACTTCATGATTAAGTACTCCCCTGGGAATAAAAACAAAGCTGACAGACTTTCTAGACATCTAGATCACCTCCCTCTAGGATTTGACAAAATCAAAAATCAAGTCTTACTTCCAAAAGAATGTTTCATCAATTCAATCATTTTAATATCTGAACCTTCCTTTATATTATAACTCACCTTTGATTCTGACAAAATTCCCCAAGAGAATTGCAATAAACTTTTGGATCCTTCTTCCTCATACTCTGTTAAGTCTAGTATACAGAGATGATTTGGAGTTCTAAGAAGACAATAGGTAGGAGACTTTGTTGATATTCTGACTACAGATACAGGTGAAAGTGCATGACTTATATACCTGTTAACTATTAATACTTGAGACAAGTGTCTATGGGTTGTGTAAGACATTTGTATAAAGTATCTATCTAAGTCAAGAGAAGTTTGAGAAAGGTGTGATCAGAGACAATGTAAATCTAAGACACATTTAAACATAGATTGAAAGATAACAGAACATACTAAATAGGGGAAGTAATTGGAGCATCTGGAGTTGTCAGAGTTGTCAGAATTGTATATATAACAGTATCTCCCTCTCAAGGTTAAGCCCTAGTGAAAAATCAGTCTATTCAGACTGACCGTGAGTGACTGTAGGAGATTGGATCTATTCTCACCATCTCTGGCCAGCTCACATCCACTTGAAGAGCATTTTCAGTACCGCTTTCAGCTATCTAAATACTCTTTTGAGTACATACTTTTTTGTAGCTATTGCATAATGCAATTCGATTGTCTATTGCACTGTTCTGTCCAACTTTTCTTCTACCAAGTCCAACTTTATACCTGTTTGTGGATGTAAAAAGCATTGCAGTGGTGCTCCTCAAGAAGTATCACATGCAACCTATAACTGACATTTACAATGGCATGCACTTGATACCTTTTCCCCTAAGCTCTATCAGTTTCTTGCATCTCAGTCTAGCCAGCCATCTGAAACCTTGAATAGGCATTGTCAATCTAAACAACCTCAAGACAATGGTCTACAAGTGATCCAACCTATTGGCAAAAAGTGCAGAAGTAACTAAGAGAATGTGGCTAGGTATAAACCTGAATTCAGGTGTATAAACACCCAAGAGGATGGAGTGTATTGATACTATTGATCCATCTACATCTAACCTGTCTGTGTAGTTGTATGAAGCTGAGTATTCCCTCTACAATACTCAGTCCAATCAACTACCCACACCATGTGGAGTATCTGGTAGCTCTAGTAACTTGCTGCACTCTAATCCAGACCCTGGAAGTATAGAAGATCAATGAAATCAAAACCCACAATAAAATCTCAATACAACAGATCACCATCATGACTAACTACAAGATGGCAATGATGATAAATACCACACACTTCAGGTTGAAGAGATTGCAAACTGTATGAAGCTAATTGATCTTATCAAAAATGCTCAACTAGGTGATGTACATGACAAACTTGATGAACACTTCTGTGAGCATCTATGCAATCCACCCGAGGAGCCTCTCATCATCAATGAACCTAACCTACAGCTATCAATCAAGATGTTTCTATCTACTGAGCATGCTTCTCAAGGGATTTACAACATGGCTCAGGAGACTATTCACAAACGCTTCCCAGAATGCAAGATGCTCTCCCTCAATCAAGTCAAATGACACATTGCTGAGTTCAGTGGTGTTGTTCTGATTGTCCATAACATGTGCCCAAACACTTGTCTCACATATGTTGGCCCATGGTTGGAACTTGATCACTGCCCCAAATGTAGTGCAGACTAATACAAGAATGGTTCTACTAAAGAGAAAGTCAGCCGCCAACAGTTCTATATAATCCCCATTGGTCCCCAGCATCAAGCTCCGTGGAGGTCACCAGAAGGTGCAGAAGACATCTGGTATCATGAACAACACACCAAAAATCTCCTCAACAAGCTGGAACAAAATGAGGGCCATATCTCACTGTATGACAATGTCTTCTGTGGGAGTGACTACTTGTAATACATTCTCAATAGTAAAATTACTGCTGGTGATATAACATTGATGCTTTCTATTGATAGTGCCCAACTTTACAAAAACAAGGCTTCTGACACTTGGATATATATCTGGATTGTCCTTGATCATGCTCCTGGTGTCTGATACAAGAAAAAATATGTCCTTCCAGGAGGATTCATCCCTAGTCCAAATGCTCCAAAGATTTTGGATTCTTTCTTGTTCCCTGGTCTCCATCACCTTGGTGCAATTCAAAATGAGGGACTCAAGATCTGGGATGCCTCATGTTGCTATACATTTATATCAAATGTCTTTCTATTCCATGTATGTGCTGATACTATTGGGATGGCCCAAATCACTGGCTTTGTTGGCTATTATGGAAAAAATGGCAACTGGATCTACTGCCCACTGCCAGGCTGTCACAAAGAGGGACTTCCCCATTACTACCCAGCATGTCTCAAGCCTGATAACTACTATGTTGCAGGTTGTGACTATGATAACATTCTAATTCATTCCCTATCAGGCAGTTTAATCAAAAAGTACCAGCAAAACCTCCAGCTAGTCAAAACCGCTTGCAACAAGACTCAGTATGAGCTATGTCAGCTTGTAACTGGTATCTGCAAGCCAACTATTTTTTCTAGTCTTACTCATATCATTGATGTCTCAAGATACTTTAGCCTTGACATAATGCATCTTCTATCCCTCAATGCACCTGATCTCACTGTGAAGCTATGGCATGGAATGTTACGGCTACTTCGTTTTTTGTCTCATTCACTTATCTTATCTTCTCTTAGATTAGAGGTGATAACGCCATTGGCCAATGAAGACATGCTGCACAGCAACTCTGCAGTAGCTGTGCAAGGCTGCGCATTAGTCAGCTGTTCCATGGATTGTCGCTGTGGTTATCACAATCACAGCCCAGACCCAGGTAGATATAAGTAGAGTACAGAATGCTTATATCTTCCCTAGTTTCATCCTTCAACGTTGTCACCACTAGCTTATACGCTAGTCTCTTTGTGATTTACATCAAGCAACCTGAGTCCCCCTGCCAACATAACAGAAGGACAAAACTCTCCTCTCACCTCGCTACTCTTTGCAAGAGCCACTGGTCAAACTTCATCTGACACCAACCACTTTTGCTTTGAGTTATCAAGTAAAAGCCATCGCTGTTGCCTCCCCAGAAGTCCAACAGGCTCCCCTCAACCGACCTGTCCTCTTTTGCTTTGAAAACCATGAGAGACCCCTTGGGACATCCTCATACAGTATCAAGTGTGACCACCAACCTGGATCGATCTTCATCCACCCCACCCCCACCCTACTCTCCTCCTCATCAATCCCCTTGGGCTTCGACGAGTCAGCTCATTAGCTACTCAGAACAGCAAGCCATTGATGCTTTAGAGATCGAACGAGACCAACTCAAAGCTCTTGCGCTCAAGTTCTCCCATCTCGCCTTCAATATCACTCCTCCCATTTCTGCCAACCTTTCCCCCACCTCATCTCACTCCTTGCTCTCTTTGGATTCATTTTACACTGCCCCCTCACCCCCGGATTCCTCAGATGGCCTTGACCCCTTTCTCTAAATTGAACCACACATGTTTAACTGCATTCGTGTCAGAATCTTTCATTCCCCAGTTCTCGTTGCGAATTTTCTCACTTCCTCCATCTGTGTTTTCTATTGTCGCGGATCCTCTGATCACATCAGAGAGATCCATGTCCGAGATAATCTTTCACTATGCCACCCCATGCAGGATCCTGTTGATCAAGCTACAGGCTTACAGACGACAAATTAGAGTTCCAGGATGCAGTCAACACATCTGAGATACACTCACCCTTATCATCTCAGATCCTCGACCCCTCAACTCCTTCTGTCTTCTCCATTCTCAGACCAACCACTCTCCCCACCCCTTCTCCGCAACCCACAGATACACCCTTGCCTTTCGTGTTCAGATGTCCCCACTTTCTCCAAACCCTGCCACCACCTCTTGCTCACTTATTGTCCACTCCTACAAAAGCAAGCACCTCAACCTCCCCGCAATGACCACTCCTGGAACCCCCCAAGAAACCGAAAGACTCTCCTCCACTGGGAAGGTCTCCCTCCCCCTCTGAACTGAATCCCTCCCCTCATTTTTCTCCAGCTCCTTCCCCTTCTTTGTCTCCCCCACTGCCTTCAAATCCAAACCCACTTCCTCCCTTGCAAATGCCACCAATGGCTTCAGTCTCAAAAATGATTAAGCTTGCCCAACACAACGTCTTCAATGGCGATAAAAAACTGTACAAGAACTGGTTCTGCCAGGTCATTATTTTCCTTCGCGGCAGCAAAGTCATGGATCCCGAGAAGATGATACTGGTTACTCTATTGTATATGAAGGAAGGCATCACCACCAAATGGGCCCAGCAATACATGGACAACTACTTCAGCTGGACAGACCCCATCACTGGCAATCTTGTCCCTCTTGGCCCCTGGAAAGACTTCATGGATATTCTGGATGCTGTTTTCACCAACCACACCACAGAGCAATGCACCCATGAGGAAGTTGAGCACTTCTCACAAGGACGATTAGGTATCATAGACTACTTTGTCAAGTTGGAACTCTTGTTCTGCCAAGCTGGCCTCGTCGGCCAGGATAAAGAATGCATCCAGATCCTTGAAAAGAATGTCTGCCAGGACATCATTCATCAAATGTACATGTCACCCCTGCTTCCCACCACATACCCCAAGTACCACGAAAAGGTCATGGCTATGGGTCAATTGCTGGAACATTTCCATAAACAGGAATGATGCCAATGCCCATCTGCCCCCCATTCTCATCTGTCTTTTTGTCCCTCCATCCCACACTTCCACCTCCCACCTCCCCAGGACAAGCAAGTGCCATCGGGCACCATCCATGGAGGCCAGGGTCTTCCAATGGACCTGAGCAAGATGAGACAGACCAATAGGTGCTACAACTGTGGTCAGATCGGACACTTCTACTGGGATTGTCCCCAAGAGCTCAAGAAGGTTAACATTCATGCTCTCCAGCATGAACTGACTATCAACAAGATCTCAGAGTTGATGAACTTCCTTTCCACAGAGGAACACAATGCCGATGAACCCACCCCTGACAACGATAATGTTATAAACTGGTTGTTGTTGAGATGGTTTTACTTTGGAGTGCTCTGTCCCAAGATGATAATAATGTCTCAAGTCCTAGTTATTGGGTTATCTAACGAGGAATCAGACTTAAGGTCTGAGTACAACTAACTAGGGGTTTATATACTGACTATGCTACTGTAGATGAGTTAGTGTTTACATGAGGAATACATGCGACAAGTGAAGATAAGTATGATAGGGAACTCAGAGTATGTGAAAGGATGAAACATAATTATTGGAAATGAAAAGTATCCTATCTTGGATAAATGAAAAAGATAAGGTCATAGTAAATCCTATGATGAAACTGTGGGGAATCCCAAGCAAGATAAGGTGGATCCAACTAAACTACAAGGACAAACATAGAGAGAAATGGAAAATTTACATCTGTGACAGATGATCAGGATTTTGGCGACGGTTAATGAAGATGCGCTCACTTCACTCAACAGAATTGTGTTTGCTTTAGCATTGCAAACAGACAGTATCAGACACCCCCTTTGTTACCCCTTCTCCCCTTTCCCTCCCTTGTACTACTATGACAGCATGTACATTAATTGATACCAACAAGTCTGTTAATGAAATTTGTCCAACCCTGTCTATGCCAGATGTGAACACTGAGTGCCCCGAATTCCCTGAATCCCCCATTCCCGAATCATCGTCTCTCCCTTCTGTCGATTCAATTGACATCAACTCTCTTTCTTCCCCTCTAGATATTGTTAACGCTATTAAGGAACAGGCTAATCAAGCAATCCCAATTCTTCAAAAATGGTCTCACCCTGCCCAATCACTGGAGATGACTCAAACCATGATCAATCAGATCAATTCCCTCTCAATGGAAAATGCCATCTGAGCCCTCCACGAACTCAAGGAACCTCATGTGTTTGTTTATAGTTCAGGCTTGAGGAATCAATTGACCCTCAAGACTATCATCACTACCTTAGATAATCGTACTGAACATCTTGCAACTGCTCTCATTGATAGTGGCTGCAAAGGTTTATGTATCGACATTAAATATGTCCATGAAAACAACCTTCACACAACCAAACTCGCTTGACCCATCCCGGTACATAATGCCAATGGACAACCTAATTCCAAGGGACCCATCTCCGAAATGGTTGCGCTCGAGCTCAAGGTCAGTACTCATGTCGAATGAATTAACTTCGGTATCACAAACCTTGGCAAATCCTGAATTTTCCTTGGATACAACTAGTTAAAGATTCACAACCCCTCTATTGATTGGAAGGCGAACTCCCTAGTTCTCGATCGATGCCCCCCAGATTGTCATCCCACTCCTTTCCCAGACTCCGTCAACATCAACAAACTGACCCTTGAGGATGGCGATCAACTACTCATAGTTGACTTCAACCCTGCTATCTAGATTTGTTTGATGGGAACAAAGTCTCAGGATCTCGCGATCAAGGCCTGGGAGGCCCAGAAGAAGGACTGTACCTGGAAGGAAATTGTTCCTGAATACCTCCACGAATTCCAAGACATCTTCACCAAGGAAGACTTCGATGAACTCCCCCCAAGTCATCCCTGGGACCACGCAATTGAACTCCTCCCCAGAACTGAAGAGAAGCTTGACTGCAAGGGCTATCCACTCTCTGTGGATGAATGTGCCCAATTGGACGAGTTCTTGGAAGAGAACCTCTGCACTGGATGGATTCACAAATCAATCTCCCCCATTGCCTCCCTATTCTTCTTCATCAAGAAGAAAGATGGTCGACTACATCCCATCCAGGACTACAGAAAGCTCAATGACATGACTGTCAAAAACCAGTATCCCCTCCCTCTGATCAACAAATTGATTGACACCCTACAGAATGCTCACTATTTCACTAAGCTAGATGTTCGATGGGGATACAACAATGTCTGGATCAAAGAAGGAGATGAACACAAGGCTGCATTCCAAACCAATTGTGGCCTGTTTGAACCCCTTGTCATGTTCTTCAGTCTCACCAACTTGCCCATGACATTCCAAAATATGATGAACAACATTTTCCATGTCTAAATCGTCGAAGGACACATCTTGGTCTACATAGATGATATCCTTATCTTTGACAAGGATCTTGAAATGCACCACCAACATGTTTACGAAGTTATGACCACACTTCGTGAACATAAACTCTACCTTAAGCCTGAGAAGTGCAATTTCAATCAGCGACAAGTGGAATACCTCAGTGTTATCATATCCGAAGGCCACGTCAAGATAGACCCTGTTAAGGTCCAGGGAATTACTGACTGGCCAACCCCCAAATGCAAGCAAGATGTTCAAGCTTTCCTTGGATTCTGTAATTTCTATCGTCAATTCATCCATCATTTTGCCGGGATTGCTCAACCCCTCAATATGCTAACTGGAAACACTCCCTTTGACTGGACAACTGAATGCCAGGATGCTTTTGATGCCCTGAAAAGGATCATTACAACCTCTCCTGTCCTCTCTATTGCCAATAATAACGACCTACTCCATGTGGAAACTGATGCCTCTGACTACGCATTGGGCACTATATTATTACAAAAACAAGACAACGTCTAGAAGCCCATTGCTTATGTCTCCAAGGCTTTTACCCCCATGGAACGAAATTACCAGATCTATGACTGCAAGTTGCTTGCGATAATAACTGCACTCCAAGAGTTCCACAAATGGCTGCTGTCTGCTAAGCAAGTCTTTGAGGTTTGGACGGATCACGCCAACCTCCAGTACTTTAAGCTGCCCCAGAAGCTGAATAGATGCCAGGCAAGATGGCTCACGGAGCTCCAGGACTATTACTTCACTCTCCACCATGTTGCCGGCAAGGCCAATATCCTGTTGAGATGACCAGGTTTTGAGAGGGGGGTGAATGACAATGACAACATTATTTTACTCCCAGATAATCTTTTTCCCACCTCAGACCACCCTATCATAGATCTCCACCAAGTTCAACATGAGATTGAACCCACTAATTTCCACTCCTGGATTCAAAATTCATACCGAAATGAAGAAAAACAAGCCACACTCCTTCAAGAAAAATGTAAAACTGATTGGAATACCCGAGATTACAGCATCAAGACCTTCCTGGACTGGACTTACATCTCAAAGGACACCCCACTCTGCCGCGAAATCATCGCTCAATACTACAACAATCCTCTCTCTGGACATTACAGCTCTTTCAAGACCTCTGAAGCTGTGTGTCATGACTACTAGTGGCCTACTATCAGGAGAGATGTTGAGACTTATGTTCGTGGCTGCAAAACATGCCAATGCACCAAGGCATCCCAACTCCCCACGAAAACCCCACTCCACCCTTTCAACCCTCCTCCTTGACCATGGGATACGATTACAGTCAATCTCGTTGGCCCCATACCTGAATGTTAGGGCTACAATGTGATTCTCATGATCATTGATCACTTCTCAAAGGCTGTCAAATTCGAAGCCACCCACATCGAGCTGAACTCTGAAGGGTTCGCAAAAATCATTTGGGATTATGTTATCTAAGATCACAGTGTCCCCCAACGCATCATCCATGATTGCGATCCGCGATTTGTTTCCAAGTTCATGACTGATCTCTTTCGCCTTCTAGGCACCTCCCAGAATGTATCCACAGCCTACCATCTGTTACAACTGTAGTTGCAAGTCTTTTCATTAATCACAAGGCAGGCCTTGGAGCTTAATAAGTCTAGAAGGATGTAGAAGAAGGTTCTGATAGGAACATCTTTGTAAAGGGTAATGATTCCCTCAGTGTTAAGTTTGACTTCTACAAAGAAGTTCTGTTGTAGGTTAAATCTGTTTCATGCCTCTGCTGAGAGTTTAGGGAATATAGGTATAAACAGTTGGCTTAATAGTTTTAGGTTTTATGTTTCTCTTTCCTTGTTCTGATGGAAAGGAAGTCTGATGATTCTGATTGTGTTTGTGCTACTACAAGTAATCTCACAGGAGGACAAAGTGATGATCCGCTTTGCCTCAGGGTTTATATAGTATTTCTAAATTAGGAGTCATTATGAGTCAGCCTCTGCAGTCACCCCATTTTCTATTGTTTACAACCTCCAATTAAGGTTTGCCATTGTTCCTAGTCATACTGCGGAAGGCTGTGTGCTTCCGATGACTCAATTCTATTAGGCATAGCCTTCCACAGCACTGGGCTGTGTTGTCTTATGACTGGTTCCTATTGTTCTTCTGGTCATGAGATCGCCTTTGTTTCTATCTCTTGTCCGGTGTATCAGGTTTCTCTTCTCTGACTGAGGAACCTCCTTTTGGTCCTCCCTTTGTTCATGGGCATTTAAAAGGTGTGGAGTTGTATCCCTATGCTTCAGTTCAATCCTTGTCATTCATCATGACTCCCTCCCACCAAGGCCACTACGTTCGATTCTTCAAGCAGTCTGGGGTGGTGCACCGCACTGCCCCTGTCTTCCTTGATTGTGATTCTTTTCATTACTACCTTCAACGTATCCCTTCCGATACCGAACTCTGTTGGTCTTCTTTCTCCTGCTTCGCTTGTGGTGGCAAGCACAAAGTTAAGAAGTGTCTGTTCATTCACTGGCCAATCCAGTATGCTTGTGGCTTGATGGAGGATCCACTTGGTGAGTACTTTGTTTTGTCTTTATTGGTCTATGTTTATTGATAATAGGCTTTCCCTTTCTTAGCTTAGGATGATAACCCCCCTCCCCCTACTTCCCAGCTCCCTTTGGAGGAGCGAGTCGATTGGAGTTCCAATCGTTGGGGGTACCCTCTCCCCTTTGCTGATCTCAAGCCTGAGCACTGGGCTGTCAGTCCCCCCTTCTGTCCTTGGACCCCTAGTCCAAGTCCCGTTTCTAGTTGTAAGCTCTCAACTCTCTCGCTCTCTTCATATTTGTTGACTCCTTATCTCTTTAGTGGAAGATTTATCGACATCATTGACCAATGTCAATGTCAAGATTGAGGAGGAAGAAGTCCCTCCCAGTTTGTTGTGGAGTCCTACCAATGATTGGTTGGGTGAGGAAGCGAGAAAGATTGCGATGTGTTTTGTCGAGGGGAAGGCTGCTGAGTTGCAGGCCTCTGGTGGAGATACCAGTGGGGCAATCTATTGGGGAAATAAGTTGGCCACTTCAGATGGTCAAGTAGTTTCAAGTTTCATAGAGTTCTTGAGGGATAGTATGGTACAGGAGATTGCTAAGACAGACTAGTCTAAATAGTTAGTCAGACATGGACTTCCCCCTCTTGTACAAATAGTCTCTGCTGCCAATAAAGACAGCCCCTTCCCAAAGAGAACAGGCACAGAAAAGAGAGGAAAAGAACAGAATTTTAAGAGAGTGAATGCCAATTTCATGACAGGCTGTGTGCAACATTCGGGGGGGCATCATGAGAAGTCTACTTCACCTGTTCTCCAGTTAATTGAGGGATTGTGTTTCTGAAGCCATGGGTGTCCAAGGATGATATTCATCTTCCCTTGGTTTGTCACCAGGAGCTCGAGGCATTCTCTATGTCCTTTGTATTCTATGATCACCATTGACTTTCCTGTGATGGCTCCGGCAGCATTCTTAGTGCCATCTACATTGAATACTGGTATGGGTCTGTTAAGGTGGGTAATTGGGATTTCGTTCTCTCAGGCATATTGTCAGTCAATGAAAGAGTTGGTAGCACCACAGTCAACTAGGGCTTTCTGTGATGTCGATCATAGCATTTTAGGGATAGTTAGATAGATATGGATAGAGGTCTCTAGTTTCTGGTCAAGCATCCTGTGTATGACATGATTATCCTCTGGCATGTATGGGGGTTCTTCTTCATTGGTCCATTTATCAGGGGGGGTGGTGAGTGTCTTTCTTCCATTTTCAGTCTTTTCTTTCTCTACCTCATCTTCAGCATCAGTCTTCTCTATTTTGAGGACTGTGAATCTGTTATGGGACAAGCAGGCGGTAGGTATCAATATCCCTATTGAATATCTGGTAATGCTAACCATTCATCACCTCTCCCAGCTTCAATTAGCTTTATCATTTTTTGCGCATAGGGGCAGTTGGATACATGATGGCCCCCCCCTCCACAGCTAAAGCATTTGCCTGTGAACTTTGGTGTGGGGTGTCTGGTGTGATCAATGTCCATAGGGGCTAGTGTATTAAAGTTCATGGGGGTGGGTTTGGTGTTGTGGTAGGGTTGGAAAGGGGGTCAGTTGGTTCTTGTGGGTCTTCCCATATTGTGGGTGGTGTAGGTATTGGGTTCTCACCATTGGCAGTCAAGGGTTTTGGCTTGGGTCTTCCAGCCTTCCAGGGTGGTGGGTAGGGGTATTATGTTGAAGATACAGTTACGGAGGGTAGGGGTGAGTCCTTTTCTGTAGTATTCTATAGCGGCAATATTGTTAATCCCACTTAGGTTGACTAGGGCTTGGAACTTGGCATTGTATTCTTCAGCTGTCCTGCCAGTTTGTTTGATCTTTTCTAGGGCTTCAATTGCTGTTCATTGGGGGTTGGTGTTATATTGGCAGGGGGACTCAGGTCACTTGATGTAAATCACAAAGAGCCTAGTGCATAAGCTAGGGGTGACAACACTGAAGGACGAAACTGGGTATATACAAGTGTTCTGTACACTACTTATATACTACCTGGGTCTAGGCTGTGATTGTGATAACCATGGTGACGATCCATGGAACAGCTGACTAAGGCATAGTATTGCGCAGCCTTGTGCAGCTACTGCAGAGTTGCTGCAGAGCATGTCTTCATCAGCTAATAGCGTTATCACCTCCAATCTAGGAGAGGACAAGATAAAGATTAGATAAGATTAAAAATAGGGAAAGTGGGCTAGATGAAAAATGAAGTAGCTGTAACAGTTGGGGTCATCAAACTGGCATAAGAATTTGTCTTGGAAGTCAGTCCAGTCAAGGAAAGGGTTTCTCCCTGCTTTGTAGGTGTCAAATTTGTTTTGGGCCCAGACTTGGGCTGGGCCTTTTGTCATGAAGTTAAGGGCGTGTTTGATATGGAGGGTGTGGTTGTGACTGACCCATTCTATGTACAGGGTGATTTGGCGGAAGAAGGTTTTGGCTATTGGGCACAATCCATCATAGTATCCTGGGGTCACTGGTTTGATGTGAGTTAGAGGAGGAGTAGTAGGGGGGTTTGGGGGAAGGATTGGTTGGGGATTGGCATTCAAGGCCATTATCTGGTTTTGTAGGGCTTGGATGGTCTAGGTCAGGTTGGAGAGGTTTAGGGCAAGGTGGAGGTTTTGAAGCTGGGTTATTCCCTTGTTTGGGAGGGTTATGTTGGATTCGAGTGAGGAGAACATCTCGTTCATTTTTATCATGTGGGCAGCTACCTCTGCAAGGAATTACTCAAGGTTGGACATCTTGGATTAAGTTGAGGGGTTTTACTGAGGGTCTAGAACATTTGGTTAGGACTGTCGGGGAGGGAGTTCTGCAAACTATCAGAATTCTATTCACATCATTGCAGAACTAAGGTATCTACAGTTTGTAATTGTATGACTATGCCAAGCAACACGTGATTGGGAGTAAGAGGGAACAATTTCTTGACAGACCACCTCTGGTTAGCCCCAAAGGGCTATGGCTCTAGCTGCTGCTGCAAAGGCCATATCCCAGGGCAAGAAAAAGGTGAGTAAACCTGACTTTTTATGCATTTCTTTAGCCTAATCTACCCTCTAGGCTCAGGCCCAAAGTGCTTCCAAGGGCAAAAAGTCTTGCACTGTATAATCCTTTTTCTAATCTATTAATAGTTGATTTATGTGCTTCTAGAATCTTGTGGCCCAGCTCAAAGCCAAAGAGCACCTAGCTGCCCTCAAGAAGAAAAGGAACCAGACAAAGGAGGCAGCCATTAAGAAGGGGTTAGCCAAGCAGAAAAAGAATGCTGAGGTGGCCAAAAGTGGCAACCGAGTTTTCAACTGGACTTAGAATTCAACTGACATCAAGTGCAGTGCTGTCAAGGAGGTCTCCAGTGAGTGCTAAGCTCTTGCTTTTGATCTTATTGCTTATCTGTTTCAGATTCAACAGCCATAGTTAAACCCTTGGCAGATATCAACCAAAGACTAGGCTTGATGTGAGTAATTCTCCCTCTTTTTCATTAGTATTATCAATCTCTATGTATTATTTAGGGTGAATCAGGGCACAGGGACCTGTACTACCATCTGACTTGTGCTACTGATCGACAGTTGGCTCAATTTGCTAATCCTACCACTATTGAGCAAGATCAGGTAATAGTGGTTAACCTGGCATGAGACCTGCAATTGTCTGATGAAGATTGGTGTATTGTTGTTGGAAAGATAACTGCTGCTGCCAAGAATCTTAATGCCAACCCCAGCCTGCTCAGCTAGCCCATGCCATCAATAAATCTACTAGGTCTTGTGGCCATTGCAATCATGCTCAAAAGTTAGCAAAGTTGGCAAAGATAAAGAGGAATTTGGGTAAGAACAAGAGTGGGAATGAGGATCAGGACTAGGAAGATGCTAATGAGGTACAGGAGGTGGTGGAAGGTGACTAGATTTGGTAGTAGACTTATCTTTGTCCTCATTTATACCCTTTGCTTCTTTAACTGCTTCATTTTTATAGTATATATTTGTTACATCCTAGTTCCGATGAACTCCAATGAATTCCAATGAACTCCAATTACTCCAATAACTCCGAACACTCCATACTTTTCACATGTTTCCTACTTATGATGACCTCTGTCATCACTATGTCTCAGATATAATTATCTAGCAGGTATATAAGTACTGCATGTTTTCCTGTATCTGTAGACAGAATATCAACTAAGTCCCATCATTTATCCAACTCTGATCTCCAAATTCAACTCCAAAACTTCAGACCTAACAGTATATTCTGTCTCTAGCTCAGTTTTATTCATGATGACACAATGTACTCTTGAACGTTTCATGGGATTTTCAACTAGAGGTTGATTATCTCTGACCAACTCCGAAACAAGTCCTGTGTCTCCAACTATGCATATATCTGAAAGGCTCCCTACTGCTTTTCATGATCGAGAAAATCCATTACGACCCATAACTCTGCGGACTACTCAAGGTCAAGCATCAACTTTGGTTGAAGAAACACCTCAAGTCTAGCCAGCTCAAGAAGCTCTGGAACAGGAGACAGTTGAAGAGAGATTGATCATGGCTTTTCAAAATATTGCCACCATCACTTAAGCTTCTTCTGGAGCCAAACCCACAAAATCCAAAGTCTGAGAGCCTGATCCTTTCGATGGCTCTGATCCGATGAAACTCCAACCTTTCCTAGTTCAACTTCAATTGAATTTCAAGGATAGGCCTTCTGCATTTACTTCCGATGAAGCTAAGGTCAATTATGCTATGTTGTTTCTGAAGGGAATGGCCTTATCTATATTTGAACCTTACCTTTTGGAGACTATTCCTAACCCTCTGTTGTTCCTCTCGGACTTCTCAGAGTTCTGCTCTGAGTTACAGGACCAATTTGGACCTTTGGATCCAGTAGGAACTGCTGAAGTGGAATTGGAATCTTTGAAGATGTTCAATAATCAACGGATTGCCAAATATATTGTGCACTTGTAAGGGTTTAGGTTCTTGCCTTGCTCAAGACTAGACTGAATACAACCAATATCTATTGGGTGCGGTATCTCTGGTACAAGTGGTGGCAAAGGGTTAAAACATACTGTAAATAGTGGTAAATACAGCCTCTATACTGCTCTGAGGTGCCAAACACCTATCAACACTGATCACCTGCCTCTGTAGGCTCTGTAACAGCCATATCTGTTACAGCACTTCAATAGGCTAACAGTTCAAGTTCAATGGGATGTCGGAGCACTGCGGTATATCTTTTACCGTGGTCTTCTAGATCGAATCAAGGATCAAATGTCTCAAGTCAGAAAACCAGCCACGTTGGTAGCTATAAAGGAGTTAGCTCAAACGATTGATGCTAGGTATTGGGAATGTAAAGGAGAGCTTAAGTGAGACTCCAGTTGTGCTCCAGCACCTCCGACGAATGCTCCTAAACCATCTTCAACTCCAATGACACCTTCTACTTTCAAGAAAACTCCTATGAAGTCTACCCTGACTACCTCAACTCTGAAATGTCCTGACCTCTCTGATAAGCTCAGAAAAGATGGAAAGCTTACTCCGGCCAAATGAAAATGTCATTTGGATAACAACTTGTGTATGTTTTGTGGATCCCCAGGTCATATGGCAAAGGAATATCCAAAGTCAGGTTCTTCCACTTCAAAGAAGGCTTCTGGATGTGCCACTACTGTCGCCGAACCACCCACTCAGGAATCCCCTACTTCTATTCCAAGTGCCTCTCCGGCCGCTCCAGAAAAATAGGAGGCAGTCTGTATGAGACATGGAATGTGGCCTGCATTGAAACTATTCCTGTATCTTCTATTGTAAAACTCAACGCTTCTGTTCCTTGTGCTGATTCCTTTTTGATCACTTTATTTATCAAATCTTTATCTATTCCGACTCTTATCGATTCAGGATCCACACACTGTTTCTTGGACTTTGACTTTGTCCATCAAAACAAGCTCAAAACATCTCTGCTTCCTCTGAAGCAACTCCAATTATTTGATGGATCTCAAGGGAGAACTATTGATGAGGGAGTTATCCTCCCTGTCCAATTTCCATCTGGAGAAACTCTAGATATTGAGTTTTTGGTCACTCCATTGGATGCATCTTGTTCTGCTGTTCTTGGATTCAACTGGCTTACCCACTACAATCCATTGATTGACTGGGTTACAAGCAGTATTTCATTTGGGGCACCAAAACTAATGTATTCATCTTCGTTGTTGACACTTATACCCTCCGAGGCAACTCCACTTGACCCTCCAGCTCCGACTCTGACTCCGACTTCACTTCCTCATGTGTCTATTATTTCAGCAGCCACATTTGTACATGCTAGCAAGCAAGAAGGATCTCAATTATTCATTCTTCAAGCTGTGGATATTTCAAAAGCATGCTCTGTTGAGATCTCCGATGTTCCTCTGGACCCTACATTTTATGCGAAAGTTCCTCTGGAATATCATGACTATACTGATGTTTTCAGTGAAGGAAAATCTAAACGTCTTCCTCCTTATTGTTATAGCGATTACCATATTGATCTAGAGGAAGGTATGACACCTCCACTAGCACACATCTATTCTCTTTCTGTTGCGGAACAAGAAGCCCTTCATATATTCTTGGATGAACACCTAAGAAAAGGTTGGATACATTCCTCCGGATCTCTGGGAGGTGCTCCGATCATTTTCATCTGCAAGAAAGATGGCTCATTATGATTATGCATGGACTATCAAGGCATTAATAAAATCACCAAGAAAGATTGTTACCCACTTCTACTCATCTCCAATCTCCTAGACTGTACCAGCAAAGGTCGTATCTACACCAAAATTGATCTGTGAATTGGATACTTCAATGTATGGATCGCGGAAGGGGATGAATGGAAAACCACTTTCCATACTAGGTATGGTGCTTTCGGGTTCTTGGTTACAGTATGCCCTTAGGTCTATGCAATGCCCCATCAACATTTTAATGTTTCATGAATGAAATCTTCTCCAACCTCTCCGATGTCTCTGTTGTAGTATATCTTGATGATATCCTTGTCTACTCAGATAACATTGAGGATCACCGGAGGCATCTCCGTGAAGTGCTCTGAAGACTCCGACTTAATAGTCTTTTTGGAAAATTGGAGAAATGGTTCTTTCATCAAGATACGATTGAATACCTTGGATTTATCCTTTCCCCTGGTGGAATTACCATGGACCCTGCCAAAGTTCAAATTATCCTGGATTGGCCAGAACCACGGAAAATCAAGGATGTCCAGTCATTCTTAGGTTTTGGAAATTTCTATAGGTGTTTTATTAACAACTACTCGGGATTGGTATCTCCACTTATGTGACTGACCCAGAAAAATGTTCCGTGGAATTTCAATACTCAATGCAAATTTGCATTTGAATCTCTGAAACAGGCCTTCACTTCCACTCCAGTTCTTGTCAACTTCACTCTGGGATCCCTTCTGGTGGTAGAAACGGATGCCTCTGACTATGCCATAGCAGGCATTCTATCAACTTACGTGGATGATGAATCATTGCATCCCATTGCATTCTACTCTCAGACTTTAACTCCACCGGAGTTGAATTACGATATTCACAACAAGGAGCTATTAGCCATTCACAATAGTTTTCGCAACTGGCGTCATTACCTTGAAGGCTCTTCTGACCCAATCGATGTTGTCACTGATCACAAGAATTTGGTATACTTTTCTACAACCAAACTCCTGTCATGACATCAGGCTTGTTGGTCTGAATTTCTATCAGGCTTTAATCTTATCATTCGTTTTCACCCCAGAAAACTTGGAGCAAAACTGGACTTCTTAATGCATTGATATGACATTAATCCTAAACAGGGAGATAGTGACTATGCCAGTATCAATCCTCAGAACCTCCAACTGGTTTTTACCTCGGAGCAACTGGCTTCATCCCTATGAGCTTTATCCTTGTTGGATCTAGTGTTAAAGGCTGCATTCATTATGGATGTAGACTCCCTCCACTTGAAAATTCGGAATTCACTTCGTGATGATCCAGTGGCTATGGAGCATCTGAAGGTTGCAGAGTCCAACTCCAATGCCAACTCTAATGCCAACTCCGATCTCCAATGGGCTATTGACACTTCCAGTTTCCTTCATCATAATGGTTGTATCTATGTGCCCAATGTAGATGACTTACAACTTCAAATTTTGCATATGAAACATGATCATCCAATTGCTGGTCATTTTGGACAAAACAAAACACTTGAATTGATCTGACAAGAATACACTTGGCTGGAACTCCAGACCTTTGTAAAAGATTACTGTAACTCCTGTACTATATGCGCTAGGTCCAAAGTCCCTCGCCATCGACCTTATGGTTTGCTCAAGCAACTCCCAATTCCAGAGAAGCCTTGGAATTCCATCTCCATGGATTTCATCGAGCAACTCCCTAACTCTGATGGATTCTCCACTATTCTTGTCATTGTTGATCGATTCTCCAAATAAGCTATTTTCATACCAACCTTCAACACCATCACTGCTCCTCAACTCGCTCAACTTTTCCTTGTCCATGTATTCTCCAAACATGGAGTTCCTTCACATGTCACCTGTGACTGAGGCTCAGAATTCGTCTCCCACTTTTTCCAGTCATTGGGTAAAGTCCTTGACATGCGTCTCCATTTTACCTCCGGGTATCATCTAGAAGGTGACGGACAAACTGAACGAGTCAATCAAACCTTGGAGCAATACCTACAGATGTATTGTAACTATCAACAGGACAACTGGTCCCATCTTGTTATGATGAGTCTCTTTTTTGGTTATTATTTCCTTTCTGTGTGCCAATTCTCTTCACTATCATTTTCGATGCTGCGATTGTCACGCTGTCACAATGTGACCGTTACCTGACCGGTCGAGTCACGGTCACAAGTGTGACATTTGTCACTCCTTCTTATCTTTCTTATCTTATCTTTTACACTTAATCATTGCTTACACAATCATTCCATGGATTGATTACATACTCACATATTCGGACTCAGCTAGGGTAAATATAGGCAGCTTGGAATTGCTTGTACTTCTCTAGGTTGAACCACAACTTGGACTTGCCAACTTCCTTGTTTGCATTGGCTAAGACCCACATTGGACCTCCCAGAGTGAAGACCTGAGTCCTGCTTCGCACCTAACACATCTCCTGGCTATTGTGGAATTCATGTATAACAATGCTCTGAATGCTACTACTGGGATATCCCCTTTTTTTGCCAACAAGGGTTATCATCCAAATATTTCAGTACACCCTGAGTGTGATCTTACTTCCGTTTGAGCCAGAGAACTAGCTGGTGATTTGGATGAACTCCACTCTGAACTCCAAAATACCATCTCTGAAGCTCAAAAGCGTTATCAGCACTATGCTGACTTAAAGCACATTCCGGCCCCTGATTTTGAAATAGGAACTCAAGCCTTTGTAAAGGCCAAGGTTTTCTGAACTACCAGACCCTCCAAGAAACTCTCGGAGAAGAACTTAGGTCCTTTCGAGGTCATTGCCCAAGTTAGAACCCATTCCTATACTCTCCATTTGCCTAGTTCCATGAAAGCTATCCATCCTGTCTTTCATGTATCACAGTTGGAACCAGCCTCACCGAATACAATTCCAAACTGAGTACATCCTCCGCCTCCTCCAGTAATCATAGATGGAGAACTGGAGTTTGAGATCTCCAAAATCCTAGACTCAAAAATTGATAATAGGTATCGCTTATGCAAATTATTGTATTTGGTTCATTGGGAAGGCTATGAAGGTACCGATGAAGAAACCTCATGGATCCTCGCTACTGAGCTAGGACATGCTTCAGAACTTGTCTTGGAGTTCCACTCCACTTATCTGGAGAAACCCAGACCTGACTATTAAATCCTTTCGCTCTTACTTATTCTTTTCTTCGATTCAAAAAAAATTGTTATCTATTCCAAAGGGACTAATTCTACATCCCTTATGGGCATTTCCTCCAACTCCTCCAAACTTTCTCCGCTATCCTGGTAATCCCCATCTAGTAACTCCTCAGTCCTCTCTATGGACTCCCTCATTCTCTTCATCTCCATTCTCATCTTCTTCATCTCCCCCCAAACTCCTTACAACTCCTCCCTCAAATTCGCCATCTCTGCTAACTCTGCATTTCCTCATTGCCTTTTTCCTCTGTGCTCCAGTTCCTCCGTGGCACTCTGGGTGCATTTCCTTTTTGCTGGTTCTTCCCCAACCCAGCATTTGGCCTTTACCTGTTGGCAGGTGGTGCAACTCTAGGCCTTCCCTTGTCCAGCCAGCCACACGCACTCCTCTGCGCTCCCTTTCCTGATGCAAGGCTTGCATGGAGCCCTCCTAAATAAACTCCAGTCAACTCTGGAATAAAGTGGATAAAAGAGAAAATACTTATAGCCTTCTGATCAAGGCCTCTTGCCCTGATCTCTCCTCCACCACTATCTCTGCCTGCTCTGCTGTTTGAGCTGCCTTCTTCGCCCTCCTCGCTACCTCCTTTTTTGCAGCTTTGGCACCCTTTCTAGCTGCCCATCATTCCTCTGCCAACTGACACTCTTCCTCCACCTTCCGGGCCTCCTCCGCTTGTTTCTCTGCTTCCTCGTGTTCTCATCATTCTTCGTTTTCAAGCTAGACTTGCAGCTGTGCGAGTTGGGCTTGGATTTCGTCACGAGTGGGCATTGTTAATGAAGAAGAGTGGTCCACCAGAACTTATTATATATGTTCCAATTTCAAACTCCGATGATTCTCCGAAATCTACCACATTCTGAAACTCCGATTTCTTGGTCATTACCAAATATGGTCAAGTCTAATATGCGGTCTTGAGGGCTCACTGTCACAACTGTAGTTGCAAGTCTTTTTGTTGATCACAAGGCAAGCTTTGGAGCTTAATAAATCTAAGAGGATATAGAAGAAGGTTCTGACAGCAACGTCTTCGTAAAGGGTGATAATTCCTTCGGAATGAAGTTTGACTTCCACGAAGAAATTCTGTTGTAGGTTAAATCTGTTTCGTGTCTCTGCTGAGAGTTTAGGGAATATAGGTATGAATAGTTGGCTTTAATGATTCTAAGTGTGTGTTTCTCTTTCCTTGTTCTAATGGAAAGGAAGTCTGATGATTCTGATTGCATTCGTGCTACTACAAGTAATCTCATAGGAGGACGAAGTGATGATCTGCTTCACCCTCAGGGTTTATATAGTATTTCTAAAATAGGAGTCATTATGAGTTAGCCTCTGCAGTCACCCCATTTTCTATTGTTCACAGCCTCCAATTAAGGTTTGCTATTGTTCCTAGTCATACTGCGTAAGGCTGTGTGCTTCTGGTGACTTGATTCTATTGGGTATAGCCTTCTGTAGCATGGGCTGTGTTGTCTCATAACTAGTTCCTATTGTTCTCCTGGTCATGAGATTGCTGTTGTTTCTATCTCTTTCCAGGCGTATCGGGTTTCTCTTCTTTAACTGAGGAAGCTTCTTTTGGTCCTCCCTTTGTCTGTAGGCATATAAAAGCTGCAGGGTTGTATCCCTATCCTTCAGTTCATTCTTTGTCAATCATCATAACTCCCTCCCACCAAGGCCACTATGTTTGATTCTTTAAGCAGTCTGGGGTTGTGCATTGCACTGCCCCTGTCTTCCTTGACTGTGATTCGTTCCATTACTACCTTCAGCGTATCCCTTCCGACACCAACCTCTGTTGGTCTTCCTTCTCCTGCTTCGCTTGCAGTGGCAAGCATAAAGTCAAGAAGTGTCTGTTCGTTCGCTGGCCAATCCAGCATGCTTGCGGTTTGATGGAGGATCTGCTTGGTAAGTTCTTTGTTTTGTCTTTATTAGTCTTTGTTTGTTGATAATGGGCTTCAGCTTGGGATGATGACGCCCCTCCCCCTACTTCCCAGCTCCCTTTGGAGGAGCAAGTTAATTGGAGTTCTGATCATTGGGGGTGCCCTCCCCCCTTTGCTGGCCCCAAGCCTGAGTACTGGGCTGCCAGTTCCTCCTTCCATCCTTGGACCCCTGGTCCAAGTCCCATTTCTAGTTGTAAGCTCCAAACTCTCTCACTCTCTTTTATGTTTGTTGACTCCTCATCTCTCAGTGGAAGATCTATTGACGTCATTGACCAACGTCAACATCAAGATTGAGGAGGAAGAAGTTCCTCCCAGTTTGTTGTGGAGTCCTACCAATGATTAGTTGGGTAAGGAAGCGAGAAAGATTGTGATAAGTTTTGTTGAGGGGAAGGCTGCTGAGTTGCAGGCTTCTGGTGGAGATACCAATGGGGCAATCTATTGGGGTAACAAGTTGGCCATATTAGATGGTCAGGTAGTTTCGAGTTTCATGGAGTTTTTGAGGGATAGCATGGTGCAGGAGATTGCCAAGATGGACTAGTTTAAATAGTTAGTTGGACATGGACCTCCCCCTTTGTATAAATAGCTTCCACTGCCAATAAAGACAGCCCCCTTCCAAAGAGAACAGGCATAGAAAAGAGAGGAAAAGAACGGAATTTTAAGAGAGTGAATGCCAATCTCATAACATATGCCCTCCGAGAATAATATTTTTTGGAGGGAAAGGTTTAACCCTCAGAATTTAATTTAGTAGGGGAATACCAGTAGTATAGCAAAGCAGAGCTAAGCTATACAACTAATAAATGTACATGATGCAGAGTAGTGTTATAAGAAATATATATATTTTTCAGAATGTATATATTGTTCAGGATCATGTCTTGATTCTGATGTACTTTTTGAAGCCTTTATTTTAGGCTCTTCTTGATTGATTAAACCCCTTGGGTCAATCTTGTGAGGGAGGATGTAACATATATTACTGTTACAGTGTGTACATTAGGGATGTAGTCCTTATATATTGGTGTTTGTACCAGAGAGCAGTATATAGGCAGTATTTACCCTTATTTAGGTAGTTCTTTTTATATCTTGCCACCACTCATACCAGGTTTACACATATCCAATAGATATTAGTTGTATCCAGCTAGTTGTGAGCACTGCAAGATCAAGAACTCTTAGGGCCAGATCGGATACACTGAGACAAAGTCAATTCCCTGCCAAATTTAAGCTTCACAGGTCAATTCCGCAGTGACTTCAAAAGGACCATCTTTCAACCAGATAAGAGTGTTCGGTGAGCAGTAGTTGGCTATCACACAGTGATATTGGGTACAGTACAATCATATAGTAGTAAGTATGTATGACACAGTAGTATCCTGTTTTACCCTGACTAGCACAATCACTATGATGGCCTCCACCATTTCCACCAATGGAAGTATCATACCTGATGCACCATCCAAAAAAAAGGTGCCACCAAAGGGTCCATTGAAGAAAGCCAAGTGGTCGACAGCTGATAACAATGCACTCATTGAGGTTCTCAAGGACCAGCAGGTAGCTGGGAACCAGGCTGATAATGGATAGAAGAGTGTGGTGTGGGTTGCAGCTGAGCAAGTGCTTGCTGGCAGTGAGAAGCTCAGTAGTGGAGCTGCCAGGATCGCTTCAGGACAGTAGGTTAATGTAGTATTTGTGCACAAGACATCTACAAAACTGACGGCTCACAGCTCAAGGGCTAGTTCAAAGTTGTTAAGACCCTTCGAGGCTTGTCTGGATTTTGTTGGGATGAGAGCAGTAAGCTTGTGACAGTGACTGATAATGTCTGGGCAGTATATGTACAGGTGAGTGTAACACATGCATTTGCACATACTATTGATTGTGTCTGATAGCTCTGGTTATCAGGCACATCTAGGGGCATTGGTCTGGTAGATGAAGGCATTTCTACTGTATGATGATATTCTAGGACTTGTTGAAGGGAGATATGTGACTGGAGAGGGTGCATTGCATATACCTGAGATTTATGATAATTCTTTGTGTGTTGGGGAATAAGTAGATACACAAGCTGTCGAAAAGCCTGAGGATGAGGATTCTGACTTAGTGTGTGGTGTCGCTCTAGTGATAACTGAAAATAACCAGACTATAGCCTGAAGGAGTAATTAACTGGCCACCTACCCCTCCACAAGCTCCAAGTCCTTCCCCTGCTCCACCCAAGTCCAAGAAAATACTCAAGTGGAAGCTATCTGGTTTAACAGATACTTCTGTGGAACCTCCTACCCCAGCACCAAAGTGTTCACACATCACAGGACCAACAGCAGTGATGGGAATGGCAGATGTAATATCTGCGATTGCATTATCACTCTCAGCATCTAACAAGCAAGTAAGTGACACACCTCAGCACTGCACTCAGGCAATCAGGGCTGTCGCTGTTGATGGATCCTTGACAAAAGAAGAATGTATCAAGGCAATGTGTCTATTTAGGAGATTGCAAGTGCAGACACATACCTTGCTATTGATGAGATGGAGTTGCGAACAGCCTATATACAAGACGAGTTGGCTGAGTTTTGAAGAGTGTGCTGTATTCTTGCACATCTTCATTTCTTGTCCAAGAAAAATACATATATTGCACTAAGATTCATACAATGAGATACACACAAATAATCAAGTTTCCCCCTGCATGTATTCAACATATTGCTCCCATATAGCCTATACTATTGTGTCTCATTTCTGAGCTGCTCAACAATGTTCCTGTTGTGTGATGGTTTGACCAAAGTCCTTATGTGTTCTCCTAGGTGTACACTGCTCTAACTCTTCAGTTGGGTCATCATTGAAGTTGTTGGGGTTATAAACATGGATGAAGTTATGCAAGACACAAAGTGCAAGAACTAGTTGTGCCTGAACTTCAATGCTATACTCAGGTGTGGTAACTATGAGTCGAAATTGTCACTTTACTACACCAAAAATGTGCTCAATCACATTCTGAGCCTGTGCATAATGAAGATTGAATAGTTCCTTGTAATTTGAAGGTCTAGATAGTTTATCAAGTTGCGAGCTGGCTTGAATCATCTTGGAACTTGCCTGTGTGGTGTATGTCCCCACTCTTTGAGATGATAGCGCACCCCTCTATAAGGTACAAGGAGAACATCACAAAGAGGAAACCCAGCATCTGCAAGGTAAAACTTTCCAGGTGGAATAGCTAGGCCATGTTGCCAAGCATCATTAAATATCTGGCTATTGGAAGCACTTCCTTCCTACCCTGGAAGAATATAGCTAAATTGCATGTCAAAGGTACATGCTGCAAGGACATTTTGGGATATATGGCCCTTTCGGTTATGATAACATGCAAGCATGTCATCAGGGATGAATGCATCAATATGGGAACCATCAATCGCACTACAGCAGTCTTTGAAGAATGGATAGAGTTTTGGATTGCTCCAGATTTCAGGTGGAGTGGAATCATTGGGAGGAAGTTTGAGATATCTGTTGTAGGAAGTTGTCAATATGGTCATCCCAAGAAGTCAATGGAATATCCTATCTTATGTGGAATATTTCACAAATGAGGACAGGGCACTTGTAATGGTGCAACTAACTCTTACCTTGAGATAGTATCAGGGCTATGTTAGAACTGCTCCTGCATACCCCAGTGACTCCCACCTGTTCAGCACATATGCAAAAAAACTGCCAACTGCTCTTCAAGTGCTATGTATTTTGAGTGACACAGCCCCGCATACTCCTGCAATTCTTGGGAAAGCTTGCGGAAGGTATGCTTCAACATACCCATCATATTGTGAAAGCAGCCGGGATAACCTACTAGTAGCTCATGAACCCATGCATGTCCTGTGAGTGCTGAATCATTCTAAGGTGTTTTGATCAAGTGAGAAGACAGATATATCATTACAGCAGAAGCAGCAACAGCAACAAGTGTGGCCACAGCCTTCCTCTGCTTCCTGCATTGTACACACTGGTGAGGTATGGGATACAGTCTATATAGTCTATATAGTCACATACTGACAGATGTGACCAATTGGTTTCCATGATACTCTGGGATAAAACTGTGTAGATTTCATCTCATCCTGTTTTGATTACATTGCATCTGATCTGGCCCTTACAGGTTGTGATGATTGAGCCAAGGGAAGCTAAGGATGACCTGTTGTCTTCTTCCAAGACTGGTAACCTCTGTTAGGTCTGAAGTTTCAGAGTTGATATCAGAGATTGGAGATGCATAAACATAGGACTTGGTTGATATTCTATCTACAGATACAGGAAAAAACGTAGTACTTATATACCTACTAGATAATTATATCTGAGACACAATAATGATAGAGTGCATCATAAGTAAAAAACCTGTGAAAAGTCTGGAGTGTTCAAAGTTGTTGGAGTTGTTGGAACTGGGATGTAACAACCTCCAGTTGAATACATTCATAGTAAGATAAATCTAGCATCTTAATGAACAGGTCTGTATTATAGCTAATAGGACCTCTTTAGTTCTCAGAAGCATTAGCATTTTTTACTGGTATTGCTTTAACAAGCAGATAAGTTCAAATCTCAAACTGATGGATAAAATCTTTGTCAATGAAATTTCCAGAGGCACCAGAGTCAATGAGTGCTATTGCAGTAACTCTTTGGATATTGTTGGTGCTTATAATCCAGATGTAAAATTCAAGAGCGCTGGGGCCATGTTAAAGTGTGCCAAGAGAGTGAAATTCTTTAATAGGTAGTAGCATACATACATGCAAACTGTCCTTAGTAGCTGGGCTCTTACCACTAAGATGAATCAAAAATCCTTGTTCTTGTTTTTATTAAGCTCCTAGACAAGAGCTACTCATCTCTCTTTCAACCATTTTGCTATCCCCATTTCCTAGAAATTGTTTCAAGCTGCTTATTCCTTTTCCTTTGGATTTGCTTCTACTTCCTCAATTTGCACTTCTGTTTGCTCTATATCAACTCAATTTATCATTTGAACATTTCATCTATACCCTCATTGATTTCCATCATGTCCTTGAAATGAAGAAGAAGATTGTTAAGTAGGGACATTTTTAGCCCTTGGGCTTTGACAAACATTAGCATAGTGGCCTTTCTTGCCACAGTTAAACCAGATGATAGAAGACATGTCTTCTAAGGTGGCAGAGAGGGTAGCTTCTTTCATTTCTTCCTTTTTGATGGGAGTAGAAGTTGTGATTTGTGAAGAGGATTACCCTTATAGGTAAGGCTTAGAGTTGGCCCATTTTCCTTTTGAATCTCTAGTTATTAAGGCCACATGAATGTCTTGTTGCTATTATCACTATTGTTAATTGAATTACAAAGCTCATTCCATCTATTGTTTTAGGCCTTTAGGTATAGTGGGGAGACTGTAGATATGGTCTACAACTCCTGAGTGTAGTCCTTTCTAATAGAAGTTGATGAGAGCTTTATTATTGTATTTGGTTTGAGTAGTATAATAGGCAAAGTTGATATTGTAGGCATCACCTGTCCTAGTCATCTTCAGTCTTGCAATCTCAAATTGTGTAGTAGTAGCAGGATCTACATCTCCAAAGTTGCCCTTAACTTCTTCCTTGAAATCCTTGCAATTCCATTTTCTTATTACAATCATAGCCTCCAGATTCATTTTCACCCATTCTGCAGTATTCCCCTTTCTTATAAAGAGAACTCTTTCTTTGTCTGTATAGTTTCTAGCACTAAGATACAAGTCAAAACTGATAGAGAAAATTCTCAACATCAATAGGGGTGCCATCAAATTCTGCAGGTTTGGCAATTTTGATAAGTAGAGCTAAGTGAGAAATGGGAGGTTGTTAGGAAATTTAAACAAATAGATTTGTGGGGGTTTCAGGAATAGTGTATAATCATTGTTGCAGGGTGATTGGCAGTGGAGGAGTTTCTTGTTAGGGGAGAGTATGTATTCCTTGTTATAGTTGTTGTTGGATTTTATCCCTTTCTTCAGCTAGTTGTCTAATCCATTTATCAGCTTGTTCCTTGTTCTATTGAGGTTGGGTGATCATTTCTCAAAGATCTTCAATAGTGTAGGGACCTTGAGGGGGAGCAGGAGTAGTCTTGATGTTTTGAGAACCAGAAGGGACACTAGTTTGGGATTCTTAAGATATTGATAACTTAGTTGTTTGAGGAAAAGGTAATGAGGTAGAAGAGTGGAGTGATTATTGGGGAGTAGCAAAAGTTAGTTGTTGGTAGTAGTCTTTGGATTCTGTTTTAGAAAAGATGGATCATATAAGTAGGTAATCCTCCAGAGTGAGAGAGTTAGAATGTGTAAGAAGGAAGTTTGATTTTTATTATATTCTATTATCAGTAGGACTTGGGGTTTTACTTTAAATACTGGCTGAGTGGGCCTGAGATAGGAGAAAGAGTTCCAATGATAGAATCGGGTACTAACTAGGAACTAAACTTAACTATCTACTAACTATGACTAAGTGTTTATACTACTAGGTAACTATATGAGTTAGAGATAAGAAATAATCTAAGTTAGTGGAATATAGAATGTGACTTGTGAAGAGCTCGTAGAACAATAAAGGAAATAGAAAGGAAGGGGGATGCAACTAGATAAGAAGACATGAGGTGGATAAAAAGAAAGCATAATCTAATCACAATAACTAAAGGATGAAAATAGAAAAGGTGTAAAAAATACAATCATGACACTTATATATTACAATACATCCTTATACACCATTTATTATAAGCTTTCTAAGGATGAATTTATATAAAGAATATTGGAAAATTATATAAACTTACTAAACTTATAGTATTATATACCTATAGTACTATGAGCTAAAAATAATTCCAATATTTGGCAAGTTTGACCTAATACTATTATATCCTTTGATATAAAATAGCTATAATTATAGGAATATTACAGAGGATAGCCCTTCATCATGGGTTTAAAACAAGCCCCCAAACATTAGAATTGGTATAGTATTTCTAGAGGTATTCTATTTTAAATCTAGTGATATGATTAAAATATTTATTTTATTGAGAACTTCTACTAGTATTTAGTATTTGGTATAACCTTCCTTAGCCTTTAATACAGCTTCCCACATATCTAGGTATACTCTGCTATTTTATCCCACTCTACTTACACCCTTTCCTACAACTCTACAATTCTATTAGAGAGGATACCTTACAGTTAGCTAACCTTCTTTTCAAGTTCCTCTAGAGATACTTAATAGGATTGAGATTGGGGGATTGGGTAGGCTATAAGAGGACTTCATATCTATAATCCTTCAACCACTTTTTAGCCTTCTTATAGGTGTATTTAGAGTTATTATCTTGTTAGAAGTCTTCTAGCCTTATTATAGAATTGGATAGTTTCCTATACTATTTATCTTATTAGCTCTGGGAAGGTTAAAAATACTATGGAAGTTACTTAAATGCTTAGGAATATTACTAACTAACCTCTCTCTTCCCAAACTGTTTGATAATGGCTTAGAAAGAAGTGGGGATAAAGGCTATAGTGAAGAAGAAAAGACCTTTACTCACTAAGAAGTATAAGAAGGAGAGAATAGACTTTACTTCAAGGTATTAACATTAGATTATAGAGGACTAGAAGAAGGTACTATAGTTTGATAAAACTAAAATCAATTGCTTGGGATCAGATAGTAAGAAATAGGTATGGAAAAAAATTAATAGACCTCTATATTAAGATGCTAGAGGAGGAACTTTAATAAATATTAGAGGTGGAAAGCTTTGAAGGATATCTACTAAAAGACTTTTGAAGATCAAGGTAATATCTAGTGTATAATCTAGAGATAGTAGTATAGGAAGCACTAAATTTAGAAGCTAGAATGATGTAATTGCAATTAGCAGTAGAAAGGCTTTTTATAATAATAGTGGTCAAGTTCAACTAGTTAGTTAGGTTTGTTTGTTACTATTAATATAATCTACAGCTCACTTTTGGAACCAAACATATTATAAACAGTCTTTACCCCTAAGTTAAAGTATTATCTTTTCTAGATTTTAGTATCTTAGTAAAACAACTATTTCAATAATATTACCAGATTTAAAATAGAATATCTCTAGAAATACTTTACCGATTCTAATGTTTTAGGGCTTGTTTTAGACCTAAGATGAAGGGCTATCCTGTAATATTCCTATATTTATATCTATCTTATATTACAGGATATAATAGCATTAGGTCAAACTTGCTAAATATTGGAATAGTTTTTAGCTCATAGTACTATAGGTATATAATACTATAAGTTTAGTGAGTTTATATAATTTTCCAATATTCTTTATATAAATTCATCTTTAGAAAGCTTATAATAAATAGTGTATAAGGATGTATTGTAACATATGAGGAAATTATATAGATTATATTACTAGTTAACTTGCTCTAAGTTGTTAAGGGTATAGTTATCAAGGTGTCTAAGGTTAAGCAAGTATGTTCTGCAGCTTATATAAGCAGATCTACAAGGAAATAGTCAGTTTTATACAGATACTAATATTACAACCCCTATTAGTTAAGCCTTAACCTACCTCTATAATAGCCATATTGTTAGAAATCCTAACCCCAACACCCTGCGCCATCTGAACACACTTGTTTTGTGCACCTTTGGATGATATTATATCATCTTGCGCGATCTGAGCATACTCATCCTGCACACCTTTAGATGATGTTATCTATAGGTGGGGGTAGGCATAGGTAATAAGGGGGAGTAGGTAGAGGCCAGGGAGGTCCCAAAAGGGGCTAAGGTCAAGTGAGGTGATGACCATGTCACTTGATATCAGGTGAGTTCTAGGTTCTTGAGCTATTAGGGACTATTCGCTAATAGGTGACTTCCCATAAGATTTTAGGGAAAAAAGCAAAGCTATAAATAATTGGAAATGTTTGGCTGTAAATTTACAGCAAATTTGCAAACCTGTAACCACAGTTCTGATACTTCCCCACTGAACAATGTCCCTCTTTGAAGAGGATGAACTTGATAATTACATACTGGTACTTGCTGCTGTTCTTATCCTGGGTGCTGAAGAGGCTCGTTTACAGAATGTAGCCTGCTGAAATGCTTCCTGCCATTGCCTCTGTCAGGCAAAACTGATGCCTAATCCTTGAGTGGATTCAGCCTGGCAGACTCAGTATGAGAGCCAAAGTGAATGCGCTTTCATTACGACAATGGGTTTTGATGTTGAAACCTTCTATTTAATACTTGATAGTGGGTTTGAACAGAGGTGGAACTCAAGGCCAATTCCACACTCTGATGTTTCACAAGTCAGACAGCCTCATTTAGGTTATCATTCACTAGATGCAGCTAGTACACTGGGACTAGTCCTGCACTACCTTAGCTTATCAATGCCCAAAGTTAACCTGCAAGAGGTTTTTGGATTGGTCCCTACTGTTACATCCTGCTATCTTAAATTTGGGCTCACAGCCTATCTCGATACTCTGAGGACTATGCCTGATGCTGCTATTACCTTCACACAGGGAGATGAGTGCTGTGAAGACAGCACTCTTATCTGCATACATTACCCTTGCCTCACTGGGGCATTTGGGAGTGTAGTTGGTCTTGGGTTACCTGTTCAGACAGTGGATGATGCAGAAGTTAAGAATACAACTTACAATGGCTGGAAGAGCTCTCATTTCATCAATAACATATTAGCTTTCTCTCCACAAGGTGGGTAAATGTACTGCTTTTCATTTGGATGGCTAACTTATTATTTCCATAGGTGTAATTATTGCAGCTGTCCTGAATGCACTGGTGATATGACCCCTTGGTCCCCTGAGGTCCGGAGTACATGTTTTATATATCGACATGATCCCCCAGACGTCCACTACACTTCTACGATGTCCCCGACTACGCGATTCGGCTTCCTGTCCAGCGATTTATCTCCGAACGCTTCGGATTTCTGCAAATTTCTTCGAATTCTCTGATCCTTCAATTCGCGATCGCAGCTCATATCAAAGGATGCATCTGATAGCCAGACGTCCATTGTGTAGATCCTCATCGTTTCCATCATCCCTTTCACTGGTGGCTTCATTCAGAAGTCTCATCCCTTTACTATATAGCATATAAAGGGATCTTTGTTTTCACAGATATATTTACTTGTAGATATGTTTGTATCATAGAGAAGGAAGATAGATTCCATCGTCCCACGTCCAGTCCTTCATGTTTGAGCCTCTTCAACCGCCTCTAGCACTCTAGAGAGTGCTCCGATTTTCCAATTTCTTCTATTTCTTCGATTTTCACGATTTCTTTGATAGCTCCTTTCTATTGTGCCTCCCATCATCTCTTGGGGCAGATCCCAGAGCTCAGACGGCTCCACATTGCATCACTGGGTAGTTGGCATGACTCCTGTGTTGCCTGCCCCCTTTATGAGCAGCTATGCACCAAGGTCCCTGATGGATTTTACTTGGTTTCCAACTCAGCATTTCCTTGTGGGACAGCAGCTGTTGCAGGAAAGATACAAGCACCTATTAAAGGCAGAACTATCCTTCCTGATGATCCCTATGAATGCCAAGAACTTCTCCTCTTCAATTGTAACCTTCTTTCTTCCTGCCAAACTGCTGAGTGGGGAATGCAGATGCTCCAAGGTTCATATGCACACCTTTGGGTCCCATTGGATATCAATGATGATAATAGGCGACAGGATTTACTTAAAACCTGTGTTTGTTCAAGCAATATATGTTGTCGGCTTATTGGTATCAATTAAATTCTTCAAGTCTACTTGCCAACCTGGAAAGAATCAGAAGACAAGGAATTATAGAGGAATCTGGGTGCTGTTTTATTCAAGGATATTCAGAAAAATGATTATGTATCATGCTTTCACTTAAGGGTTGTTGAGGAGTAGGACAGGTAATATAATTTGAATCTTTGGTGTAACTACTAACACAAAGTATGTATAGATGCCTTTTGCTAGTTGTAACAGATACCAGATGCAATAGATGCTAGCATCCTGAGGCTAGTAGTGGGGTTGTGTGTTGATGAAGCTGTAGCAGATAGCATATTCACTGAGGGTGTTGAGGGAGTAGGGAGGTTGAAGCTAGGTTGCTGCACATCACTGTGGGTATCGCCTTTGTATGGCGAAAATTTGGTGTTGTGATAGACTGGGGGAAGGTGCTGGTGAGGTGAATAATGGGCATGTTGGTGCCATACTGGCCCTTGGAATTGATGACCACCAAACATCTTAATCATGTCTAGCTAAGCCTCAGCTTGATCTGCCTGACATGTTTCAGTATTGAGACGATCCTGGAGGATATCCATGTGTGTGTGGGTCTCTTAGAGTTCAGCCTAGATGCTAGTAAGCTGTGTAATTTGCACACTGTAAGCAAATTTGTTATCATCCTGCTGTTTGATCACTGATGGGTTTAACATGGATGTGATAGATGTGAGTGCTTCAGTTGCAGCACTTGAACATGATCGTTTAGGAGGTTTATTGATAAGGGGATTGAGGGTATAGTAGGCCTTTGCAACTATAGCTTTTTTCTTTGGCAGCTTATTTGTGTTATCCTTCTCTTCTGTATTATCCTCATCTGTGATTTCAATAACTTCAGCAGGTGCAGCATCCTCAAATTCTGGATCGTTGAGGGCTAGGGTTCCAGCCTTCATGCTGATTTTCTCATTGATATCCCATGCCTTCTGGATATACTCTAGAACTTGTGCATTACCAGTTGGTTTGGGTGTATTCACAAGCTAAGTTGCATCAGTGTGTGTTAGGTAGGTAGCATAGATCAGGATGTACTGCATCAAACTTAGTACAGAGGGCCTTTATCACAACTGTAGTTGTAAGTTTTTTCATTGATCACAAGGCAGGCCTTTGAGCTTAATAGGTCTAGAAGGATATAGAAAAAGGTTCTGACAGGAACATCTTCAAAAAGAGTAATGATTCCTTCAGAGTTAAGTTGGACTTCTATAAAGAAGTTATTTTGTGGGTTGAATCCGTTTCGTGCCTCTGCTGAGAGTTTAGGGAATATAGGTATGAATAGTTGGTCCAATAGTTCCGAGTTATGTTTCTCTTTTCTTGTTCTGATAGAAAAGAAGTCTGATGATTCTGATTGCGTTTGTGCTACTACAAGTAATCTCACAGGAGGATGAAGTGATGATCCACTTCGCCCTCAGGGTTTATATAGTATTTCTAAAATAGGAGTCACTATGAGTCAGCCTCTGCAGTCACCCCATTTTCTATTGTTCACAGCCTTCAATTAAGGTTTGCCATTGTTCCTAGTCATTCTGCAGAAGGCTGTGTGCTTCTGATGACTCAATTCTATTGGGCATAGCCTTCCGCAGAATGAGGCTGTGTTGTCTCATGACTGGTTTCTATTGTTCTTCTGGTTATGAGATCGCCGTTGTTTCTATCTCTTGCCCAGCGTATCGGGTTTCTCTTCTTTGACTGAGGAAGCTCTTTTTGGTCCTCCCTTTGTGTCTAGGCATATAAAAGGTGTGGGGTTGTATCCCTATGCTTCAGTTCAATCCTTGTCAATCATCATGACTCCTTCCCACCAAGGCCACTACGTCCAATTCTTCAAGCAGTCTGGAGTGGTGCACCGCACCGCTCCTATCTTCCTTGATTGTGATTCTTTTCACTACTACCTTCAGCGCACCCCCTCCGACGCCAACCTCTGCTGGTCCTCCTTCTCTTGTTTTGCTTGTGGTGGCAAGCATAAGGTCAGAAAGTGTCTGTATGTTCTCTGGCCAATCCAGCATGTTTGTGGCTTGATGGAGGATCCGCTTGGTATGTATCTGTTTTGTCTTTATTAGTCTATGTTTGTTGATAATAGGCCTTCCTTTCTTAGCTTGGGATGACGACGCCCCTCCCCCTACTTCCCAGCTCCCTTTAGAGGAGCAGGTCGATTGGAGTTCCGATCGTTGGGGGCATCCCCTCCCCTTTGATGATGCTAAGCCTGAGGACTGGGCTACCAGTCCCCCTTTCCGTCCTTGGACCCCTGGTCCAACAAGTGCTTTGTCTAGTAGTTGTCACGGTCGTAATTTTCCTTCTTTTTCTTTATCTAATCGTATGCAAACCTATCTCTTATCTTGGAATTCCCCCCATTTGTTATCGGGATTCCCCATTACCTTTCTCCGGGATTCCCTAGGGATTCCCCACTACTTTACCCATATGCGGACACACTTCATTTCCGTTATGTTTCAACCCCTTTATGATTCGTCATCGATCACAATGACTCATCCTTATCTCCACCTCATGTTATGCTGCAATGATTCACACAGATAAGTAGTCAGTATATAAAGAGTACTTCTGTACGTATCAGACCTTAAGTCTGATTCCTCGTTAGCCTACTCATAACAAGGACTTGGAACCATCTCTTATATCTCTTGGGACAGAACACCCGAAGTAAAACGCATTCTGAACAACCGGTTTATAACAAGAATCAGACTTCCTTCTGGTTCTCTCCCACCTGCTTATCCAAACATCCCCATCACTGTGATCATCGACATCACCTCTTTGCCCCTTACCCACTTCCATCCTGGCTTCTACCGACAACTCAGACGTTGAAGAACATTATGAAGACCCTCTCTCAAGATCGACTTTCTCAGCTACAATTCGAGATCAAGAACCATCCTTTTCTTCAGTCCTTGAAGAAACGTTAGCTACTCCTACCCCTGCTCCTGCCCCTCTAGGACCACGAACTCGATCGAGAACAAGAGGACTCTTCTCTTCGTCTTCAGTACCAACAGCGAGACCAGTTCATCAACGAACTGCTACCCCACCAGGACAATACGGTTCCCTCTACTCCCAACTTTCCTCTGCGACATCCACACCAACACCAACAGCTCCAACAACTCCACAACAATCGACATCTACCAATATGTCAGGAACGTCCACTAACGCCCCCACCAACCCCCCTACCATTGATATTGCGACCTTGGTGGCCACTGTTCGCCAACTCGAACAAACTATCACCCAACAACAACAGCTAATTACCCAGCTCCAGCAACAACAACCCCAACCTCCTCTACCACACCAACAGCCTCCTTTACCTCAACAACCTGCTCCCCCTTCCATCAAGATCGCCAAACCCGATGAATACGACGGGTCTGCAGCCAAGTGCCTTAACTTCATCCAAGCTTGTCATCTAGTCCTCGACGACAGCCAATGGTCCGACAGACAGAAGATCACTTATGTCTTGTCGTTTATGAAGATTGGTGTCGCCCAATCATGGGCCCGACAGCAGACCCAAGAGTTCAAACGTGTCCAATGGGTTGGAGCCGATTACGAGCATTTTATGGAAGAGCTTGAGGAATGCTTTGGAGACGTTGATGCGAGAGCGACAGCGCAGGTCAAAATTCAAAAGGTAACCCAAGGACTTTCTACTGTGGACAATTATAACGTACGATTCGGAGCTCTCGCGGATGAAACTGGATTCAACGACGACGCCCTTAAAGTTTTCTACCGGAACAGCCTCAACCCCGGAATACTCGAAAAGGTCTATGCCCTTGATCCCATCCCCGCCACCCTTAACGCTTGGAAGCGAAAAGCTTCCATCTTCGATCGACAACGTCTCGAACTTGCACTTGAGCGTCGTACCGTTCCCCGGAGTAACTACTACACTCCCAGGGAGACCGTGGCTTGAACGACGACCCGAACTCCCTCCTCTGCTCCTGTCAAACAGGAGACAACTTCCTCACCATCAATATTGCGCGTTCCGCAAGGCAACTGCTATCGCTGCGGAGAACCAGGTCATTGGGTGAACAAGTGTCCAAATTCCCCTCTCGCCTCTTCTTCGACAGCGCGCCCATCGAGTAGTGCCCCTGCCGGACAACGGCGAGGAAGACCAACCACAGGGCGAGGTCGAGGACGAAATATTCGAGGTATCGAGACAGAACGAGCCGACGAAGTGGTTTCCCCAACTATTATGGAGGAAACTATTCGAGTGGTGGACAACTGCGGGATCGACCGCTGGCCGAAGGAGAAGAAAGCTCAGCTCATCAAGGAACTGAAAGAACAGGGTTTTTGAAGAGTCCGAACGCTTCGCCTACCATTACGGACGTATCTACTCAAGAATGTACCACCACCCCATGCAATTTATTTCGAATTCTTGGTACTCTTGAAAAAGGCAATCTCGGACTTATTTTGGACGTTTGGATTGAAGCTACCGACACTGGTCGACGTGTCCCGGCCACTGCTCTAGTTGATAGCGGAGCCTCTGGAAATTTTGTGGACGAATTTTTCGCAACTCGCCACAGTTTTACTCTAACACGATTGGAAACCCCAATCCCCGTACGGAATGCCGATGGATCTGAAAACCGAGGTGGACCCATCGAGAATGATATTGATATTTGGTTAGAGGCTCCTGGAGGACACAATGAACGGATCCGATTGGAAGTGACCGATCTCGGATCTAAGACAGATATTATCCTTGGCTTCCCGTGGCTCAAAAAGCACAACCCCAACATCGATTGGAAAGAGGCAACACTAGCTCTGGATAGCGAAGATTTCCCTCTTCCACGATGGATAGTGAAAGATGCGGAGTCACTGGGAATGGAATCGGTCACGCTGGCCATGAATCGACGCGTATCGAAGTCGGATGAATCCCAAGCCAGCACGGTGGAAGAAGATATGCGAAAGTTTGTACCGGAGGTATACTGGAAAGACTATTCTGGTGTCTTTGCCAAAGAATCCTTCGACCGCCTTCCACCGCATTCGGAATTCGACCACGCCATAGAACTGGACGAAACCTTTAAACCAGTTAAAGGCACGAAATACGCGATGTCCCCTCTTGAGATGGATCACTTACACAAGTTCATCGACGAAAACTTGTCTACTGGACGAATCCGAGTTTCCAAATCGAAACAAGTCTCTCCGTTCTTCTTTGGAAAGAAAGCCGAGGAAGTGAACGCTAAAGGTAAGAATGCTGGCTTACGCCCTATCAAGGATTATCGCTATCTCAATGAACACACGGTTCCTGATCATTATCCCCTTCCTCTCCTTCATCAAATACTCCAACAACCTAAACTCCTAACAGCGTCACTGTTCACAGTCATGGATATCCGATGGGGATTCAACAACGTCAGGATCAAGGAAGATGATGAATGGAAAGCCGCTTTCATTACGGAAGCAGGCGCCTTCGAACCCACCGTCATGTTCTTTGGTTTGCGGAACTCACCAGCCACCTTTCAACGGATGATCGACACGAGATTCAAAAAGGTCCTGGACTCTGGAAACGTTTTCATTTATATCGATGACGTGCTTGTTTGTGGAGACAATTTACAGGAATTGCGATGCTGGACTTTCAAGACTCTAGATATCATGAAGAAACACGGACTCTCATGTAAACCCGTCAAATGCCAGTTCGAGAAGGAAGAAGTCATTTATCTCGGAGTCGTCCTATCCAAAGGACGAATCACCACTAACCCGAAGAAGGTCGACGCTATCATGTCTTGGCCTATTCCAGAGACGGTGAAACAACTCCAATCCTTCTTGGGCAGTGCGAACTTTTGGCGGAGATATATCAGGAATTTCTCCAAAGTCGCTACCCCTCTCTATGAACTCTTGCACAATGAAGCTGTGTGGGAATGGACTCCTCGGAGACAAGAAGCCTTCGACAACATCAAATCCCTTTTGACAAACGCGCCCGTTCTTCATATTCCCGATCGCGATCTCCCTTATTGCTTAGAAACCGATGCTTCTATCATTGGAATCGCAGGAATACTCTCCCAGCGTCATGACGGACATTGGAAACCTGTCAGTTATCACTCAAGGTCTACCTCCCCTGCCGAAAAGAACTACCCTACCCATGATCTGGAACTCCTGGCGATCATTGATTCCTTTAAACAATGGCGTCATCTTCTCGAAGGAGCAAGACACAATATTCTCATCAGGACGGACAGTTTGGCTTTACGATACTTTTCCAAAAACCTTCGCCTATCGAACCGCCAGACTCGTTGGTCTGAGTATCTGTCCAGGTTCGGGTTCAAAATTGAATACGTTCCAGGGAGAAAAAACAAGGCCGACAGCTTGTCCAGACGCCCGGATTACTTGCCCGGCGTCGAAGCCGACGTGGAGAACGAAGTTCTGATAGCGCGCGACCGATGGATAAATTCAATTGTCAACTTGTCGAATTCAAGCTTTCTCTCTAGATTACGCTTCAAAATCCCACTCCCGCAGAAAATCCAAGATAAACTCGAGGATGCCTCATTCGCTTGGACCCAAGCTGATAGGCTTGTACGCGATGTTGAAGGTCAGATAGTGGTGCCAGAGGAGGTATCTCTGCGCACAGACATTATACGACTGTCCCACGCCTACCCCCACGCTGGCCACCCTGGCATTGAGAAGACGAAGGAACTCGTTCTTCGTAACTTTATTTGGGATGGTGCCTTACAAGACATCACCAACTACGTTCGATCCTGCCCCACTTGTCAACAAAACAAGAACTTCCCCTCGAAGCCGTCAGGACTACTCCAACCCATACCCCCCTCTATGGAACCATGGAAGGAAATTACCATCGATCTCATTGTCGAACTCCCCAAGTCACAAGGCTATGATGCTGTAATGGTTGTTGTCGATCGTTTCACTAAACATGCTCATTTCATTCCGACAACTTCCAATCTTTCATCAGAAGGTGCTGCAAAACTCTTTCGGAATCACATCTGGAAACATCATGGATGGCCCCAAAAAGTTATATCCGATTGTGGAGTGCAATTTGCGTCCAAATTCACAGAAGCCCTCAATAACTCCTTAGGGATTATCTCCGGTCTTTCCACTGCGTATCATCCTCAAACAGATGGTCAAACGGAACGAACCAATCAAGAACTTGAAGTCTACTTACGTTTCTATACCAACTTTATGCAGGACGACTGGTCAGAATGGCTTGCTTCTGCGGAATTTGCCTATAATAATCGGCAACACTCTGCTACTTCACAATCACCGTTCTATATGGAATACGGACGTCATCCTCACCTTCCCACAATCATTCCGGATCAAAGCAACGTGCCCGCAGCAAATACCTTTCACGAATGCCTCACACGCGCACAGCAAAATGCCGAACGATCCTTATCAAAGACAACGGAGTCAATGAAGAAATACGCCGATCGTAAACAGAAGCCTTCACCCTCCTACGAAGAAGGAGATCTAGTCTGGTTGGATACCAAGAATATCAAGACGACACGACCCTCGAAGAAACTTGACAATCGACGGACCGGACCATTCAAGGTCTTGAAGAAGATATCGGACCTTGCTTATCTGATTGACATTCCCGGAACGTGGAGACTACACCCAGTCTTTCACGTTTCACTCCTGAGACCCAACGTCGGAAATGAATTACTCCACCCTGATGTCATCGACACATCACGGCCTCCCCCTGATCTGATCGAAAATGAAGAAGAATACGAGGTCGAATCTATACTACAACATTCCGGAGCTAAACGACGCCGAAAATATTTGGTCAAATGGAAAGGTTATCCGATCGAAGAAGCCACTTGGGAAGATCGATCGAACATTTTACGACACGCCAAGGAAATTGTGAAGACGTACGAAGACTCAATTCAAACGGCGACTTGATTCTATTCATTCGTTTGTCATCATCTCATCTGCCAAGAATTGACCTCTATTTTTAGAACCACTCCTTATAAACTGCCGGACGTCTCTACTTTCCTTCATGATTCAAATTACGCGCCCCTTAACGACTCAAGACCACTGAGTCAAAACACCATAGTAACTTTATCATGCCCGCTACACGGTCTACACGATCCCCCTCCCCTCAAGTCGCCATCCGACGTTCTGGACGAATCCCCTCGTCCGCCATTCGCTCCCCCACTCCTGGTCCCTCCACCTCCGCTTCCTCTCCTCGACAATTACGTCGACAAGCTCGCGCACGCGCGGAAGACTTCTACATCATTCAGACCCCTCCCCCCAAAGACTCCGCCGTCACCATCTCCTGCCTCACGGTTCACAGTAATAGCGTCAGCAATTGGAACCGTGAACTTCGTCAAGAACGCGAAGTTCTGAAAGCTGAACTCAAGGCGTCGGAGAAAAGCGCATTGTTTTGGAAGAATCGTTGGGATGAAAGTGAGTTGAAAGTTTGGGAACTCCAACGTCAAAAGAAACGAATGTGGGTCAACTGCTACGACGTCACCACCCGCGCCATCATCGTCAAGCTCGTAGAAGAAAGTCGCCGGTCTGAACGGCTCTCCAGGGAGGATTTCCTCCGAGCCCAACGAGACCTTGCGACAATGGAGACTTTAATCGAGTACAGGAAAACGGTCGAATACCCTATCAACATCGACCTAGAATACCCGATCGACGACGACGACATCGCGACGGTCCGAGCCCCCTCCCCCGTTGAAGCGACTTCGGAAGCCGAACCTGCTGCTTCCCCCTCGGTGGCCATCGAGGCCCCCGCCACCGAGGAAATCCCGACTCAGGCCTCGGAAGACGAAACGACTAACACCGCCCAAGTTTGAAATTCGGGACGAATTTCTTTAAAAGCCGAGGTGTATGTCACGGTCGTAATTTTCCTTCTTTTTCTTTATCTAATTGTATGCAAACCTATCTCTTATCTTGGAATTCCCCCCATTTGTTATCGGGATTCCCCATTACCTTTCTCCGGGATTCCCTAGGGATTCCCCACTACTTTACCCATATGCGGACACACTTCATTTCCGTTATGTTTCAACCCCTTTATAATTCGTCATCGATCACGATGACTCATCCTTATCTCCACCTCATGTTATGCCGCACTGACTCACACAGATAAGTAGTCAGTATATAAAGAGTACTTCTGTACGTATCAGACCTTAAGTCTGATTCCTCGTTCAACATCAAGATCAAGGAGGAAGATGTTCCTCCTAGTTTGTTATGGAGTCCCACTAACGATTGGTTGGGTGAGGAAGTGAGAAAGATAGCAATGGGTTTCGTTGAGGGGAAGGCTACTGAGTTGCAGGCTTCTGGTGGAGATACCAATGGGGCAATCTATTGGGGTAATAAGTTGGCCGCATTAGATGGTCAAGTAGTCTCGAGTTTTGTAGAGTTCTTGAGGGACAGTATGGTGCAGGAGATTGCTAAGACAGACTAGTTTAAATAGTTAGTCGGACATGGACTCCCCCTTTTGTACAAGTAGTCTCTGCTGCCAATAAAGACAGCCCCCTTCCAAAGAGAACAGGCATAGAAAAGAAAGGAAAAGAACAGAATTTTAAGAGAGTGAACGCCAATTTCATGACAGCCTTAGCATTGTGGTCAGAGTTATACTTGTACTTCTTGGCCCACATGTTATACGATCACTCAACTAAATCCCAGCCATGCTGTCCAATTGGTAAGTTCCTTTCGATGAAATGGAGTAGTGCATTGATTTCTTCTTGACCATAGCCTGAAGCACCTGCCTTGCAACTTGGATGCTTCAACCCCTTGGCATTCAATGTACCTTTTGTCACAGGTACCTTTGGATTAGCTAACTTTCCTGCAGCTTGCTTTTTCATAGGTTTCTCAATTTCATCATCTCTCTCTTGTTTAATTCCTTTTGTCATAAGACCAAGGGTGTCAGCATGATCAGAAGTGGACCAGGATGAAGGGGTACTGGGTCTAAGAACAGGGAGGTGGGGCAGGTAGTATGAGCTGGCAGTTTGATGTGATGTTGAGAATAGTGGTTGACTAAATTGGTTTCCATCAACATCTGGGATTCTTGGCTATGAAAAATAGTTAGGTGTGTAGTTAAAATCATTCATCCAAACATACAAGCTGATTTTCTTGCACCATTAGAGGTTCAACAGCAAAGTAAACTGGCTCATCGATCATTGTAATGAATGTGCGCAAGTTTGTAGATGAAAGGATTAGTGGTATCAACCAGTGATGAGTGGATAAGAGTTGGGGGCAGTAAAGATGATTCAAAAAATAAGTTATTGAAGTGCCTTATAATAATTCACGCTTAGCAGTACCAAACAAGATTCTTTTGTCTATACACATGGTTAGTAAATACAAGAGTTGCTAACATGAGTTTTACAGTGAGGGAGGGCATGTTTTGCATCAAGGGAGGGTATGTTGACATGACTTCCAAAACTGGCAACTGATAGCCAAAAAAGGTGTTACAGCAATTTGTGAAGGGGGTCAGACCCCTCTACAGATTTTAGGATTTACAATGCCTTGTTCAGGTCAGCTGAGTTCAAATCTCATCAATCTGGCCTCAGCATCTTGGCAGGTGGATACATTTGGATGTATTTACAGAAATCTCATCTGTAAATCCTCATGGGAAGTCATCCAATAGCTCAGTCCAGCTCAGTCCTACATTGGTCTAGGTTGACAGCTAAGCTATAGCCAGACTAAGCCATTACAATACTATTGCAGAGGTAGGTTAAGGCTTAACTAATAGGGGTTGTAATATTAGTATCTATATGAAACTTACTATTTCTTTGTAGATCTGCTTATATAAGCTGCAGAACATACTTGCTTAACTTTAGACACCTTTATAACTATACCCTTAATAACTTAATAAGTTAACTAGTAATATAATCTATATAATTTCCTCATATGTTACAATACATTCTTATACACTATTTATTATAAGCTTTCTAATGATGAATTTATATAAAGAATATTGGAAAATTATATAAACTTACTAAACTTATAGTATTATATACCTATAGTACAGTAGGCTAAAAAACTATTCCAATATTTAATAAGTTTGAACTAATACTATTACATCCTATAATATAAAATAGATATAATCATGCAAATATTACAGATGATAGCCCTTTATGTTGGGTTTAGAACAAGCCTCTGAACATTATAATTAGTATAGTATTTCTAGAGATATTCCATTTTGAATCTAGTAATATTATTAAAATAGTTATTTTATTGAGAGCTTCTACTAGTATTTAGTACTTGGTATAACCTTCCTTAGCCTTCAATATAGCTTCCCACATATCTAGGTATACTCTTCTATTTTATCCCACTCTACTTACACCCTTTCCTACAAATCTACAATTCTATTAGAGGATATGTTATAGTTAGCTAACCTTGTTTTCAAGTTCCTCTAGAGATACTCAATAGGATTGAGATCAGAGGATTGGGTAGGCTATAAGAGGACTTCATATCTATAATCCTTCAACCACTTTTAAGCCTTCTTATATGTATATTTAGAGTTATTATCTTGTTAGAAGATGAGTCTTCTAGCCTTATTATAGAATTGGATAATTTATTGAAGTTCCTTCTCTAGCATCTTAATATAGAGGTCTCCATCTATTCTTCTATTAAGTTTTTTCCATACCTATTTCCTACTATCTGATCCCAAGCAATTGATTTTAGTTTCACCTAACTACACCATCTTCTTCTAGTCCTCTATAATCTAATCTTAATACCTTGAAGCTAAGTCTATTCTCTCCTTCTTACTAGGGGGGATGTGGAGGTGTCAGTGGCAGTTTTGGTGGAGGAGTTGGAGGAATGGCAGGGTTGGTGTCAAGGTGTCAGGGAGCTGCTGGTGAGTCTCTGAAAAAAAGTTCTTTTTGTTTTCTTTTCACTGACCTTTTTTTTTGTAGGAGTGGGAGGAAGAGAGAAGGTAGAGGGAGCACAAGGAGGGTAAACACAAGGCAGAGGCCCAGAAGAAGGCTAAGGGGGTTGAGTAGGAGAGTCTGGAATTATAGGTAGGGGTGGGCATAGGTAATAAGGGGGAGTAGGTAGAGGCTAGAGAGGTCCCAAAAGAGGCTAAGGTCAAGTGAGGTGATAACCACGTCACTTGATATCAGGTGAGTTCTAGGTTCTTTTTTTTTTTTTGAGTTTTCTGCATGCTGATAATTTGTTCTGCAGGGGAGGATTGTTTACTGGCAGGTGCTATACACCTAGTGTGTGCAGGGTCAGATTGTATGCATGGGGATGCAGAGCAGGTCCTATGACCACTATCACAGGAGCAAGCACAAGTGCAAGGAGAGTGCAGTGGGGAGTAGGGTGGGGGTATGCAGGAGTTAGATGAGGGAGTCAATGGGTGAGGTGGGGGAGGGACAGATGGAGGTGGTAGTGAGGAAGTGTGGAGTGGGACATAAGAGGAAGAGGGTAGAGAAGGCTATGGAGGCTGAGGGTTCAGAGGTGGCAGATGGGGGGATAAAGTTATCTGCAGAGGTATCTACATCTAAGAGGCATAGGTTAGTTGCAGAGGCTGTATGGAGGGCTGGGGATGCAGGGATAACAGATAGGAAGTAGGCCCACTAGGGATATAGGTGGGCCCTGTATAACATATCACAGGGGTTTAGGGATGTGCAGGAGTTAATAGAGACTCTGTCAGGTGGGTTTAGGGGAATGGTGCAGGCTATAGAGCAGATTGCTAGTGGACTCAAGCAGTTCTCAGCAGGGATGGGAAGGTTTCAGTGGGTAATAGAGAATGCAGCATTTGCAATAGTGGGGCTAGATAGGAGAGGAGAAGAGGAGCAAGAGGGATATGAGGGGTAGGGGTTTCTTTTTTCTTTCTCTTTATATTTTGTAGTTTTTGTTGTAAATATAAGAGAGTGATGTTTGAAAAATGAGTAAGCCTGAGTGAGGGTTGGTAGGACTTGATGGGAAAAATCTAGCAATATAGGCTTTGCAGGATGGCAGTAGTGAAAGTTGCAGATGAGTTCTTGTGCATAAGAGAGGTTGTCTGCAGGTTTCTAAGTGCAGAAGTCTGTGGAATGTTTGTAACCTGCCCATTCCACTAGGTATTTGATGCAGGATTGCTTGCAGCAGCTGTCTAGGACTTCAGCAACTTCATAGTCTTAGTCATTATCAATTTCTACTAGCAGCAGGGGTGGTTGCAGATAGTGCAGAATAACTTTGGGGGCTACAGGTTCTAGGAGTTGCATATGGAATACAGGGTAGAGGGTCTTCAGTAATACAGGGAGGTTGATGCAGTATACATGTGAGGATATTTTCACTAGAACCTTACAGGGACCTATGCAGTAGTGATCTAGCTTCTTGGAGGAGTATTTGGTCTTAAGATTGCAGGTGTTACAATGCATCCTTTTTTATTTTCATTTTATCTTATCTCTCATTCTAATCTTATCTTATCTCCCTACCACCTTCCTTTTCTATTCACTACCTTGTAGATTAGAGGGGATATCACTTTTGGTCAGCAATGACACCATCTGCAGCAATGTGCAGTAGCTGAGTCAGCCATTCCATGGATCATAACTGAGTCATCACATTTGAACTCAGACTAGATAAGTAGCATAGTTAGAGTTTGTAGACCCCAGTTTTGATCTCAATAGAGATACCCCCTCTTAGCTATTCAGCTAAGATCTTTGGTCTTTCCATTAAGCACTCTAAGCTAACCAGGAGGCTCCTGCGCCTTAAAGCAGGCATTGAGCCAGACTTCAGAGCTTATGGGGAAGTTGGGTTTGGGTTGGCAGCAACTTGTGGAGGCTACAGCATAATACTCTATAGCACTCTAGAGCTGGGTTTTCAAGTGCTCATGGAGTGTAGAGAGGTCTTTTGCAGTCTGTTAGGCTATAAGGGAGGTGATATTGTCAGTACTTATCTTGAGATCTCAAGATGAGGGTGGTATCCTTTGTTAGTGAAGAAGGGAGATACACCTATTGCAGAGTGTAGGATATTGTTGTTGGCAATAGTAGGGATATCCAATTGTCTTGTTGGTAGTTGATATATATGCAGAGGTTTTATTCAAGGATTTGGTTGATGCATTTATTTTATCTGTTGGTTTGTAGATGGTAGGCTGTGGACACATTAGACTTGATACCTAAGAGTTTGCATAGGGAAGACTAGAACTTTGAGATAAATAGTTTGCTTCAGTTAGAGATGATGTTGTGCAGGGCTCTATATTTTAAGAATACATGCTTGAGGTAGGTCATGGACAGTTGCAGAGTAGTGTCTATGGACTTTCCTTCTATAAATAGTGTAGCTTTGGTGAGGCAGTATACTATAACAAGGAAGGAGTTGTATCCTTTGGAAGGGGGGAGTCCTTTAATAAAGGCCATAGAGATTGAGCTCCAGGGTCATAGAGGGATTGGTAGGAACTTGTGTAGGCTGTAGGGTTTGTGGTGAATTGTCTTGGTGTATTAGCAAAGGTGACAGGTGCAGATGTAGATAGTGATATAGTATTGAAGTTTAGGCCAGAAGTATCTGCAGTGTACAATTTGAATTGTCTTGTGGATACTAGGCTAGCTAGCTAGTTGGTGATCATAGTAGTTACTGAGGATCTCAGAGTGAAGTTTGTTATTGTCAGGGATGTAGATAAGGTCCTTTCTCTTGAGGTGTTCATTAGAGGAGTTAGAAGGTTCCAAGGGGTTAGGTTCCACAGTGTTTTATAAGCAGCAGATTTGTTCTTACCCATATGGGTCATTTTTGAGGGTGGTCTTGATCTTGTAGTTGATGGAGGTGATGTCTATAGTGATTGCAGCAAGGTATTGACTGGCTTTAAATATGGACTGGAGGTTGTGTAGGTTGGCTAGGGTGTAAGCACTATCCTTCCCTTGAGGATACATATTGGGTTATCAGGTAAGAGTGTTAGCCTTGGTGCCTAAGTAGCTGGGGTGGAATTTTACAACAAAATTGAATCTGGAAAGGTATTCTAACCATCTAGCTTAGCAGCAGGATAGCTGTTTAGTAGTGGTGAAGGATTCCAGGTTGTTGTGGTTGGAGACAATAAGGATTTTATACTTTGATCCTTCTAGGTATACATGCCATTCATAGAAAGCTTCAGATATAGCCAGTAGTTCTTTATCATAGATGTTGTAGTTGAGTTCTGTGGGTTGCATTATCCTTGAGAAGTAGGTAACAGGGTGCATAAGTCCAGTGTTGCAATTGATTTGGGAGAGTATAGTGGCAATGGCATAGTTAGATTTATTAGTCTCTAGGACTATAGGGTTATCTGGGTCAAAGTGTGTTAGTATAGGTGTGGAGGTGAAATCATCTTTTAGTGTAGAGAAGGCTTCTTCGCATTTTGGGGTCCAGGTGAATGGGGTGTCCTTCTACATGAAGGTATAGAGGGGACAGGCTATTCTAGAGTAGTTATGAATAAAGTGGTAGTAGAAGTTTGCAAAGCCTAGGAAGGATTGTACTTCTTTGACTTTTGTTGGGGTAGGCTATTTGTGGATGATCTTTGTCTTTGCAGGGTCTATTGAGACACTATTGAGTAATACTATATAGCCTAGGCATCCCACCGAATCTATGTGGAAGAAGCACTTTTCAGGTTTAGCATGGAGATTGTAATTGCAGATGTGTTGCAGTGCTCTGCAGATATGGGTGCAGTGTTCTTTGATGTTTGTGGAGAATATCAGAATATCATCCAGGTAGATGACTACACAGTTGTTGCTCATATCTGAGAAGACTTCATTCATAAAGTGCTTGAATACTGCAGGGGAATTGGTAAGACTGAATGGCATGATGAGAAATTTGAAAGATCTGTAGCAAGTGTAGATAGCAGTTTTCCATTCATCTCCTTAGCAGGTGTGGATGTTGTTGTATCCTATGTGTAGCTCAATCTTGGAGTAGATTTTAGCTTTGCTAAAACAGTCTAGGATAGTGCTGATAAGCAGAAGGGGGTACCAGTTCTTTACTGTTACTTTGTTCAATGTGCAGTAGTTAGTGCATAGGTGGAGGGATCTATCCTTCTTTAGTGCAAAGAGGACAGGGGTGCCAGTGGGGGATCTGGATAGTCATATGAATCCCTTTTCAAGCATTTCATCCAGGTATTTGCAGAGGGTAGTTAGTTCCTTTTCAGACATATTGTAGATGGGTCCCTAGGGTAGTTGTATTATGATGTGTCCTGTTTTCATCTTATCTTATCACAATTTTCTAATCTTATCTTACCTTCCACTGTGACCACTGTGACACTCATGTAATCAGAGTTATATTTGCCATTAGTTGGTGATAATGTAATCCACTGATACAACCCTTCCATCCCCTGAGCCCTGTATATTCAACTATATGAATACTAGATGCCTATCAAGTCCTTCGAACACAAATATGAACCCTTCAAATGCTGCTAATAGCTTCTGAATGTCCTGAATGAGTTCAAGAATTATCAAACTCTCCGAATGCAAGTGAAGGTTTCTGAATGCGAATGAAAGTTTGCATATCAAAGGGAAGACACTATACAAAGGCTTCTATTCTCTTCTATTTCTCCCTTTCCATTCGACTTCTTCATTCCTATTCACTACATTCCCCTTAGATTATTAGAAAGGCCCCCTTTTATTATATATACTCAAAAGGATCCTTGTCTCAGAAGATATATATACTGTATGTTGTAGCTAGTGATAAAACAAGTTAGATATTCATTTCCCTCTCACTCTCAAGTCCAGATCTTCACTGAGACTTCCTCTCAAATTCCTCTTTCAATTGTCCAACTTCTCTGATCCTCAATCAATCACGTTTGCAAATGATCAAAGACTTCCTTTTCATGATCATTGATCATAGGCTGTGTTGAGACTCTTATAGTCATCCTCACACCTTGTTCTGTGTTCGGGTCTCATACATGAAGCAGACATATCATTTTGGAGCCCACTGTGAGGGCCCACTAGAAATCTTAAAAGATTCCTTCAACTCAGCTCTTCAAACCACCATTCCCAACACTGTCATGGTTGTAGTTTTTCAATTCTCTTTTCCTTATCTCCATGTAATTCCTTGTCTTATCTTGGGATTCCCCATAGTCTTTCCTTGGGATTCCCTATAGCCTTATCCCAAGACTTTATCCATATATGGACTTACTTGATTTCTGTTCATGTTTCACCCCCTTATGATTCATCATCAATCATAATGACTCATCCTTATCTCTAATTCATTTTATATCACACTGACTCACACTGATAAGTAGTCAGTATATGAAGGGGACCTCTTGTATGTATCAGACCTTAAGTCTGATTCCTCATTAGCTACCAAATAACAAGGACTTAGAACAATACTCTATCTCTTGGGACAGAACATCCAAAGTAAAATGTGTTCTGAACAACTGGTTTATAACAAACACAATCAGGTCACTCGAAGCACAACCCAACAAGATAGATTGACTCAAAATATTGACCTGACCCAACTACTATTTCCCAACTCTTCAAATTGAAATCTGATTTCAATCAACTAACCCAATTCACCCAATGAACCATCCTCTACCTTATCCCTTTCATCATTATCCTCTATCTCTACAATGACTATAACAACTCTACCAACTCTAGTTATGCCCACTTGTGGTCACTTGACCACCCCACAATTCAATCCTGAACAACCTCAAGAACTTAGAAGATACTTCCAGAACCTCAGAGGCTGTTTTGTTAATTGTAGCATCAACAATGACAATGCTAAAAAGACCTACACCTGCAAATATGTTGACATTGATACTTCTGAACTTTGGGAATACCAAACAGAGTTCCAAGCTGAATTCATTACCACCATTTATAAGCTCTATCCAGGATTGGAAGATGATCAAAAGTGGTCTATCACCAATATGGACAAGATAGTCAGAGAACAACTTCGACTAGGGATTATGAATACAAACAAATTAGGAGCATATTTCTAATCATTCCTTGTGATCACCAAATTCCTGCAATTGAAGAACAGAATCTCTGAAGCAGAACATAGTTGTGCTTTCATCTGAGGATTCCAACCCAAACTCTGGTCTAGAATCATGTGACAACTGGAAATCAAGTTCCCCAATCACTTCCCTAATGATCCTTATGGGGTAAACAATATCAACAAGGCAGCCCATTTCATTCTCTATGGAACATCTCTAAACACTTTCTTACCATGCAAAACTACAACTTCTATAACAGCTACCTCCCCCGCCACTAAGCAAGAAGACCTCAGTGTCTTCATGGAGTGACTTATAACAATGCTTATTAAAACCTTGGACAATAGATGTCCCCCGAAATGAAACCCACCCCCTCAATTGCCATAGTCTTCGGAATGATAACCCAATGCTCCTGACCCATTTGAGCCAAAAACCTGTGTCTTCTGTGGAAGTCCCAATCACTTTATCAGAAGCTGCCCAACCTGCCGCAAATATATTCAAAATGGTCAATATAAGAAAAATTTCAAAGGAAGGATCATACTCCCAAATGACAGGTTTGTCCCCCAGCAAATGCCTGGAAAAACCTTGAAAGAACAAATGGACAAATAATATAAACAAAACCTGACTCTGACTACTGGAATAATGTATGGAATTTTAGCTAGTACCAATCGCAATCTAGCAACTGAAACATTCAAACTATCTACCAATAAATGGATTGCTGCTTGTGAAAAAGACATTTTCACATTAAGGAGCAAAAAGACATTTGATGGAGTAGAGATTGTTTAGCCTTGATGACAAGAACTGGAAAAAGAGAAAGTAGCTGATAAACTATTGAGTGCTCTGATCACAACCACCCCAACTTAACCAGCTATACTGGAACATCTATTCTCAAAAGCAAAAGAGTCCAACTATGTACTGCCCCACATCTGAAACTTTGGCTCTCTGATGGCAAAGAGAGACAAAGACCCTTCATACCACACCCAAGCACCAATCTAAGACTTGAAAATTGCTTCCAACATCTATACCCATTCAATGAAAACCCCTTGAGTTATGCTTTCCCCTGAAGAGCTGCTATCCCTCTCACCCAAAGTTGGATTGAAGGTTTGAGAGGCAGTAACTCCTAAATGAACTCAGCCTACTAGTCAACTGATCATGATCAAAACCATCAAAGTAGAAGCTATTCCAAATGATGCTCTCCTCTATTGCAACAATGATAATTGTTCCATTACTGTTCCCGACCCCTATGAATCTTATCTGAACACCCTCTTATCTGATGAAACTCCTCACACTGTTACAGTTGCAAATGAATTGCAAGCTCTCCAATTGATCATAATGCTGATCGATTATAAAGAAACAATTGAATGTATCATTAATCCCAGATCTCAGATTATCGCCATGTCCAAAGCCATTTGTCATGATTTAGGACTAATCTACAACCCAACTATCCAACTCAACATGCAATCAGCTAATGGCAAAATAGACCAATCCTTAGGTCTCACAAGGAATGTCCCCTGTTAGATCAGTAATATAACCCCTTACCTTCAGATTCATGGTATTTGTGCTCCCGCCTATGATATCTTGCTTGGAAGACTGTTTGACATTTTAGCACAAAGCCTTGTCAATAATTTTGCCAACAAAAACCAGATAATTACTATTTGTGATCCAAATAGTAGTAAGACTATCACTATTCCAATGATTCCATGAGGTCTACCGAAACACTATTCAGATTTTTGCTCATTGAGGATTTGATTCCCGATCAAGGAGAGATTGTGATAATCCTAGATTATGACCACACTACATCTATGCTATCTGTCAATTCCTATGTGCCACTACGCACATCAAATAAAGTTTCAACAGTTTCCTATGCTTATTTATCCACTTGTAACCTTCCCAACCTTATCTCTAAATTCCAATCAACCAGTGATTGACCTTCCAATTGTGACTGTTTCGATCAATTGATAGAAATTGCAACCTTCCTTTCATCAAAAAAGAAATATAAACCCATCTCAAAGAAAGTTTGCTCCATAGTAGCTAAACTCCCCAACAAGTTCCAAATAATCTGAAAAATCCTTGGTGATCCACTCACAGACATGCCAATACTCAACCCAAACCCCCCAACATTTACTCCTACTAAATGATATATAATCAAATGAAAGGAGCTTTTTGATAAAGCTCACCCTAGAGATTTCCTTTAGCCTCAGAAAAGGGCCCTCCTTCACGATTTCATGAGAAAACAAGATCTTGCCTTCACCTGGAATGACTCTGAATGAGGACATTTTAGATCTGACTTTTTCCCTCCCATCAATCTTCTGGTTGTACCACATATGCCTTGGGTACAAAAGAATATCCCAATTCCACCAGGTATCTATTATGAAGTCTGCAAAGTGATCTAGCAAAAAATCAATGCTGGAGTTTACAAACCTTCAAACTCCTCCTATTGATCACAATGGTTCACTGTTCTAAAGAAGGGAGGAAAAGAACTTAGAATCATTCATAGCCCCGAACCACTCAATCAAGTTATAATTTAACACTTAGGAGTAACTCCAATCCCTGAACACTTAGCTGAACAGTTTAGTAGCCAATCCTGCAGTGCTATGTTCAATCTTTACATCAGATGTGACAAATGAGTGATTGTGCCTTCATCTCATGATCTAACCACTTTCCAAACACCCTATGGGGCTTATCGACTAGTTACCCTACCCATGGGATGGATGAATTCTGTGCTAGTCTTTTATGATGACATTACCTATATCCTCCAACCAGAGATTCCTGAGTTTACAATCCCTTATATCAACAATATCCCTGTGAAAGGTCCCATGACTTGATATGTATTACCTGATGGATCCTATAAAACGATTCCAGAGAACAATAGAATTTGACAATTCATGTGGGAACACTTCAGGAATCTCAATTGAATAGTCCAGCAAATGAAATATTGTAGCAGAACCATGTTAGGCTATAAATTGTTCTTGTGTGCAGAATTCTCAGACATTGATGTACTCACTTAGAATGACTACCTGATGAATCACATGTGTCAGTGATCTGAAACTGGGGTCCCTGTAAAGACCTCTCCAAAGTTTGAGCCTTCCTTGGCACTATTGGTGTTGTTCAAATTTTGATTCACAACTTCGCGCATCAAGCACACCACTTAGTTAAGCTCACTAGGAAAGATATGCTCTTCAAATTCAGTCCCAATCAGGTTGCTGCTCAAGAGGACCTAAAACAAGCCCTTCTAGAATTGCCTACTCTACGAGTTCTCAATTATACTTCTGACACTCCTGTAATACTTGCCATCGACACCTCCTATATCACTGTTAGCTTTTACCTGTGCCTTATTGGCATCCAAAACCTCATTATAGAAGTCGATGCTCACTATATCAAAGGAATGCTAGCAAATCCAGACATTGTGCCCCAAGCTAGTATTAACAGATGGATCATAGTGATCCTAACATTCCATTTTACTTTAGTACATGTCACTGGATTGAACCATGGTCCCAATGGTCTCTCTCAACACCCCCAATAGCCCAATGACCAAAACAATAAAGAGCTAATCAATAAAGACTTTGACAATTGGATTGATTGCATCCATAGATTAATTATCAGAAATATCTGCGCCAAATGAGCACACTTGTTTTGCGCACTCTCAGGTAACGTTGTGACACCTTGTTCCAAATGAGCATACTTGTTTTGTGCACCTTTTGTAGTGTTCATGCCAAAAATCACTAAAAGAGACTGTAACTCAAGAACCAGTGATTGGATTCACTCCAAACTTGGTTCACTGGACTCCTTAAAAGCTGCGCCAAACGAGCACACTCATTTCGTGCACTCTGAGCCACTGTGCCACTCGGATCATTCATAATGGTCCCTTTCACCCTTTCATTTTACTGTCAGAGATATATTTTTTCTTTTCTTTTGCTCGTCTATTCCTATTTACATTAGACAGTTTACATCAATAACTGCTTAGCTACCCAAGCTCCACTTAGTAATAGAAGGTGACCAAGCCATATCTATATTTAGTCTACCATCACTCTCCTTATCTACATGACTCATCCATAGTCGTTATGACTCACATGTAGTTAGTATGACTCATACTTAGCTAGTATATAAAGCTAGCAGTAGATAGACTTAGGATAAATCTGTTTCTTTCATTAACACCCCCAATTAGTAGTCTGCCGACCCTTTAAAACCCTACACCCAGAGCCTGAAGTAAAACTTTGTGATCAATCCTAGACTGCCATCTAATAAGAAACAGATTTCCTTCTTGCTCACTCCACACTATACAACCTCTACTCTGTCTGGCTAGTATTGAAGGTCTTCACCTACCAGATCACTTTCACCCCCCAGACATCAATATCGATTAGGGTTGCTCTCTCCCCTTGTAATCCTGTCAAGCCCCCCAACATCCAACTGCCACCATTCCACCAATGGTTTTGACTCATTCATCATCCACTATCCCTCACCCTGCTGCCCCTCCCTCCCAGGAAGGCTCTCTCCCTCCTGTCCCAGCTCCCTTCCACGATGAGATGGTTGACCCTACCCAAGAAGAAGAAGAAGAAGAAGAACAAGTGGATCCCTCTCATTCAAAGGGGAAAGGTCGAGCTGAGGACAATGATGAGGATGAAGAAGAAGACCCACATGTAGCCTCCGAAACCATGAAGCAGGATTACCAGCAACTGCTGCAGGTCCAACAAGACCAAGTGCAAGTGAGTCATAGAATCGAACAACAACTTCAAGTATTGATGGCCAACCTCATAGGCCCCAAACCCCCTGCCCCTCTTGGGCTATTCCCCCAACCCTTCCAAGCACCCCCAGTATTCCCCCAACCTATCCCTGCCCCTGCCCCTGTCCCTGCCCCTGCCCCTGCCCCTGCCAAGATCAAGATGAACCCTCCTGACGAATTCTCTGGTGACCCCACCAAGCTTTGCAACTTTCTGCATCAAGTGAAGCTGAATCATTTGGGATGGCCAGGAATCTCAGAGGCCAACAAGATTATCTATGCCTTGTCATATATGATTGGAGGAAATGCGGAACCATGGGCTGAGTGTCAAGTAGATGCTTACACAACGTTGAACTGGGTTAGTACCAATTGGACTGTCTTTGAACAAGCCCTCGCCCGAGACTTTGGAGACTTGGACCCCAAGTCAACTGCTCAGCTGAAGATTAAGGATGTCAAGCAGTTCAACAAGAGCGTAGAGGAGTACAACATCAATTTCAATTGATGGGCCCATGATACTGGATACAGACAAGAAGCTTTGACAACTTTATATAAAGATGGACTCAACCCCTCCCTTTTGCAACAGATCTACCTTTCAGATCATCAACCAACCACCCTCTTTGAATGGCAGTCTCATGCTGCTGAACTTGATAGGCAACATTGAGAATTTCTGGCTAGAACGTCTTCTAAGCCCCAGACTCGCAACACTCACATCACCAACACCCCCTACCGACAAGGACAACCTGCTAGTCCCTCCACCTATTCTATCCCTGCTGCCCCCAGAATCAAACAAGAAGAGAAGCCTGCTTCACTAGGAGGAATTCCCAAAGGAGCATGTTTTAACTGTGGATGATTTGGCCACTTTGCTAGTTCTTGTCCCAATGCTCCTAGGACGAGTACTTCTGGTTCTGGAAGCTACTCCTTCACCCCAGCAGCTAGAGGTCGTGGAGGAAAGAAACCTGGTCAAGGAAGAAATGTTCGAGTTCTGGAGACCTTAGCCTCGATTGAGGAGGTCAACCCCAATAAAGACTCTCGTCAAGATTTCGAGAAGTGTAGTATCATCAACTGGGAGCCTAAGAGGAAAGAAGAGCTGAAGAGAGCTTTGGAGAAACAGGGTTTTTGAACAGTCCAGATAATAGCTCATGCATTGCAGACTCCTTTTCTATGTGTACCACTACCCCTATACAATCTATTTCTCAAATTCTTAGTGCACTTGATTCAAGCGAAGAAGCCTTAACCATACCCCTTTGGTTGGAAACCACAGACACTGGTAGATGAATTGCCACCAGTGCATTGATAGACTCTGGCACCTCTGGATGCTTTATAAACTAGAACTTTGTGCAGGAGCATGATATCCCTTTTTATCAATTGGAAGGACCAATCCCCATGCGGAACGCAGATGGGACAGACAACTGAGGAGGTCCTATCGAATATGCTGTAGACCTGTGGATGGAGATGCTGGATTTTCCTAGGGAATGAACCCATTTGGAAGTAACAAATTTAGGAGATATGATACAGGTTATCCTCAGCTACCCATGGCTCAAATGTAACAATCCCCTGGTTGACTGGAAGGCTGGAACACTGACTTCATGTCAGACTGTGGCCCCAACCAAGACTTCTCAGGCTGGAGTGATAGTGTCACAAGTAGGCTCTACATTGAATGGCGACTCCTATACTAAGATTATCAGATTGGTCTCACTGGGAGATGATGCAAGACCCACTACTGTGGAGGAAGATATGAAGAAATATGTGCCGAAGAAATACTGGAGGCACTGGAAGGTATTTATAAAGACTACCTTCAATGAACTTCTGTTATAAACTGGTTGCCGATGAGATGGTTTTACTTCGGAGAGCTCTGTCCCTAGACGATGATGATATCTCGAGTCCTAGTTATTGGAGTTGCTAACGAGGAATCAGACTTAAGGTCTGAGTACGACTAACTAGGAGTTTATATACTGACTACGCTACTGCGGATGAGTCAGTGTAAACACGGGGAATACATGAGGAGTACATGAGGAATACATGCGACGAGTAAAGATAAGTATGATAAGAGACTCGGAGCATGTGAAAAGGTGAAACAGCATGTGAAAGAATGAAACATGATCGTCGGAAATGAAATGGGTCTTATCTAGGATATATGAAAAGATAAGGAATCGTGGGGAATCCCTGGGGAATCCCAAGTAGAGATAGGACCTGTCCGACTAAGCACTGATGACTAACATAGAGAGGAAATGAAAATTTACGTCCGTGACATACACCTCGTTTTTCGGGAAATTCGACCCGAATTTCAAACTTGGGCGGTGTCAGGCGTTTCGTCCTCTGAGGCCTGAGTCTGGATTTCCTCAGTGGTGGGGGCCTCGATGACCACTGAGAGGGAAGCGATGGGGACAGTGTCTGAGACCGCTTCGATGGGGGAAGGGGCTCGGACTGTCTCGACGTCGTCGTTGTCCGGGTATTCTAAGTCGAGATCGATGGGGTACTCGACTGACGCACCGTAGCTGATGATGGTCTCCGTCGTCGCGAGATCTTGTTGGGCTCGGAGAAAATCTTCTCGAGAGAGTCGTTCAGCTCGACGACTCTCTTCTACGAGCCTGGCGATGACGGCGCGGGTGGTGACGTCGTAACAATCAACCCATGTTCGCCTCTTCTGTCGTTGGAGCTCCCAGACTTTGAGCTCGCTTTCGTCCCAGCGGTTCTTCCAATACAGGGCGCTTCTTTCCGATGCTTTGAGCTCGGCTTTCAAAACGTCGTGTTCTTGACGGAGTTCTCGGTTCCAATTACTGACGCTGTTGCTGTGAACCGTAAGACGCGAGATGGTGACGGCGGGGTCTTCAGGAGGAGGGGTCTGAGTAGGATATTCGTTGAAGAAGTCCTCCGCGCGTGCGCGACCTTGTCGACGTAGTTGTCGAGTGGAGGAGGAAGAAGTGGAGGGACCGGGGGTAGGGGAACGGAGGATGGCAGACGAGGGGATTCGTCCAGCGCGTCTGATAGCGACTTGAGGAGAGGGAGATCGAGTGGCGGGCATTATGAGGGATGGTTTAGCGACGTTGGGAACAAGAGTACTGGGTAAGTTCGCCGAAAATGGGGAATGACTGGATGGAATCGTATCAACGATTCTGAGCTTTTATAAGTGCCAACTCGACCTAAAAATAGAATTCAAAAATGGACAGCCGGAATGATGACAAACGAATCAAGTCGCCGTTTGAATCGAATCTTCGTAAGTCTTCACAATTTCCTTGGCGTGTCGTAAGACGCTCGATCGTTCTTCCCAGGTAGCTTCTTCGATTGGATAGCCTTTCCATTTGACCAAATACTTTCGTCGGCGTTGAACTCCAGAGTGTTGAAGAATAGATTCAACTTCATATTCTTCTTCGTTCTCGATCAGATCTGGTGGAGGTCGAGATGTATCAGTAATATCAGGGTGGAGTAACTTATCTTCGATGTTTGGTCTCAGGAGTGATACGTGAAAGACTGGATGGAGTTTCCAAGTTCCGGGGATATCGATAAGATACGCAAGATCCGATACTTGTTTCAGAATCTTGAACGGTCCAGTTCTTCGGTTATCTAGCTTCTTGGCGGGCCGAGTCGTCTTGATGTTCTTGGTATCTAACCAAACCAATTCTCCGACTTTGAAGGGGGGAGAGAGTTTCCGTTTTCGATCAGCGTATTTCTTCATCGATTCTGCAGCGTGTGATAGTGATTCGCTAGCATTCTTCTGAGCACGCGTGAGACGTTCATGGAAGGTGTTTGCTGCGGGAACGTTACTCGGGGATTCAATTGTGATCGGCAAATGAGGGTGACGGCCATATTCCAAATAGAAGGGTGATTGTGATGTGGAGGAGTGTTGTCGATTATTGTAAGCGAATTCGGCAGAAGCCAGCCATTCGGACCAATCGTCTTGCATAAAGTTGGTATAGAACCGTAGGTAGACCTCGAGTTCTTGATTCGTTCGCTCGGTCTGACCATCGGTCTCGGGATGATAAGCAGTGGACAGTCCAGAAATGGTTCCTAAGAGTTTATTGAGGGCTTCAGTGAATTTTGATGCGAACTGAACTCCACGATCGGAAATGATCTTCTTTGGCCATCCATGATGTTTCCAGATGTGATCACGGAAAAGTCGGGCAGCACCTTCTGATGAGAGATTGGAAGTCGTCGGAATAAAGTGGGCACGTTTTGTAAAGCGATCGACGACTACCATCACAGCGTCGTATCCAAGCGAGTCAGGTAGCTGAACGATGAGATCGACGGTAATCTCAGTCCATGGTTCGGTAGCGGGGGGTATAGGTTGTAGGAGTCCTGTCGGTTTCGAAGGATAGTTCTTGTTCTGTTGACAAGCAGGACAGGATCGTACGTAGTTGATAACGTCTTGAGAGACGCCATCCCAAACAAAGTTTCGGAGCACCAGCTCCTTCGTCTTCTCAATGCCAGGGTGTCCAGCATGGGGGTAGGCGTGGGACAGTCGTATTATGTTTGTGCGCAGAGATACTTCCTCCGGCACCACAATTCGACCTTCAACATCGCGAACCAACCCATCGACTTGGTCCCAAAACAGTGAGGCATCCTCGATTTTCTGTGAGATCTTGTACGGTATTGGCAATTTGAAGCGTAATCTTGCGAAAAAGTCCGGTTCTGAAAGTTTGACGATCGAATTGATCCAATGTTCATCTGCGATTAAAGCCTCATCTTCCACCTCGCCTTTACCCTCGTCGAAATAATCCGGGCGCCTGGATAACCCATCGGCTTTGTTCTTTCTCCCTGGGATGTACTCGATTTTATACTCGTATCTCGACAGGATCTCTGACCAACGAGCACGTCGTCCAAACAATACGCGAGCAGTACTGAAATATTTGAGAGCGAGGCTGTCGGTACGGATTAGAAGGTCGTGTCGCGATCCTTCCAAAAGATGTCGCCATGCTTTAAGACAGTCTATTATCGCTAAGAGCTCGGCGTCGTGAGTCGGATATTTCTTTTCAGCGGGAGTCAAAGATCTTGAGTGAAAGCCTACAGGTTTCCATTCGTTTTCGTGCAACTGAGACAGTATACCTCCTAAGGCAAAACCAGAGGCGTCAGTCTCCAAGCAGTACGGCAGATCTTGGTCCGGTACTTCGAGGACAGGGGCATTCGTGAGGGAGTGTTTTAATTGATCAAAGGCGTGTTGTCGTTTGGGAGTCCATTCCCATACAGTATCTTTGCGGAGTAATTCATTAAGTGGTTGGGCGATCTTTGAGAAGTCCTTGATGTATTTTCTCCAGAAATTGGCACTTCCGAGAAAGGATTGAAGTTGTTTAACGGTTCGAGGTTCGGCCCACTCAGCTATGGCTTTGACCTTCTTGGGATTGGTTCCAATATGACCTTTCGTTAAGGTCATTCCCAGATAGATCACCTCTTCTTTAAGGTCATTCCCAGATAGATCACCTCTTCTTTCTCGAATTGACATTTGACAGGCTTGCAGGAGAGCTTGTTCTTCTTCATAACATCAAGGGTTTTGAACGTCCAGTAACGCAATTCTTCTAGATCATCTCCGCAGATGAGAACATCATCAATATAGATGAAAACACAACCTGATTTTAACACTTCGGCAAATCGCGTATCGATCATCCGTTGGAATGTAGCTGGAGAGTTCCGTAGACCAAAGAACATCACTCTTGGAACATAGAGTCCCTTGACCGTGTTGAAAGCGGCTTTCCATTCGTCGCCTTCCTTGATTCGAATGTTGTTAAATCCCCATCGGATATCCACGACTGTGAATAATGCAGCAGATCGTAGTTTGGGCTGCTGAACGATTTGATGGAGAAGTGGCAAAGGATATCGGTCGGGAACGGTAAAGTGGTTCAGATAACGGTAGTCTTCGATTGGTCTGTATCCAGCGTCTTGTCCTTTCGCGTTGATTTCTTCAGCTTTCTTGCTCAGGAAGAAGGGAGCGGCCTGGGGTGAGGTCCCTTTGAATATTCGTCCTGTGGCCACGTTTTCTTCCAAAAACTTCTCTAGGAAGTCTATCTCTCGAGGGGACATCGGATAAGTCTTGTCATTCTGTGGCGTGAAGTTATCTTTAAGATCAATGACATGATCAAATTCAGAATGAGGTGGAAGGCAATCGAAGGACTCCTTGGCAAAGACACTAGCATAGTCTTTCCAATAGACCTCCGGTACAAACTTTCGCATATCTTCCTCCACCGTGCTGGCTCTAGACTCGTCCGATTTTGAAACACTTGCCAGCAAGACCGATTCTACCACAGAGGGTTCTGCTTCGCCGCTACAATATCGACGGGAAATCTCTTTGCCTCCGAGAGCCAGTGTTGAACTCTCCCAGTCGATACTAGGGTTTTGAGCTCTGAGCCATGGGTAGCCGAGGATTATATCAAACTTGGATCCGAGGTCGGTCACTTCCAAACGGATCCTTTCAGTGTGTCCACCTGGAGCTTCTATCCAGACATCTGTGTCAAAAACGATCGGGCCTCCTCGGTTCTCTGACCCATCGGCATTCCGTACGGGGATTGGGGTTTCCAAATCCTGAAGAGTAAACTCGTGACGAGTTGCGAAATTCTCGTCCATAAAATTCCCAGAAGCTCCACTATCAATTAGGCACGTGGCGGGGACACGTCGGCCACTGTCTACAGTCTTGATCCAAACGTCCATCGTAAGTCCTGAATCGCCCTTTTCGATAGTACCAAGAGTTCGAAAGTTATTGCAAGAGGTAATGGTACATCGAGTGGTATGGTCCGCGACGTTGAGCGCATCGTCCGAACCTTTCAAAAACCCTGATCCTTCAAGTCCGCTGCCAGCCTCTTCTTTCGATCATCCGACCAATTGCGTATACCAACCTTTGCCATGTCCGACGGAGTCTCGCTCGCTGCCAGTGTAGCGGGCGAGTTGACGTTCTCCACGTGGGACTCAGTGGCAATGACACGTATGTCTCTGCCTCGTCCTCGTCCTCGTCCTCTGTAGCCTCCTCTGCCTCGAAAGTATCCTCCTCGACGTGAGGAAGAGGTATCGGGTAGATTCTTCGCATCACCGGCGTTTCGATTTGGGCAGGCGTTCGCGAAGTGGCCAGATTGGCCGCAGGAGTAACAATTCCCATATGGGATCGTACGGGCAGAAGAGGAAGGTTCTTCTCTCTTGATGGTGGGGGCTGCTGTCGTTGAGCGGGTCGTCGTTGCAGCCACATACGATCCTCGTGTAGGAAAGGGGTTGGAGTATTGGGGTCGGGACGTGGAGGACTGTTTCTGTGAGGCGAGAATGTCCTTTTGATGTTGGTAACGTGTTGTGGCGTCCTTCCACTCTTGAAGTGTGGCAGGGACGGCGGGGAGTTGGTAAACGTATTCTATGAACTTGGAGTCGAGTCCAGCTTGATAGAGATCGATGAGGGCGGCGTCGTTGAAACCGGTATCGACCTGTAAAGCGCCGAAGCGCAGGTTGTAGTCTTCTATCTTCTTCTTTCCTTGGCGGAGGTTCTTGATGTCGTTACGAGCACGGGACTGTCTGTCGATTCCTTCGAACGTCGATCGGAATCGAACTACGAAGGCGGCCCAAGTAGCGGTCGGGCCAGTCCAATTGACAGTCCTCATGTCGTTGGTCTCCTTTTCTGACCAAGTTTGAGCCATCATGCCCTTCATGAAGGAAAGGGCGAAGGGGATTTTGTGTTCGTCGCGATATGGCTTCCCCATGAAATACAATTCGCAGCTGTTAATAAATTTGTCGACATCCTGTTGTCGACCGGTGAACTCATCTGGCTTGGCCATCTTTATCTCGATGGTGGGAGCGGCAGGAGGTTGAGGTTGGGGTCCTGGTGGGGGTTGAACTTGACCTTGAGCAGCGAGTTGTTGTTGGAGATTTTGGATCTCCGCTGCTTGGTTTGCGTTCAAGGTTTGGAGATTGACCATTTCCCTCCGTAGGTCGTTCATGACTGCGAGGATTTCGTTGAGATTAGGAACAGGGGGGTTAACGCGAGAACCCATTGGATCTGGTGATGGTGAAGGTGAAGGTGTTGTTAAAGGTGAAGACGGTCGAGTTGGTTGTTGATACGGGAAGGGTTGATACCTAACAGTAGGGGGAGTAATGGGACGTTGTGAGTGGGCGGCGGCGAGTAAGCGAGTTGTTTCGCTTCGAGTCCTTCCTAGAGCGTGTGCGATACTCGGCAATGGAGAGGCTTGACTAGCTTCTTCGTTTGGGTCTGGGAAGATCCGGGTTTGTGAGTAAAGCGATTGAGAAAGAGGATTATTCTGCTCAGAGGAATCGTAGAAGTTTTCGTCGTCGTCGTCCAGTGTTAAAGCGAGGGTGGATCAAGTAAGGGGGAGAGAGCAAGAAGGAAGTCTGATTCTTGTTATAAACTGGTTGCCGATGAGATGGTTTTACTTCGGAGAGCTCTGTCCCTAGACGATGATGATATCTCGAGTCCTAGTTATTGGAGTTGCTAACGAGGAATCAGACTTAAGGTCTGAGTACGACTAACTAGGAGTTTATATACTGACTACGCTACTGCGGATGAGTCAGTGTAAACACGGGGAATACATGAGGAGTACATGAGGAATACATGCGACGAGTAAAGATAAGTATGATAAGAGACTCGGAGCATGTGAAAAGGTGAAACAGCATGTGAAAGAATGAAACATGATCGTCGGAAATGAAATGGGTCTTATCTAGGATATATGAAAAGATAAGGAATCGTGGGGAATCCCTGGGGAATCCCAAGTAGAGATAGGACCTGTCCGACTAAGCACTGATGACTAACATAGAGAGGAAATGAAAATTTACGTCCGTGACAACTTCCCCCACAATGACCAGAATTTGACCATGTGATTGATCTCGAACCTACCTTTAGACCCAAGATTGGAAAGGTGTACAAACTCACTGAGTATGAACAGGGAAAGCTGAATGAATTCCTGGAGGAACAACTTGCAAGTGGATGAATACAATGATCAAATTCCAAACAAGCTGCCTTGTTCTTCTTTGCTCCCAAATGTGAAGAAGTTAATGCCCAAGGACAAGATGCTGGACTGCGTCCAATCCAAGACTACCGCTATCTGAATGCCCACACAATCCCAGACGCTTATCCCTTACCTCTCATCTCTGAGATTATTCAACAGACCAAGCTATCAGAGGCAGAACTGTTCACAGTCATGGATATCTAATGGGGCTTTAACAATATTCGTATCAAAGAAGGAGATGAATGGAAAGGAGCCTTCAACACTCAACAAGGGCTGTTTGAGCCCACTGTCATGTTCTTTGGAATGCGAAACTCACCTGCCTCCTTTCAATGAATGATCGACGTTCTCTTCAAAGAGGTTATCGATTCCAAACAGGTCCACATCTATATTGATGATATTTTGATCATGGGAAAGGACCTTACTGAACTTACCTATTGGACAGAATGAACTCTGGAGATCATGGAGAAGAATCAACTGTCCTGCAAACCTGTCAAGTGCCAGTTTGAGAAAAAGGAAGTGATTTATCTGGGGATGATAATCTCTAAAGGCCACATTGCTATTAACCCCAAGAAGGTTGAAGCGATCAGAACCTGGCCTATCCCCTAGAAGAAACAAGACCTTCAATCCTTCCTTGGCACTGCCAACTTCTGGCAAAGGTTTATCAAGGATTACTCCCTGATTGCTTGTCCTCTCAATGAGCTCCTATGAAAGGATCAAGAGTGGATTTGGACCCCCAGGCAACAACATGCTTTTGATACCCTCAAGAATGTGCCTACCTCTACTCCTGTTTTGAGAACCCCGAAGCCAGACCTTCCTTACCTTCTGGAGACGGATGCCTCTGGTGTTGCCCTGGGTGCAGTCTTGTCCCAGAAAGAGAATAACAAAGAAGATTGGCACCCTATTGGCTTCTACTCCAAGACCCTCCTCCCAGCTAAACGAAATTACCCCACACATAACCAAGAGCTTTTGGCCATTATATCTGCCTTGGATGAATGGAGATACCTTCTACAAGGGACATGACAACCTATCATAATCAAAACTAACAACCAGTCCCTCCAATACTTCATGACCAACTGTCAACTCTCCAGATGCCAGGCTAGGTGGTGTTACATCCCAGTTCCGACGAACTCCGATGAATTCCGATGAACTCCGAACACTCCATACTTTTCACATGTTTCCTACTTATGACATCCTCTGTCGTCACTATGTCTCAGATATAATTATCTAGCAGGTATATAAGTACTGCGTTTTTCCCTGTATCTGTAGACAGAATATCAACTAAGTCCCGTCGTTTATCCAACTCCGATCTCCAAAATCAACTCCGAAACTTCGAACCTAACAGTATATTCTGTCTCTAGCTTGGGTTTTTATTCACGATGACACAATGTACTCTTGAACGTTTTATGGGATTTTCAACTAGAAGTCGATTATCTCCGACTAACTCTGAAACAAGTCCTGTGTCTCCAACTACGCGTATATCTGAAAGGCTTCCCACTGCTTTTCATGATCGAGAAAATCTGTTACCACCTGTAACTCCGCGGACTACTCAAGGTCAAGCATCAACTTCAGTTGAAGAGACACCTCAAGTCCAGCTAGCTCAGGAAGCTCCGGAACAGGAGACAGCTGAAGAGAGATTGATCATGGCTTTTCAAAATATTGCCACCATCGCTCAAGCTTCTTCTGGAGCCAAACCCACAAAATCCAAAGTCCGAGAGCCTGATCCTTTCGAAGGCTCTGATCCGATGAAACTCCAACCTTTCATGGTTCAACTTCAATTGAATTTCAAGGGTAGGCCTTCTGCGTTTACTTCCGATGAAGCTAAGGTCAATTATGCTATGTCATTTCTGAAGGGAATAGCATTATCTTTATTTGAACCTTACCTTTTGGAGACTATTCCTAACCCTCCATTGTTCCTCTCGGACTTCTCAGAGTTCTGCTCCGAGTTACAGGACCAATTCGGACCTTTGGATCCAATAGGAACTGCTGAAGTGGAATTAGAATCTTTGAAGATGTTCGATAATCAATGGATCACCAAATATATTGTGCACTTCAACAGGCTAGCGGTTCAAGTCCAATGGGACGTCGGAGCACTGTGGCATATCTTTTACCATGGTCTTCCAGATCGAATCAAGGATCAAATGTCTCAAGTCAGAAAACCAGCCACGTTGGTAGCTATGAAGGAGTTAGCTCAAACGATTGATGCTAGGTATTGGGAACATAAAGGAGAGCTTAAGCGGGACTCCGGTCGTGCTCCTGCACCTCCGACGAATGCTCCTAAACTGCCTTCAACTCCAACAACACCTTCTACTTTCAAGAAAACTCCTATGAAATCCACTCTGACTACCTCAACTCCAAAGCGTCCTGACCTCTCTGATAAACTTGGAAAAGACGGAAAGCTTACTCCGGCCAAACAAAAATGTTGTTTGGATAATAACTTGTGTATGTTTTGTGGATCCCCAGGTCATATGGCAAAGGAATGTCCAAAGTCAGGTTCCTCTGCTTCAAAGAAGGCTTCTGGACGTGCCACTACTATCACTGATCCACCCACTCAGGAATCCCCTACTCCTATTCCGAGCACCCCTCTGGCCGCTCCGGAAAAATAGGAGGCAGTCCGCATGAGACGCTGAATGTGGACTGCGTTGAAACCGTTCCTGGGTCTTCTATTGTAAAGCTCAACACTTCCGTTCCTTGCTCTGATTCCTTTTTGATCACTTTATTTATCGATTCATTATCTATTCCGACTCTTATCGATTCAGGATCCACACATTGTTTCTTGGACTTTGACTTTGTCCATCGAAACAAACTCAAAACATCTCCGCTTCCTCTGAAGCAACTCCAATTATTTGATGGATCTCAAGGGAGAACCATTGATGTGGGAGTTATCCTCCCTGTCTGATTTCCATCTGGAGAAACTCTAGATATTGAGTTTTTGGTCACTCCATTGGATGCATCATGTTCTGCTGTTCTTGGATTCAACTAGCTTACCCGCTACAATCCGTTGATTGACTGGGTTACAAGCAGTATTTCATTCGGGACACCAAAACCGATGTATTCATCTTCGTCGTCGACACCTATGCCCTCTGAGGCAACTCTGCTTGACCCTCCAGCTCCGACTCCAACTCCGACTCTGACTTCACTTCCTCCTGTGTCTATTATTTTGGCAGCCGCCTTTGTACATGCTAGCAAGCAAGAAGGATCTCAGTCCTTTGTTCTTCAAGCTGCTGATATTTCAAAAGTGTGTTCTGTCGACATCTCTGATGTTCCTCTGGACCCTATGTTTTACGCGAAAGTTCCTCCGGAATATCATGACTATGCTGATGTTTTTAGTGAAGGGAAATCTAAATGTCTTCCTCCTCATCATTATAGCAATCACCATATTGATCTAGAGGAAGGTATGACACCTCCACTGGGACGCATCTATTCTCTTTCTGTTGCGGAACAAGAAGCCCTTCATATATTCTTGGATGAGCACCTTAGAAAAGGTTGGATACATTCCTCTGGATCTCTGGGTGGTGCTCCGATCGTTTTCATCCGCAAGAAAGATGGCTCCTTACATTTATGCGTGGACTATCAAGGCATCAATAAAATTACCAAGAAAGATCGTTACCCACTTCCGCTCATCTCCAATCTCCTGGACTGTGCCAGCAAAGGTCGTATCTACACCAAAATCGATTTGTGAATTGGATACTTCAATGTACGAATCATGGAAGGGGATGAATGGAAAACCACTTTCCATACCAGGTATGGTGCTTTCGAATTCTTGGTTATGCCCTTAGGTCTATGCAATGCCCCATCAACATTTCAACGTTTCATGAACGAGATTTTCTCTGACCTCTCCGATATCTCTGTTGTAGTATATCTTGACGATATCCTTATCTACTCGGATAACGTTGCGGATCACCAGAGACATGTCCGCGAGGTACTCTGAAGACTCCAACTTAACGGTCTTTTCGGAAAACTGGAGAAATGTTTCTTCCATCAAGATACGATTACCTTGGATTTATCCTTTCCCCTAGTGGAATTACCATGGACCCTGCCACAGTTCAAATTATCCTAGATTGGCCGGAACCACGGAAAATCAAGGATGTCCAGTCGTTCTTAGGTTTTGGAAATTTCTATAGGCGTTTTATCAACAACTACTCAGGATTGGTATCTCCGCTTATGTGATTGCCCCAGAAAAATGTTCCGTGGAATTTCGATACTCAATGCAAATTCGCGTTTGAATCTCTGAAGCAGGCCTTCACTTCTGCTCCTGTTCTTGTCAATTTTGCTCCGGGATCATGTCTGGTAGTAGAAACAGATGCCTCTGATTACGCCATAGTGGGCATCTTATCAACTTATGCTGAAGATGAATCATTGCATCCCATTGCGTTCTACTCTTGGACTTTAACTCCGCCAGAGTTGAACTATGATATCCATGACAAGGAGCTATTAGCCATTCATGATAGTTTTCGCAACTGGCGTCATTACCTTGAAGGCTCTTCTGACCCAGTTGATGTTGTCACTGATCACAAGAATTTGGTATACTTTTCTATAACCAAACTCCTGTCACGGCGTCAGGCTCGTTGGTCTGAATTTTTGTCAGGCTTTAATCTCATCATTCGTTTTCACCCCGGAAAACTCAGAGCAAAACCAGACTTCTTAACTCGTCAATATAATATAAATCCTAAAGAGGGAGATAGCGACTATGCCAGTATCAATCCTCAGAACCTCCGACCAGTTTTTACCTCGGAGCAACTGGCTTCATCCCTACGAGCTTTATCCTTATTGGATCCAGTGTTAAAGGCTGCATTCATTATGGATGTAGACTCCCTCCACTCGAAAATTCGGAATTCGCTTCGTGATGATCCAGTGGCTATGGAGCACCTAAAGGTTGCGGAATCCAACTCCGATGCCAACTCTGATCTCCGATGGACTATCGACACCTCTGGTTTCCTTCGTCACGATAGTCGTATCTATGTGCCCGACGTAGATGACTTATGACTTCAAATTTTACGTATGAAGCATGATCATCCAATTGCTGGTCATTTTGGTCAAAACAAAATGCTTGAATTGATCCAACGAGAATACACATGGCCAGAGCTCCGGACCTTTGTAAAGGACTACTGTAACTCCTGTACTATGTGCACTAGGTCTCAAGTCCCTCGCCATTGGCCTTATGGTTTGCTCAAGCAACTCCCGATTCTGGAGAAGCCTTGGAATTCCATCTCCATGGATTTCATTGAGCAACTCCCTAACTCCAATGAATTCTCTGCTATTCTTATTGTTGTTGATCGATTCTCCAAAAAAGCTATTTTCATACTAACCTTTGACACCATCACTGCTCCTCAGCTCGCTCAACTTTTCCTTGTCCATGTATTCTCCAAACATGGAGTTCCCTCACATGTCACTTGTGACTGAGGTTCAGAATTTGTCTCCCACTTTTTCCAGTCATTGGGTAAAGTCCTTGACATGCGTCTCCATTTTACCTCCGGGTATCATCCAGAAGGTGACGGACAAACTGAATGAGTCAATCAAACCTTGGAGCAATACCTATGGATGTATTGTAACTATCAACAGGACAACTGGTCCTATCTCCTGGCTATTGCGGAATTCGCATATAACAATGCTCTGAATGCTACTACTGGGATATCCCCTTTTTTTGCTAACAAGGGTTATCATCCAAATATTTCAGTACACCCTGAGCGTGATCTTACTTCTGTTCGAGCCAGAGAATTAGCTGTTGATTTGGATGAACTCCACTCCAAACTCCGAAATACCATCTCCGAAGCTCAAAAGCGTTATCAGCACTACGCTGACTTAAAGCACATTCCAGCCCCTGATTTCGAGATAGGAACTCAAGCCTTCGTAAAGGCCAAGTTTTTCCGAACTACCAGACCCTCCAAGAAACTCTCGGAGAAGAACTTAGGTCCTTTCGAGGTCATTGCCCAAGTTGGAACCCATTCCTATACTCTCTGTTTGCCTAGTTCCATGAAAGCTATCCATCCTGTCTTTCATGTATCACAGTTGGAACCAGCCTCACCAAATACGATTCTGAACTGAGTACAACCTCCGCCTCCTCCGGTAATCATAGACGGAGAACCAGAGTTCAAGATCTCTGAAATCCTAGACTCGAAAATTGATAATAGGTATCGCTTATGCAAATTATTGTATTTGGTTTGTTGGGAAGGCTATGAAGGTACCGACGAAGAAACTTCATGGATCCTCGCTACTGAGCTAGGACATGCTTCGGAACTTGTCTCGGAGTTCCACTCCGCTTATCTGGAGAAACCCAGACCTGACTATTGATTTCTTTCGCTCTTATTTATCCTTTTCTTCAATTCAAAAAACATTACCTATTCCATTGAAGGGACTATTCCTACACCCCTTATAGGCATTCCCCCCTCCAACATCCCCGAACTTCCTCCGCTTCCCCCACTGTCCTTATAATCCCCATCCAGCAGCTCCTCAGTCCTCTCCATGGACTCCCTCATTCTCTTCATCTCCATTCTCATCTTCCTCATCTCCCCCCGAACTCCCTGTAACTCCTCCCTCAAATTCGCCATCTCTGACAACTCCACATTCGCTCATCACCTTTTTCCTCTGTGTTCCGGTTCCTCCGTGGTACTCCAGATGCGTTTCCTTTTTGCTGGTTCTTCCCCAACCCAGCATTTAGCCTTTACCTGTTGGCAGGCAGTACAACTCCGGGCCTTCCCCTGTCTGGTTGGCCACACGCATTCTTCCGCGCTCCCTTTCCTAACACAAGGCTTGCACGGAGCCCTCCTAGATGAACTCCGGTCAACTCCGGAATAAAGCGGATAAAAAAAAAGAAAGTACTTATGGCCTTCTGATCAAGGCCTCTTGCTGCCCTGATCTTTCCTCCGCCATCATCTCTGCCATCTCCACTTGCTCCACTGTTCGAGTCACCTCCTTCACCCTCCTTGCTGCCTCCCTTTTTGCAGCTTTGGCTGCCTTTCTAGCCGCCCATCGCTCCTCTGCCAACTGGCGCTCTTCCTCCGTCCTCCGGGCCTCCTCTGCTTCTTTCTCCACTTCCTCACGTTCTCGTTGTTCTTCGTTTTCGAGCAAGACTTGCAGTTGTACAAGTTGGGCTTGGATCTCTTAGTGAGTGGGCATTGTTAATGAAGAAGAGTGGTCCGCCAGACCTCATTATATATGTTCCAATTTCAAACTCCGACGATTCTCCGAAATCCGCCACATTCCGAAACTCCGATTTCTTGGTCATTACCAAATATGGTCAAGTTCAGTATGCAGTCTTGAGGGCTCACCCTTTAAGAGGGAGATACTGTTACATCCCAGTTCCGACGAACTCTGATGAATTCCGATGAACTCCGAACACTCCGTACTTTTCACATGTTTCCTACTTATGATGTCCTCTGTCATCACTATGTCTCAGATATAATTATCTAGCAGGTATATAAGTACTGCGTTTTTCCCTGTATCTGTAGACAGAATATCAACTAAGTCCCATCATTTATCCAACTCCGATCTCCGAAATCAACTCTGAAACTTCGGACCTAACAGATGGTCTGAGTTTCTAGCTCGCTTTTGGTTCAGAATCAGCTACCAGCCTAGGATCAAGAATAAGGCTGATGGACTCTCCAAACATCCAGATCATTACCCAGAGTCTTATGAGGAGGTGGAGGACAAGGTCCTTCTGCCAAAAGAACTTTTTGTCAATGCGCTTTTCATTAATGCAATCATCAGTTTATTGTCCCCCAACTTTTTATCCAAGCTTTGCTTTTATTCCCCCCTACCCCTTGAGATCATGGCCAAAATTGAAGATCCCTCTTCCAGATACACCCACATAGATGGCATTGTGTGCGATGCTGGAGATCGTATAGTTGTGCCAAAGGATGTATCTTTGTGCATGGAAATTATTTGATTGACCCATGACACACCCACTGGTGGCTATCCCAGCATTGAGATGACAAAGGAACTACTCCTCTGTAACTACACATGGGAAGGTGCCCCACAAGATATCACCAATTATGTGAAGTCCTGCCTTGCTTGTCAACAAACCAAGGTTTACCCATAGAAACCCACCGGACTTCTCCAACCGTTACCCCCTCCTACTAAACCATGGCAACAGATCACTGCTGATCTAATCGTGGAACTCCCTTACTCAAAGGGATTTGATGCTATTCTAGTTGTGGTGGACAGATTCACCAAACAGGCTCACTTCATCCCAACAACTGGAAACCTATCTGCTAAAGGAACGGCTGTGTTGTTTCAAGAACATGTCTGGAAGCACCATGGATGGCCAGAGAAGATCATTACTGATTGAGGAACCCAATTCTCATCAAAATTCACTACATCATTGAATGAACTCCTAGGAACCACTTCTGGGCTTTCTACTGCCTATCACCCCCAAACAGATGGACAAACTGAACGAACCAATCAAGAGTTAGAGTAGTACATATGGCTCTACACTAACTTCATGCAAGACGATTAGAAAGATTGGTTAGCTCCAGCAGAGTTCACTTATAACAACTGAGAACATTCCTCCACTCACTAATCCCCCTTCTGGCTTGAGTATGGTCAACACCCTCACACCCCCTTATCAGTTCCAACCCAAACCTCAAATCCCGATGCCAATGAGTTTTATGTGCAGCTTACTAGAGCTAGAGAGAACACTGAAGAATCTCTTCAAAAGACCGCTAACTCAATGAAGCTCTATGCCAATCGAAAATATCAAAAGGAACCCACATTTTATGAAGGACAAAGGGTCTGGCTTGATGCTAAGAATTTGAAAACTGGCCAGCCAGTGAAGAAACTGGATGTCCGCCAGCTCGGACCTTTTATAATTCTAAAACAAGTATCACCTGTGGCTTGCCAACTAAAGCTACCACTGTCATAGAGGATCTACCGTGTGTTTCATGTTTCACTACTCAAGGCTCTAGAGGAGAATCTTGATCTCCATCCCCTAATTGAGGAAGATGATAACCTCCGACTACCTCTGGACGTGATTGAAGGAGAGCCTGAGTATGAAGTGGAACGTATCTTAAATCACACCCCAGGAAAATGAAATTGGCAATACTTAATCAAGTGGAAAGGCTACCTGATAGAGGCAGCCACCTGGGCACCACAATGGAACCTCAAGCATGTGAAAGACATCTTGATGAATTATGAAAAGTCTATTCAAGCGGCGATTTAACTCTCTTTCAGGGATACTACTGACATCACGATTGTTGAATCTCTTTTTCCCTTTTCAATCTCCGACGATTATAAGGACTTCCCCTTCCCAACAATTATCAAAAGAAGCACAAAATGCCCTGCTAAGTTCTTTACACCTGCAAGTCGACTGGGAGGCATCCACCTCGAGGGAACCCCCCTGCTTCTACCTCTAACCTCCCCCCTGATTCCTCTTCCTCCTCTTCCTCATCTGACAGTGTCTTGGTTACTCAACAGTTCAAGAAGCTGAGATGACGCACCGATACTATTGACAAGCCAGGATGAAATCGTAACTACCGAGGGCTCCCCTTTGCTAAGGTCGAGCACCTATCTGGGTACCCTGAGACCTACATCCCTTTTATTTCTGGAGCATGTCGATGCGAACTCAACTATAACTGTCACTAGTACATGTTCAACAAGGACAGCGACTTTGACGACAAGAAGGATCAACTTGAAGATTGGCTGGAGGCATACCAAGTTGGGCACCAACTTTTGATGGTTATACTGGACCAGGACAAATCTGATGTCACCACCCCCACTATCCCCAAAGACCCAATCTCGCACCACATCCATCGCATTGCCGAGTAATGCTATACTGCCTGGAATGGCTACCACTCAATGATGGATGCCAAGTATGAAAGGATCCTTGACCTGGAGGAGAATGCAGTGATGTGTAGAAGGATGGCCGAAACTTGGTTGCGACGTACCCAGGAGTTGGACAACCGTTACTACTGGTTTGACCCAGATGGACACCTGCTTCAACCCCTAGTTTATGATGGCGCAACCTAGGGACTGCATGCTGTTCCCAAACGATGGGTATTCCTTGCGCCTCCCTTCTAGAAGTGTGGTTAGAGAAGGTGATATCTACTGGAGAGTTGAGGAAAAGTATACCCAGTGGATAGTCTGTGATCTGACAACTATCCACTCATCCCTCCTCTTCATCGCTCACCTATCTCATCACCCCTCTACCCACCTCTACCATCCCTTTACACCTCCCCTTGACACCCTTCCTTCGCTTTGAAGGGGGTTCTTAAAATTCAGGACAAATTTCCTTTTTGTGGAGGTGAATGTCAGAGATATATTTTTTCTTTTCTTTTGCTTGTCTATTCCTATTTACATCAGACAGTTTACATCAATAACTGCTTAGCCACCCAAGCTCCACTTAGTAATAGAAGGTGACCAAGCCATATCTATATTTAGTCTACCATCACTCTCCTTATCTACATGACTCATCCATAGTCATTACAACTCACACATAGTCAGTATAACTCATACTTAGCTAGTATATAAAGCTAGCAGTAGATAGACTTAGGATAAATCTGTTTCTTTCATTAACACCCCCAATCAGTAGTCTGCCAACCCTTTAAAACCCTACACCCAGAGCCTGAAGTAAAACCTTGCGATCAATCCTAGACTGCCATCTAACAGCCTTCCTATAGGTGGCCTATCAAATAAAAAGGGGAAACAAGTCATATGGGGGATGAAATTAGGTAAGATCAACTTTATTTCGAATTCAAAGTTCTATCAGATTGAAGAAATCAGGAAAGAGGTGGCTGCACATCCATGAACTCAGGTCCTAAAAAGGCCTCATGCTTTAAAGAATATACTTTAGAGATGACTAGATGAAACCTTGGGGAGATTGATAAAACTGCCTATTGGGAGCTGAAAGTCTGCCAAAATCTACCAAAAATGAAAGCCTCCTGTGAGATGGAAAGCATTTTTAGAGGATGGTCAACCAGAAAATAATCCTTCAGGTTCAGAGAGTGGGAAAGAGCAACAGGTTAGGGTTACTCACTCAAAGGCCAAGGCTGCCTAGAAAGACAAAGGAAGAAAGGGGGTGAGTGGTGTGCAGATAACTCAGTCAAGAATGAACACTGCTAGGAAAGATGTGGAGAGAGAAGATTCAGGTTCAGGAAGAAATATAGTAGGTAGAACTCAGTCAAGAGTTAAGGCTGCTAAAGAACAGGCAGATTTAGAGTCTGATTCTGATTCTGATTGATTAGAGTACACAGATGAGCCAGGATCAGAGCAATCTAGTAGCTAATGTATCAATTTGAAGATTATATATTCACAGGTCTATTCTACCTATATGCCTTACACTGCTCATTGTGGTACCCCAATTAGTCTGCCCATGGGGATATGGTTATTCTGGGATGTTATTACACTAATGCTATTGATTGAACATAATATGCTAATGGTTAGAGAGCTCTGTGAGAAGTTGAAGGTATAACCTCTAATACCTCTTGCATACTAATTACCGTACCCCAATTATTCCACATATGAGGATTAGACTACTCCTGATATTTGTAGCACCAATGCTATTGATTGAACATAAAATCCTGATGCTTAGAGGGCTCTCTAATAAGTTGAAGGTATACCCTCCCATACCTCTTGTATACTTATTGCAGCACCCCAGTTAATCCACACATGATGATTAGACTATTCCTAATGTTTATAACACTAATGCTATTGATTGAACATGAAATCCTGATATTTAAAGAGCTCTGTGATAAGTTAGAGATATACCCCCCCATACCCCTTATATAGCTTATTGCAGTGCCTCATTCTGTCTATATATTGTCATTCCAAGCATCTATAACACTGGTGCTATTGTTTGAATATAAAATTGTGATGTTTAAAGAGGTCTGTGATAAGTTGGAGATATACTCCCCCATACCCCTTATATACAGTGGGCCAAAAAACTGTTTCAATGTTTTGCAAGTTTGACTTGACAGTATTATATCTTATGATATAAAATAGAGAGAATTATGAAAATATTACAGAAGATAGCCCTTCATCTCGGGTTTAAAACAAGCCCCTAAACGTTACGATTGGTAAAGTATTTCCAGAGATATTCCTTGTCAAATCTCATTATATCATTGAAACAGTTGTTTTGCTGAGGGCTTGTACTACTTAGTATAGCCTCCCTTAGCCTTCAATACAGCTTCTACATGTCTAGGCATACTCTCTATGAGTTTCTGACACACCTCCACTCCTATTTTATCCCACTCTACTTGTACCCTCTCCCACAACTCCACAATTCCATTAGGGGGTACCTTATAGTTAGCCAACCTCCTTTTCAAGTGACTCCAGAGATGCTCAATAGGATTGAGATCAGGGGATTGGGCAGGCCACAAGAGGACTTCATATCCATGATCCTTCAACCATTTTTGAGCCTTCTTGCAGGTATGTTTGGAGTCATTGTCTTGTTGGAAGATAAAGTCTTCTGGGGTCTTGTCATAGAATTGGATAGTTTGTTGAAGCTCCTCCTCCAGAATCTTGACATAGAGGTCTCCATCCATTATTCCATCAATCTTGCAAGCATACCCAATCCCTTCCCAAGCCATGCAGCCCCACATCATGAGAGAACCACCTCCAAACTTCTTTGTCCCCTCTACTAGCCTATCACTCAAACCCTCCCCTGGCTTTTTCCATACCCATTTCCTACCATCTGACCCCAAGCAATTGATTTTGGTTTCATCTGACCACACTACCTTCTTCCAGTCCTCTATGGTCCAATCTTGATGCCTCAAAGCAAAGTCCATTCTCTCCTTCCTATGCCTCTTAGTGAGTAAAGGTCTTTTCTTCTTCACCACAGCCTTCATCCCCACTTCTTTTAAGCCATTTCGAACAGTTTGGGAAGAGAGAGGTTGGTTGGTAACATTCCTAAGCATTTGGGTAACTTCCACAGCATTTTCAACCTTCCCAGAGCCAATAAGACGAATTGTATAGCGGATATTAGAGGTAGAAAGCTTTGAAGGACGTCCCCCAGAAGATTTGTGGAGATAAGGGCGATGCCTGGAGCGTAGCCTGGAGATGGTAGCATTGGAAGCACCAGTTATGTCTGAGATTTGGTGACCAGAATAACCAGAATCAACAAGGGAGAGGATGTGATTGCAGTCAGCAGTAGAAAGGCTTTTCATGATGATAGTGGTCAAGTTCAACTAGTTCTTTGGGTTTGTTTGTTACTGTTCAACACTCACATGATCCACAGGTCACTTTTGGAACCAAACATATCATAACAGTCTTCACTTATAAGTTAAAATATCATCTTTTCTAGATTTTAGTACCTCAGCAAAACAACTGTTTCAATGATATCACCAGATTCAAAATAATATATCTCTAGAGATACTACACCGACTGTAATGTTTATGGGCTCGTTTTGAACCCAGGATGAAGGGCTATCTTCTATAATATTCTTATAATTTCATCTATTTTATATCACAGGATATAATAACATCAAGTCAAACTTGCCAAACATTGAAACAGTTTTTTGGCCCACTGTAGCTTATTGCAGTGCCTCATTCTGTCCATATATTATTATTCTGAGCATCTATGACACTGGTGCTATTGATTGAATATGAAATTGTGATGTTTAAAGAGGTCTGTGATAAGTTGGAGATATACTCCCTCATACCCTTTATATAACTTATTGGAGTGCCTTATTCTATCCATATATTGTTATTCTGAGCATCTATGACACTGGTGCTATTGATTGAACATGAAATCATGATATTTAAAGATGTCTGTAATAAGTTGGAGATATACCCCCCCCCCCCATACCCCTTATATAACTGATTGCGGTACACCAAATAGTCTATAAATTAGAATTTTTCTATTCCCCACCTCTATGACACTGGGGCTATCGATTGAATATAAAACCCTGATTTTTAGAGCAGTCTATAGCTACTTATACTTATGCCTCCTCCTAAAACCTTACTATCTTCCACCACGACATACCAAATGCTCTAAAAATCGGAATTTTAGGTGGGCTCACCATTAGTTCACTGTGCCTATTGAATGGACATAAAATTGCGATTTATAGAGTGCAATACAATAGCTGGGCTGCATAATGGTATAAATAGAGTATTTTAGATATATCTCAAGAATGGGACTGCCAATTTTTTTAATTTATGGCTTAAACTGATTGTAGTGGGATGCCCTAATGATCCCCTAAAGAATTTTGAATTAATTTTGTGCCAGCATTTTAGTCATTTTATTAATAATGGGTCCCTGATATGAGCTGACTAGAGATAGTGAGAATAGATCCAATCTCCTACAGTTACTCATGGTTAGTCTGAATACACTGATTTTTCACTAGGGCTTAACCTTGAGAGGGAGATACTGTTATATATACAATTCTGACAACTCTAATAACTCCAGATGCTCCAATTACTTCCCCTATTTAGTATGTTCTATTATCTTTCAATCTATGTTTAAATGTGTCTTAGACTTACATTATCTCTGATCACACCTTTCTCAAACTTCTCTTGACTTAGATAGATACTTTATACAAATGTCTTACACAACCCATAGACACTTGTCTCAAGTATTAATAGTTAACAGGTATATAAGTCATATACTTTCACCTGTATCTGTAGTCAGAATATCAACAAAGTCTCCTACCTGTTGTCTTCTCAGAACTCCAAATCATCTCTGTATACTAGACTTGACAGAGTATGAGGAAGAAGGATCCAAAAGTTTATTGCAATTCTCTTAGGGAATTTTGTCACAATCAAAGGTGAGTTATAATATAAAGGAAGGTTCAGATATTGAAATGATTGAATTGATGAAACATTCTTTTGGAAGTAAGACTTGATTTTTAATTTTGTCAAATCCTAGAGGGAGGTGATCTAGATGTCTAGAAAGTCTGTCAGCTTTGTTTTTATTCCCAGGGGAGTACTTAATCATGAAGTTATAAGGAGCAATAAATTGCATCCAGTATGCTTGTCATCTTAAAAGTCTCTATTTGGACATGAAAAAATTCAGGGCAAGATTATCAGTGTGAATAAGAACAGGATGTTCCCTCTCACCTTCCAAAAGGTATCATTAGTACTTTAGAGCCAAGATAATTGTGAGCAACTTGAGATCCTGTATCAGATAATTACACTCTGCAGGAAGTAGGGATTTTGAGAAGAAGCTGATAGGGAGCCATTGGTCATTATACTTCTGAGATAGTATAGCTCCAATTGCAAATCTAGATGTATCAGTCTCCAAAAGGTAAGGGAGATCCTAACAAGGAGTTCTAAGAATAGGAGTAGAAGTAATCTTAGATTTAATAGTATCTATAGCTTGCTAATATAAAGGAGACTAGAACCAAGGGTGCTCCTTATGTAAGAGATTAGTGAGAGGATGAACAATGGAAGAGAATGACTTGATATAATAATGCTAGAAGTTGGCAGTACCAAGAAAGGATTGAAGATTGCATAACTTCTGGGGAGTAGGCTAATTGATAATAGCATCTACCTTTTGAGGGTTTATCACTAGTTGACCTTTCAAGACAACAGTTCCTAGGTAAGTAACTTTCCTTCTCAATCTAGCATTTAACTGGTTTTGCAGAGAGCTAGTCATTCTCCATAATCTCCTAAGTTCTATTCATCCAATAGTATAGTTCCATGAGGTTGTCACCCATAATAAGGATATTATCAATGTAGATGTGGACACAACCTAAGTCAATCACTTCCTTGAAAAGAATATTAATTATCCACTAAAAAGTAGTAGGAGAGTTTTGCAGTCTGAAGAATATAACTGTTAGTTCAAAAGTCCTTGATTGCTGATAAAGGCTACTTTCTATTCATCTCCTTCTTTCATCTGTACATTGTTGAAGCCCCATCAAATGTTGATTACTATGAAGAGAGAAGCCATTGCAATTTCAGGCACTTGAAGAATTTCAGACAGCAAGGGGAGAGGGTATTGATTAGGAATAGTATGGGCATTCAGGTAACAATAGTCCTAGATAGGATAGAGGCTAGTGCTGAGACCTTTTGCATTAATTTCTTTAGCATTTTTTGCAAAGAAGAAGGGAGCAGCTTGGGGAGATTTCAAGGGATGTATATAGGTAGTTTGTAGATTGTTATTAATGAATTTGTTGAGTTCCTTTTATTCATAAGAGGAGAGAGGATAGATTTTCCTAACTTGGAACTTAGTTCTAGGATAGAGATTAATTGCATGATTGAATGGATAATGTGGGTGGAGTTTTTCAAATTCTTTTGTGTGGAAGATATGCTAGAAGCAATAGACATAGAATAGAAGCTATAGGAAGATGTTGGGCTAGCTCTGGAGTTGTATGGAACTGATAACAATGCGATTGTGTTTTGCCTATTGATTAGTGAAGCTAGCTCCCTGGCTGGGATAGAAGATTTAATGTTGTCCTTAATGGAAACAGGTTGTAAGTGGTCAACTCTGACAAAAGAGATGTGAGAGTCATGTTTCAGACTTGAACTAAAGAAGCAGAGTTTCTCTCTAGGCTCTATTACTCTGACTTGCATACTACTAAATAATGTAATACCAGTGTTACGTCGGCGGTGGTGTCTCAGGTAGCTTCCGGGGACAACAAGGAGCCTAGTGCATAAACCAGGGGAAACAATGTTGAAATTCAAGACTAAGGAAGATACAAGCGTATCGTACTCTACTTATATCTGTCTGAGTCTAGAATGTGATTGTGATCGCTATAGAGACATTCCATGGAATGGCTGACTAATGCACAGCCTTGCGCAGCTACTGTGGAATAGCTGCAGAGCACGTCTTCATTGTCCAATAGCGTAAACGTCTCCAATCTATGAGGATTAGTGATAAGATAAGATTAGATGGGGAGATAAGATAAGATAACAAGGAAGGAGAAATCGAAAGGAAAGTGAGTGGAGGATCAACCGGCAATGTCACGTGTCACATGTGACATGTGACCGACCGGTCGGTGTGACAGGTCACAGAAGTCACGGACAGGGGACAGATGGATGAAAAATGAAGAAGTCGTAACATCACCCTCTCTTCAAATTCACGTCTGTGCGATGCTAACGTAGGTGTTGGAGATGTCTTGAACAATCATGGAGTAACCATCTTGGCGCGTAGCAGGGAGAGGTCAGGAGATGGTATTGATACCGACAACGGATTTCCAAAGCAGACAAGGGAGAGATGAGTTGATAGAGTCGGAGTTCTTGGGCTCGATCATCCAGTCATAGAACAACTGTGATCGCGTTTACTAGGCTCAACTCGTAAATCCAAACTCGTCATGCGGTTGATGGGAGGGGAGGAAGAAAGGCGGAACCATTGAAGTCATGGTCGAGGAGCCAATTGACTTCTGTTGGGGACAACGGAATGAGAACGTCAATGTTATCACTGACCTTGGGCAGTTTGAAGTCTTCGCCCGTTGAGTCTGTAATGGGGTCGTAGAGCTGTTCGTCAACTCTGAAGAAGTCGTCCATATGAATGACATGCAGTTGGAGCCTTGGGGCTGGTCATTCAGGGTGGAGAGCGTGGAATTCATCAACCAATTCCTGAGAGTTCTTGACATTGGCCTCGGGTTCCCAGGTATTTTCCTCACTGGTGTAACCTTCCCAATGCATGAGGTACTGAAGTTTCCCTTGTCGTAATCGGGAATCCAGAATTTCGTTGACAACATACTCGACGTTGTCTTCCAATTGGAGTGGGGGAGGAGGGGGAGGTCTTTTTTGGTTCAGAAAGGAAGGGGGACGATAGGGAGAGAGATATGATTCGTTGAAGACTGGGTATAGTCCCAACCATTCACGTGGGAGTTCAAGTTTGTAGGCAGAGTGACCAACCTTTTTGACAACCTTGAAAGGTCCAAAGCGTTTGTTATCCAACTTCTTCATGGGTCATTTGGTTTTGATGTTGGTGGCAGCCAACCATACTTTATCTCCTGGTGAGTACTCTTGAGTGGTTCAGGCGTGTTTGTCATGAGCAGTCTTCATCTTCTCGTTTGCTTCCTTGAGAGTGGCTTCAGCTTCTTGATGAATCTTCCTCATCCGATCAGCGAATTGGGTTGCAGACTCGTTTCGAACTTCCTCTGTAGTGTCGTTTCCCGTCCAGGGATCTTGGCCGTAATTGACATAGAAGGGAGTTTGTCGTGTAGCTGCATGAATGGAGTTATTGTACGAAAACTCTGCTAATGTGAGCCATTCCTTCCAGTTGTCCTGGCGATGATTGATGAAGATGCGGAGGTACTGTTCAAGTGTCTGATTCATTCGTTCGGACTGGCCATCAGTCTGGGGATGGTAAGCGGTGGAGACATTCTGGGAGGTGCCCAGAAGGCGGAAGAGGTTAGTCATAAATTTGGAAATGAATCACGGATCGCGATCGTGAATGATGCGTCGGGGGACGCCATGGTCTCGGATAACTTGGTCCTGGATGATCTTCGCAAATCCTTCAGAATTCAATTCGATGTGGGTAGCCTCGAACTTGACTGCCTTGGAGAAGTGATCGACGATAGTGAGGATCGCGTTGTAGCCCTGACATTCGGGTATGGGGCCAATGAGATCAACTGTGATCGTGTCCCAGGGTCGGGTAGAAGGATCGAAAGGGTGTAAAGGAGTCTTCACAGGTAACCGAGAGGCCTTAGTGCGTTGACACGTTTCGCAACCACGGACATAGGTGTTGACATCTCTCTTGATGGTGGGCCACCAATAGTTGCGACATACAGCTTCAGTGGTCTTGAAGGAGCCATAATGTCCAGAGAGAGGGTTGTTGTGGTATTGGGCGATGATGTCACCGCAGAGAGAGAGATCTCTCGAGACATAGATTCGGTCCAGGAAGGTCTTGATGCCATCGTCCTGGGTCTTCCAATCGTTTTCACGTTTTTCTTGAAGGAGCGTAGCTTGTGTTTCTTTGTTTCGGTACGAATTCTGGATTCGTGAGCGGAAATTAACAGGTTCAATCTCATGCTAAACTTGGCGGAGGTCTACAATAGGGTGATCCGAGGCAGGAAAAAGATTAGACGGAAGTAAAATAGTGTCGTCATTGTCATTCACCCCCCTCTCAAAACCTAGTCATCTCGACAGGATATCGGCCTTGGAGTTAGCCTTGCCGGCGACGTGGTGGAGAGAGAAGTGATAGTCCTGAAGCTCTGTGAGCCATCTAGCCTGGCGTCTATTCAGCTTCTGAGGCAGCTTGAAGTATTGGAGGTTGGCGTGATCCATCCAAACCTCAAAGACTTGCTTAGCAGATAGGAGCCATTTCCTGAACTCCTGGAGCACAGTCATAATTGTGAGTAGCTCGCGGTCGTAGATCTGGTAGTTTTGTTCCATGGGCGTAAACAACTTGGAGATATAAGCGATGGGCTTCCAAATGTTATTTTGTTTTTGGGATAGTACGGCGCCCAAAGCATAGTCAGAAGCGTCGGTTTCCACACGGAGTAGGTCGTCATCATTAGTAATAGATAGGATAGGAGAGGTGGTAATGATTGTTTTCAGGGCGTCGAAGGCGTCCTGGCATTCGGGGGTCCAGTCAAAAGGAGTGTTTCCAGTTAGCACATTAAGGGGGCAGGCAATTCTGGCAAAGTGATGAATGAATCGACGGTAAAAGTTACAAAACCCAAGAAAGGCTTGAACATTGCGTTTGCACTCTGGGGTCGGCTAGTCAGTGATCCCTTGGACCTTGACGGGGTCCATTTTGATGTGGCCTTCAGACACGATAACTCCGAGATATTCCACTTGTCGTTGATCGAAGTCGCATTTCTCTGGTTTGAGGTAGAGTTTGTGTTTGCAAAGTGTGGTCATAACTTCGTAAACATGTTGGTGATGCGTTTTGAGATCCTTGTCGAAGATGAGGATGTCGTCTATATAGACCAAGACGTGTCCCTCAACGATTTGGACGTGGAAAATGTCATTCATCATGTTCTGAAAGGTGGCAGGCGAGTTTGTGAGACCAAAAAACATGACCAAGGGTTCGAATAAGCTGCGGTTGGTTCTGAACGCAGCTTTATGTTCATCTCCTTCCTTGATCCGGACATTGTTGTATCCCCAGCGAACGTCCAGCTTGGTGAAGTAGCGAGCGTTTTGTAGGGTATCAATCAATTCATTGATCAGGGGGAGGGGGTATTGATTTTTGACAGTCATATCATTAAGTTTTCGATAATCCTGGATAGGGCGTAGTCGACCATCCTTCTTCTTGATGAAGAAAAAGGGGGAGGCAATGGGAGAGATGGATTTGCGAATCCATCCAGTATGAATATTTTCTTCCAAGAACTCGTCCAGTTGGGCGTGTTCGTCCACAGAAAGGGGGTAGACCTTACAATCAAGCTTCTCTTCGGTTCCGGGGAGAAGCTCAATCGCGTGGTCCCAGGGACGACTTGGGGGGAGTTCATTGAAGTCTTCCTTGGTGAAGACGTCTTGGAATTCATGGAGGTATTCAGGTACAATCTCTTTCCATGCATGGTCCTTCTTCTGATCTTCTTCCCAGGCCTTTATTGCGAGATCCTGTGATTTCATACCAACCAACCGAATTTGGATGGCAGGGTTGAAGTCGACCATGAGTAGATGGTCGCCATCCTCGAGATTGAGGTTGTTGACATCGATGGAATCAGGGAAAGGAGAGGGACGACAGTCAGGTGAGCATTGATCGAGAACGAGGGAGTTTGCCTTCCAATCAATGGAGGGGTTGTGGAGTTTCAGCCAATCATGTCCGAGGAAAACCTGAGACTTGCTGAGGTTTGTAATGCCGAAGTTTATCCATTCGATGTGAGAACCTATCCTAAGCTCCAGCGCAACCATTTCTGAGATGGGCCCTTCTGAATTGGGTTGTCCATCTGCGTTGTGTACAGGGATGGGTTGGGCGAGTTTGGTGGTGTGTAGATCGTGTTCATGAACGTACTTAACATCGATGCATGAACCTTCACAACCACTGTCGACAAGAGCAGTAGCGAGATGTTTGGCGTGATTATCCAAGGTGGTGATGACAGTTTTGAGAGTCAGCTGATTTCCTCCGGAGCCACGGATGAACACATGGGGTTCCTTGAGTTCGTTTAGGGCTCGGATGGCGTTCTCTGTCATGAGGGAATTAATTTGATCGATCGTGTCCTGAGTCATCTCTCGCGATCGGGCTAGGTGAGACCATTTGGAGAGAATGGGAATTGCAAAATTAGCCTGTTCCTTAATAGCATTAACAATTTCTAGAGGAGAAGAAAGAGAGTTGATGTCGATTGAATCGACAGAAGGGAGAGACAATGGTTCGGGAGTAGGAACTTGAGGGGATTCGGGGCGCTCAACGTTCACACTTGGCATAGACAGTGGAGGACTAGTTTTATTGACAGGCTTGGTGGTATTAGATAATGTACATGCCGTCGAAGTATTACAGAGAGAGAAAAGAGGAGAAGGAAAGAAGTCCGGTACTGTTTGTTCGCAATACCAAAGCAAACAACTTTCCGTCGAGTAGAGGGAGCGCATCTCTAATGACCGTTGCCAAAATCCTGTTTGATCGAGTCGGGGGTGGGTTCCTCTGGAGCGTGTTCCTCTTCGGAAAGGAAGTTCATCAACTCCGAGAGCTCGTCGTGTGTCAGTTCATACTGGAGAGCACGAACGTTGACCTTCTTGAGCTCTTAAGGACAATCCTGATGGAAATGTCCGACCTGGCCACAGTTGTAGCACTTGTTAACTTGACACGTCTTGCTGAGGTCCATGGGCAACCCTTGACCACCATGGATGATGCCTGAGGGCACCTGATGATCTTGCTGGGGTGGGGGTTGGAAACAAGGTATGGATGGCCTGAAAGATAGACGAGGAAGGGGGGCGTTTGGATGTTGGTAACGTTCTTGCTCACGGAAGCATTCCATGAGCTGTCCAATGGCCTTTACCCTCTCGTGGTATTTGTCATACTTGGTGGGGAGTGGCGGGTTCGCATACATTTGCCGAATTATGTCCTGGCGGACATTCTTCTCAATGATGCAGATACATTCCTTATCCTGGCCAGCGAGACCAGCTTGATGGAACAAGAGTTCCAGTTTAATGAAATAGTCCGTGATACTCAATCATCCTTGAGTGAAATGCTCAACCTCTTGGCAAGCGCGTTGCTCAATGGCGTGGTTAACGAAAGTCGCGTCCAACAAGGCAGTGAAGGCGGCCCATGTTACATCCCAGTTCCGACGAACTCCAATGAATTCCGATGAACTCCGATAATTCCAACAACTCCGAACACTCTGTACTTTTCACATGTTTCCTACTTATGACGTCCTCTGTCGTCACTATGTCTCAGATATAATTATCTAGCAGGTATATAAGTACTGCGTTTTTTCCCTGTATCTGTAGACAGAATATCGACTAAGTCCCATCATTTATCCATCTCCGATCTCCGAATTCAACTCTGAAACTTCGGACCTAACAGTATATTCTGTCTACAGCTCGGGTTTTTATTCACGATGACACAATGTACTCTTGAACGTTTTATGGGATTTTCAACTAGAGGTCGATTATCTCCAACCAACTCCGAAACAAGTCCTGTGTCTCCGACTACGCGTATATCTGAAAGGCTTCCTACTGCTTTTCATGATCGAGAAAATCCGTTACGACCCGTAACTCTGCGGACTACTCAAGGGCAAGCATCAACTTCGGTTGAAGAGACACCTCAAGTCCAGCCAGCTCAGGAAGCTCTGGAACAGGAGACAGCTGAAGAGAGATTGATCATGGCTTTTCAAAATATTGCCACTATCGCTCAAGCTTCTTCTGGAGCCAAACCCACAAAATCCAAAGTCCGAGAGCCTGATCCTTTTGACGGCTCTGATCCGATGAAACTCCGACCCTTCCTGGTTCAACTTCAATTGAATTTCAAGGATAGGCCTTCTGCGTTTACTTCCGATGAAGCTAAGGTCAATTATGCTATGTTGTTTCTGAAGGGAATAGCATTATCTTTATTTGAACCTTACCTTTTGGAGACTATTCCTAACCCTCCGTTGTTCCTCTCGGACTTCTCAGAGTTCTGCTCCGAGTTACAGGACCAATTTGGACCTTTGGATCCAATAGGAACTGCCAAAGCGGAATTGGAATCTTTGAAGATGTTCGATAATCAACGGATCGCCAAATATATTGTGCACTTCAATAGGCTAGCGGTTCAAGTCCAATGGGACATTGGAGCACTGCAGCATATCTTTTACCGTGGTCTTCCAGATCGAATTAAGGATCAAATGTCTCAAGTCAGAAAACCAGCCACATTGGTAGCTATGAAGGAGTTAGCTCAAACAATTGATGCTAGGTATTGGGAACGTAAAGGAGAGCTTAAGCGGGACTCCGGTCGTGCTCTGGCACCTCCGACGAATGCTCCTAAACCACCTTCAACTCCAATGACACCTTCTACTTTCAAGAAAACTCCTATGAAATCCACTCCGACTACCTTAACTCCGAAGCATCCTGACCTCTCCGATAAGCTTGGAAAAGACAGGAAGCTTACTCCGGCCAAACGAAAACGTCATGTGGATAATAACTTGTGTATGTTTTGTGGATCCCCAGGTCATATGGCGAAGGAATGTCCAAAGTCTGGTTCCTCTGCTTCAAAGAAGGCTTCTGGACATGCCACTACTGTCGCCGAACCACTTACTCAGGAATCCCCTACTCCTATTCCGAGCGCCCCTCCGGCTGCTCCAGAAAAATAGGAGGCAGTCCGCATGAGACATGGAATGTGGACTGCATTGAAACCGTTCCTGGGTCTTCTATTGTAAAGCTCAACACTTCCGTTCCTTGCTCTGATTCCTTTTTGATCACTTTATTTATTGATTCGTTATCTATTCTGACTCTCATCAATTCAGGATCCACACACTGTTTCTTGGACTTTGACTTTGTCCATCGAAACAAGCTCCAAACATCTCCGCTTCCTCTGAAGCAACTCCAATTATTTGATGGATCTCAAGGGAGAACCATTGATACAGGAGTTATCCTCCCTGTCTGATTTCCATCTGGAGAAACTCTAGATATTGAGTTTTTGGTCACTCCGTTGGATGCATCTTGTTCTGCTGTTCTTGGATTCAACTGGCTTACCCGCTACAATCCATTGATTGACTGGGTTACAAGCAGTATTTCATTTGGGACACCAAAACCGATGTATTCATCTTCATCGTCAACACTTAAGCCCTCCGAGGCAACTCCGCTTGACCCTCCAGCTCTGACTCCAACTCCGACTTCACTTCCTCCTGTGTCCATTATTTTGGCAGCCGCATTTGTACATGCTAGCAAGCAAGAAGGATCTCAATCATTCGTTCTTCAAACTGCTGATATTGCGAAAGCGTGTTCTGTCGACATCTCCGATGTTCCTCTGGACCCTATGTTTTATGTGAAAGTTCCTCCGGAATATCATGACTATGCTGATGTTTTCAGTGAAGGAAAATCTAAACGTCTTCCTCCTCATTGTTATAGCGATCACCATATTGATCTAGAGGAAGGTATGACACCTCCACTGGGATGCATCTATTCTCTTTCTGTTGCAGAACAAGAAGCCCTTCATATATTCTTGGATGAGCACCTTAGAAAAGGTTGGATACATTCCTCCACATCTCCGGGTGGTGCTCCGATCGTTTTCATCCGCAAGAAAGATGGTTCCTTACAATTATGCGTGGACTATCGAGGCATCAATAAAATCTCCAAGAAAGATCGTTACCCACTTCCGCTTATCTCCAATCTCCTGGACCGTGCTAGCAAAGGTCGTATCTACACCAAAATCGATTTATGAATTGGATACTCCAATATACGGATCACAGAAGGGGATGAATGGAAAACCACTTTCCATACCAGATATGGTGCTTTCGAGTTCTTGGTTATGCCCTTAGGTCTATGCAATGCCCCATCAACATTTCAACGTTTCATGAACGAGATTTTCTCTGACCTCTCCGATATCTCTGTTGTAGTATATCTTGACGATATCCTTATCTACTCGGATAACATTGCGGATCACCGGAGACATGTCCGCGAGGTGCTCCGAAGACTCCGACTTAACAGTCTTTTCGGAAAATTGGAGAAATGTTTCTTTCATCAAGATACGATTGAATACCTTGGATTTATTCTTTCCCCTGGTGGAATTACCATGGACCCTGCCAAAGTTCAAATTATCCTGGATTGGCCGGAGCCACGGAAAATCAAGGATGTCCAGTCATTCTTAGGTTTCAGAAATTTCTATAGGCGTTTTATCAACAATTACTCGGGATTGGTATCTCCGCTTACGCGACTAACCCAGAAAAACGTTCCGTGGAATTTCGATACTCAATGCAAGTTCGCATTTGAATCTCTGAAGCGGGCCTTCACTTCTGCTCCTGTTCTTGTCAACTTCACTCTGGGATCATGTCTGGTAGTAGAAACAGATGCCTCTGACTACACCATAGCAGGCATCTTATCAACTTACGCTGATGATGAATCATTACATCCCATTGCATTCTACTCTCGGACTTTAACTCCGCCGGAGTTGAATTACGATATTCACGACAAGGAACTGTTAGCCATTCACGATAGTTTTTGCAACTGGCGACATTACCTTGAAGGCTCTTCTGACCCGGTCGACATTGTCACTGATCACAAAAATTTGGTATACTTTTCTACAACCAAACTCCTGTCACGGCGTCAGGCTCATTGGTTTGAATTTTTGTCGGGCTTTAATCTGGTCATTCATTTTCGCCCCAGAAAACTCAGAACAAAACCGGACTTCTTAACACGTCGGTATGACATAAACCCTAAAGAGGGAGATAGCGACTACGCTAGTATCAACCCTCAGAACCTCTAACCAGTTTTTACCTCGGAGCAACTGGCTTCATCCCTATGAGCTTTATCCTTATTGGATCCAGTGTTAAAGGCTGCATTCATTATGGATGTGGACTCCCTCCACTCGAAAATTCGGAATTCACTTCATGATGATCCAGTGGCTATGGAGCATCTGAAGGTTGCAGAGTCCAACTCCGAGGCCAACTCCGATGCCAACTCCGATCTCCGATGGACTATCGACACTTCTGGTTTCCTTCGTCACAATGGTCATATCTATGTGCCTGACGTAGATGACTTATGACTTCAAATTTTGTGTATGAAACATGATCATCTAATTGCTGGTCATTTCGGTCAAAACAAAACGCTTGAATTGATCCGACGAGAATACACATGGCCAGAACTCTGGACCTTTGTAAAGGACTACTGTAACTCCTGTACTATATGCGCTAGGTCCAAAGTCCCTCGCCATCAACCTTATGGTTTGCTCAAGCAACTCCCAATTCCGGAGAAACCTTGGAATTCCATCTCCATGGATTTCATCGAGCAACTCCCTAACTCTGATGAATTCTCCGCTATTCTTGTTGTTGTTGATCGATTCTCCAAACAAGCTATTTTCATACCAACCTTCGACACTATCACTGCTCCTCAACTCACTCAACTTTTCCTTGTCCATGTATTCTCCAAACATGGAGTTCCCTCACATGTCACCTGTGACCGAGGCTCGGAGTTCGTCTCCCGCTTTTTCCAGTCATTGGGTAAAGTCCTTGACATTCATCTCCATTTTACCTCCAGGTATCATCCGGAAGGTGATGGACAAACTGAATGAGTTAATCAAACCTTGGAGCAATACCTACGGATGTATTGTAACTATCAACAGGACAACTGGTCCCATCTCCTGGCTATTGCGGAATTTGCATATAACAACACTCCAAACGCTACTACTGGGATATCCCCTTTTTTCGCTAACAAGGGTTATCATCCAAATATTTCAGTACACCCTGAGCGTGACCTTACTTCCGTTCGAGCCAGAGAACTAGCTGTTGATTTGGATGAACTCCACTCTGAACTCCAAAATACCATCTCCGAAGCTCAAAAGCATTATCAGCACTACGCTGACTTAAAGCGCATTCCAGCCCCTGATTTCGAAATAGGAACTCAAGCCTTCGTAAAGGCCAAGTTTTTCCGAACTACCAGACCCTCCAAGAAACTCTCGGAGAAGAACTTAGGTCCTTTCGAGGTCATTGCCCAAGTTGGAACCCATTCCTATACTCTCCGTTTGCCTAGTTCCATGAAGGCTATCCATCCTGTCTTTCATGTATCACAGTTGGAACCAGCCTCACCGAATACAATTCCAAACCGAGTACAACCTCTGCCTCCTCCGGTAATCATAGACGGAGAACCGGAGTTGGAGATCTCCGAAATCCTAGACTCGAAAATTGATAATAGGCGTCGCTTATGCAAATTATTGTATTTGGTTCGTTGGGAAGGCTATGAAGGTACCGACAAAGAAACTTCATGGATCCTCGCTACTGAGCTAGGACATGCTTCAGAACTTGTCTCAGAGTTCCACTCCACTTATCCAGAGAAACCCAGACCTGACTATTGATTTCTTTCGCTCTTATTTATCCTTTTCTTCAATTCAAAAAACATTATCTATTCCATTGAAGGGACTATGTCTACATCCCTTATAGGCATTTCCTCCTCTGACATCTCTGAACTTTCTCCACTCTCTCCACTGTCCTTATAATCCCCATCCAGCAGCTCCTCAGTCCTCTCCATGGACTCCCTCATTCTCTTCATCTCCATTCTCATCTTCCTCATCTCCCCCCAAACTCCCTGTAACACCTCCCTCAAATTCGCCATCTCCAACAACTCCGCATTCCCTTGTCACCTTTTTCCTCCATGTTCCGGTTCCTCCGTGGTACTCTGGACGCATTTCCTTTTTGCTGGTTCTTCCCCAACCCAGCATTTGGCCTTTACCTGTTGGCAGGCAGTACAACTCTGGGCCTTCCCCTGTCTGGTCGGCCCCATGCATTCTTCCGCGCTCCCTTTCCTAACACAAGGCTCGCACGGAGCCCTCCTAGATGAACTCTGGTCAACTCCAGAATAAAGTGGAAAAAAATAATAATAAAAAAGTACTTACAGCCTTCTGATCAAGGCCTCTTGCTGCCCTGATCTTTCCTCCGCCGTCATCTCCGCCATCTCCGCTTGCTCCACTGTTCGAGCTGCCTCCTTCGCCCTCCTTGCTGCCTCCTTTTTTGCAGCTTTGGCCACCTTTCTAGCTGTCATGAAATTGGCATTCACTCTCTTAAAATTCCTCTCTTTTCTTCATTCTTTTCCTTTCTTTTCTATGCCTGTTCTCTTTGGAAGGGGGGCTGTCTTTATTGGCAGCAGAAACTACTTGTACAAAAGGAGGAGTCCATGTCCGACTAACTATTTATACTAGTCCGTCTTGGCAATCTCCTGCACCATACTGTCCCTCAAGAACTCTACAAAACTCGAGACTACTTGACCATCTAATGCAGCCAACTTATTACCCCAATAGATTGCCCCATTGGTATCTCCACTGGAAGCCTGCAACTCAGCAGCCTTCCCCTCGACGAAACCCATTGCTATCTTTCTCGCCTCCTCACCCAACCAATCGTTAGTGGGACTCCATAATAAACTGGGAGGAACTTCTTCCTCCTCGATCTTGACGTTGACATCGGTCAATGATGACAAATCTTCCACTAAGAATAAAGAGTCAACAATCATGAAGAGGGCGAGAGAATTGAGAGCTTACCACTAGATAAAGAACTCATTGGACCAGGGGTCCAAGGACAGAAAGGGGGACTAGCAGCCCAGTTGACTGCCTCCTTCTTGATAGAAGGTAGAGAGTCAGCCCACTTGTTGGACCCCCAATTAACCTGCTCTCCCAAAGGGAGCTGGGAAGTAGGGGGAGGGGCATCATCATCCCAAGCTAAGAAAGGGAAAGCCTATTATCAACAAACACAGACTAATAAAGACAAAACAAAGCACTTACCAAGCGGATCCTCCATCAAGGCGCAAGCATGCTGGATTGGCCAGCGAACGAACGGACACTTCTTGACTTTGTGCTTGCCACCGCAGGCAAAGCAGGAGAAGGAAGACCAACAGAGGTCGGCATCGGAGGGGATGCGCTGGAGGTAGTAGTGAAACAAATCGCAATCAAGAAAGACAGGAGCAGTGCGGTGCACCACTCCAGACTGCTTGAAGAATCGGACGTAATGGCCTTGGTGGGAAGGAGTCATGATGATTGACAAGGATTGAACTGAAGCGTAGGGATACAACCTCACACCTTTTATATGCTCAGACACAAAGGGAAGACCAAAAGGAGGTTCCTCAGTCAAAGAAGAGAAACCCGATACACCGGGCAAGAGATAGAAACAACGGCAATCTCATGACCAGGAGAACAATAGGAACCAGTCATGAGACAACACAGCCTGATGCTGCGGAATGCTATGCCCAATAAAGTTGAGTCATTAGAAGCACATAGCCTTCCGCAGTGTGACTAAGAACAATGGCAAACCTTAAACTGGAGGCTGTGAACAATAGAAAATGGGGTGACTGCAGAACCTGACTCATAATGACTCCTATTTTAGAAATACTATATAAACCCTGAGGGCAGAGCGGATCATCACTTTGTCCTCCTGTGAGATTACTTGTAGTAGCACGAATGCAATCAGAATCATCAGACTTCTTTTCCATCAGAACAAGAAAAGAGAAACACAAACCCATAACTATTGAGCCAGCCATTCATGCCCATATTCCCTAAACTCTCAGCAGAGGCACGCAACAGATTTAACCCGCAGAACAACTTCTTTGTAGAAGTAAAACTTAACTCAGAAGGAATCATCACCCTTTACGAAGACGTCCCTGTCAGAACTTTCTTCTATATCCTACTAGACTTATTGAGCTCTAAGGCCTGCCTTGTGATTGATGAAAAGACTTGCAACTACAGTTGGGACACTAGCCGCCCATCGTTCCTCTGCCAACTGGCGCTCTTCCTCCATCCTCCAGGCCTCCTCTGCTTCTTTCTCTGCTTCCTCGCGTTCTCGTTGTTCTTCGTTTTCAAGTAAGACTTGCAGTTGTGCAAGTTGGGCTTGGATCTCTTTGCAAGTGGGCATTGTTAATGAAGAAGAGTGGTCCGCCGGACCTCATTATATATGTTCCGATTTCAAACTCCGACGATTCTCCGAAATCCGCCACATTCCGAAACTCCAATTTCTTGGTCATTACCAAATATGGTCAAGTCCAATATGCGGTCTCGAGGGCTCGCCCTTAAGAGGGAGATACTGTTACATCCCAGTTCCGACGAACTCCAATGAATTCTGATGAACTCCGATAATTCCAACGACTCCGAACACTCCGTACTTTTCACATGTTTCCTACTTATGACATCCTCTGTCGTTACTATGTCTCAGATATAATTATCTAGCAGGTATATAAGTACTGCATTTTTTCCCTGTATCTGTAGACAGAATATCGACTAAGTCCCGTTATTTATCCAACTCCGATCTCCGAAATCAACTCCAAAACTTCGGACCTAACAAAATTGGAAAATTGGAGCACTCTCTAGAGTGCTAGAGGCGGTCGAAGAGGCTCAAACATGCAGGACTAGATGTGGGACGATGGAATCTATCATCCTTCTCTATGATACAAACATATCTACAAGTAAATATATCTGTGAAAACAAAGATCCCTTTACATGCTATATAGTAAAGGGATGAGACTTCTGAATGAAGCCACCAGTGAAAGGGTCAATGAAAATGATGAGGATCTACACAATGGATGTCTGGCTATCAGATGCATCCTTTGATATGAGCTGCGATCACAAATAGAAGGATCGAAGAATTTGAAGAAATTTGCAGAAATCTAAAGCATTTGGAGATAAATCACTAGACAGGAAGCTAAATCGCGTAGTTGGGGACATCGTAGCAGTGTAGTAGACGTCTGTGTTAGGTCCGAAGTTTCGGAGTTGATTTCGGAGATCGGAGTTGGATAAACGACAGGACTTAGTCAATATTCTGTCTACAGATACAGGGAAAAAATGCAGTACTTATATACCTGCTAGATAATTATATCTGAGACATAGTGACGACAGAGGACGTCATAAGTAGGAAACATGTGAAAAGTACGGAGTGTTCGGAGTTGTTGGAATTATTGGAGTTCATCGGAATTCATTGGAGTTCGTCAGAACTGGGATGTAACAGATTTCTTCTATTTTTTTCGATTTTCATGATTTCTTTGATAGCTCCTTTCTATTGTGCCTCCCATCATCTCTCGGGGCAGATTCCAGAGCTCAGACAGCTCCACATCGCATCACCGCAATCTGTACATTGAAGTATCCAATTCATAGATCAATTTTAGTATAGATATGATCTTTGCTAGTGCAGTCTAGGAGATTGGAAATGAGTAGAAGTGGATAATGATCCTTCTTGGTGATTTTGTTAATGCCTCAATAGTCTATGCATAATTGTAAAGAACCATCTTTCTTGTGGATGAAAACAATCAGAGCTCCACCTGGAGATCTAGAGGAATATATCCAACCTTTTCTAAGGTGCTTATCCAAGAATATACAGAGAGCTTCTTGTTCCATAACAGAAAGAGAATAGATGCATCCCAGTGGAGGTGTCATACCTTCCTCTAGATCAATATGGTGATTGCTATAATGATGAGGAGGAAGACATTTAGATTTTCCTTCACTAAAAACATCAGCATAGTTATGATATTCTGGAGGGACTTTAGAGTAAAATGCGGAGTCCAGAGGAACATTGGAGATCTCGACAGAACAAGCTTTTGCAATATCAGCAGCTTGAAGAACAAATGATTGTAATCCTTCTTGCTTGTTAGCATGTACAAATGCCACTGCAGAAATAATTGATATGGGAGGAAGAGAGGTTGGAGTTAGAGCTAGAGGGTCAAGCAGAATTGCCTTGGAAGGCATAGGTGTTGACAACAAAGACAAACACATTGGTTTTGGTGTTCTAAATGAAATACTGCTTGTATCCCAGTCAATCAATGGATTGTAGCAGGTAAGCCAGTTGAATCCAAGAACAGCAGAACAAGATGCATCTAATGGAGTAACCAAAAACTCAATATCTAGAGTTTCTCCAGACAGAAATCAAACAGGGAGAGTAATTCCCATATCAATGGTTCTCCCTTGAGAGCCATCAAATAATTGGAGTTGCTTCGGAGGAAGTGGAGATGTCTTGAGTTTGTTTTGATGAATGAAGTCAAAGTCTAAGAAACAATGTGTGGATCCTGAGTTGATAAGAGTTAGAATAGATAACAAATCAATAAATAGAGTGATTAAAAAAGAATCAAAGCAAGGAATGGAACCGTTGAGCTTTATAATAGTAGATGCAGGAATGGTTTCAACACACTCCACATTCCATGTCTCATGTGGACTGCCTCCTATTTTTTCAGAGTGGTAATACATCTGCTTCGTGTATGAGAACCAAACACAGAACAAGGTGCAAGGATGACTATAAAGAGTCTCGACACAGTCTATGATCAATGATCATGGAAAGGGAGTCTTTGATCATTCGCAAACGTAATCAATCAGGGGATTGGAAGAGTTGGAGAATCAAAAGAGGAAGTCAAGAAGAAGTCTTAGAGGAGATCTAGACTTGAGAGTGAGAGGGGAACAAATGTCTAACTTGTTGGATCACTAGCTACAACATACAGTATATATATCTTCTAGTACAAGGATCCCTTTGAGTGTATATGATAAAAGGGAAGCCTCTCTAATGATTTAAGGGGGATGTTGTCAGGACCGAGGTTCCAAGGGGGTTCTCTGGGCCTAGCACAACACAATATAGGGCTGACAAGTGTTCCAAAGTGACTGTTGGATTCAGGATGGAACCACAGTATGTAGACGAGTAAGTCAAAACTAGGGAGTCTACTATGAAAAAGTGTATCTTTATATATGAAGCAATAAAAGGGAAATCTATGAAGGACTATAAGGGACGAGTGTTTGAAGGTCATAGGGACCTGATATGTAAGGGATAATGGTCTGTAATATAGTCTTTAAAGGGGGTTCAATAAGAGTACAGAATGAAGTGAAATGAAAGGGTAAAAGGGACCATCATGGATGATCCGAGTGGCACAGTGGCTCAGAGTGCGCGAAACGAGTGTGCTCGTTCAGCGCAGCTTTCAAGGAGTCCGATGAACCAAGTTTGGAGTCAATCCAATCACTGGTTCTTGAGTTACGGTCTCTTTAGTGATTTTGGCATAAATGCTATAAAAGGTGTGCAAAATGAGTATGCTCATTTGGCGCAAGGTGTCACAACGTCACCTGAGGGTGTGCAAAATGAGTGTGCTCATTTGGCACAGATATTTCTGACAGATGTAGTGAATGGGAATGAAGAAGTTGAATCAAAAGGGAGAAATAGAAGAGAAATATTGCCTTTTGAATAGTGTCTTCCCTTTGATATACAGACTTTCATTCGTGTTCAGAGAGTTTGATGTTTCTCGAACTCATTCGGGATGTTCAGGAGCTATCAAGAGTGTTTGAAGGGTTTGTGTTTGTGTTTGAAGGACTTGGTAGGCATCTAGTATTCATATAATTGAATATATGGTGCTCAGGGGATGGAGGGGTTGTATCATCTCCTCCTCACTGAGATATTCACTATCCTCAGTCAATCACATGATTTGCTGGTAGTTGCTGGGGTGCATTTATAAGTGTGACCAGTGTGTCACATTCTTCTCTAGACATGACCATCTTCAAACTGCATACCACAACATCAAGAAAACTGTGTCAAGTTGCTCAAAATGTCAAAGAACATTATTGCCATCGTGAAGCAGAAGATTTGCAACCAGATGAGGTCGCTCCCAGATGGAGTTGCCAAACCCAGTCTGGGGGCAACAATTTTGTAAATTGCTGGTAAGTTTTGTTTTTCTAATTGTTTTGTTTTACTAATCTATCTCTTAGATTGTGTATAATCAGGTTGTGAAGGCCCTGAAAGAAACATCAATGGACGATGAGGTCATCGCATGGCAAAAGGAGGCCTGCAAGACCTTCAACACTTTTGAAGAATGAGGGTGGTTGGATTGGGTGGGGGAGATCTTGATGCCAAGACTGGCAGAGGTGGTGTGTTGGGAGGTAGAAGAGAAAGTGGAGGTGGAGAGGGTTGAGTGAGAGTGAAAGGAGGAAGAGGATTGTGAGGTGAGGGAGAGGGTGGAGATGTCTGCATGGGAGGAGTGAGAGAGGGTTGAATGCAAGGAGCGAGAAGAATGAGAGTGGGTGGAGTGAGAAGACTGAGAGCAAGCAGAGCAAGAAGAACAAGAGAAACAAGAGGAGCATGAGCAGGTCGAGAGGGTGGAATGAGAGGTGCAAGAGAAGCAGGAGCGAGAGGAACAGGAGTGGGAGTTACAGGATGTGGACGACTAGAAGCGGGTGGAGGAAGCCTACAAGAGGCTCCTCCAGTTGCTTCTGGATACAAAGATTGACAAGGAAGAGTTCTATCGAGAGACAGAAAAGGTGGTGGGGGAAGGTGGAACAAAGGTGGCAGAGGTGTCAGCAGACACGGCAGACATGATGGGGGTGACGACGGAGACAACAGAGGAGGGGCACGAGCCCCCAATTAATGAAGGGGAATCGACAGTAGCAGCGCAATCGCTGACTGCTGAGGAAATTGTGGAAAGGTCGAAGGTGGCCTATCAGGAGAGGATAGTAGAGAAGGGTTAGTCCCTTCCAGTGATGATGATGCGGGAGTACTACAAGGGAAAAGCGATGGAGGACACCTTGCACCTAGTTGAGGGCAAGGTAAGTCTTTTTCTTTCTTCTCTTATTTTTGTTTTTCTAATGGACTCTTTTATTTCGCAGTGTGATTTTTGTGAGTGAGTTAGCACTGAATGCGAGATTGACCCCACCAATCTGTCATATGTCAAGTGCATGATGGATAAATGCAGATGCTATTGGAAGGGGGAAACCTGGCTGGGCAAGAAGTTCAAGCCGCAGCCCAAGCCAGTACCGAAGGGTACGAACAAGTTGGCAATGGTGGGGGAATCATTGAAGGGGGTTCAAAGTCAGCAAGGGCCATGTCTCATAAGTAATTCCTTTTCTTTTTATTGTTTTTCTTTTCTAATCTCTTCTTTCTATAGGTCTAGTAGTCTATATTGATGAGACACCACCTTTCAAGGAGGAGACGGTGGGTGAAAGCTTGAAGGGGGTGACTTGGCCAATCGCAGGTTGGAAAGGAAAGGCAGAGGCAGCAGCTGCCAATAAAGAGAAGTTATGGGAGGTTTTGGTAGTGATCACAGAGGAGAAAGCATGCATAAAGGTGTGAATCGTCATTCTCGAAGAGATGTTAAGGGGTTTAAAAGAGAAGGAAGAGGAAATGGTCTTGGACCAATTGTAGATTTTACGTGTCTTGTATAATTTTGTAGCCTTTAGTCTTTTCTTCTTTAAAAATTGTATTTCTGTCTCTAGAAAAATGAAAGGACTTGAAATGAAAAAAAAATATTGCATAGAGGTGCATTATGGCAGGTTACAAGTCCTCGATCACAATGCTATCAAGTGGTTCGCTAGTTAGCAAACATTCTATATCTCTAAGTCATGAAGTCGATATGTCGAGGAATTATTTAGGAATTGCGATCAATCTTTGAGTGAAGTATGGGATGACTCTAAATGCAGTGATTGGATGGTGTAAGATGGATTTGTCAAGCTCTGCGATGATATAAGCTTTTCCTAGGTTTTGAGATATCATCACTAGGGGTCCTAGGTATTGAGGACGCATCTTTCAATTGAGAGACTTCTCGATTTTCTTGTTCCAAATGAGTATGAGATCGCCAGTTTTGAAGTTGTAGTTGCAAATGGTCTCTTCTTGAATCGAATGGCAGATCGTAGGTGAGCAGTGAGAACCTTAGATTGAAGTTGCTCTAAGTCAGCATCTCGTTTCTGTAGAGCAATCGCGCATTGCAATATTAGATCAGTCATTAAGAGAACCGAATCCAGAGCGGGAAGGAGATATATTGCTTTGGAAATATCTAAAGGTAGCAATGGCTGAGATCCAGTGACGGCGAAGTAGGGTGAGCAGCCCAGTTGCTTTCAGGTAGTGACGCGCTCAGCCCAGAATACAGAGTAGGCTCCAATGGACTATTGGTTCTGATCACTATTAATAGCTTTGAATAGTGATTGTCATATGTCGAAGTGAGATCATTCAACTATGTTACATCCCAGTTCCAACAACTCCGACAACTCTGAACACTCCAGACTTTTCACATGTTTCCTACTTATGATGTCCTCTGTCGTCACTATGTCTCAGATATAATTATCTAGCAGGTATATAAGTATTGCATTTTTTCCTGTATCTGTAGACAGAATATTGACTAAGTCCCAACATTTATCCAACTCTGATCTCTGAATTC